>CANTUR010000029.1:0-717500 GCA_947683625.1 Mallotus nudiflorus | reverse complement strand
ATCCCGGTTTGAAAAGGATAGTTTAAAAGATTTAAGAAAGAAGGACAATAAAGCTCTCTTTCTAATCTATCAAGCCTTAGATGATGATAATTTTGAGAAAATTTTAGATGCAACGTCTGCTAAACAAGCATGGGAGAAGCTGCAAACATCATATAAAGGAGAAGAAAAGGTAAAGAAGGTGTGTCTTCAAACCTTAAGAGGGGAGTTTGAATCTCTGTACATAAAAGGAGATGAGACCATTGCTAATTATTTTTTTAGAGTTTTAGCTATTTTTAATCAACCAAAAAGAAATGGTGAAAAGTTAGATGATTGAGAATAATGGAAAAGATACTCTGCTTATTAAACCCAAAGTTTGAGCATATTATTGTAACTATAAAAGAGACGAAAGACTTAGAGGAAATAAAGATTGAGCAGCTTTTAGGTTCATTACAAGCCTATGAAGAGAAGCACAAGAAGTATCAAGGAATCTCTGAACAACTTCTTAAACTACAGCTCAAGGATATGCATGAAAGCCAAGGCAATAAAAGATATCAATGTGGCTAAGGCAGAAGGAGAAGTCACGGACGAGGTGGAAGCCTTGGTCATGGACGAAGTTGGAGTTCTTACAATAGTAACTTCAACAACTATAAGAAAGGTGAAAGTTCTACAAGAAGTCATGAGAGAGGCAATCCAAACTTAAGGAACAATAAATCCTAAGTTTAATATTATAATTGTCAGAAATATGGGCATTATGCATCGGAATGCAGAGCTCCCAACTATAAAGTTAAAGAAAAGACCAATTATATAGAAGTAAAAATTGAGAAAAAGACAGTGCTACTATCTTGCAGAACCTATGTTGAAGATCAAGGAAGTACTTGGTATTTTGATAATGGTGCAAGCAACCATTTGTGTGGAAAAAAAAGTATGTTCGTGGAACTCAATGAATCAGTGGTTGGCAATGTTTCCTTTGGTGATGATTCAGAAGTATTAATAATAGGAAAATGTAACATCTAAAGATGGTATTCATCAGTTAATTTTTAATGTTTATCATGTGCCTAATATGACATGCAACATTTTGAGTATAGGTCAACTCTTAGAAAAAGGCTATGATTTTTACTCAAAAGATTATTGTCTTTTTATAAAAAATGGCAAAGGAGATTTAATCGCCAAAGCAAAAATATCAAAGAATAGACTGTTTCCTTTGAATATTCAAAATGATGTTGTAAAGTGTTTGAAAGCTTGTTACAAAGATGCATCTTGGTTATGGCATCTTCGATTTGGGCACCTTAACTTTAGAAGCTTGGAACTATTATTGAAGAAGAGAATGGTGAGAGGACTACCTTGCATCAAACATCTAAATTAGTTTTATGAAGGTTGTTTACTTGGAAAGTAGTTTAGAAATAGTTTTCCTAAGGAATCATACTCAAGAGCCAATAAGCCATTAGAGCTCATTCATACTGATGTGTGTGGGTCAATTACTCCAAGCTCTCTCGGTAAAAATAACTACTTTCTTCTTTTTATTAATGACTTTCCAAGAAACACTTGGGTATATTTCTTAAAGTAAAAATCAGAAGTCTTTGAAGCTTTTAAGACATTTAAAGCTGCTATAGAGAATGAAAGTGGTTGGAAGATTAAAGCATTGAGATCAAATCGAGGAGGATAATTCACTTCAAAGGAATTCTAAGACTTTTATGCAACAAGTTAAATTCAACATTTTCTCATTGTTTCGAGATCTCCATAACAAAATGGCATGGAAAAAAGAAAAAATAGAACCATCCTTGATATGGCATGAAGCATGCTCAAAAGCAAACATTTGCTTAAAGAAGTTTGGGCAGAAGTAGTAGCTACAGCAGTTTACCTGTCCAACCAATCTCCAACAAAAAGTGTTTGGGGAAAGACACTGTAAGAAGCTTGGAATGGAAGAAAGTCCAAAATTTCTCATATTAGAGTATTTAGAAGTTTAGCCCATGTTCATGTACTAAATGAAAGAAAAACCAAGCTTGATGACAAAAGTGAAAGATACATCTTCATCGGCTATTATGCTCATTCAAAAGGATAAAAACTATACAATTCAAATAGCAAGAAGTTTGTAATAAGCAGAGATGTGATGTTGATAAAGAGGGTGAATGAGACTTCAAATCTTCTACATATGAATTTAACTTCTTTCCTCAAATCGATGAAACAAAATAAACACCAGAGGAGCAATTAGGTGAACATCAACAAGAGCACATAACACCACTTGCCTCAACAATGCAAAGTGATAAGGGAAATTCACCACCATCTTTCTTGGTTGAAAAAAATGAAGAATGCCCAAGAAGTCTTGAAGATCTCTATGAGATGACTGATCGACTTAAAAATCTCACTCTTTTTTATCTTTTTACTGATTGTGAGAAGCTGCATAAGATGAAAAATAGATAAATGCAATGGGTGATAAAATCAAAGCCATTGAAAATAATGACATATGGGAACTCACTGCTCTTTCAAAAGGACATAAGCCAATTAGTGTCAAATGGGTTTATAAAACAAAGAAGAATGCAAAAGGAGAGGTCGAGAAGCAAAAAGCAAGGCTAGTTGCTAAAGGCTACAATCAAAAAGCTAGAATTGACTATGATGAGGTATTTGCTCTTATTGCATGCTTAGAGACTGATTATTTCTTTAACAACTCAAAAAAGTGGAAGATTCACTAAATGGATGTAAAGTCTACGTTTCTAAATGGAGTTCTTGAAGAGGAAGTCTACATTCAGCAACCATTAGGCTATGGAGTCAAAGGACAAGAATCCAAAGTCCTAAAAATGAAAAAGGCTCTTTAAGGATTGAAGCCAACTCCTAGAGTATGGAATAGTAGAATTGACAACTATTTTCAATAGAATGGCTTTATCAAATGTCCATATGAACATTTGATAAAATTAAAGAAGGAGATGTCTTGATCGTGTGCTTGTATGTGGTCGATTTGATCTTCACCGAAAATAACCCTAACATGTTTAAAGATTTAAAAAGGAAATGACAATGGAGCTTGAGATGACAGAAAATGGGCTTATGGTGTATTATCTTGCCATTGAAGTTAAATAACAAAAGGATGGAATTTTCATCTCATAAGAAAGCTACATAAAGGAAATCTTTAAGAAATTCAAAATAGATGATTGCAACCCAATAAACACACTAATGGAGTGCTGAATCTAGTTGTTCAAATACGATGAAGCAGAAAAGGTTGATGCAATACTTTTTAAAAGTCTAGTTGGATGTTTGAGAATATCTAACTTGTACAAGGTCCAACATTCTTTATGCAATAGGACTTATGAGTCATTATATGGAGACTCCAACAACTACTCATTTTAAGGCTGCAAAGAGAATTCTTTGCTACCTCAAAGGTACAATAAATTTTGGCTTATATTATTCAGTTTCTGATGACTATAAGCTCATTGGATATAGTGATAGTGATTTGGCCAGAGATAGTGATGATAAAAAAATCATAACTAATTTTGTGTTTTTCCTAAGAGAAACTGCTTTTAGTTGGATGTTAAAGAAGTAACCATTTGTCACTCTATCAACATGTGAAGTTGAATATGTTGCTACTACAACATGTGTCAGTCATGCAATTTAGCTCCAAAATTTGTTGAAGGAATTGAACATGTCACAAGTAGAACCAACAAAGATTCGTATCTACAATAAGTTAGCAATAGCTTTAGCCAAGAATCCAGTGTATCATGATTGGAGCAAACACATCGATACTTAGTATCATTACATAAAAGAATGCATTAAGAAGCAAGATGTGAAACTGGAATATGTGAAGTCTCAAGATTAAATCGCAGATATCTTCACCGAGCCATTAAAGAAAGAAAACTTTATCAAACTGAGAAACACACTTAGTATTATAAAACAAGTTTAAGGAGGAGTATTGAAATATAAACTTATTTTAACCAAAGGAAGCTTCTAAGTTAGATGATTAATTATTATTAGTTAGTGTGAGAAATTATTAAGATTAGTTATAGTGAGTTGTATTAATTTTAAGTGTATAGTTAGTATTTAATTGTATTTATTTATTTAAATGGTTTGGATTAATTCTCTATTAGTATAAATAGGGCCTTTTATATAAATGTTTATGCATCAAAGAAAAGGAGTGAAGAAGAAGTGTAAGGAAGCAAAGCTTCTAAGTGTGTAAGAATGTAATTGATACTTAGTGTTTGAACTTGGAAGGATGCCACACTATTTGCCATATTACTTAATATTATAAGAATTTGCAAAATTTGACTTCACGAATGGATTTAGAACACCGAAAAACCTTAAGATAGACTCCGGTCAAAAAGTCAACTTTCGTTAATGGCTCGGGCAACTTTGGTCAATGGCTCAGTCAACTTTGATTAACGGCTTGATCAAATGGCTTAGCAAAATTGTCAAAGAATAGACTTTTTTCCTTTAAATATTCAAAATAATGTTGTAAAGGGTTTGAAAACTTATTACAAAGATGCATCTTGGTTATGGCATCTTCAATTTGGGCACCTCAATTTTGGAAGCTTGGAACTATTATCGAAGAAAAGAATGGTGAGAGGAATACCTTGCATCAAACATCCATATCAGTTTTGTGAAGGGTGTTTACTTGGAAAGTAATTCAAAAATAATTTTCCCAAGGAATCATACTCAAGAGTCAAGAAGCCATTAGAGCTCATTCATACTGATGTGTGTGGGCCAATTACTTCAAGATCTCTTGGTAAAAATAACTACTTCCTTATTTTTATTGATGACTTTTCAAGAAAAAATTGGGTATATTTCTTAAAGTAGAAATCAGAAGTCTTTCAAGATTTTAAGACATTTAAAGCTGCTGTAGAGAATGAGAGTGGTTGGAAGATTAAAGCATTGAGATTAGATCAAGGAAGAGAATTCAATTCAAAGGAATTCTAAGAATTCTATGTAATAAGTGGAATTCAACATTTTCTCACTGTTCCAAGATCTCCATAACAAAATGGCATTACAGAAAGAGAAAATAGAACCATCCTTGATATGGTATGAAGCATGCTTAAAAGCAAACGTTTGCCTAAAGAATTTTAGTAGCTACATCAGTCTACCTATCTAAATGATCTCCAACAAGAAGTGTTTGGGGAAAGACATCGTAAAAAGCCTAGAATGGAAGAAAGCTCAAAATTTCTCACCTTAAAGTATTTGGAAGTTTAGCCCATGTTCATGTACCAAATGAAAGACGAACTAAGCTTGATGACAAAAGTGAAAGATACATCTTCATAAGCTATTCTACTTATTCAAAAGGATACAAACTATACAATCCAAACAACAAGAAGTTTGTAATTAGCTGAGATGTGATGTTTGACAAAGAAGGTGAATGGAACTTTAACTCTTCCACAGATGAATTCAACTTCTTTCCTCAGATTGATGAAACAAAACAAACACCAAAGGAGCAACTAAGTGAACATCAACAAGAGCACATACACCACTTGCCTTACCAATGTAAAGTGATGAAAGGAATTCATCACCATCTTTCCTTGCTGAAAGAAATGAAAAATGCACAAGAAATCTTGAAGATCTCTATAAGGTGAGTGATCGACTTAAAAATCTCACTTTTTTTTATCTTTTTATTGATTGTGAACCAGTGAATTTCTAAGAAGCTGCACAAGATGAAAAATGGAGAAATGCAATGGATGATGAAATCAAAGCCATTGAAAAGAATGACACATTGGAACTCACTACTCTTCCAAAAGGACACAAACCAATTGGTGTCAAATGGGTCTACAAAATGAAGAAGAATGTAAAAGGAGAGGTCAAAAAGCACAAAGCAAGGCTAATTGTTAAAGTCTACAGTTAAAAAGTTAGAATTGACTATGATGAGGTATTTGCTTATGTTGCACGCTTAGAGACTGTGAGACTGATTATTTCTTTAGCAGCTTAAAAAAAGTGGAAGATTCACCAGATGGATGTAAAGTCTGCCTTTCTAAATGGAGTTCATGAAGAGGAAGTCTACAGTCAGCAACCACTAGGCTATGAAGTCAAAGGACAAGAATCCAAAGTCCTAAAATTGAAAAAGGCTCTTTATGGAGTAAAGATACCAAAAATCGAGGACACAAGCCAATGGTCATGGTCAAAGTCAACGATCAAAGTCAACAGTCAAAGTCAATAGTTAAAAGTCAATGGTCAAAGTCTGCCTACATCACACCAACACGAACAGATACATAAATATTGGCATATAGTATACCAAATTGAAGCTCTTGGAAAGATGAATCCAATGCCACTTACTTTATTAAACACTATACACATAAACAATTACTAATTAAACTCTCTCAAAACACTCTTACACACTTAAAAGCTTTGCTTCCTTACACTTCTTCTTCACTTCTTTTCTTTGATGCATAAACCTTTATATAAAAGACCCTATTTATACTAATAGAGAATTAATCCAAACCATTCAAATAAATAAATACAATTAAATAATAACCATACATTTAAAAATAATATAACTCACTCCAACTAATCTTAATAATTTCTCACACTAACTAATAATAATTAATCACCTAACTTATAAGCTTCCTTTGGTTAAAACAAGTTTATATTTCAATACTCCCCCTTAAACATGTTTTATAATACCAAGTGTGTTTCTCAGTCTAATAAAGTCTTTTTTCTTTAATGGCTTAGTGAAGATGTTTGCCATTTGATCTTGAGACTTCATATATTCCAGTTTCACATTTTGCTTCATAATGCATTCTCTTATGTAATGATACTAAGTATTGATGTGTTTGCTCCAATCATGATACACTGGATTTTTTGCTAAAGCTATTGTTGACTTATTATTTACACGAATCTCTGTTGGTTTTACTTGTGACATGTTCAATTCCTTCAATGAATTTTAGGGCCAAATTGCATGACTGACACACATTTTAGTAGCAACATACTTAACTTTACATGTTGATAAAGTGACAATTAGTTGCTTCTTTGACATCCAAGTGAAAGTAATATCTCCTAGGAAAAACACAAAACCAATTATGCTTTTTCGATCATCACTATCTCCAGCCAAATCATTGTCACTATATCCAATAAGCTTGTATTCATTAGAAACTAAATAATATAAGCCAAAATCTATTGTACCTTTGAGGTAGCGAAGAATTCTCTTTGCAGCCTTGAAATTAGTGGTTGTTAGAGTCTTCGTGTAATGATTCACAACTCCTGTTACATAAAGAATGTTGGGCCTTGTACAAGTTAGATATCGTAAACATCCAACTAGACTCTTAAAAAGTGTTGGATCAACCTTTTATGCTTAATCATCTTTGAATAACTTAATTTTACACTCCATTGGTGTGTGTATTGGGTTTTAATCATCCATCTTGAATTTCTTGAGGATCTCCTTTATGTAGCTTTTCTTGTGAGATGAAAATTTCATCCTTTTGTTATTTAAAGGATCCAATGTATCATGATCAGAGCAAACACATCGATACTCAGTATCATTACATAAGAGAATGCATTATAAAGCAAGATATGAAACTGGAATATATGAAGTCTCAAGATCAAATCGCAGACATCTTTACTAAGTCATTAAAGAAAGAAGACTTTGTCAGACTGAGAAACACACTTGGTATTATAAAACAAGTTTAAGGGGGAGTATTAAAATATAAACTTGTTTTAACCAAAGGAAGCTTCTAAGTTAGGTGATTAATTATTATTAGTTAATGTGAGAAATTATTAAGATTAGTTGGAGTGAGTTGTATTACTTTTAAGTGTATAGTTAGTATTTAATTATATTTATTTATTTGAATGATTTCGATAATTCTCTATTAGTATAAATAGGGCCTCTTACATAGAGATTTATGCATCAAAGAAAAGGAGTGAAGAAGAAGTGTAAGGAAGCAAAGCTTTTAAGTGTGTAAGAGTATTTTGAGAGAGTTTAATTAGTAATTGTTTGAGTGTAGTGTTTAACAAAGTAAGCAATGTTGGATTTGTCTTTCCAAGAGCTTTAATTTGGTATACTATATGCTAATATTTATGTATCTGTTCGTGTTGGTGTGCTGTAGGTAGACTTTGACTGTTGACTTTCAATAATTGACCTTGACTGTTCGACTTCAACAGTTGACCTTGATCGTCGACTTTAATATTTGACTTTGACTGTTGACTTTTAAAACAGTTGACTTTGATCATTGGCTTGTGTCCTCAATTTTTAGTATCTTTAATCTATAAAGAGCCTTTTTCAATTTTAGAATTTTGGATTCTTGTCCTTTGACTTCATAGCCTAGTGGTTGCTGAATGTAGACTTCCTCTTCAAGAACTACATTTAGAAAGGTAGACTTTACATCCATCTGGTAAATCTTCCACTTTTTTTAAGCTATTAAAGAAATAATCAATCTCACAGTCTCTAAGCATACAACATAAGCATACCTCATCATAGTCAATTCAAGCTTTTTAACTGTAGCCTTTAGCAACTAGCCTTTCTTTGTGCTTTTTGACCTCTCCTTTTGCATTCTTTTTTGTTTTGTAAACCCATTTGACACCAATTGGCTTGTGTCCTTTTGAAAGAGCAGTGAGTTCCCATATGTCATTCTTTTCAATGGCTTTGATTTCATCATCCATTGCTTTTCTCTATTTTTCATCTTGTGCAGCTTCTTGGAAGTTCACTGGTTCACAATCAGCAAAAAGATAAAAAAGAGTGAGATTTTCAAGTCGATCGGTCACTTTATAGAGATCTTCAAGACTTCTTGTGAATTTTTCATTTCTTTCAGCTAGGAAAGATGGCGGTGAATTTCGTTCATCACTTTACATTGGTGAGGTAGGTGGTGTTATGTGCTCTTATTGATGTTCACCTAGTTGCTCTTCTGGTGTTTGTTCTGTTTCATCAATATGAGGAAAAAATTTGAATTCATCTATGGAAGAGTTAAAGTCCTATTCACCTTCTTCGTCAAACATTATATCTCAACTAATTACAAAATTCTTGTTGTTTGGATTGTATAGTTTATATCCTTTTAAATGAGTAGAATAGCTTATGAAGATGTATCTTTCACTTTTATTATTAAGCTTGGTTCTTCTTTCATTTGGTACATGAACATGGGCTAAACTTCCAAATACTTTAAGGGAAGAAATTCTAGGCTTCTGAAGGTGTCTTTCCCTAAACACTTTTTGTTGGAGATCAATTGGATATATAGACTGTTGTAGCTATTGCTTCTGCTTAAAATTCTTTAGGCAAATGTTTGCTTTTGAGCATGGTTCGTGCCATATAAAAAATGATTCTATTTTTTCTTTTTATAACGCCACATTTTGTTGTGGAGATCTCGAAACAGTGAGAAAATATTGAATTTTACTTTTTGAACAGAATTCTTAGAATTACTTTGAAGTGAATTCTCTTGCTCGATCTGATCTCAATGCTTTAATCTTTCGACAATTCTCATTCTCTACATCAACTTTAAATGTCTTGAAAGCTTCAAAGACTTATGATTTCTACTTCAAGAAATATACCCAAGTTTTTTTTGAAAAGTCATCAATAAAAAGAAGGAAGTAGTTATTTTTACTGAGAGAGCTTAGAGTAATTGGCCCACACACATCAGTATGAATTAGCTCTAATGGCTTCTTGGTTCTTGAGTATGATTCCTTAGGAAAACTATTTTTGAATTGCTTTCCAAGTAAACATCCTTCACAAAAGTGATATGGATGTTTGATGCAAGGTAGTCCTTTCATCATTCTCTTTTTCAATAATAGTTCTAAGTTTCCAAAGTTAAAATTCCCAAATCGAAGATGCTATAACCAAGATGCATCTTTGCAACAAGCTTTCAAACACTTTACAATATCATTTTGAATATTCAAAGGAAATAGTTTATTCTTTGACATTTTTGTTTTGGCGATTAAATCTCCTTTGCCATTTTTTTAACAAAAGACAATAATATTTTGAGTAAAAATCATAGCCTTTTTCTAAGAGTTGACCCATACTCAAAATGTTGCAGGTCATATCAGGCACATGATAGACATCAAAAATTAACTGATGACTACCATATTTAGCACAAATAAGGATGTTACCTTTTCTTATTACTGATACTTCTAAATCATCACCAAAGGAAACATTGCCCGACACTGATTCATTGAGTTCCATGAACATATATATTTTTCCACATAAATGGTTGCTTGCACCAATATCATGATACTAAGTACTTCCTTGATCTTCAACATTGGTTTTGCAAGATAGTAACATTATCTTCTCCTCGATTTTTGCTTCTACATAATTGGTCTTTTCTTTAACTTTACAACTGGGAGCTCTGCATTTTGATGCATAATGCCCATCTTTTTGACAATTATAATATTTAACTTGGAATTTATTATACCTTGAGTTTGGATTGCCTCTCCCATAACTTCTTATAGAACTTTAACCTTTCTCATAGTTGTTGAAGTTGCTATTATAAAAACTCCAACTTTGTCCACGACCACGACTTCCTCTTCGCCCATGACTTCTGCTTCTACTTTGGCCACGTTGATACCTTTCATTGCCTTGGCTTTCATGCATATCCTTGAGCGGTAGTTTAAGAAGTTATTCAGAGATTCCTTGATGCTTTTTGTGCTTCTCTTCATAGGCTTGTAATGAGCCTAGAAGCTGCTCAATCTTCATTTCCTTTAAGTTTTTCGTTTCTTCTATAGTTACAATAATTTGCTCTAACTTCAAGTCTAATGAGCGGAGTTTCTTTTCAATTATTCTCATATCATTTAATTTTTCACCATTTCTTTTAGTTGATTAGAAACAGCTAAAACTCTGGAAAAATAATCAGTAATGGTCTCACCTCCTTTATTATGCAGAGATTCAAAGTCCCCTCTTAAAGTTGGAAGACGTACTTTCTTCACTTTTTCTTCTCCTTTATATGATGTTTGCAACTTCTCCCATGCTTGTTTAGCAGAGGTTGTATTTGAAATTTTCTCAAAATTATCATCATCAAGGGCTTGATAGATCAGAAAGAGAGCCTTCTTATCATTCTTTATTGAATCTTTTAAACTATCCTTCTCATACTGGGATAGTGATGTCTCATTTTATGGTTCATTGTAGCATTTCTCTATGATATCCCAAACATCATGTGCCCTAAGGAGAGCCTTCATTTTGATACTCCAATTATCGTAATTGTTGTAGTTGAGTGTTGGAACGTGGAGGATGCCACACTATTTACCATATTACTTAATTTGATAAGAATTTGCAAAATCTGACTTCACGAATGGATCCAAAATGCTGAAAAACCTTAAAATGGACTCTAGTCAAAAAGTCAATTTTGGTCAACGGTTCAGTCAACTTAGTCAATGGCTCAGTCAACTTTAGTCAACAGCTCGGTCAAATGGCTTAGCAGATAGGTCAATGGCTTAGTCAAAATAGCTTGGCAGCTCAGTAAACAACTTAGATGAATAGCTTGATGGCTTACTAAATGGCTAGGTCAAACAGCTTGACAGTTTGGTCAATAACTCGACGTGACTCAGCTTCAACTCAGTGAGTTGACTGGGTTTCTAGCAGCAAACTTCCTGCGACGACATTCGACCTTCAATTGGGCTGATTCCGACTTGATAGTATTTAATTTTTTTTATCATAATTTGATAAATAACCCTTCTTTTTTATTCTTTTTGTTTTTACCCTTAATTTGCTACAAGTTATTGTGATTCATTTATTAATTTTGAATCTTGGAATATGAAAATGGCTACAAAACTTTCAAGAATTAAACTTCAACAACATCTCCAAGAAATGAACAAGAAATTTCATGAAGAATTTAATCATTTTCTTTTTCTTTTTGAACAAAGAATTTGATTGACCATATATGGATTCATCATTTCTTCACAAAAGAAAAAAGCCACTTTTTTTTTTATTAATTAGAAAAGGGGGCTAAACTCCAAAACTACATGACGTGGCTGCAGATGCCAAACCATCTAAAGGAGTTTTCTTACTTCCTCAACTATTCACTTCAACTATCAGTTCGTCTGACTCCCCACAACTCCGCCCTAGTAATTGAGCATCTGCAATGTTCATAGCAAACCCTGCAATCCATCTGCCTAATTGTCCCGAACAAAAACCTCTTACAGATGCTAATTCTACACCTGATTAACGGCACTATCAGTGTTTAACTTAGCCTATCCAGGTAAAGGCGGGTCTCAACCTAGCTAGCATGCCACAGTTGAGTATTGAAGGACCTATATATTTTTGCGAAAGGATTAAAAGCACCTGTGTTCCCTTTGTAGGTATTAAAAAGAAACCAGCTAAATTTATTATGCCAAAACTGAGATAATCTTATGGGTCAATGATCTTGCATTGATTCATTTGCAAAAAAATTTACTACTATATATTTTCTTAAGAACTTAAAGAGGGAAAGTTTTTGTGGCACCTTGATTTTTTTTTTATATTGTAAACAAATTTTATCATTTAACTATATTTTTTATTAAAATTCTATGTGTTGCTTTATTAATTTTAAGGCTTTTCTTGTAATTCAGAAGATAGTATACCATTTACAATTTTGATTCAAATGATTGTTCCATATATAAAATCATATTTATATTATATATGTATGTGTGGTGTTTTATTTATTTATTTATTTGGGTTTTTGGAGCACTGGTTGGATATTACATTATGATTTTTCTTTTTCTGTTCTTTCCTTATTCTTTTTTCTTGGAAATTTATTCAAATCGACTACCAAAACTATATATACATTTCGTGATTTTCATTATAAATATGATCATATAAGAAGTAATGGATCTTAAAACATTGCTGAATCAATTATTTGAATTATAAATGAATTTTATATATTTAATTTAAATGAATAATGTATAAAATTTTTATAAAATAAATTTTACATTTTTTGGAATAACAAAATTTATATTTTATTATACTATATTATAATTAGTATAAATGTATGATTGAAATTAATATTTTGCTTTAAATGTAACCATCACAACCGTCTTTTCCATTATTATATCCCAAACCATATTATGAAAAAATTATTTTGTTTCTAATTATTTTATTTACGGTATTCGTTGCAATTAGGGTCAGGTATCTGTGGTGCATATCTATAGAGAAGCTAACATGGTAGCTGATTGGTTGGCTTCTTATACAAGGAACTTTTCCATTGGTGTTCATTTTTTGGAGCAGATACCTCATGGTCTTGCTATAATTTGCTTGCAAAAAAAAAGTGTTTTCAAGAATCAAGAAAATGGTACAAAAGAACTTTCAAAGAGCCCTTCAAGAATGGTTGAAGGGCAGTGCTATATGGGAGCAGTAAACGCCGCCTTAAAGCTGTGCAAAAATAAGAATTGCCAAGCAAGAAAGAAACACAGGCGGTGTAGTTCAATTTGAAGCAATTTGCTTTGGTTTGTGTATGCTTTTTGGTAAACAGACAAGAAAAAAGACGAAGATTCTAAAAAATAGAATGAAAGGTAAATAATTACGTAAGAGTCTTTCTCAAAACAAAAAAAAATATATATATAAGAGTCAAATTGGGTTTGGTTTTGGTTATTGCGAGTTGAATTCGAGTCGGCGTCTAGAACCGACGAAATGTCGGCCCACTTAAAAATCTTACCAAGTTTGCTAAATTCCCCACTCTCTACAGTAAAAGCACATGTCTAAGGATAGGGATGGTGCAGTCGATAAACCCACAGGCCCCAACTGTAAGAAGGAATTTTGCATTGAAATAATTGGTTTCACACGTCTATCATGAATACTTTAAGGATTTTTTTTTTTTTGGGAAGTTTGGAATACTTAAGGGTTTGAGGTCGATTGTTGTGTGAATGCCAAAAATTTTATATTTAATAGTTTATAGTGGGGTTTATCCAACTAAAAATTTATATTTGTGCAATTCGGTCCTTATTTTTTAATGGAAGATAGTATTTATAAGGTAAAATCATTTCAGTCAACATAGTTTATGGTGGATTACATTAAATTAATTTAATCTCACATCTCCAAATATATAACAAACTTCAAACTTCTAAATGCAAATTAAATACACTCCACTTGACATAATTAAAATTAAAATTCATAATCTTCAGTCATGATGTCTTGTCAGAATATGGTGAAAATTTTACATTTTCTTGGTGGGATTTTTATCTTTATTTTAATAATATACAAAGCCACAATTAATAATTAATATTATGCAACTCACATTTTTTTTAAAAGTATTTTAAAGTATAAAATTTAAATTTTAATATTATCTATTTAAAAAAAATATTATATTCTTACTCCTTAAGAGCTTTCCCACTTTCATCTGACGCATAAACTATCTCCCTCCCCTGTAGCGAGCTAAACCATTCCCACCCAAAACTTGAAGTTAATCCATCAATGTCATATGAATTTTTCTATTAAAAAAACATAAAGGCTTCTTATCCAAAAATATTGGTCCTGCTATCCAATTTGGTCAACTCGACGGCATTTGAAGATTTTTTATTCAACAAATTGATGTACAATATATATATATATATATATATATAATGGTTACATAGTTTTATATATGTTTAATTATCAATCTTATATGCATGGTGGATATATAAGGGTATATAAATAAAGGATAAAGATTTGTGTAGTGAGTTGTGATGTTATAGTCCGTCGCAACCTGCTACATAAAGATCATTATGCTCCTAGTTTAATTTCTTTTTATTAGATTATTAATTTTTTTTGTAGGTTATGAATGTTAAAATTTGTACACCATGAGTTCACCTGTGTGTAGATTTTAAATTTTAAAAATAAATAAATAAATTGAATTTTCAAAAAAAAATTCAAAAATAATTGAAAAGGGACAATTTTTTCATTAAATTATTAAAAAAATTTACAGACGACATATATTTAAATTCTTATATGACGGATTTATTTATGTGCAACTTATATTTTAGATTCTAAAAAAAATAAAAAATTGAATTTACAAAAAAAATTGAAAAGGGCAAAATTGGAATTATGGCTGCCCATGACGTCACAGTAGACGCGTCTATCGCATTACACAAATGAAAGGAAATTTTCCTTTCATAAACTACTGCTAAATAAATCATTTTATATACCATCCATGCACAAACACAGAGCGCGCGCACACACGCAAGGTTAAGATCATCACTTGTGCTAGTGCTTCTACTGCTAGAGTTGGAGAAGGAGACAATGGAAATGAAAATGGAGAAAACAAGAGAGCTTGCAGTTCGTTTCAAATCCAAGCAACGAAGTGTGTTCCCGAAGAAAAGGAAGTCAGTGAAGCGAATGATATTTGAATCTTTTGTTCAGTTTCTTCGTGATTCTCTTTGCTCAGCTTCTGCAGACTCTCCTCATCGTGATCAACCCAACAACAACAACAACGATGGCTTCTTCTGCTGCTGCCTCTGCCTCAAAAAGACCTTCACCTCATCTCCTGAAAAAGTATCAAATGCTTAATAAGATCACTACTGAAACAAAAAAAGAAACGTACAGTTTTCTTATGGCTCTTAGTAATTATTATTCCTTACTTTGTTTCTCATTTCTCAGCTCTGTATCTTCTTTTCTTGTGTGTTTTTTTTAAGACCACTTTATATGTATAATATATATTTAAAGGATGTTATGTTGTTGCTACTATTCTTCTGAGAATGTTTTCAATCTTCAATCTTCATTTGCCTGTTTCTGAATCTTCAGTGATCTTTTGCTTCTGCGTTTTGTGGGGTATTGCTTCTGTGTTTGTGCTGTTTAGTTTGTAGGTGTACTGTTTCTGCTTTGCTCTCCTTCTGCAAACTCTCCTTATCATCAGCCCAACAACAATATAGTTCGTCTGCTGCTGCCTCGGCCTCAAAAAGATCTTTACTTCATCACCTGCAGAAGTATCAAATGCTTGTGATCACTACTGAAACTTCTTATTGTTTTCTTGATTTCTTGATATGTCTTTTTTTCTTTGATGAGCAGTATCTTTCTTTGATTAATTTGTGAGGGGAAAAACTACTGGGTATGCAAAAACCCATCTTTAGAACTTAATGCGTAAGATAGGTATACAATCAAACCAAGAAAAACAAAACCCAGAATAGCCAACCCATACCCAAAGAAAAAAAAAAAACAAAAGGTCTGCAGACCTATGTCCACCAAATCAGAAGTTTGTAACGACAATGAACGAGACCCTGCACCTCCTAATCCTCACAACGACTCAATAAAACAGCGTCCAACAACAAAGCATCGGTAGATAATTCCGTGTCTTCGTACACTACACTGAGTCCATGTTTTAATGCCAACAGAACACTCCACTGGATCTGTTGCCGTAAAGTGGAATAGCTGACAGATCAATGCACGACTCCGAGCTGATACCCTATAAAATTATCAGCTTATGGCATTGCTTCTGTGTTTGTGGTGTTTAGTTTATAGGTGGTGTTTGTGTTCTGCTGTAGAGTGTAGTGGCGGCGTTCTAGTTCCTTTTGCAATATCGTTGTTGGTGTACGTAGTGCAACTTTTCTGGCAAAAATTTAAAAAATAATAATAATAAATAAAAAATAAAGCGCAGCCTTTCTTTAGGGGATTAAAAAAATTGCTCCTTAAGCTTTTCACTTCATCACATACAGAAGTATCAAAACTGAAACTTCTTGTTGTTTTCTTGATTTCTTGACATATTTTTTCATCCCTTGGAGCTTTTTTACTCCAAATGATTTTTTTTTCCTCGTATTAAATAATTTATTTCCAAAAAATTGCCTTCATTTAGGGGATTAAAAATTTTCTGTTTGATTCAATGAATAAAAACATTGAATCTTCTGCTGCATAATCACTTTAATTTCTTTGAGTCTTCTGCTACCTAAAAAATTTGGCATTTTATTTGCATGGGGGAGGGGACCAGCAGCAAGGGGACCAGCAGCAACTTTAGTCTAAACACCACCGACCCTTAGAGACATTATCTTTCCAAATCTTGGTTACATTTTGCTTTCAACAAGTTGCATGAATGGAGATACAAGAGAAGAGAAGAAAATTCATTACAAGGGACTCATATATAAAGGATGACTTGAAATTAGATCCTCTCTTATGTATAGTTCCAAATGTAATATGTTATAGTTATAAAATTCTAATTGATAATTAAAAATTTTAATTAACACTAATAATTATTGGGATTAGTTGGCATGAATAATTCTTATCTAAGCAATGTCTTATGTTTAAATCATGATACATACATTTATATTAAATTAGTTATTAGGAGACTTTTACTATTTTTATGATTATGTTAGAATTGAATCGAATTAATAAGAGTTTAATAAATAATGAATATCGATTGTGTTAAAATATTTAATTATTGTTTAAAAGATTTAATATGATGGCGCATATTTTCCTTGGTAATTTGGTGAAATGAACTCTGAAATAATAATAGAGTGCCATCGAGAAAATAAATTCAATAATGTTCCCAACAATTGTTACTAGACAGCCCATATTGTCACAAAACAAAGTTTTTTTAAGAAAGTTTTAATCTATTTTTTCCCATTTATAAATTTTTTGACCATTTTATTAATCAAACCATTACATTATTTCTTAATTAAGTTGACTATTCTATTAGTTAATCAACCATCTTCTAATCTATTCAACCATTGTGAAAAAATTAATTATTTATTGGTAATTGTTTAACTTTTTCTTAATTTTGAAAATACGTCAACTATTAAACAAATAGTGAATTTAACTTCAACATCAAGAAACAAATCAATACGAAAGGGGCTTTTTTTTTTTTTCAAAAGAAAAAAAATGCTGCTATATTAGAAAGCCAGGTCACAGCGGTTGACTACAAAAGCTCTGCCTCAGAGTCGGAGGCTAGTAGCAGTCGGAGCAAGTGTGCATGACTCAGCAGTTAGCAGATGGTCTAATTTTCGCGGGCAATTCTGTATTACACCTTGCCTGACTGTTGGATTTATTGTACATTTAATCACTGGATGCAATACATTCAATGCCGATAAAAAGCTTCTTTTTCTTTTCTTAATGGTTGGAATTCTTCGGAGATTCCTGAGACTTTGCTTTCCCTGGTCTCTCTTGATGAGCTGTAATTCTTATTAATGATATTTTCCTTCTTTCAAAAAAATAAAAATAAAAATCTCCATTTATTTATTTTTTAATATCTATAAGACACATGTCAGCGACTCCAGACTATTTGCTCCAAAGTTTGCATTTTGATCAATGCCCATTTTATTAAGCGATGAGTACAAATTTCCTCATGTGGTTTCATATTAGGACAAAATTAATCTTGGAATCTGTGACTTATATTCATTAAATTTTAGTAATTTTTAAAATAATATCATCCAAAATTTATATTTTAATCTTAAAATAATATAAATTTTTAATAGTAAAATTATATATTAAATGATATAACATTCACCAACAATAATAAACTTACAATAAATTAAATTTAAATGTATTTTTAATTTTATTATAAATAAAAACAAAATTTTTTATATTTTAAAAATAAATAATTAGTTAAATTTATTATGTAATAAATTTTTCTTTTAAATATAATATTATATTAATATTTTCTTATATAAAAAATAATGTCAATAAAATGCTGAAGTATATGAAATATAAAATTCATGTACTTAAATGTTAAAAAAATCACATAATTAGTTTTACAATAAATCGAAATTATCTGAATCAAAATTGTTCGTATCTTTCAAAAAAACGAATGAGATAATAAGGAAAATTTCATATTATTTGCTCTATTTATTTGCATGAATGTTTTTGTAAAGCTTTTCATTAGAGCCGATTAAAATAGCCATTACTGCTGCTAGAGCTTGAAAGAGATGGAGTCAACGAAAATGAAGAAAACAGCAGATTAGGCTGCCGTTTATTTTATTTTGCTTTTTTTTTTTAAATTGATGTTAATTTAGTTGAAATGTTCAGATACGTTATCTAATTTCTAGCATCTATTTTTTTCCTAAAAAAATATATATTTTCAATGTTTAATATCAATAAAAGTTTTAATTATTCTGAAATTAAATTGGATGAACTTAAAAAAACTAAATTTCATTAATATTTATTTTCTTTATAAAGAAAACCTCGAATCCAAAAATTGAAAGGAGCAATTACACCCACATATTGATGTTAAACAAGTAGGCCTCACTTTGTTTTTCTTTCAACCAGACACGTCCACCATTTTTTTATTCGTTTAACGTTTACAACTGGATTCCCCAACAAAAATTCTTCTTTCCTCTTATCAGTCCACCATTTTCCCTTTTTCTTTGTTTTTTCTTTGCCACTTGCAGACTCGTTCCTCCACAGATGATGATATGTGTTTGAAAATTCTTTCAAGAGTTCAAGTCACGCCCTTCATGGGATATAAGTCTTCTAAACTTGGTCTATCACCAAATTACGTGCAATATCCTTGTTTTTTTTCTTTTTGACTGTTATTAATGGTACATGTGCATTCAATTTTTAAGATGGGTTTTAAGATCATGGTTAGAAGAAATTGATAGGAAATTAAATAATTGATGTTAAAGCAAGCATTTCAACTATTGAAAATATTGACTTTTCTTTTTATTAATTGTTAGCCTGATGTTTGATTAATAATTTTATAGAAAGAAATTAATGGGGTAGTTCAATTTATTTTAAAATATTGTGAGAAGGGAGAAATCATTATGTGTTTTTAAGTGTTGTAAAAAATATTGGCGTTAATTAACTCCTAAGTTGTTTTATTTTTTCAAGTGAATATTTTTTAAATTTTCTTTTAATTTAAATGATAATTCTAAAAGAAGAAAATAGGGGACTCATTGAACTCTAATGAAGAAAAAGTATGCCCCACATGCTGCAACTAACGGATACAAACATTGTTTATTGGGACCAAAAAAAAAAAACATGGAGGTCCTATTGAGATTCTAATTTGACCCTTTTGCAGTAAAATTATCAAATGCACATTGTCACTTTTAGGGTATAATTGAGTTAAGCCGATTCACAAATTACTTGAAATTGATTCGAAAAAAATTTGAAATTGATTCGATTATTGTCGAGTTGAGCTCAACTAGATTATCGAGTCGAGTTGAGCTCAACTAGGTTATCTCGATTAGGCTATCGAGTTGAACTTAAATTTCTAAATATGTGACTCGATAGATTTGTGAGACTAATTGAACTTGTGTATATTTACCATTTTACTATTTTATTTTAATATAATTATAAATATATCTTACCGAACCGAATCAAGTTCGAGCTTGAGTTGAGTTTGAATAATTTAAAATATATATTTTTAAAAATTTAAAAATTTAATTCAATTAATTGAGTCAAGCTCAAATATTTAAATTATTTAATCAAATCAAATTCGAGTTTAAAAAAAAATAGTTCGGTCGAGTTCGAGTTGAACTCGAACTTTAAATTTAAAAGTCAAATTGAGCTCCAACTTGATAATATATCGACTCAACTTGACTCAATTCAATTAGACTCCCTAATCATTTGTCATTGTTTTATTGAAATGGGTCTTATTAATTAGAACAAAGACTGTGGTAGTGGCATTGTTGTCTGTGATAGATATTAAAAGTATATTCCCTTCTAATTGACAACTCCTATATTTTGGAATAAAAATATACTTCCTTCATTCCTTTATATCTACCGTTTTAGAGAGTTTCACTTAAATTAAAAAAATAATTAATTAGTTTTGAACTTAGGAGAAAAATGAGTTTAGAGACTAAAGTACCTTTAATTTTTGAAAAACTAAAAATTTGGATTGGTAAGAATAAGGGCGAAATTGACATAAAAAGATTTAAATTTTATTAATTGTATAAAAGCGACAAATAAATGGAATTTTACATGTTCTCCAAAACGTTGGATATAAATGATTAGAGGGAGTAATTAAATGAATTTTTTTTGAGATCAGTAAAATCTTAAACAGTGATATCTATTATGGTCGTATTAATTATAGTTTCTTCTTTATTTCTCTTTTCTCAGCTCTTAATTGCATCTTCATTACTTGATTTGTTAATAAGGGTCTTATTGTTTCATTTCTTGTTTCTTAGTTTCCTTTTTTTTTTTTTAACACATTTATTGTTTCTCAGTTGTGTATATTCTTTTCTCATATTAATTATAGTTCCTTTTTTATTTCTCTTTTCTCAGCTCTTAATTGCATCTTCATTACTTGATTTGTTGATAAGGGTCTTATTGTTTCATTTCTTGTTTCTTAGTTTCCTTTTTTTTTAACACATGTATTGTTTCTCAGTTGTGTATATTCTTTTCTTGTTTAGATGGAAATAAATATGATTATTCTTAATTAGGAATTAGGAATATTTCACAGTTGTATTTACTTGTTTTATAATCTTGATAGCTATAGGAGATCTCTAATACAAAAATATTTATTCCTTGAATGTGTATATATATTATTCTTGTATTTCTTATATCAATACAGAGAATAATCTTATTCAAACTTATACAATTTGTATGGTATCAGAGCCTAAGCTCCTAAGTCACACCTCCTTTGCTTCAATTCCATAAAACTCTTCCTTTTCTCCTCAATTCATCATGAATGAAACAAATTCAACCTCAGAAACATCCAATTCAACACCAATCACCACCAATCAAATTGGCATTCCAACCAATCAAGACTTTGCCAAACCTCTTTTAGCTTTTAATCTATCTTCTCATAATCATGTCAAACTTACACCCACCAATTACTTATCATGAAAACTTCAATTTCATGCCACCTTAATTGGATACAATTTTAAAGGCTATATGGATGACACTTACCCATGTCCACCACTAACAATTATCATCAACAACATTGACAGCCCCAAATCCAAAATGTGTTACTTGGACTCGCCAAGACAAAATTAATTTCAGTGCCATCATAGGATCCCTTTCCACACCTATTATCCTACTTCTTCTACTTGCACAAACATCTGAAGATGCATGGACTACTCTTTCATATACATACACTAAACCATTGCGAGGTCATATTAAACAAATCAAAGATTAAGTTGAGTATGTTGTGAAAGGCAATTAAACCATATCTGAATATATGATGTACATTAAAACTAGAGCTGATAAACTTGCTCTCCTCAACAAGCCTATAGATGCTAGAGATCTTATAGACAAAATCCTTGATGGATTAAATAAGGACTACAACTCTCTTATCGATAGCATTCATGGATGTGATACCACTATATCCTTTTAAGGAGCTTCATGAAAAAATAATTAATAATGAGCTATCACTCAAGTAGTCTCAACCATTCTCAACTCGCCCTCCTACGACTGCGAACCCCAACTTTAAATGCCACAATTCTTAGCGCCCACCATCATCCCACAGTAACCTAATTTCTACTTACACCAATAGTTTACCTCCACAACGACCACATATTGGGAAATGTCAAGCCTGCAATGAACAAGGACATATTGCCAAAAATTGTCCCATATTCACTCTTATTCAATTACAAACCTTATATTCTCCTTAACCACTACAATATCCAGCCCCAAGACAACAATTGCCATGGCAACCGCGACACCCTCAACACTACCGACCTCCTACCAATTGGCTACCAGAGCCAATATTGCCACCACATCAATAAAAACTCCTATTTGGTTGCTGGATAGTGGTGCATCTCACTATGTCACTTCTGATTTACAATGTCTCTCTCTTCACATTCCTTATGATGGTGCTGATGACATTGTTATTGGTGATGGTTTAGGGTTACCCATCAGTCATACTAGTTCCTCTTCTCTCTCTACTCCATCCCATGCTTTTCAATTATAATATATTGCATGTGCCCACTATGGAAAAGAACCTTATTTCTGTTTCCAAATTTTCCACATCAAATAATACATCCATTGAATTCTTACCCAATCTCTTTTATATAAAGGATCTTCGGACATGGGTAACCTTATTACAAGGATGAACTAAAGACGACATGTATGAGTGACCAAATTCCATCTTTCTCAAGTCATCCCCTTTATTTGCATTTGTTAGTGTTAAGACCACTCAGTCCGAGTGGCACAATAGATTAGGGCATCCTTCTTTTCCAATTATCTAATATATTTTGTCTTAATTTCAATTAGGTGTGTCTTCTTCATCTTTTACAATTAATCATTGTAATGCTTGTCAATGCAATAAAAGTCACAAATTACCTTTTTCCAATTCTAGTATTACTTCTTCTCGACCACTTGAAATAATCTTTTTTGATGTATGGACCTCCCCACTTCACTCCCTTAATGGTTTCAAACATTAGGTTATTTTTGTTGATCATTTCACCAAATACATATGGTACTACCCTCTTCAATGCAAATCCCATGTGCATGATCTGTTCCTTTAATTTAAGGCCTTAGTAGAAAATTTCTTCAACCTTAAAATCCTCACCTTGTATTCTGACAATGGTGGGGAAGATCAATCCCTTAAGCACTTTATAGCAACTCATAGCATCTCTGACCTCACAATACCTCCACATACCTTGGAATATAATGGATACTCTAAACGACACCATCGCCATATAGTTGAAACATGTCTATCTCTTTTGAGTCCATGCCTCTTTACCATTTTCTTTTTAGAATCATGCCTTTGCCATAACGATCTACCTCATAAATCGAATGCCCACTCCCACTCTTCGTTTTGCTTCTCTATACACTAAAAGTTTTGGGTCTCCTCCCAATTACCATAAACTTCGTGTGTTTAGGTACCTATGCTATCCATGGCTTCATCCCTATGCTACCCACAAACTTGACCCCTGTTCTAAAGCTTATGTCTTCCTTGGTTATGCCCTCTATCAAAGTGCCTACTTGTGTTTTGATCCTCAAACTAATCATATGTACACTTCTTATTATGTGCAGTTTGTTAAATCAATCTTTCCTTACTCATCCCATTGCATTTCATCCTCTCTATCACTATGCTCTAGTATTGATACTTGGCTTCCTCTTGTCTTTGAACTCCCTCTGCCCTCTTGCTCCACATCTAATTCGTCATCCCTGTCCATTAATACACCTTCTTTAAATCCACCTTACCCCTCTTCTACCTTATTTAACTCAACTAACCATCCTTCATTGAACCCATCTCCAACACGTCCAACTCACCCCATGATAACCTGTTCCAAAAATAACATTCACAAACCCATTGACAAACTTACCCTTAGCACTCAACTTCACTCTCAAACTAATTATGAACCTATCTTTGTGGCCCAAGCCATGAAGCATTCGCATTGGCTCCAAGTAATGTTAGACGAGAATGACACACTTATTCAAAATGGCACATAGGACCTTGTTTTGTTTCATCCATCTTATAATATTATTGGGTGTAAGTGGATCTTTCGTATCAAACGGAAACCTGATGGCTCTCTTGATAGATACAAAGCTAGGCTGGTTACTAAGGGGTTTCATCAATAATCTAGTGTTAACTATTATGACACCATTAGTCCCATGATCAAGCCTGCCACTATTCATCTTATTCTCAGTATTATTGTAAATTCTAGTTGGTCTCTTCGATAGGTAAATGTTAATAATGCATTTTTATAGGGCACTCTATTCAAATATATTTATATGCATCAACCACCTAGATTTGTTGACAAAGATCAACCCACTCATGTTTTTCACCTACGTAAGGCTCTTCATGGGCTCAAGCAAGCACCTCATGCTTGGTATCATGAGTTGTATCAATTTTTAAATCTCTCTAGCTTCACCAATTCATATGTTGATCCATATTTATTTATGTACAACATTGATGCCTTAAAAATATATATTTTTATTTATGTTTATGATATCATTGTCACTGGTAGTTGTGATCATGTTGTATAACATATTAATTTAGCTCTTTCAGCTTATTGTTCTCTCAAAGATTTGGGTCAGCTCAACTTCTTTTTAGGTGTTGAAGTTCTTCCCTATCCCGTTGGTCTTCTTCTTTCTCAATGACATTACATTATTGATTTATTGACTCGTACCAAAATGATCAATGCTAAACCAGTGTCCACTCCTCTAGAAACTCAACCTGTTTTAACTTTAGATCACGACACTGTTATACCTGATCCTACTGAATTTCATCCAATCATAGGTAACCTTCAGCACTTATCTCTCACCCATCCAAACGTTGCTTATGTTGTTACCAATCTCTCACAGTACGTACATCGCCCCACTATGGAGAATTGGATTGCTGCAAAATGCTTGCTTCACTATTTATGTGGCACTTTGGATTTTGGTCTCACTCTTCATCGTCGTTCTCCATTCCATCTTCATGTTTTTTATGAAGCTGATTGGGCGAGCAACAAGGATGATTACACTTCTGTTAGTGCTTACATTATATACCTTGGTTGTACTGCCATTTCGTAAAACTCTAAGAAACAACGTATGGTTGCTCGATCTTCTATAGAAGCTGGATATCGGTCAGTTGCTACTAGTACTATAGAGCTATCTTAGCTCTATTCCTTGCTCAGTGAACTTGGTATTAGTCTTCAACATTCCTCTATGATTTATTGTGATAATGTAAGAGCCACTCAGCTTTGTGCC
Source organism: Mallotus nudiflorus (assembly GCA_947683625.1). Taxonomy (NCBI): domain Eukaryota; kingdom Viridiplantae; phylum Streptophyta; class Magnoliopsida; order Malpighiales; family Euphorbiaceae; genus Mallotus; species Mallotus nudiflorus. The sequence goes on along the minus strand of CANTUR010000029.1, from coordinate 692,197 downwards.
AATCTTATTTTTCACTCACGCATGAAGCATGTAGCCTTATATTATCATGACATTCGAGATCAGGTTCAATCTGGTGTCCTCCATGTTGCTCATGTATCTTCCATAGATCAGTTGGTTGATGCCCGTACCAAACCACTTCCTCAACTTTGGTTTGTCACTCTTCAAAACAAGATTGGCCTCTCCTCTCGGAGCTCCATCTTGCGGGGGTATATAAATGGAAATAAATATGATTCTTCTTAATTAGGAATATTTCACAACTGTATTCACTTGTTTTATAATCCTGATAGCTACAGGAGATCCTAATATAGGAATATTTATTCCTTGAATATGTATATATATTGTTCTTGTATCTCTTGTATCAATACAAAGAATAATCTTATTCAAACTTATACCATTTATACTTGTAAGATTTTATGATAAATTGAACTATATTTCTTAAAGAAGTAGCTTAATTAATTACTTACATTAAGTGGGCTTTTAAATATCTTGATGTTGCGACTATTGTGATTTTGTTGGCAGCACATCAGTAAAAAAAATAGAAAAGAAAATAATAAATTTTTAATACTTCTATGCTATTAAATTCTACCACAGTTTTATGTCCTAATGTTGCGAGTGTGAGGTAATGGTAAAATACTTAACCATATGAATTTATAATATTATGACCCGGTAACTTATGGTAAATGCTTCAGTAGATATACATTCACATACCTTATGACCCTACTACTTATCATATGGTGACTTAAAGAAGGGATTCTTGAGTCTACTTAAGTCTCCATTACATTGCCAAATAAAAGCTTAAGATGTGTAAAAGAACCGATGTTTAATACATTTAACTTTCGCACAATTTTGTAGCTACCTTTTTTTTTGTGTAATAAAAAAAAAATACTTTTGCCAAAAATATAGCTCAATTTTCTTATTTAAATGATGTTTTAAGTTTGAGTTGTAATAATTATTAAATTCTATTAAGATTGTGAGTTTTATTAAGATTGAATTGAATTAGTTAGAAATTCGTGGATTTTAACTACTAATAATTTACAATATAAAAAAAATTACAAATTATTAGCTATATCGGAAATGGCCTAGAGAAAAACAACATAATAAAAGGGCAAAGATGGTGTTGAAGCCGAAGCCTGAAGAAAAAAAGGGTTGGGCAATGTTTGACCTGAGTGAGGAAATGATAAGATCCAAAAACTAGCCATGGACCATGGTCTGGTTCTTCAAGTTCAACAAGGGATTAAAGAAGTGTTTTGCTTAAAAAAAGGATATTGGTAAAGAAAATGACACTTTTTTTATTATTTGTATACCTTCTTAATCTTTTCCTTCTCATTTATCTTCTTGTATGCATTATTTTTTATGTAGCCTTTAACTTAAGGAGAAATTCTTATATTTTCTCCAAATGGCCAAGCCCCTCATGGGAACAAGGCAAGTCTTGAGTTTCAGACCTGCCAATGGCCCCTCTCATAAAAAAAATAACAACAATTCAGTATATTAGATGTGGACAAAAATCTTTCGATGTATTAACAGAGTAGGGCTACCTTTATATATTCACCACATTAAGCAAGCCAATTCATGGCTATTATGCTTAAATTAGCCCCTTTTCATACTTGCCTTAATTATATATTTTACTCAACTTCTCATTGTGTTGTGGAATTTGGGATTAGTTTTTACTTTTTCAGGCTCCATGTAATGTAGTAAATTATTAATTTCCACATTTATATTTTATTTTTTAATAATTTTTTTGTTATATATATATATATATATATATATATATATATAATGCTATGCTTCTAAAAAAAATTGAGAACCCTTTCTCTTCCAAGCCTTTCATAAAAATCAACGAAATTGTCACTCTCAATAGTAAAAATTGAATCCAAAGAAACACAACAAGGCCAAGTCCTTTTTAGTGAATTAATCCAATATTCTAATAATGTAAAAAAAAAAGATAGGAAATTACAAAAATCACTAAGGTTAGTAAAAACATTTTTAAAAATATGGTAGTAACAAAATTGTTTTAAAAAACACAATGCTTTGGATTTTTTTCTTGTTTCCATTTTTATGTTTTTCTTTCTTTGTTTCTTATTTTGTCCATTATTTTTTTCCTAAGTGATTTCTTTTTTATCTTTCCCTTCTTTTTTCTTTTTTCTATTTTTTTATCTCTTTCCCTTTTTTTTCTATTTTCTATTTATTTTTTTTTAGAAAATAATCTGAAAAAAAGATGATTGTTGAAGAAGAAAGTAAAACAAAAACTTTTTTATTTTAGATGATGAGTTTCAAAAGAAGAAAAAGATAATGACAAAGAAGAAGATGGCAAGTTTTGATTATTTTTGTAGGCATTTGTCAAAACAACCAGAAAAATCATCACAAAACAAACTCATAAAACTGAATAAAAAACAACGAAAAAAACATAAACAATTGCTAAACAACTGCCAAATAACCATGAAAACAACTAAAAAACAACCTCCAAATAACCATGAAAATAACAAAAAAAAAACCATAAACCAAAAAAAAAAACCTCATAAAACTAAAAAAAATAAAAATAACCATGAAAACAACAATAAAAAAGGGGCAAAAACAACCACCGCCAAAACAATGGCTAAAATAGCCAAGAACCAAGAAAGCACAGTTTTATCCATCCAAACAAATAAAACCAAAGCTATTACACTATTTAAATTCCAATGCCCAAAACAATAATAAAGTTCAAGTTTTTAGCTATGAAAACTCTTATTTTTCAAAAAAAAAAAAAAAAGATTCAAAAGACAATTTTACTCACTTTATGTTGTGTGTAATTTATCGCATGTTTTTTAGTTGAATTTTGATGAATCTTGAATAAATAATTAATAATATTTAGGTAGAAATTAGATTTATTTAGGATTAATTTTAGTTTATAGCTTGATTTAGAATTTTATTATCTTTAGTTTAACTTCTATCAAATTAGGAGTTTTTATTAAATATTAATAAGCATTTCCCTTTTTGTAGGCAAGTCTAGAGAGGAATTCCTAAATAACTAAAAACTAGTGAGACGTGGGTTACTTTATGGCATGCTTATGCCCATGTCCTATTTTGAAAGCTAAAATAATGCAGCATGGCTTGCGACATGACATGATAGAAGTTGTGTTTTATTATGTGTAAATTAAAGAAATTATGAGAAGGTGACACGATTTACAACATGCCATGATGGAAAACATGTCATAAAATCAATGACGTGTTACGACCTGCATCATCCTGAAAATTTTCCTTTTTGAGAATTTAAGTGCAAGTAAGTTTTTTATCAAATTTCCTATAAAAAGGGGATACAAAGGAGCCATTCGGAGGGGGGGGGGGTAGGGGGGAACACTACCGCCAAAAGAGGTGAAGCGTGGAATTGATAAAAGCTTAACAAGGATTAAAGATTGAAACATGCTTTCAACGAGTTTTATCTTTCCTTCTTATTCTTTTCTTATGAATAACTAAATTAGAGTTTGGTTTTAGAGTAGCTAGTTAATACTTGTTAGAATTTTTTTATTATTTATTAATTATTTAATTTTCAGTCAATTTTATGAGTTGTGCTTAATGTATTATATTCAATTAAGGGCCTAATTATTTGCATATATGTGGATAGATTAGAGATAATGAAAGTTGCATGATTTATTAGCTTATAGACTTATAAAACTGAAGAACCTCGATCACGAAAGTAGACAAATCATTCAGGGATCAATAAATTGCTAAGAAACTTAATGAGCCTTAGTTAATTGACGTGACCATGAAAATAGGCTGTAATTAACTTTGGTATTCTTAGATGATCTCGAAGAGACTCTAGGTAATTTGAGTAGTTTACCCTTGATTGTGATCAATGAAATAAATTAACTTAATTTCATAATTCAAGTCCTAACTAGTGAAACTAACCCAATCTCTATTTTATCCCCATTTATTTAATTAGAATAATTAGAGTAGAAAGTTTATTTTAATTCTTGCAATTTATATTGATTTGTACTAGCTAAGGAAAATCAATTGACAGTTAATGCTTAGTACCCTTTCCTCATAGGAACGATACTCCATTTATCATTTTATTATGATCTGTACACTTGCGAAAATTGCATAACAAGTTTTTGGCACCGTTTTGGGGAAAGGCGTTGCTAATATTAACAAATTTTTCATTTTCGTTAGACTATCACTTTATTTTATTTTCATTTATTTTATTGATAAATAATCTGTCATGGATAATGATGAATTTTCTTATCAATTTTTGAGGTCAAATGAGTGTGATGTTGTATATAATGTAGAATATATGCAATTTCATTATTTTCCATTTTATTTTCAGGTTTATAATTAGTGTGGAGAGAACTATAATTGAGTACATTGCGCATATTATTCATATTCACCTCCATCACCTCATTACAACTCATTTTGGAGCAGTTGTATGGATCACACTTGGAGTTATCAACAAGAACTTAAGTCAAATCTTGAGGTAGTGTTCGAAAATTTCATTCAAGAATTAAAGACTATCAAAGAACGATACTTGGAGGACAAGTTAAAGCAATTCATTCAAGCAAAAACTAAGATAAATTAGCAAAATGAGGAGACATTCAGGAAAATCAATTCAAATTTATATCAAATGATAGAAAGTCAAAAAGCATGCCTCCAAAAACTTCAAATGTGTACTCCTATAGACTGCTCAAAGCAAAAAGCACAAGGAGAAAGTGTGTAGGATGATGAGAGCACTTTTGGTCAAGATGATGAAATCACTTTTGAGTTATGTGAAGATGATGAGCAAGAAGAGATGATCGCTAAGGAAAATGAAAAAGTCTCTAAGTGTAAGAATCAGTTTATAGACTTTAAGGATAATGAGGTACAAAGTCACTCAACTCAATCTTAAGATGAGTCGGATAAGAAAATTATGACAATTCTTAAAGCTACATAGGACAAATTTAAGTCATCTATAAATGCCAATGCATATGTTACATGACCTATTACAGTCATATACGAGGACTCAATGAAAAGTGTTGGATTGTTTGAGAACTTACATGAAAAGCTTTACATTCTTCAAGTAATTTTAAAACTAAAGATTTGGCATGTGAAATCCGCACTTTATTACCTGGGCATAAGGGAGCCTAGCAAAAGTAAGGAAAGGAAGATGCTTCAAAGAACACTTTCTCATGTTCGATTGCACCCATGATACTTCATATTCAAGTGGTCAAGCTAATGACCTAAAATTAGCTCTTGTTGGAAGGCAACCCAATATGTTTTGATTTATTTATTTTGTTTAAGTTTATTTTTAGTTTATTTTTTTCCTTTATTTTTTTTAGTTTTTGTTATTTTATTTTTTAGGTCATCCAACATTTGAAGAAAGTACAAAAGGAAGAAAACACTTACTAGGGAAGTTCTCTTTTTCTTTTTCTAATATTTTTATCATTGAGAACAATGTCATAGATAAGTGTGGGGAAAAATGTTAAATGTTAGGATAATTTTTTTATGTTTATGTTTGTGTGTTTTATTTATTTTTGCATGTTAAATTAAGAAAATAAAAAATTTTAAAAAAATGATAAGATTCATTAACTTTCAACTCGATTTCTCCACATTTATTGTGATGTTCGTCATTAGAACTTTTATTATGCGAAATTGAAGCTCTTTTGCTATTAGACGGTGGTAGTGTATATGTGTGCATTTTCGATCCAATTATCAAAATATTGAATGGTTTATTAATTAAGATGGTTGTACATGATCATTATGTATGGAAATTTTAGTTTTTACAACCTAAGCATAAATTGAAAGGTTGAATTTGAGCATAATTTTGGGAGATTAAGCGAATTTTATTACAACAAAAAAAATCTCTATTTTCTTAAGTAAGAGCAATGCTTAATTCTAAATTGTTATGCTTTGAATTTCCTCAAATGCTCTAATTAGAATAAGAGTATCCAAAGGACCCACTTGGCGGTATCCACGCTTAGTAGTGCAGGAATGACGGGGGATCACAAAAAGTAGGAAAATTTGATTAGAGAAAAAAAAGATGAAATGAAGTGTAAAACACACTCATTAAATAAAAGAAAAGATATTGTGAAATGGAGTGTAAAACCCATTCACAACCAATTTTATTTTTCTCCTAAGGTTATGTTCATTGGATTTTAAATAGGTTATGTGCTTAGGTTGTGGTTAGTAAATTGTTCATATATGGTGTATTTTTGTTTGATTATCTTTTTTAGTAAACATATTTCAATCTCAATGTTGTTGACTTGTATATCTTAACAATTATAACTCTTTGGTTGTGATTAAGCTAGTGTTTAAATGTTTGAATCTGATTTTTGCTTGAGGACAAGCAAGCAAAGTTTTAGTGTGGGAGAATTTGTTGTGAGTAATTTATCACATGTTTTTTAGTTTAATTTTAATGAATCTTGAATAAATAATTAATTATATTTAGGTAGAAATTAGGTTTATTTAGGATTAATTTTAGTTTATAGCTTGATTTAGAATTTTATTTCTTTAGTTTAATTTCTATTAAATTAGGAGTTTTTATTAAATATTAATAAGTATTTCCCTTTTTGTAGGCAAGTCTAGAGAGGAATTCCCAAATAGCTAAGGACTGGTGAGACGTGGGTTACATCATGGCATGCTTATACCCATGTCCTGTTGTGGAAGTTGAAATAATGCAACATGACTTGTGACACGACATGATAGAAGTCATGTCTTATTCTGTGTAAATTAAAGAAATCATGAGGAAGTGACACAGTTTACATTACGCCATGATGGAAACCGTGCTGTAAAATCAACATCGTGACATGGCTTGCGCATCCTGTGCTTGAAACCATGTTGAGCAGAGAAAATTTCCTTTTTTAGAATTCAAGTGTAAGTAGGTTTTCCATCAGATTTTTCCTATAAAAGGGGATACAAAGGAGCCATTCAGGGGGGGAGGGGGGAACACCTCCGCTAAGGGAGGTGAAGCGTGGAATTAATAAGAGCTTAACAAGGATTGAAGATTGAAGCGTGCTTTCAATAAGTTTTATCTTTCCTTCTTCTTATTTTCTTATGAATAGCTAAATTAATTAGAGTTTGGTTTTGAAGTAGCCAGTTAATACTTGTTGGGATTTTTTATTTTATATTAATGATTTGATTTTCAGTCAATTTTATGAATTGTGCTTAATGTCTTATACTCAATTAAGGGCCTAATTATTTGCATGTATGTGGATAGAATAGAGACAACGAAAGTTGCATGATTTATCAACTTATAGACTTGTAAAACTTAGGAACCTCAATCACGAAAGTAGAAAAATCTTTCGGGGATCAATAAATTGTTAAGAAACTTAATGAGCCTTAGTTAATTGATGTGACCACGGAAATAGGTTGTAATTAACTTTGGTATTCTTAGATGATCTCAAAAGAGACTTTAGGTAATTTGATTGGTTTACCCTTGATTGTGATCAATGAAATAGATTAACTTAATTTCATAATTCAAGTCTTAACTGGTGAAACTAACCCAATCTCTATTTTATCCCCATTTATTTAATTAGATTAATTAGAGTAGATAGTTTATTTTAATTAATTTATTTTAATTCTTGCAATATATATTGATTTGTGCTAGTTAAGAAAAATTGATTGACAATTAGTGCTTAGTACCCTTTTCTCATAGTATACTCTACTTATCACTTTATCACTTGTTACGATCCGTACACCTGCGAAAATTTTCTAACACTTTCTCTCTGCATGCTTTGTCTTTAAGACTTTTTATGACCGTAGAAGAAAAAAGAATCAACAAATAAATAAATAAAAGCCATGAATAAGAATTTCTGAAGAGAAAATTTTTGGTTGTTTTATTTTTGTTTTGGAGATAATATTGACAATATCATGCAATAGTAAAGGATGAAGAGAAAAGAAAAAAATTGTAGAGAAAAAAAAAGAAAAAAAAAAAGAAAAAAAAAAGAAGAATGAAGAAAGGTTTTTTCTTTTGTGATATATTTCTGAAAAAATCCCTAAAAAAATGTATATAATATAATGGATCTTTATGCTTTTTTTTGTCCATACTCCATTTTTTGCCAAATATTGCTCCCATCTTCATTCACGTAAAATCACAGTAAAATCTTGTTGTTTCCTAATTTTGGAACTCCAACCCCACTCCTTTCCTTCCTTAAAATTCAAATATCATGTTCAATCTCCAACCTAATTTCTTTAATGCCCAGCTTAAAGTAACCCAAATTCTCTTCAATAAAAAAAAAAAAAAAATCCATTCAGTCTGACCAAATTTAACATCAAAATTCATTCAACAACAATAAAACAATCAAAAAGAAAATAAATAATAAGCAAGAAAAATTGTAGATCCAAGGTGAAATATTCAAATTCAATACTCTGACTATGTTTCAACAAATTTGTATTGAATGCATTGAAACTCATCTGATAAGATCATGAACGAATGCAGTAAAATCAGTTTCTACTGAAATTTGTGTTATGAATCCATTATTTTATAAGCTTTTCTAAAAAAAATTACAACTATTTCATATTCAAGAGATAGTATATAACGATCAACATTTCATCAACAGTTATTGAAAAAAAAATTCTACATCGAGCTCAAAGAATGGCTAAAAATTTTGTACATGCAATATTTTACGTTTTTAATACACTATCATTATTACAGTCATCATTAAAATCGACTTCTAGAACAACTTAATTTATAGGAAGATAACAACTACTAGTTGAGTATGAAATGATAATTTGATTTTCAAAATTTTTAAAGTGACAGTGAAGCGACAATGTACCTACTACAAAGTCAATCAATATGAAATATGTCGAATGAAGTTAAGGACATAGTCATGCTACCTCCATAAGGTAGGGTTCAATCTAGAAAACTTAAAAGAAAGATATAGAGTTCTAATGGAAATCAAAACTACAATCAAGTGTGACAGTTGTAGCTTATTGCACACAATAGAAAAGACATGAAGAAACCTACCAAAAACAACATGAAATTTGGAATATTTTTTGTATACTTTGAGTCTATTTTTCATATATGAAATAATATCTTATACGTTTATTCACCTTCATTAAGAATAATTAACAATCTTATTATATTTTTCTAACTATTTATATATATAATAATATTTATTTCTGAATAGAAGTAATATATTATAATTAAGGGGTGTAACAACTACGTAAAACTGACTTGACCTTACCAACTTGAAAATTTTTAAGAACTCTAAACTGAATCGAAACCAAAAATTAAGTGGGGTAGGTAGATTAGTTTTCAGTTAATCGATTAAATGATAATAAAATAAAATAAAAATAAAACAAACAAAGATACTTAAGCTTGGTGGTAAAGGGCGATTTTCATGGGCCTTGAGAACTCAACTAAAATTTCGAGACTCAGACATTGCAATTGTTAAAAAATAATTTGGATTCTTAAAGAAAAGAAGCATGTTCACCATTTTACTACAATTATATACCTATTATTATTTCAATTTTCGATTGGTTCGGATTCCACCTGAAAATTTGAGTAAAGAATAATAAAAACTAAACCAAACCAAATTTGGTCGACTAAATTTGGTTTTTCGAACCTAATGATTTTTACTCACCCCTAATTATAACTAGTAGACAGATATTAAGGGTACTTTGTTTTTTTCAAAAATATAAGAATATTTCAATTTCATTTAAGTTTGAATATTTCTAATTTATTTTTTGTTTATATTATGTATATGAAAAATAATTTGTATGCATAATTAAAGTCATCTTTTTAGATTTATACAATTCCTACAAACTGTCTCTTAAATGCAATACATAGTATATATTTCAAACAATAAAATTCATAATCATACAAAAGAAAATCTCCTAAAAAGAATAGTAAATATATTATAATATACAATGAGTACACTCTTGATATATTATTGATTTTCAATACACTTTAAAATATCAAAACAGAAAAAAATCTAATTGTAAAATTGCAATCCAAAAAAATCTTGAAAGAAATAAAAAATATATATATAAATAAAGACGTAAAACAACAAACACTAAATTGACATAAATTCATTAAAACAAATAAATATCCAACTAAAAAAATGATAAATTAGAAAAAAAACTTCACAATAAATTTAATATTCTCCCTTATAATCATCATTATGCACATACTTCGCCCTAAAGTAAACAAACGTATAAAATAAAATTAGAAATCAAAAATAAACAAAAAAGCAACAAAAAGAAAACTCATAAAAGAAAACAATATGTACCATAACAGAATCCTTTGTAATCTCAGCATCAACACTAGCAACCTCAACACAAATAGAATCACCACAATCTTTTTTAATACCCTTTTCAAGTCAACAAATAAATGAAAAATAAACCAAATATATATATAGAAAATAAAACACTAAAATCAAAATCATTAAAAATAAAAATATAAGAAAAAACATATATCATTATTAATTGTAGCAACAACTCTAACAGTAGAATCAATATTATCAGACATATTACCAAAATCTTCTACCACGTTTTTTTCACCCTAACATAAAGCGACACATTCAAAACAATTTTAGAAGCCAAAAATAAACCAAAGAAAAAAAAAACATATAAATTCTATCTACAGCGCGATCCAAGAAGACAACAGAATGAAGTTTTGGTCCAAAAGACGTTTGCCACCATTCCGAGCTACCACTTTGGAGGAATTCGGTTAGCCCTCAAACAATGCTTTGTTAGCTGAATTATTTGGTTCAAAGGATTCATAAGACCAACTTTTCTAGGCCCATTCATCTTCCTTCTCATCTCATTACTTCTCTTCCCTGTCCACTCACCTTCAGAATTGTTAACATCGTCATTCAAGCACCCATCCCCTTCAGTTTTCACTTCTGGGGCTGCATATCTTGATCCTGGAGCTTGCTTATTAAGATTAGCAGACTTTCCTCCCAGAAAAGTGTTGCCTTCCTTTTTATACCCAAACCTTCCTTTTCTATTCACTATCATCCAAGGACCAAAGTTAGGGTTGTTCTCCGGGTTCTCCATGGCTGTTTTCTCAGCGCCGTCAGCATTTCCATTGTGTTCTCTTGGTTCAACATTCTCGTTGCATGGTCTCAAAGGGCACATGCCACTAACATGGCCAACCTTTCCACAGACAAAACAAATTATGGGCAAACATTCATACTCAACTTTGTGAAGTTTACCATAAATAAAATTGTGAGACTAATGGATTATCCAAATTTAATTCAATGGCCATTCTAGCAAACTTTCCACGTTATGCTGCCTCCGTATTATAGTCGATACGAACGACTCTGTCTATCAAGTTACCAATCAACCGCAGTACTCATTTATGATAGTACTGTAGAGGCATACCAGGAATTCGAATCCATGCAACAACCTACTTAATCTCCTCTTCCTGGCTATTGAACTGTGGTGTCCATGATTGAACAATAAGATAGTGCCCCAATATGACCCATGGTCCATCAATCAAGGCATATTGTGCATCTAGCTGATTGTTTAATCTCACCAAAAAATAATCATTCTCCAAGTCAATAACAGAAAGGCCTTTTGTTGAGAACCATATTGTTTCCAGCTTTGCACACAAAATTTTATACCCTATTGTTCGTCCCAACAACTTCACCACGACAACATTCTCCCATGTTTTCGCTAGCGCAACATGCACTCTTTGTGAGAACAAATTGACGAAATTCGTTCCTTGGTATTAATGACTACGTCATCCCCAGTTATCTCAATATCAACATCTTCTTCCTCACAAGGCACTTCTTCCATGCGTGTATTCTGCATTAGCTTCTCCTTGGATGACATAGGTATTGGGTTATCGTCACCCTCCCCTTGTTCCCGAAAATGGGTTTTTTTCGTTGAACGGTCATCCCCATCCGCCGGAGGTGGAGGTTCCTTACCAAGCTCTACAGAGGACATAGGACCGGCATCACATGAATGTGGCATTTTAAGTCATGCATACTAAACCTTTAAAAGCATCCATGTATTTATTTAATTTTTATAAGTATAAAACAGTATATCCAGTCGAAGTCTCAAAAATAATTCTTTTCTAAATAGACAGTCCTTATATAGGGGTAAAAATAAAAGAAAAAATTTTATTTATAAGAATTTAAATTATAATTTCAGAGAAATTAAAATTGATATTAATTATAATTTGCGATTTTACGAGTTACGATATCTATTATTATAATTTTATAATTAACAACAGAAGGAAAGCACCATGCATGAGGGCAATCGTCATTACATCGGAAATAATTCAAACGTCCCTGTCTTTGGATACTTCAGTAGGCAGCGCTATTGCTCTTTGCAGGAAAGTTATTTACATTTTTTTTTTACACTTATTTACATTTTGTGATTAGACCAATCAAAGGATTCTTAAGTTTATATTCTATTTTCCGGTGAATATTAATATACAGTCATTATTCAAATTCACATGCATTATCGTAGTCTAATAAATGAATTACATTGACTAACGATTAATTTGACAATTACAATGGATTAAATTCGTAAATACTAATTTATTATTAATCGAAACATATTAATTGAATTTGTTATTACATACAATTCCAAATTAACTTCAATTATTCATGTATAGCTGACCTGAAATTTTAATAACAAATTAAAGCAAACAATAACAAACTACAACAGATAATTTTACATCTAATAATTTTAAAAATTAATAGCTATCAATTAATAATTTTAAAAATTAACCAAACTCCATCATTTTAATTGTTGGAAAGTGAACATGTAAAAGTTCCTCCTATCACACTCACAGACATAGGGTTAAGATCATGATCCATCAGAATCTTTATTTACATTATTGCTATTAAAAAGTTGCAGTCCGCTGGCCTAGAAGATAAGAGAAAAAATTGAGAATAAAAAGAAAGTTAGAAGGAACACATAAAGGACGATGTATATCCTATCTTATTATCGTGGCATGTTGATCACAAAATAGTGGGTATCATCTTGTTTTAATTTTATTTTTTCTCAGTTCTTCGACAATTCTCAAAGACAAAAGCCCTCTCCAAAACCAAAGGGGTCCAGCCTCTGTCGAACAATGAAATACTACGACACTTCATATGTAAGGAAAATATCTGGTAATTTCTCGTCAGCATGTCACAATTAGCAAAGTCTCACAATTAAAATGGAATTCAAGCGAGGCCTTCTCAAGTGCTCATGATCACCACTGAATTAAAAAAGAAAGAAACTTATTATTATCCTTATTGTTTTCTTGATATGTGTCCTACGATTATTCGTTGTTTTTATCAACTACTAGCTATCTGCTTTTAAATGTCTATCTTCTTTTTGTTGCATAATGAGCTTTTTATTTTGAACATTTAGTTCATGTTTAGTTCACAAAATGAAATAAATATAAAATATAATTATAATTCTTAACAAATAAAATAGATATTTCTAGAATAAATATTTTTAAATAATTATTATTTCATATTTTGATTCATGACCTATAATTATTATAAGAGATAAGTAGATTTAAACATAAATGACATTAATACATTTATTAATGAATTTCATTATTAGTATCAAAATTAAATAGTCATATAATTTTAGCATGTTTTACATAAAAAAAAAATTAATATATAATATATATAAAAATAGGATGTATATTTAATTTTTGTAAAATAATATAAATGCATAATAAATAAATAAATAATATTTTAAAATTTTTTAATCAAAAAAATACAAGCATATAAAATAAATAAATTTCTTATAATTTATGATAGTCAAATCTGAGTTAAATTAAATTAAATTAATAGAAAAATACTGAAAAAATCGAATTAAATTATTAAAAAAAAGGAAAACATGAACATAAACATTAGATAAATTAAAATATAAAAAGAAGGGTAAAAGTGAAAATAGTCTATTCCAATAGTAAAAAATACATATATTTTAATTTTTAAAAGAATAACTATTTTTTAAGAAATGTAAAATTGTTATTTTATAAAATTAATATTCTATAACAAAATTTAAATTAAAACATAATATAATTATTTTTTATGAAAAAACTATTATATTTTTTATTTATTCTCCGAATCAAACATGCCTTATAGTTTCTTTTCCAATTCTGCGTTTGTGCTTAATTTGCTGCATTGGTGGTGTTCTTGTTTTTTTTTCCAATTCTGTGGGCGTTTTTCTCTTGGCAGCTTTTCTGTTTTTTTTTTTTTTTTAACAGCATTTTTCTTCGTTTGTAGTTTTTTTGAACTCCAAATGGTAAAAAATAAAAATAAAAAAAATTAGGGATTAAAAATTTTCTAATTTAGTATTGTTTTTATTTTATGTGATATTTTGATTTTTTTCTTATTATTTAAAAGTAGTGTGTGCTTGTTTAATAAATTAATAATTATAACTCAAATATGTTTATACCATATAAAATTTAATAAATTAATAATATATATGTAATGATCCTTATTTTTAAATTATTTAAATATAAATTAAGATATGTAGTGTTAATAAAATTTAAAAGTTATATTTAATTATTTAATTATTTGTGATTAATAATTATTATTTTATAATAAAATATATTTTCTATGTAAATATTTATTTTTAGAAATTTAATATTTTAAATATTTAATTTACATTATTGATTGTTATTTTTTCAGATAGTATTACTTTAATAATATTAATTTTAGTGCATTATTATTTCTATTATCATTTTTATTGATTTACATTGTTTGTATTATTAAATTATTTAATAAATATTTTGTATATTATTGTTAGTATGTGTGTGTGTATATATATATATATATATATATATATATATATATATATATATATATAACAATAAAACACAGAAAACACATACCTCCTTCCCTGCTGTCATCCCATTCCTTGCCTATCACTGTGCCTCCCCATTCTTAACACCAGACCACCTCTCACTGCCACCAGTCGCCGCCAATTCCTTCCCCCTTCTTCCTTCTTCCCTTCCATCACCTAGGAACTGCCAGATTGCCACTTGGGAGCTCGGAAACGCCAACAACAGCAGAAAGCTTCTCATCAATGTTCTTTCATTTTCGGCCACCAAATCGAGTCATTCCTGTGCCGTTAGACTCTTGGAGCTTTAAGGAGGCCAAATCCAAGCTCCTTTCAAGCTTGAAATAGATTGTTTGTGAGTTCCATGAATTTAGGGTTTTCTAATTTTTTTTAAGGTTGAATCTTGTTGATTCATGCAAATTCCCTTAACAAACTTTTATCCTAGTAGCTCAAGCTTCATGAAAATATTTTTTCTTTTAATTTTTGGAATTTATTTGAATTTTGATGAATTTTTTATTATTTTATTCTTATTTATTGAATTTTCGTAAATTAATTATTTTAATTATGAATTTTGTTAATTTGGTATTATTATAAGTTGATATTAATTTTAGTGTTGACAAAATAATTTTTGAGAATATTATGTAATTTTTAATAATATTTTTATATTATGTATATATTGGAATATTAGGTTAAATTTGTATTTTTGTTGAAACTATTGATTAATTATATTTTTTAGATAATATTAGAATAATATATGTTGATAGAATAATTTTAATGATTTTAAATAATTTTTATATAATTTTTGAGGAATATTAGTTATATTATGGATATTTTGAATTATTGGGTTAATTGTGAGTTTTTTTTAAAAATTATAGTTAAATATTATGTTTTAAATGGTTTTAGAATTATTTGAGGTAATAATATGATTTTTATAAATTATTTACTATTTTTAACTAATTAATACTAATTTTTGAAAATTATTTTCAAATAATATATTATTTACTAAATTGGTGATTAAATGAGTTTTTAATTACTTTTAATATATATTTAGGCTATTTAAGCTATTTGAATATATAAAAGTGAATTTTTATTATTTAATATTGAATTATTGAGAAATTTGATTTTTCAATAATATTATATGATTATTTTGGAATTTTTATTTAATTTTTATGAAATTAATTATATTTAGTGTTTTAATATTTAATTATGTTATATTTTGAGGATATTTGTGAAATTTATTGATTTTTAATATATTTATTATATTAAATGTATTTTTGGTGAAATTGTGGATTTCGATTGAAAAATTGTGCAGTTCGGGGTCTCAACCGAAGGTGTTGTGTATTCTATTTTTCGAAGTGCATTTTCTTGCAGGATTGACTCTACTTTTTAGTAAGGAAATGTCTATTTTACAGAGGAAGCTCTACCGAATTTTCAGTAGAATTCTCGTAAAACGTAACGTTGCGTCGATCCTGAATTTTTGGATTTTGTCCGAGTTCTGTATTTCTAGATTAAATCTCTTTAGAAGTATAAGTTTGATTTATTCTGATTGTCATTATTATTTTATTGTCTAGTTGCGTTGAAACCAAGGCCTAGTGGACCGGATCCCTTGAACCAATCTCGAGGAGCGCAAACTTGTGAGTTGTTATTTTATGTTTACATTGCATTTAGAATGCATGTTTTAGCATATATATATGATTTGATAGGTTTTTGTTCATAAATTTTTTTATTAAATGTTTTAGTATATGTTAGATATATTTTAAAATAAATGCATGTTTTATCTTCGATATATACTTAGCATGTCTTTAGTATATTACTGGTTAGCATGTCTTTAGTTTATTATTGGTTTATATTTGGCATATTTTATGCTTGAATTGAATTTATTTAACATATATATACTTGAAATATACTTAATTTATGTTAGACATATTTTTTGTATATATATGGTTTATTTTATTGTTATAAATGTTATTATGCATTATTTTTTTTCCCTATGTATGTTAATTTTAATTGAAGGATATTGATAGAACGTGCTACATAATGGGCAGCACTAGAACCGTGTATATACCAATGCGATAGATTTAGGGTTGAGTGAGAATCACTTGAGGTGATATATGATGTGATTTGATTGATTGATTGAGATGTGATGTGATTGAATAGTGTGATTGTTGGAGCTTAGTTGACCTAGTGTCTCGAGGCTAATTACACTGACAATCAGACTGCTAGAGCTCGGTTGACTTAGTGTCTCGGGGCCAGTTTACTGTCCATAATGGAATAAGTTAATTAATTTGCAATTAAGTGAGCCTGTATGTCCAGAGAGTTATTGTTGATTGAGGTTTTGATTTTAATAGGGCTTTATTTAATCCTTCAATAACACCGCATTTTTCAGTATTTATTGTATAAAATGTTTTCAGCATCTATGTGAAATGCTTGTATATATATTTGTTATATATACGGATGATTGATTGCATATGATATTAGGAGATGCATGTATATATATATATATTATAACAATTCACTCAATGAGATCTGACTCCCCTCAGTTGTGATTTTTACAGCTCAGATCTCAGTAGTAGGCTCATCCGCCAGACTTCTTCATCCCTGACTATTTTGTGTAAATTATCTACCTAACTTTTATTGTACTTTAAAAAACTGCAGTAGTATTAGTAGTAGTTATACTTTGTATTGGTAGATTGTCAGTTGTTATTTCAGAGGTCTTTATTTGAATATTGTATAATATATTTTATTTTATGTTATATCAGAAGTTTATTATCATTATCTTGGTTTAAGATTTTCATTATATGGTTCACATTTTATTTAATTATTGCATACTTTTATTTTTAAGGTTTGCTACGAGTTTCGGATTCGAAAGAATTCTCGTTCCCTAGCGCTGGTCATGACTCTCAATTTAAGTCGTGACAATATCATATAAATATATAAATTTAATTATGCATAAAATATATACTCTTAATACATTCATGCATTATATTTAATTTTAAAATGGCATATTGGTGCCAAAATCACAACTATTTTTACTTTTACATATTTAAACCAACTTTTAAAGTTTGGCAAAACTAATCAGTTTGACAAATTATTTGTAATTTTATCATGATTGCAATTTGATTAATGTATGACATCTAAGATGAAATAGTTAATCTCTATTTCTGTAAATTTTACATTCCTATCATCTAAATACTAATTATAATAGTTAGTTAGACTTCAATTTCAACAATTTAAAAAATATATAAAATGTGAATGAAAATTTTATTTAATTTGTAAAGACTATATACATTTCTGTTTTTACCTAGTCTAAGTCGTCGCGAGACTATAATAATAGTGTTAATTAATTCACCTCAAATATCACCGCCACATATGTATTTTATTTTGTAATTCATAATCAAATCATAATTGTGCTTAAATTGCAAATAATATATTAAATAGTGCTAAAATTATTAATAATATGTTAAATTGGTCTAATTTTGTCAAGTTTTAAATTTTTGTATCAATATACAAAAAGTTAAAAAAAAAAAAAAATTTTGGTACAAATAGGCATTTTTAAATTATAATAACACTCAATTTTACTTATATTTTAGAAAAATATAATTTAATATGTATATAAATTTTTAGCTTTTAAAAGTTTTCATTTTAAAGTAACAAAAAACATAATAATAAACCAAGATTAAATTAAGATTAAACTATTTTTTCATCATAAATATTTTCTTAATTAAAACTTTATTCAATTAAAAATACATATGTTTTATTTTTAATTGATATAATTACCTTTTTCTGTTAATAAAAATTCTTATTTTACGATATATATGTTTTATTGAATATGAAACATTTTAATTATACTACATCTAAAATATTACTCTTTTTTTTTAATTAAAAATTGTCTTTTATTGTAATTAAAACATCTACTTTTTATTCAATTAAAAACATATTTTTCTCCAATTATATATATATATATATAACTTTCTAAATAAAAAATTGTTAAATAAAATTTAACAATTTTATTAAATAAAAATTTTAAAACTTTCTAAATAACAATTTTTACAAAAAATTATTAAATAAAATTGTTAAAATAACTTTCTAATAACTTTTATATTTAATTAATTTATACTTTTATATTTATTAAAATTATTTAATAATTATATTAAAAATATATATTATTTAAAATTCACCGTGTGCGGATTCATGGTTAGTTTAACTTTAAAAATTAGGTTTTTATTTTTTTTATTATTATTATTTTTTTTTATTTATAATACGGAAATCTTGTGCTTGGCCGATTGCCATTAGGATTTTACCGGTAAATGCATTAGCAGCGGTTGAAATCAAGCCTTAAAGTATATAAAAGAAGGCTTTCATGCATACAAGTGGATATGGTTCTTTCTCTATACATACACAAGTTGCATTATATTTTACGGTTTGTCACTCATCTTGTTTTGGCAGATTGAACGAAATTTACAGTTACGGTTAGAGGAACAAGGAAGGTACCTGCAAATGAATGTTTGAGAAGCAATGTAAGTCGGGCACTGACATGCTGAAGGCATCATCGTCCACTTTGGAGAACCCTTCTGCTCTATCTTCTGACTCAATCCAAGATTCTTCTGCCAAAAATGAAATGGATGCCTCCAAGGACGATCAGGACAAGACAAGTGCTGATACAGTTGATGCCAGGTCTACGTTGATGGAAAGAACACTGGATGCAAATGAGAAGCAAAAGGAACCTCGATCAAATTGAAGCATCTGAGAATCCTTATTGACGATATAACTTCAACTTTTTCATAAATATATCATATTACTAAAATTCACAAAAGATGTTTCCGATGTATATTTAATGTTAATATTTTCTATTTTCCATTTAATTTTTGCCGAGGTTGCTAATTAATTATCAAATTTTATTGACAAATAGTAGTGGAAATTTATTATTATTAAACAAGATTATATGTGGAATTTAGAATCCCTTATATGCTATTAATTTCAGCTTGAATGTTTTTTTTTTTTTTTTTTGTAATAACTAGATGAATTGGTTAAATCGCAATACTAATACTACAAGGGAAAAAAATAGGAAGTAGAGAGTTTGATCACTGATCTTTTTGATAAGATAGTCATATTTTTTACCATTTAAACTACTCATGGGATACGTTTTTTTTAGTTATTCAAAACAAAATTTTTTTAAGTATTCAGTCACAAATGTTCGAATATAGTCATGGTCTTTTGCATATTTATAGCTTTAATAATGTAGGATTTTTAAAAGATAAAAAAGAGAGAAAATTTAGGGTGTGTTTATGAAAAATTATTTTATGTTTTCATTTTTCAATTTTCAAATAATAAAAAATTTTCATTTTTATAAAAAAATTGTAATTCATGTTTATTTGTTAGAAATTGAAAATTATTTTTTATTTTTTAAAAATAAAAAATGTATTTACTTATTTTCATCTACTAACTTATTTTTTAAAATAGAGAGATAATAATACGTACCAAAGTAAAAAGATAATTTAGGGTTTGAAAAATAGAGTTTATTTTGTCTTCTAATACTAAAATAAATAATAAATAATGAATCAAAAAAAGTAAAAAAAGAGTCATAATGAAAACACTGTATTTTCACTTTATATTTTTAATAAGGAAAAGTTTTGAAAATAAAAAAAATTATTTTACAATTTTCTTTTAAAATTGTAAAAATTATAAAAGCAGTTTTTAAGTAAAAATTTTTTAAAAACACTAAAAGTAAACACAAAATTTTATTTTTTATTTTTATTTTAATTTTTTTTTAAAATTAAAATAGCTTTCTATAAATAAACACATATTTAGTGTTTGTGAGTTGTTCAGTTACTTTAAATACGTGGGAATCATTATACTCCTACTCACCGATAAGTTTTTCTAAAAAAATTGTTTTACCTATAATTTTATATATAAAATATTAATGATGCGGTCATCATGACACTAAAATCTTAAAATCTATAAAATCACCGTTAATCTTGATAGTTCATTGGAAAAAAGAAATTAAATATTTAAACTTTTTAATAAATTTGTTATGATTTAAATTTTTTGATAGAAATATTCTGATATGATTAATTTTTACAACATTAGGTCGAACTTGTACAATATTAAATGGATTTGTTTTTTGAAACCTTAAATTTTTAAAAGAAATGGACTCTCCATTTTAATCAATTGACATCTTAAAGTGACCGAAAATATATAGCAAATTAGTTCCATAAAAATTATAAAATTACTTGCAAAAGTATTTCTCTAATTTTCTTTCACTTTTTTATTTTATCCTAAATTGTGTACTTTAATTAATTTATAAGTTCTTAATTTGTTGCATTTTTTTTTTGAATTAGCAAAACTAAAGTCATTTGTTCGAAAAATAATCTCATCATCCAAAATAATTAGAAAAAAATATTTTTTTAAATTTAAATCACAAAACTCGTTGAACCCAACCCCGACTAATAATAAATTTTTAATTTCACAAAAATTTTCATACTTAAAATATATTTTTAAAAATATTTTTAACAAAAACAATCGTCACAAAAATTTAAAAATAGAAATAAAAAAATTAGAGATATATATTAATTAACTCTATATTTTGTAGGAATAGAAATTGCACTACTACATCAAATTCAATCTGCCACATTAATAAAACCAAGAAAAAAAAAACTTACAAACTTGACAAAATATAAGTATTTACTATAATTGGGAAAATGTTATATGTAATGGGTAGTGATACTATAATGTGTTGTTGGCCAACGACAATCATCAAAATAGCTCATAGTTTTAGTTTTTAAAATTTCATTTGATTATTCAAAAAAATTTTATGGGTTACAGGTGTTTAAATTTTTATACGATAGATTCATCCATATGCAATTAGGTTTTAGATTCAAAAAAAAAATTTACAAGCTATAAGTGTTTAAATTTTTACACAATGGATTCACCATTATGCAACTTAAGTTTTAGATTTCAAAAAAAAAAAAACAAACTATATGTATTTAAATCTTTACACGTGCAATTTAAATTTTAGATTCAAAAAGAAAATTACAAAAAAAATTAAAAATATATAAGGACTATTTTGGTAATTTGTTGTGAGCGCATCGCTACCTGCAACGCACTGTAGCTGAAGGTTTAGGAAAAGTTTTAAACAAAGATTGTGATAATGTCATAAGACTGGATATCACATAGATGTTACGGAAGAGAAGAATTTAAAAATTTGTAATTACAAACAACGTAGTTTATTGATATATTTATAGAGTCTAATGGGTGTTATTCACACTATTTGTAAAAGACAAAAATCTTGGTTATAATAAATTAACGGTAATTTGTTATAACAAATCTTTATCTATTGTAAAAACACAACTCTTCCTAATTACCTATGTGAAAAAACACAACCCTTTAATTATTTTGATCAATTTATTCTTTTATCTCCTGCTTGGACAAAATAATTATAGTTTAGTGTTTTTTACTTCCTTACCTAGAATATCTTGTTCACGATTCAAGTATTCCTTGCTAACACTTAATGTATATACTTAAGTTGTCACTAGACAGTCTCTAAGATCTCTTATATTTATTTATTCATATGTAGCAACGTTAGCATATTTTTCCTCAAGAAGTTTGTCAGACCTTCATGAGACTAACATCTACAATTTAAACCACTATTGTTTAAATGACACCATGTTTTTGTTTCTAAGGCTTTAAGTCCACCACCTTGACACCATAGCACTTTCAGCCAACTTACCAGACTCTTCATCTACATAGCTTGCATTGACTATCAATTACTTCTCATAATTTCCAACTATAAGATTTTATTGATTTAAATCAAAGACTTGTATTGTCTGATTATCGTGATCTAATACATTCCATAAATGCTTATAATATGTGGACTTCAGCTTTTAACCATGGAAGTTGGAACTCCATCATTTTAGCATTAGTACACTGCCACCTTTTATCTAAATAATTATATCCCTTTCAAATGGAATCACATTAGAATACTCCTTTCTTGAGCGTCCCCAAGAAACTAGCTTTGCATCCAATTTCCTTCTTTCCCATACTACAATGTCTAGGCCCTAAATCCCATTGTAGCAATATGTACTCTGAATTTTTATAAAGTCAACCCTTTGGTCATAGGATCGGCTACCATCTCTTCTAATGAGAAATAGTTGACTTTAATCTCACCTCACTCCACTATATCTTATATATAGTGATAATGTATGTTAATACGTTTTCCCTTGGAACTATTTGCTTTTTATTAGAAAGATGGCTAATTGATTATCATAAAACGCATTGACTGGCTTATTTAGTAAATCACATTTTAGACTATTAACAAACCTTTTAAGCCATACTGTGTTGCTTGCTATTTTGCTGCATGCTATATACTATGCTTCCATAGTGTGTTCCTCAATGCAATTCAATGTTTTACTTTCCTAAGAAATAGTCATTCCACCAAATAAAAATATATAGCCACTCGTGGATTTTCTACATTTATGTCTCCTATAAATTCTGCATCCAAATAACCTATTACCTTTAATTCTTTTAATCTAAAGAATAACTTTAAGTCAATTATTCCTTTTATAAATCTGAATATTCTTTTGATTGCTTGCCAATGCCTTAGTCCAGGGTTAGATTGATATTTACATACTAACCCTATTGCATGACAAATGTTTGCTATTATACTTGTCATACCATATATGAGGCTTCCCACAGCATGGGCATAAGGGGGTTTTTTACATTTATTTTCTTCTGTTTTATCCTTTAGACACCTATCTTTGGTCAAATGCAGAACTTTACATACCGAAGTTGTTACAACTTTACATGTCCCCATATTGAATCTATCTAATATTTTCTCTAAGTATTTTTTTGATCTAAATATAATAATTTAGATTCCCTATTTATTGTAATTTTAATTCCAAGAATATATGAGGCTTCTCTCATGTCTTTCACCTCAAATTGAGAACTATAACATGACTTAGTTTTCTCCATTATGTTTATATTATTGCTTACTAGTAATATGTCATCTACATATAATGACAATATTGCTATATCATTGTCTTGTTTTAATATATAAACACGATGGTCAAGTTTACTTACTTTATATCTTATTTCTACAATACTTTAGTGGAAGTTTAAATACCATTATCTTAATAATTATTGTAATCCATATAATGACTTGTTTAATTTACACACTTTCTTTTCTTGTCCTTTGACCTCGTAGCCTTCTGGTCGCACCATATATATGTCATCTTTAAGATCTCCATTTAAGAAAGCATTTTTTACATTATGTAATTTGAGATCTAATCGAGCAATAATTTTCATAATCACCCTTATGGATACGAATTTGGCTACTGGTGAATATGTATCTACAAAGTCTATACTAGGTTTTTTAGTATAACCTTTAACTACTAATCTTGCTTTATACTTATCAAGATTACCATTTGCTTTGAATTTCCTTTTCAATACCCATTTACATCCAATGGGTTTTCTACCTTCTGGAAGCTCTACTAATTCCTATATTTTATTCTTAATAATGGAATTAACTTTTTCATCCATGGCTTTATGCCATTGTTGTCCATCTGGAGCTTAAGCTTTTTTGAAATTTCTTGCATCATCATTTGCTTTAGCAGAGTCTACATCTTCTATGTTAAATATATAATGATCTTTTAATTTAACTAATGGTTTTCTTTTTCTTTTTCTCCTAATATTTATATCTTCTATTGGTTTCTCATTTTCCTTTAGTTCTATTATTTCATTAGTAGTTTCTTTATCTATCGAAGTTATACTCCTGCTATTTTCAATAGCTTTTTTATCTATTGGAGTTATGCTCCCCTGCTATTATCGATGTCCATTGGTATAATTTCTTGTGCTATTTCATCATCTTAAAGAACAATGTCTTCTATTTTATTTTTAGAATTAGTTATTTCAATGAAGGTTGCATCTCTACTTTCTATTAAAATTTTTTCCATATGATAGAATCAATATTCATTTCCTGATTCATTGTATCCTATAAATTTACATTCCTATGTCTTATTCTTTAGTTTATCTCTTAATGGTTTTGGTATAAGAACATATGATTTACATCCCCAAACTTTTAACTTTGTTAAGTCTAGTTTTAAACCTGTCCAAGATTCATAGGGTGTCATGTATTTTTATTTTGTTTTAACTCTATTTAAGATGTATTAAGCAGTACTTAATGCTTCTCCCTAAAATTGTATTCCTAGATCAGCTTGAGCCATCATAGATCTAGTCATATCCATTACAGTTCTATTTCTTCTTTTTGTAATTGTATTTTATTATGGTGTATAAATATGACTTATACCATTTTCTTTGCAAAAATCATCAACGGCTTAATATTATCCATCCCTATCTGAATTCAAGGTTTTGATATCTCGACTTAGTTGTTTTTCCACCACCATCTTAACATCCTTGAATTTTCCAATTGCTTCTGATTTTTCTTTTAAAAAATAAACGTAACTATATCTAGAATAATCATCAATAAATGTTATAAAATGTTCCATTCCTTTGTGGGTTTTTATTCTCATTGCACCATAAATGTTCGAGTGGATGACTTCTAGTAAATTTGATAAATTTTAAGACTTAGAAAATGATTTTTGCCCTAATTTTCCTTTAGTAAAAGATTTACAAGTATCAAAGTCTACATTTTCTAAGTGTGGAATTAATCCATTTTTACTCATTCTCAATGTTTTATCTTTATTTATATGACCCAATCTTAAATGCCATAAATAAGAATCATTTTCATTTGAGACAACAAAATACGCAAAAAAATTATTTATATTATTATTAGCAATAAGTTTGTACAAGCCATCCATTCGGATACCCTTAATTAGAACCTTTTTATTTCTAGCTATGGTTACTTTACCTTTACAAAATCTAAATTTATAACCTTTACTCTCTAATATGGATACAAATATAAGGTTCTTATGGATATCCGGACCATACAATACATCTCTCAATATTATTCATATATTATCATACATAACTTTACCTAATACATTAACATACGTATTACTACCCATGTATAACTTGTGCTCTCTAGGCTTTATTGCTTGAAATTCCAAGACACTTTCATGCAAATTACATACATGTCTTGTGGCTGAAGAATCAATCCACCAATAATAATATGCTTGCCCAGTTAATATAGCTTTTATGATTGTCAACGTTATTTCCTTTAGTTGTTTCAATTTAAATTTGCATTCCTGCTTCAAATGACCAAGATTTCCATAATTGTAGCAATGTACTTTGGGTTTATTCTTCATTTTAAATCCTCCGTTAAATTTTCTTTTATGGCTTCGGTTAGAAGTAAATCAACTTTTTATTCTTTATTTATTTTATTCCTCCATTCTTCTTCCAAAATTAATAATGATGTTAGAGTATCCATGGACAAAGTTGCTTGTCCATAAGTTAATGAAGTCACCACACTCTTCCATGATTTTGGTAAACTATTTAATAAAGTGGAGACTTGAATTTTTTCTGAAATTGAATGACCAGCATTTGCTAGATTTTTAACAATGATTTCTATTTGTTGGATATGTTTAGAAATATTATCATTTTCGGGCATTTTTGTTGCATTAAATTTTTCTAAAATCCTTTAGATATATGTTTTGGAAGTGTTTTCATATTTTTGTTGAAGTAAATTTAACAATACTATTTTAATAAAGAAAAATTAAATCATCTTCTATATGATTTAAAATAGTGGCATGTGCAAGTTGATCATCTTCCTCCCATTTTATTTTTTTTATTTTTCTCCACAAGATCTTGAGATTCTCTTAGTTTTTCTTTTGTTATTGTATAGTGTATGTTTCATGCATAAGAATCAACACCATTCTTCTTTTCCAAATTTGGTAATTTTTACCATTTAATTTCTCTACTTTAAGTTGATTTAAATGATTGTTATTTAGAAGTAGAGAAATTACTTTTATTAATAATAAAAAATACAACAACACACTTTACACCACTTATTATTAGTTGTGATGAAATTACAACAACAATAAATAAATAAAATAATAAGAACAACACACTAATAACTATAATAATTATGGTAGATATTACTTAATTAATAATGTAATAATTATTGTGTTGCATACCTTTAAAAGAATATCCTTTTTCAAATTTTCTTGGTGGTGTAGGAACTGCCTTAAAATGATTATTATATTGAAATCCCGAATTAAATTTTCTTTGTGGTCTATATGATGAAAAGTTGAAGAAATTTTGTTGCAGTGATCCAATATAGCCTATTGTAACACTCCAAACCGCATAAACCATTGATCAAGCATGCAAAGGTGCCAGTCAACTCTCTCTAAGGCACGATCAACATGATCAAAGGTTGAAAATAAATGTTATTGTACTTCTGTTTGCACTTGATTAAATGAGTCACTAGGTAAAAATGCATACAAGTCAATTGCATGGGTTGGTAGGTCTAGGTCTGTAGAAAATGGGTGGTCAGCATGCAAGTTTGGGTCTAGATCGCTGGGTTTGGGTTGGCTGCTACTTGGTTGGCCTGGATTGGGCAGGCTTGTAGACATCCAATTTTGGGATGATATGTTATGGATGTAACAAAGGACTCCAATGATGAAAATATCTTCGAAACTTAATCCTTAAAAAATTCTAAGGGCTTTTAAAGGAAGGATTTAATGTTTTTAGGGACTAAATCGCAAAGTTCTTTTTAGGACCTAATTGCAAAATTTAAATTTTTTCGGGGGCCTTTTTGTATTTAAAAGAGTATGTCAGAATTCCATAATTCCAACCAGAATTATGTAATTCCGATCGGAATTACAACAATTTCGATCGAGATTGTATAATTCCAATCGGAATTACACAATTCCGGTTGGAATTGAATTCTTCCGTTTTCCTATTTCTAAATTACTTCCAATTTAGTGTTTTAATTGGTTTAAACTTCCTAATTAATTCAATCCAAATTGGTTTAAACTTCCTAATTAATTCATTCCTAATTGCTTTAAAATTCCTAAATACACTTTAGGAATTAGAATCACATTAGGATTTGGGTTAGGTCTCCTGGTTCTACTATAAAAAGAAAGGAAGGAGCAGTGGAAAAAAGGGAGGAGAAAAAGCGTAGGAGGAGAAAAACGGGCGTAGAAAGAAAAAGAATGAGAAGAAATGGAAGAGAAGAGGAAAATCGTGATTTCTTTTGAATTTTTTACCTAAAAAATTCCTTTTGATTCAACAATCAGTTTAAGACTCCGTGAAGAATTTTAAGGAGAAAGATTCAAATATTTATAAAAAATGATGAACTATCAATTTGAGGAACACCCTGAATCATCCATAAGCATATCATCTTCTTCTATTCTTTATTTCATTATTTATTTATTTGATTACTGTACATTATTATTTTTATTTTTTTAAGTTATTATCATAATTTATTCATTAATCATTGTTTTATCTTGTTTTGTGGTGATTATGGAGGACGACACATGATGATCATGTGAGGGAGATGAATTTCATTAAAAGTCCATAGAAGACTATGAATAAAGCCTCATAGAGACTTAGTTTCTATGGTTTTATTTTGTTTTTTTATCATCTTTATGTTTTATTTATTATTTTTTATTAATTATTTTAGTAATTAATATAATAGCCCCAATAGTTGGAATAGTAATAAAACTATATGTGTGGTTGCATTATTTTTTTATTAAACTGGTTAGTAAAGTTAGGTTTTAATTAGGTAATTATTTAAAATCAATGGAGGAAGTAAATTAATTTAGGTTGCATGTTAATAAATATTAGGGTTTTAGTAAGGAATAAATTTAATTATTTGTTTGATCTTATTTAATTGTTTCTTTTATGTTACTATTTATTTTTGGGTTTATTTATTATTTTTGTGTGTTTTGGGCCTTAAGCCCACTTTAGGCCTTGATTTATTTATTTAATTTTAGATAATTCTTTTAGCCCATATCACTTAATAATTAATTAGGTTTAATTAATTAAAAAATATTTTCAGGCCCATAATTAATTAGATTTGAGGTTAGAAATATCCTTAGGCCCATCTAGTCAATTAGACATAGGCCCACGTAACTCAATTTAATTAATTTAGACTTAGCCCATTTAATTTAAGCTCTTTTTCATAATTTGTAGATTTAAAATCACTATTTAATTAAAACATGTAAAATTAGGCCCACTAATTTAAATATTCCATAATTTGTAGAATTAGGCCTATTTTTATTAAAATTAGTAGGATTAGGTTCATTTAATTAAAATTAAAAGGAATTAGGTCTTTAGGTTCACTTATACATTAAAACATGTAGATTTAACTCATCTAATTAAAATCCATGTAGATTAGACTAACTTAGGGGTTATGTGATTGAATGCATTATCTATTTGTATATTTTATAACTAGTTTGCCTTGGAGTTTGTTGTTTTTGGTTTATATGAAATTGCATATAAATAGAGGATAAGATAGTAATTTATAAAGTAATTCTAAATGAACACAAGACTGAAAGAAGTTAGTATTCTGTATCCAGAATCTCCTGGTTGTGGTGCTAGCTTTCTTTTAGGGAATCGAGTACCACCTTTTCAATTTGTCTCAGTTATTACTCTGGGTGGCGACTCCTCATATCTCCATGCCATGTCTTTATGATAGTGGTTAGTGTGTTCTCTAGAGCCCTGAGCTCAAACAGTGTCGCGGTTGCTAAAATCTTGGACGCGCGCTAAACCCCGCCGTCTACAAGGCTGCTGCTGGCCTTGCCTAGCTTGGGCAAGCTGCTGCTAGGCTAGCCTGGCCTAGCTTGGGCAAGCTATTGTTGGGCTAGCCTAGTAGTAACTCACTCTGGCTAAACTACTAGAATCTAGTGGTTTGGCCAGAATATTTCCAGAAATTTGTGAGCTGGATTTTCTAGTAGCTAAGGGCTATTTTCCCTCGAACTTAACATTGTCCCACATAATTTTTTGCTTTGAATCCGATGGTGCTGTCCATTTTTCCAAAAAAAAAATTTCCTTAATGGTGAATTAAAGGGGGAAACCTTATTTTCCAATTTTTCTTTTGAACTTTCTTCTTGCTTATAAAATTCTTCTTTTTTTTGGTACTTTTCAACATCTCAATCATCCCCTATGTTGTGAATGAAGAATATTGAGAAACTATTTTCTAAATTTTCATTGTGGGAATATGGCTAAGAGGAATAAATAGCTAAGGAATTGTAATTTAGTGTTGGGGAATATTATGGAAAGGTTGATGACATGGTTGTATAAGAACTTGATGAGTCACTTGAACTTCCAATAAACCTCTTTGTGGAACTCTGATTTCTAGAGATTGAACATAAGTTTTGCATCATTTTGATTTTCTTCACTAGTTTTTGTTGCATCAAAGGTTAAAGTTAAAGGAGAAAGAATTGGAGGTTTGAGTTTGAAAATTAAATTTTCTTCTTTCGTAGTACCAAGCTCTTATACCATTGAAGGCCCAGGAAAAGTTCTAAAAAAAGGTTGTGATAATGTCGTAAGATTGGATATCACATATATGTTATAGAAGAGAAGAATTAAAAAAATTGCAATTACAAACAATGTAGTTTATTGATATATTTATAGAGTTCTAGTAGGTGTTACTTACACTATTTGTAAAAGACATAACTCTTAGTTATAATAAATTAACAGTAATTTATTATAATAAAGAGTTGTGTTTTTTACCTAAGAGGGTATAGATGAGTTAGCTTAGAACTCTTCTAGCTTAACCAGAGGCCTGAGGTTCGAGTCATGGGTACGTAACTACTTTAAAAACTCTTAAGGTAAACCGTTGCCGCTCTTCGGGGTCCTTCCTAAGTCGAATCTGGATTAATCGAGTCCTACGAAATACCGAATATCGGGTGCTCAAATGAAAAAAAAAGAGTTGTGTTTTTTATTATAAAAACATAACTCTTTCTAAATACCTATGTGAAAAAAATATAACTTTTTAATAATTTTAACCAATTTATTTTTTAATGGCATCGTTGTCTGTGACATATATCATTACTCTTGTAATTTGTAGTTAATAAGTGCTATACAGACTATCTCTCATCACCTTCTTCTTTATTTTATATTAATTTTTTCCTATTTTTCCCCCTACATGGAAACCTTCACTTTCATAACCTTTTTCACCTGTAAATAGATAGAGAGCTCCACCTAACTCAGTGAGTTATCGTCTTTGTTGGGAAACTATACAACACCACCGTTAAACCTGGCCCGAACCTGAATAAAACACCCCAATCTAGCCCTTCTCCGGTGGAGGGTTTCCCTTTTTCGAGGGACCTTTTCCTCATTTCATCTAAGATAAACAAAACACAAGCACTAGACATGTTCCTGTATTCACTTAAAACATGTTTAGTTTCTCTCATTTTCTCACGTTTTAGGTTTATTTTTTCTTCTGCCTAGTCAAGAATCATCGGGACACCAGAGTGAGATATCCAAAATATGGAGTTCCAGACATTGATACTGATCGAAGAGAATGCTTCCACTAAGCTTTTCTCTATGTTCTTTAAGAATAACCCGGGAACATCTTTTAGGTGAAGATTAAAGGTTAAGCCTACTTCATGTAAGTGTTTGATAATTGGTTTTCGGAACTCTTGGGCTTGGTATCTTGCAATCCATGAACAGAAGGCAAGGTGAAAGGTGGGGAGAGTCCCCACGAACACTCCGATGCCTAAGTTAGAGAATAGAAGTAGGAAGAATACAATATAGCTAGAATATATGAGAATGAGATGCCCTTTTGTAAGGGGTGTAGGGTTCTATATATAGCAATACTCAAACCTGGGAGGAGTCAGATTCCTTGTGAGATAGTGAATCATAATCTTAGTAGGAGAGTGTTCCTTCTTTGATTAAGATTCTTCTTTAGGGTAGTCCCTATTCCGAACGGATCCTGCCTTCTTCCTAATCCAGGTGTCCCTGTTTAGGAGATAAAGAGCCCTTAACTAGGCGGGAACATATTAGACAGTATCAAGAGTCACCTCCAGGTGTATTCAGATATTTATGTTCGTCATGTCTGGGTAAAGTAGGGTGCTGATGCTTTCACATAGGGGGTATCATACGGTGATAAAGACGAGTGAGCTGAGGTGGCCAGCCTCAATCACAATGAAAGAGTATAGCTCAATGCCATGTCTCAAGACAGTCATTGCTAAAATGCAATTTGTAGAGCTTGGATATCTGCCAAGTGCATAGGAGCACAACAATAGATTAACCCGTCCGTTAAGAAATGACATGACAGAACTAGTCGTCACTAGATTTTTTATGCTTGGTGCATGGACGTGAGGCTTTACGAGCTCAGAACCTCAGTACTACAGAAGCGACCTGAGGGTGCCAACTTCAGTTATTGGACTTAGATATGCGAGGCTTACATGCTCGAAACCTCAATACTACAAAAGCGACCTAAGGGTGCCAGCTTCAGTCACTGGACTTAGATGCGCAAGGCTTAGATGCTCGGATACCCAAAATGGGCTGAAAGCGTAGCTTGGATGCCTTTCGAGTAGCTTAATGAAGTGGCCTAGTTAAAATGTAGGCAGGTTGACACTTGGCAGCGTCGCTTCAACTCTTAGGGATTCAAAGTTTAAATCGTGTGTGTTATGCATCATTTTGTATGTCAATAAATAAAATGTTTCTACTGCCGTTGTCGTGACTCCTCGTTTAATGGGCTTTTTTATCCTTAAAAGGCCCCTGATGGCCTAGGGAGGAACGCAAAAATAATAAGGGCAGTTAATGGTATGTTTCTAGATCATTCTGTGTCTTTATAAGTACTGTTGCACTTGTCAACTGGTGTATTTTGCTTCTTTTTTGTTTTTGCCTTTATTGCATTTATATTACCGCTGCTGTTTTCCTTTCTACCTACCGTGATTCTTTCTTTGTGGCAACCGGGTGATCTTTTGTCTTTTCTTCTTCTTTTTTCTTACTTCTGTTGTTTGTTCATTTTCCTCCTTCATTATGTCACCAAGGGAATAAGTTAGTTTTGACCTTTTTATTTTAAATGTACATGATGAGTTATTGGGGTGCTACCGGAGGCGGTTCTGTATCCCCATCGATTACACCCTTTATACTGTAGATAGGAAATTTAGGGCCCATAGCCCCTAAGGCTATGTAAATTAGTGGTGTATTTTGACCAACTAGAGGGGGGTTTAAATTTTTTTTAGATCCCTTTGTGAAGAGATTTTTGAATAGGAATAACATAGCGCTTGGTAAGCTCTATCCGAATAGTTATAGGATTCTGACTAGGTTCATCAAATTGATGCATGAAGAGGGGAAAGAACCTGATTTAGATGTTTTTCAATACCTGTACAAACTGACTAGGAAGAAGGGAGAACTGATGTTTTTCCTATTGGTTGTGCCTAACCACACCCTTTTTGTAAAGCTTCCGGATCTCCACAAGAAGTGGAGACACCATTTTTTTTATTGTAGAGCATCAGTTAGACTTCTTGGATGTCTGGTGGATGTGGTCCGATAAGTGCCATAGGGTGAGTTGGCCAGCGAGACTTCCCGACACTGATACAGAGATGGTTTTACTGCTGCATGTCGACGATTTTGTCGAAGCTCAATCGGTGGAGGATATGTCCAGGAGATACCTATGGCGAGTCTGTCTGAGTCGTGTCCACTCCCCTGGTATGTTTATGTTACTATAAAGCTATATTTCTGACGTGATCTATTTTTACAATTGTAGATGGCTGAATTTTTTAATTTTGTGGGTAGGATTTCATTAGTTGACGAGCTAGCTGCTTTAGAGGAAGTGCGGGTATCTCCTTCTCTAGAGATTGAAGCTCCTGTGGCTCTTGAAGCAGTGTCTACCGATCCTAAGGGTAAAACAGTGGTGGGGTTAACATAACCGAAATGGGTAGGTCAAAGAAAGAGGCGGTTGATCCAACTGGAGTCAGACACAGAGGGGCTTGATGAGGACATTTATGTATAGTGCCCAAGGTTATCTGGGTGTCCAGATATGAGGGGCTAGATACTGAAGCGGATGAAGCCCCCAAGTGTCTCTAATAGCCAAGTGAGGGATCAATACACTGAATCGCTAAGACTGCCCGAGGATATGCAGTGCTGGTCCGATGAGGGCTTGGAGGGTTTGCTCGACTCCATGATTGGCCAGTCATTAGAAGTAAGTTAGCTCTGCTGCTCATGTTGTTATCTAATATGCTTCTTTTTAACATGAACTTTTTATTGCTGACAGATGACTCAGGCTTTGCTACTGGTGAAGGATTGGTACTTCTATCTGAAGAGCCAGTACAACTTGAAGGAGATAGAGGTAGGAACTATAGCCATTAATTTTGAGAAGAAGCTGGATGGTACGAAGGCAGCATTGGAGCTCTTCCAGATAAAGTATGTTGAGGCGAAGTCCGATGCTGAGGCGAGTTAGAAGAAATTTTTTAAGTTAAAGCATAACCAAGGCCAGCTGATGAGGAGGATCGAAGAGCAAGACCTTCAAATTGCTGAGCTTGAGAGAAAGTTGACTGAGCTCGAGAAATCGCAAGCGAGTGATAAAAAGTCATACCAAGGCATGGTAGGGGGATTTCTTAAGGCCTACAGGGCTGAGTGTAAAAGGGTCTTGCTTGCTCATAACTCGAAATTGGACCTAGGGGTGTTAAATCAAATAACACCGACAGATCTTGCTAAGCTTACTACTGAAGAGGATGCCTATCGAAAGGCCAGTGTTGCCCCTGCAAGGGAAATTATGGAGGCTGCTATTGCTACTGAGTCTGCAGCACATCGAGATGCTAATGATGAGGTTTCCCTTT
Source organism: Mallotus nudiflorus (assembly GCA_947683625.1). Lineage (NCBI taxonomy): Eukaryota > Viridiplantae > Streptophyta > Magnoliopsida > Malpighiales > Euphorbiaceae > Mallotus > Mallotus nudiflorus. Next base: position 657,818 of record CANTUR010000029.1, on the reverse strand, counting down.
CTATTTTCGGGTATGGGGGTCTGGATGTGCATATAGTAGAATATATTTGTATTTATTATAATTTTTTTGTATTTATTATAAAGGAATTTTTATTAATGAAGAGATACTTTTATTGAATCATGTGTTGAATACAATCTTATTGATAGTATTTTCTAAGAGAATTTAAGTTCCAAAACTGTGGTAGTTCTTTGCCTCCTCTTTCTCTTAGCTTGTATGCTCACTTGGTTGTGCTTGCCGAGATTTGGTATGGACCTTCCTATTTTAGATCTAACTTGTCTGTTCCTGAGTTACCTTTACCAATATCTGCTCTTCTGAGTACCCAGTCTCCCAACTTGAATTATTTTGGGTGATGCTGTTGGCGATGGTACCATATCACCTTTTGTCGATGTGCTTCAGTTATGGCTGCTGCTTGTTCTCTCTGTTCCTCTAGTAGGTCTAGACATATCCGGGCATCAATGTTGTTGATGGTGTGATCAAGAATTTGGCTTACCCGGTAACTTGGTGAACCAATTTCCATTAGTATTACTGCATCCATGCCATAGGTTAGCTTGAATGGTGTCTCTTCGATGGATGATCTGGGTGTGGTTCTGTTGGCCCAAATTACATTATTGAGCTCTTCGACCCAATTTCCCTTTTTCTCATCGAGTCTTTTCTTTAATCCTTGCATGAGAATTCTATTGGTGACTTCTGTTTGTCCGTTTGTTTGCAGGTGGACTACCGAGGTGAAGTGAAGCTTTATTCCAAAGTCTGAGCAAAAGTCTTTGAACTTTTTGTTATCGAACTGTTTTTTGTTGTCCGTAATTAAAGTGTGGGGACCTATAAATGATCTTTTTCGAGAAGAAGTGTTATATCCGAGCTTTTATGATGGTTGGGACTACCTCTACTTCTACCCATTTAGTGAAATGGTCAATAGCCACAATTAAGAACTTTTTTTATGAGGTAGAGGGCAGGAAGGGACTAAGGATGTGCATCCCCCACATGGCAAATGGCTAAGAGCTATTGATGGGATGAAGGGGGTGGGAAGGCTTGTGGTTGAGTCGAGCATAGTGCTAGCATTGTCGACATGCTTGCATTAGCTGCTGGGCATCGTTAGACATGGTGGGCCAATAATAACCTTGGAGTAGTGCTTTTTCAGTTAAAGCATAATAGGATTAGTGCTCTCTGCAAATTCCTTCATGGATCTCTCGGAGTATATAATTTCCTTCCTCTTGTGAGATGCACTTGGACTATGGGTGTGAGATGGATTTTCGGTTGAGCTCCCCTTGATGGATGGAATAGTAGGCTACCTTAGTTTTTAGCTTTCATGCCTGCAGCTTGTCTTTAGGGAGGAGTCCATGTTCCAGGTATCGGATTATCGGTCTCATCCATTCTAAGACTACTCGTGTCTCTAAAACTTCAGGGTCTTCAGTGCTAGGATTGGTTAATGACTCGATGAAATTCATATCCCGGAATGCTTGACTGTCTTCAACTATGGACTTGGCTAGGAAGTTGACCTCATTGTTTTCTTCCTTGGGTATCTAGATGATCTCCCATCGGCCTCCATCTCGTTCAATTTGTTGTAAGAGCTGCTTGGCTTTATCCACATACTTGGCAATGCAAGTGTCTTTGACTTGGAATGTTCCACTGACTTGGTTGACCACCAGTTAGGAGTCTGAGTGTATGATGAGGTGTTCAGCCTTGACTTTGGTGGCTAACTTTATTCCTGTGATGAGTGCTTCATACTCGACAACATTGTTGGTTATGTTGTACTCGATTCAGACTACATATTAGATGTAAACCTTGTGTGGTCCCTTGAGAATTATTCCGGTGTCGGAGCCTTGAGCTGAGGATGCTCCATCAACATAGAGCTTCCACTCCACTGCTTTGGTTAAGGTAACGTCTTCTGAAGCCATTTCTTGCATGAAGTCTGCTAATGTCCGAGCTTTCATCTGTTGGCAGAGTTCATAGTCAATGTCGAATTTGCTGAGTAATACCGACCACTGAACTAGCATGCCCGAGGTCTCTGGTCTTTGTAAGATTTTCCATAATGGAAAATAGGATTAGATGATGATATAATGAGCTTGGAAGTAATGTCAGAGCTTTTAAGAGCCATGGACGACAGCCATGGCTAGCTTATCCAATATGGGATATCGAATTTCAGATCCTCGGAGCATTTTACTGATGTAATAAACTGGGCTTTACTAGCTTCCCTTTTCTCTTACCAGTACTGAGGCGATGCACTCTCAGCCTATAGAAAGGCATAAGTATAATGTCTCATTTGGGATGGGTCAGCTGAGTACGGATGGTGAAGATAAGAATTTTTTAATGTCTTCGAATGCTGCCTGGCAGTCAGCAAACCACTCAAACTTTCTGGACTTTTTGAGAGCTCAAAATAATGGTAGACACCGTATGGTCAAGCATGAAATAAAATGCCCTAATACGATGATTCTACCATTTAACTTTTGTACCTTATGGATGTTTTTTGGTGTTTCCATGTTGAGTATGGCTTCCATCTTTTTCGGATTAGCTTCAATGCCCTGATGAGATATCATGAATCCCAAGAATTTTCCTGCTCAGACTCTGAAGACACATTTTTTTAGATTCAACTTAATCTTGGATTTGCTTAATAGCCAGAGGACCTAGTCTATATCCGCTGGGTGTTATTCCAGATTCTTACTTTTGATTATAATGTCGTCTACATATACTTCTATGATCGTGCCAATTTGGTTTTAGAGGACTTGGTTCATCATTCTTTGATACGTGCCTCCACTGTTCTTTAGTCCGAAGGGCATCACCTTGTAGCAATATAAGCCTTCATGGGTTATGAAGGACGTCTTCTCCTGATCCTCTTCCTTCATTGGGATCTAGTGATAACCTTGTGCTGTATCGATGAAGCTGTATAATCCATGGCCAGTGGTGGAGTCAACAAGCTAATCGATCGTGGTCAATGGGTAACTGTCTTTGGGGCATGCTTAGTTGAGGTCAGTTTAGTCTACACACATTCTGTATTTCCCGTTTGCTTTTTTAATGAGTACCACATTGGCTACCCATTCAAGGTGAGTAACTTCTTTGATGAACCCGGCTACTAACAACTTCATTGTTTCTTAACCAATTATTCTCTACCTTTCGTAGGCACAGGTTCTTTTTTCTGAGCTAATGGTTTGGCTCCAGGTCTAATGTTTAGGCAGTAGCAGGCAACTTGCGAGTCCACGCCGATGATTTTGGATGCTTGTGAAGCAAAATCCTTCGGGTGTCTGGTAAAGACTTCCCTTATTTCTTCTCTGATATTCTGGTTGAGTTTGTTACCAATTTTCATGGTCTTCTCTTCCGTGATTTGTAAAGTCTCTATGTCTTATATTAGTTGTGGATCGGCACCTTGCTTCTCAACTTCCCATGCTTCTAAAGGAAAAGCCTCCGCCTGAGGCTTCATGGCCATCAGGTAACACTGTCTGGCCATATGCTGATCCCCCCAAATGGTAAGGGTTCCATTCTTGACTGGAACTTTCATAGTTAAGTGTCGGATACTGGTGACTGCATTTGCTTCATAGAGTGTCGGCCATCCTATAATCCCATTATACGCCAGTGGTATATCCACCACATTGAACACTGCTCGAATTATTTTTGTTTCTTCATCATCTTGATTCTCGAATTCTAGGCTCAGTTCGATAATTCCCATTGGTTGTACAGTTCCTCTACAGAAACTCATGATGGGATTCTAAATGGCCTTCAGGTTGGTAACGGAGCTGCCTATTGCCTTGTACACATTCCAGGATAATGCGTTGATAGCACTTACATTGTCCATCAATAGTCTTTTTACCAGATACTTATTTATGCATGCAGTTATTACCAGGGCATCATAATAGGGGTAGTGAACATGCGAATCATCTTCCAAGTTGAACACAATATTGTTTCTTTTGGGTATTGGTTTTTCTCCTCTACTCCGCTTTAATCTTTTCTCCCCTGATGATCATATTGATTATGCTAATCGGCTCCCTCCGGGTTTTCTTTGCTTCCGGTCTGTCATGCTCCTAGTTTTCAGAGATTTTGCATCTTCTCGGTGCATCTGTGAAATTATTGAGCTTGCTCCTCTGCACTAATCTTTCTATGGCATTCTTCAGCTCTCTGTAGCCCTCCATGTCGTGCTCGTATTCCTAGTGATATTGGCATTATTGTCCCCTGTCTTGAGTAGATCTCCAGCTTGGGCTTATTCTCTTAGCCGGGGTGATTCCAACTCCATTTTGCCTGATCCACATGAGGATTTTGGATTGAGAGGTGTTCAAGGGTGTGTATCTATTTGCTTCCCTATCAAATCTTTGTACTGGATTTCTAAAATTTATTTTTGGGAAGCTTGATCGTCTGTTTTTAGGTCGTTCATCCTTGATCGATGGCTTCTCTTCCTCCCATCGCATCTTTCTATCCTCGTCCATTTTTATCATCCTGACCGCCATCGCCATTGCCTCTGCAAAGGTACTAAGTTCTTTGGTCATTATTTTATCTTTAAGCTTATCGAGTCTAGTGCCATTTTTCAGAGCTTCTATGGCAACTTCATTGATAAGATGCTCAATTTGCATGGCTATTTTATTGAAACGATCAAGATAACTTCGTAAAGATTAGTTAACTTTTTTTCGGCACATCCGAAGATTGTTGATGTTCTTGGCTAGGGGAATATTAGTGACGAGTTTGATACGAAATTATTCTGCTAGATCCTCAAAAGAAGTGATAGAATTCTCCGCAAGCCGATGAAACTACTTTTGAGCGTTCTTTATGAGTGTGCTTGGAAAACTCTACACATGATCCCATAATTACATTATGGGGCAGCATTTTTGTTCGGAACGCCGATATATGGCTAATGGGGTCTCCTATCCCGTTATACTGATCAAGCAGCGGGATCTGAACTTAGTAGGGATCTCCATCTCTTCTGACAAACAGAGTTCTGCTGTCCATAACGCATTCTTCTTCCTTTCTTGGTTTGGTCCGAATTTTATATATTGCTTCTTCAATCTTCTGAGCTATTTTTGAATCATTAAGAGCCAAAATTATTGAATTGCACTCCCCCTCTGGCGCTTTACCTTTTCCCATGCTCATCCCCGGGGTCTGTCGAGGTGTTGTGTTATCATCGCTTTGAGCCGACTCAGAACGCCCACTCTGTATTATAGCGTTTAGCTATTGTTGCATCAAAGCTATCTGCGCCTGAATATTTTTTATCATGACTTCCTTGCTAGTTTGATTGAGGCTAAGTGTTTGGTTTACAGTGTTTAGATTTGGTGTGGTTATTGCCGGTGTCTTTGTTAAACTCAGAAAGGGTATGTCCCCACGAACACTATGGTGCCTAAGTTAGAGAACAGAAGTAGGAAGAATATAAGATAGCTAGAATATGTGAGAATGAGATGCCCCTTTGTGAGGGGTATGGGATTCTATATATAGCAATACTCAAATCTGGGAGGAGTCGGATTCCTTGTGAGATAGTGAATTATAATCTTGGTAGGAGAGTGTTCCTTCTTTGATTAGAATTCTTCTTTGGGGTAATCCCTATTTCGGACGAATCCTACTATAATCTTGGTAGGAGAGTGTTCCTTCTTTGATTAGAATTCTTCTTTGGGGTAATCCCGATTCCGGACGAATTCTGCCTTCTTCCTAATTCAGGTGTCCCTGTTTAGAAGATAAGAAGCCCTTAACTAGGCGGCAACATATTAGAACTAGAAGTGAGTGTTGAATAATAGCTTATTCACTAGAATGAAATTTAGAACTCATAAATAATCCATTTCTTAAATAGAACGAATTAAACCAATTAAGAATAGATATTTATTGAAATGAATGAGGAACAACATTTACAAATGAAAAAGAGGCTTATTTTAATTATAATTGTATATGTCTATAAGCATAATCAGAGAGGTTAAAACGATTTGGCTTTATTTGTTAATAAATTATTAATAATTTTATATTTCATTTCATGCCTGAGAATAATAGTTTATCATTTATCAAACCTATTGATTAATTAAATCATTAACAAAAAAAAATAATAAGTAGTTAAATAATTGATGGTCAATCGTGTTGATTTTTCTTTTGTTGGTCGATAGGTTACAATAATGGTGTTTTATTTATAGTTATTTGATATATCAAGAAAATATCAATTTCAAAAAAAAAAAGTTAGTTTCTAGTATAGTTAAATCTCACCAATATGTTTCATTAAAATAAATTAATTTGATATTAAAAAATAAAAAATATTCTTTCAAATTTGCTCTATGCTTATGCATTATTTTAACCAAAAAATAATAGTCGCTCCAATTTACTTGGTGTAATTGTTTATGCGAAATTCTTATTTTAAAATTACAAAGTTATTTTATTAAGTTTTCTATAATGTATATTTTTTTCGAACTACTTCTATAATGTATTTAAGTCAATTATAATCAGATAATCTAATCCATTATTTGGAAAAGTGGCGTTGTTGGCGGTTTTGTATGATGATTAGAGTACCATGATGAACTTGACTTTATCCTTACGTCCATGAAAAAGAGAACTTGATTTCATTGAAATTTAACATTCTTTTTTTTTTTTAAGAAAAATTTAACAATATCATTAATAATCTTTGAGATCCTCCTTTTTTAAAAGTATTAATAAAGACATTTAAGGATAATATACTCCATTATCTTCAGGATTAGAAGACTAACTTTTTAAACAAAAATAAATAAATAAATAATCGTAAGCTTATAGGAACTTCAATTTCAATCCCACTCACACGAATACAAAATTTCTTTCAAAATGTGTTTAACTTTTAAATTTAGTCTAACCAAAACTTTTTGTCTTAGCCCTATGATTTATGAAAGTGTTATTAATTCAACATATTTAAAAGTACAATAAAAGATTAGCTGAACATTTTTGATATATTATTTTAAAAATTATTTATTTATTTTAAAATTATTAACCTCGATCAATGGATAAGTAATCAAAATAAATAACAAGTATTTAATATCTAAAAATAGAAAAAACACTTTATACACAACTCTTATCCTTCTATTGTTTTTTCCTATGCCCATTGAAAAAGGTTGAACTTGAATTAGAAGAGAAGCATTCAAAGGCAATGCAATAAATTAAAATTAAGTGAGCTAGAGCTTCAGGCTCTGCAAAGAATAACTGAGAACATTGATGAAAATCACTTTATTCTTTCCTTAAATTAGCTTTTAATATGCTGAATTATTTTGGTTGACCAATAATTCCCTTGAATTCCACAATTTTATGATCACTTTCACACTTTTATAGACTTATTTTTATGTGATGTTCACTTTTGATATTTGATAGATATAAAATTTCCAATTATTTCAAAATTTAAATTGGCTAGAATTCTTTTAACCACTACTTTTACTATATATAATATTTAAATTTTAAATTTTAAATGAATAAATATTGATTTCATAATTTATAGACTTATTTGACCATCAAAATTAAGTTAGTGGTATTCACTCTTTGAGCTTCAACTTCCTCTTTCCATGGAGTTACAAGGATAGTTCTTTGCATGTGATAATCTCTGTACAACTCATTATTTTTCTCTTTTTGGGTCAGACTCCTTGTATGCTTATATCTATTTTTCATTTGTTCTAAATGCACTGATTTATTCCTTTGATTTCTTTCGGCAGCTACTCGATCAAGAATTTTTTTTTTTTTTTGACTGAGTTTATAATTGTGGGAAACACTTGGCTTGAATTTATTTTTAATTACAAAATATTTTTTATATTATACTACATATATAAATAATTATTCACATTTAGTGATTGGTATTAATTAATTAAAACAATTAATCTTGTAATTACCATCTAGAGAATTTAATAATATGTATATGGACACACACATTACTCAGTATTTTAATAATGAGTTAGATTGCTTCAACAATATATTAATAAATGGAGAATCAATGTCTTTGCATGAAGACGCAATGGACGTATGAATCAGAGAATTTTCATAATTGTTTTTTTGTTTGAAGAATTCTATTTTCGTAATGTGACAAATACAGCAGTTGGTTCTCTAAAACAAATTAAATATATGATAGAAAATTTGTAGGGTAAGATCCAAGGCAAAGGGCTGTACCATCTGGTTCCTCATATCTCTAATTAGATTAAAATATTAAATAATACTTCAAAGATAGTTCTCTTTATTTTACCTTCTTTCCTAATAAAAATGTAATTATATATATATACATATATATAAGATAGCTGATATAAATTATATGATGAATTATAATATAAATTAATAAAATTCATAATAATATAAATTAATAAAATTCATAATAATATAAATTAATAAAATTCATACATATGTGGAGTAAAATTTTCCAGTATAAAATCTATCACCAATTAACAATGATTGGGTTCAAATGATGGACAGTTATTGTGGATTAAATAATATCTCAAACTTAAATTGTTAGGTTGTTAAAATTTTTTTATTGTATTACAATTCTATTTAAATCGAATCATATTAATCAAAGTTTAATGAATTTTATAGAGATATATAAAAAAAAAAATATTATCATAAAAAAGAATGTAGCCCCAAGCATCCTGGTATATTAAGAGGGATATATGAAAAATTAATTAGTTGTCAATAATTAGTATTCTGAAAACTATTTTTATAAACTATCATAAAATGTTTCACAAACCTAATAAAGAGGAGAGAAATTAAATCTAACATCTCTCCCTCTCAAAAACAAAAGCTATTATCACCTGAGTTAGATATCAAATGTTTTGTTTTTACCCCTTCGCTACAAGTTATTGTGATTAAGTGTGAATCTTGGAACATGAAAATGGCTACAGGACGTTCAAGAGTTAAACTTCAACGACATTTCCAAGAAATTTCACGTAGAATTTGATAGTTTTTCTTTTTCTCTTTTTCTTTTTGAACAAAGAATTTGATTGACCATGTATGGATTGATCATTTCTCCACAAAAAAAAAAAAAAAAAAAAAATACAAAAGCCCTTCTTTTTTTCTTTATTAATTAGAGAAGGGGCTAAACCCCAAAACTACATGAGGTAGCTGCACATGCCAATCCTACTAGTGGACCTCTCAGATGATTAATCACATCAGAACCCAAAAACATCTGAATTAAATATATAATTACTATTCACTTCGACTATCAGTTGGTCTGACTCCCCACAACTCTGCCCTAGTAATTGAGCATCTGCCCATGTTCATAGCAAACCCTGCAACCCATCTGCCTAAATTGTCCCGAACAAAAACCTCCTGCAGACGCTAATTCCACACCTGATTTAACGGCACCCTCAGTACGTTTAACTTAGCCTATCTAAGTGAAGGTGGAGGCCAACCTAGCTAACATGCCACAATTGAGTATTGAAGGACCCATATATATTTATGAAAGGATTAAAAGCATCTGTGGTCCCTTTGTAGGTATTAACAAGAAACCAGCTAAATTTATTATACCAAAACTGAGATAATCTTATCATGTAATGATTCATTTGCAAAAAATTTTACTGTTGTATATTTTCTTAAGAACTTGAAAAAGGGAAAGTTTTTGTGGCACCATGACTTTTTAATATTATGTACAAATTTTATCATTTAACTTTATATTTTCATTAATAAAATAATTTATTTTTATAAAAAAAAACCTATATATTTTTTAATATAATTATATGTGTTTCTTTATTAATTTTAAGATTTTTCATGTGGGTGTGTTGTGTTTTGAAATATATATATATATATATGGTTTTTGGAGCATTGATTGGATATTGCATTATGACTTTTCTTTTTTGTTGTTTCCTTGTTCTTTCTTGGATATTTATTCAAATCAACTACCAAAACTCTATATATATATACATTGTGAATTTCATTATAAATATTTACATTTCTGAATCAATCATTTGAATTATAAATGAATTTTTTATATTAAATTTAAATAAATAATGTACAAAATTTATATAAAATAAATTTTATATTTGATTGTACTATATCATAGTTAGTATAAATGTATGATTGGAACTAATATTTTGCTTAGAGAATTCATATAAATTAGACATCAATAAATTGCATAGTAGAAGGTAATCTTCTTTTTAAATAAAAGTTAGCACTTCATTACTTTTTTTAAATATAACCATCACAACAATCCTTTCCAATATTATATCCCAAACCCTTATGAAAAACTTATATTGTTTCTAATTATTTATTTACGGTAATTCGATGTCTATAGAGAAGCTAACGTGGTTGCTAATTGGTTGGCTTCTTATACAAGGAACTTTTCGTTTTTGGCGTTCATTTTTTAGAGCAGATACCTCATGGTCTTGCTATAATTTGTTTTACAATAATTTTTTTTTTTAAACAACTTTGTGGAGTCTGTTGTACTCCTTCTGTTGTCTCCTACTGCTTGAGGCTTTGCCTCCATTTTTCATAATAATAATAATAATAATAATAATTTATTATATTAAAAAATTAAAAAATAAAATAATCAAACTATCAAGGATTGTTATGCTTAAACGATGTTTTGAGTTTAAACTATAATATACCTAATCGCATTAAATAATTATTAAAAAAATTTTATCATAGTTTTAAGTCTTCTAAAATTGCTTCATCACCAAATTACATGTAATATCCTTGTTTTTTCTTTGTGTATTTTTCTTTTTTATAGTATGAATTTAAAAATATTAGTAAACAACCATGTGAATAAAAAATTTATTTAACTCATGATATATAATAAATAAATAATTAAGCATTATTATTATTAATAAATAAAAGTTTTGAAAATAATAATAATGTTATTTATTTATATAAAAATTTAATATTTATATGATACTATTTCAATATTTCTTATAATTAATTTTCCTTTATAGAGAATAGACTTTCAAATAATTATATGTTCTATTTTTATTTATTAATTTTTAATTTATAAAAATATCTACTTTTAAAAAAATTATATACTTTTTATATTTTATAAAATTTATTAATTTTAATTTTAATTATTTAATTTTTAATTTAATATATTAAGGCTTATAACATTATGTTATCTGTTTTTATTTATATTAGATAAAATATAAGTAGACCTAATTAAAATAGAAAAATATATATTTTTTAACCAAATTATCACTAAAATTTTAATTAATTTAATTTTGTTTGAGATACATAGAGATTAACGTAATCAAACTAGGAAACATACTTTCAATTAAATTAGAATTATATATTAATTAATTTTATTTGTATTAGATATAAAATAGAAGTTAATCTAATTAGAATAGAAAATATACTTTTGATTAAATTAGAATTACATTTTAATTAATTAATTTAATTTAATTTTGTTAGAGATAAAATAAAAGTTAACCTAATTAAAATATGTTACATACTCACATCATATTAGGAAAACCCAAACTAGGACTCTCTCTAACTAGTGCATTACAACAAGAAGAACTGCAAGGCCAAGGCAATCATTAGTATGCCACCACCCTACTACTCAAAAGCCAACCTTTTCTTCATTCGTGATGGGCGTTGTAGATCAAAAGTGGAAAGATCTAGTTTAGGAGATCATCGTCACCACAATACAGTTTATAAACGAAGATCATAGGAGCTAAAAAAGGCCATATGATGACGGTGTGGCTAAGAAAGCATTCTCGCGATACGTAGTCCCTTCGAAGTTTAATACATTTGATGAGATTGGTGATCCAAAAGAACATATCGCCATTTCGAGCATTTAGCCAAATTTCAGACACAATGTGTTGATATCGCTCAACATAAAAAATTGCTTATTAAACAGTTCCCTAGCGTGCTTTGAAAGAACACTTTTCACTGGTTCTCTAGACTAAAAGTGAGATCTATTAAGTCCTGAGACAAGTTGCTTAAGTTATTATGCTCCTGTTCTTTAAGGAAATCTATCACGTCGAAAGATTGGAGGCATAGTAAAAAGGAATCCTAGTAGTCAGTTGAGCTATGGAACAATTCCAATCATCACACCACCTCTATCATAAATATAACATCACGTGACGCGAGAGCGCATGGTCAATACACACCTCGCCTTCATTTCACTTGCAGCCAATACAACTATATCCTAACTTGCATGAGATTCAACAATCGAAACTAATGGTAGTTTTGAGGGGATGACATCCTCCTATAATAGTTAGCAGTACTGAATAAGTGAGTCATCGGTTCGGGGGACCGCGTTTGAAAAAAAAGGAACTTTCATTATGCTTATGAGCAGAATATTTTTCAAAGGTTCATTTCTTTACTGGGCCTGTCTTTTGATCCTAGAAGTACTGCTTCAAGCCCAGCTCATGATAAGGCCTTTTTGCGTTGGTCTTGCTTGTTATTAATATATAGAGACATCCCAAGGAGAAAGAAAGAGATTCGAAAGCCATAAGTCGTGCTAGCAACCGTCTTACTGTAGCCTTCTCTACTTAATTACGAGAAGTGGAGTATATAAGTTCCACTCTTGCACTGTCATATTGGTAGTCATTGTCCATCTTTAATTGGATAAAGATAGATATATAGAAAGTGTGCAGTGAGGTCATTAGATCTAGGTAACCGATCTTTACTCAACCCAAAGATTCCTATATTTTTCTTAGTTTAACCAACCCAACCGGTAATTTCTAACAAGTATTTTTAAATTTTTAGAGCAATAAGCGAAACTCCTGCTCCATACCCATTACTCTTGCATTGTAGTTTCAGTGATAAGGATTGGATAAAAGACTTTCTACTTGTAGCATTAAAAGTGGAAGAATGACCAGGATTACTAGAACCACGCCCTCTTCCTCTTCCCCTTCTTAGTACTCTCTTTCATAAGGCAAGGCCTTTAGACTAGCCCTTCTGGAAATGGATTCAATAGCACCAAAGTTGTTCAAAGAACTAGAAATCCCTTTTTTCCTACCCGGAGTGGAATTCAAGGATAGGAGTTTCTCCGCCGATTGGGCCAATTCAATGATGGGCCTTCAAGTACTTTCCTTATCCAGAACGAGAGTGATCAACTTTATACTTGAGTATATCTATGATGAGAGAGTCAGTTGAGCGGCGTTCCAGAGGACCAATGGTGCTTACCTGCTAAAGCAAATCAATATCTGAACCTGTATCAAATGAAATTAATAAAAAAAATTCATTGAATCAAAAGAAGGGGCTTTGAATAATTTCACTTAATTAAAAGTGGTAAGAAATCACTAGTCATTATATACGTTAGTTGGATGTCCTAAAAAGCATAGGGAGAGGAGAGCATATGAGGGAGGAGGAGGGTAAGGGTGGGGGACATCAAATGGATTGGAGTTTGAATAGAACTGGAAGAGGTTCAATTACTCTTTAATGTTGTTATGCTAAGAGTGTAAAGCATATGCACAAAATGAGAGCTAGAGGAATGGGAAGGGTAGTTGCTAAGACTATAGGATAATGCCTAATAAACACCCATATAATGGTATGGAGGAAAACATTGTCGAGTTTAAGTCGGTTCTTTCGAGCTAGTAGCCTAAGAGATCATCACCCTTCTATCTATGTTCCCTCAAAATGATATTAACTCAGTGGCTTCTCTCCACCCAAGAAGAGGCGATACTCTTCCCTCAAGACCTGAAGGACCGCAATGTTAGCCTTATTGTCTACGAAGCATGGCAGACTAGACTAGTAAAAGGAAGGATTAAGAATATCATATTTTTTAAGAGCTAGATTAATTGTTGAGGAACAAGTTAGAATTTCCTAAAAAAAGGATGGAATTAGACCTAAAAGGGATGGATTAAGGATCCAATATGATACCATTTAAGTCTACGTTGCCATAATATTGATCTATAGAAGTGGGCGGGGTTGTTAGAAGTTTAGCCCAATTTTTTTAGTGTTGTAGGGGAGGGATTGGCCTTTCTAATGCATAAAAAGGGGAGAAATTAGCACTACTTGGTGAAATAGGTTGTTTTAGAACCAATTTTGAACCATCTACTAGTGGTTATAATAATCTGAATAATCCCACTACATCAGGACCCTTTTAACTTTGCACAAAAGCCATTACTTTATGTTCAACCACTTTTTATTGTAACTAACTCCCAATGAGACATGCTCCCCCTATAGCTATGGATTCTCGCCTATAGGCCTAAGCTGTGGGTGACCCCTTCTTCAGTATTATTGCTTGTTTAGTGTCATTTTCTTATTTACTTTCTCTTACTATAAAAAGTCTAGAATGATTCAAGTGGATATGCCAGTTGTAGCTAATCTGAAGTGAAGGAAGTTTTTTTAGGTTTTCCTTATGTGATGTGAACCTATAAAAAAAGGTCTTTCCCTTTAGAGTAGAGAGGGAGGTCCTTATTTAAATTTAAAAAGAAAATATCGATCTTTCAATGGCAAGTAGTCTTATATTGTAAGAGTTTAGGGCTAAACTGGAGCCTTTTTTCCCATTCCCAGTAGTCTGTCTTAAGTTAACGAAGGCTAGAATTGGGATATTGAGAAAGAAAGAGAAACACAATAGTAAAAACGGAACTCTTTTCATCTTATTTTCTTCGTAAAATAAGAAAGAGAGGCATCTACTTTCACTTATATTAGAATTATATTTTAATTAAATTAATTTGTATTTGAGATAAAATAGAAGTTAACTTAATTAGGATAGAAAATATATTTTCAATTAAATTAGAATTTTTATGTAATGACCCTGAATTTTAAATTAAATAATATTATTTCAGGATATATAACATTAATAATTTTAAATTTTAATTGTATATTATTTTACCGTTAATGACTAATGTTAATTATGTAATTTATTTTAAGAGAATTATTTACATAAAAATAATTTAATTTATGTGAGATTATTATTATTATTATTATTGTTGTTGTTGTTGTTGTTGTTGTTGTTATTAATATTAATATTATTATTATTATTATTATTATTATTATTATTATTATTATATTTGGTTGAAGGGCATTTTGGTATTTTCACATTTAATATAAAAAAATATACATAAAAAGTCAAAAATGTCGTGTCAAACCAGCTCCTTCTCCTTTTTCTTTTTTCTTCTTCTTCTTCTTCTTCTTTTTTTTTCTTCTTCTTTTTTTTCCACTCTCAGCAACTTCCAACTGGACCACTGCCCCACTGCCTGCCACCAGTCACCGTCGACCCAAAAAGCACCCAGCCGTTGTCTGCCACCATCAGCACCGTCTGTTGCCCCCTGCATTGTCGATTTTTGTTGAAGACCAAAAGTTGAGCTCCACACCAGCATTCATGAATCCGGTCACCTCAGCTCGCACCGCTAGTCTTGTTCAACTCTTAGAGCTCCGATGATCATGATTCTAAACTCCTTTCAAGCTTAATCCTCCTAATTTGTGAGTTATTTTCAATTTTCAATTTATGTGTTTTAGGGTTCTTGAATTTTTTGAGCTTGATTATGTTTGATTTATGCAAAGTTGCTTAAGAAATGTTGTTTATTATAGCTCAAGCTTCTTAAATATATTTTTTGTGAATTATTTTGAATTAATTTGAATTATGTTTAATAATTTATTATTGTAATAGTAAATATTGAATTATTGATAATTATGTTAATTAATTAGTTTTAATGCAAATTTAGTTAAATTGATGTTTATAATGTGAATTAATAATTTTAGAATATTTAAAATAATTTTTGGTGAATTTATATAATTTTTGAGAATATTAATTATATTATGTATATTTTGATTTATTGAGTTAATTGTGTAATTTTGTGAAAATTATAGTTAAATAATATGTTTTAGATGGTTTAGAATTATTTAGGGTATTAAAATGATTTTTATAAATTATTTACTATTTTTAACTAATTAATACTAATTTTTGAAAATTATTTTCAAATAATATATTATTTACTAATTTGATGATTAAATGAGTTTTTAATTATTTTTACTATGTATTTAGGCTGTTTAAGCTATTTGAATATATAAAGGTGAATTTTTACTATTTTATATTGAATTATTGAAAAATTGGATTTTTAATAATATTTTTTTATTATTTGAGATTTTTAGTTAATTATTGTGTAAACAATTGTATTGGTGTCTTATTGTTTAAATATATTATATTTTTGTATTTTGAGAATATTTATGAAATTTATTGATTTTTAATATATTTATTATATTAAATGTATATTTGGTGAATTTATGAATCTCATTTGAGAATTTTGCAGTTCGGGGTCCCAACTAGAGGTGTTGTGTTATCTGTATTAGAAGTGCTTTTGTCTTGCAGGATAGGTTCTACTTTTTAGTGGAGAGATATTTATTTTACAGAGGAGGTTCTGCCGAATTTTTAGTAGAATTCTTGTAAAACGTAATGTCAAATTGATCCTAAGTTTTCGTGTTTTATTTGAGTTTCGTATTCCTAAATCGAGTCTCTTTAGAAGTATAAGTTAGATTTATTCTGATTATTGTTGTTATTTTATTTTCTAGTTGTGTCGAGACCGAGGCCTATTAGACCAAGCTAGTCGAGCCAATCTCGTGGAGCGCAGCATTGTGAGTTATTATCTTATATATACATTACATTTAGGATGCATGATTTAGAATATTCATGTTTTAATAGGTATTTATTCATGAATTGTTTTAGTAAATTTTTTAGTATATGTTAGGTATATTTTTAATATATTTTTGGTATATTTCACTATAAATGCATGTTATAATTTCAAAATATACTTAGAATATTTTTAGTCTATTCATGGTTTATATTTAGTATATTTATAGTTGATTTTGAATTTATTTAACATATATATACTTTAAATATACTTAGTTTATTTTAAGTATATTTTTATGGTATATATATGGTTTATTTCGTTATTTTGAATGTTGTTATGCATTATTTATTTTCCATATGTATGTTTAATTTTATTTGAAGGATATCAATAGAACGTGATACCTAGTGGACAGCACTAGGACCGTGTACGTATCGATGCGATAAATTTAGGGTTAAGTTGTGAATCACTTGAGGTAATATATGATTGATTGATTGATTAAGATTGATGTGATTGAATGGTGTGGTTGATGGAGCTCGGTTGACCTAATGTCTCGGGGCCAATCACACTAATAGTGAGACTACTGGAGCTCAGTTGACTTAATGTCTCAGGGTCAGTCTATTGTCCAATATGGAACAAGAGAATTAAATTGGAATTAAGTGAGCTTGTATGGCTGGATCGGTATTATTGATTAAGGTTGCAATTTAAATAGGATTCTATTTGATCCTTTATAAAATAAATGTTTGTATAACATTTGTGTATATATAAAATGATTTCAGCATTTGTGTGAAATGGTTGTATATATTTATTATATATATATATATACTGATGATTGATTGCATATGACATTAGGAGGTGCATATATATATAATATAATAATTCACTCAATGAGGTCTAACTCCCCTCAATTGTTATTTTATAGGAGATTCTTCTTCCTTACACCTCAGTAGTAGGTCCATCCGTTGGACTTCTTTAGCCCCGGCTAGTCTATGTAAATTACTTATCTGATTTTCTATTGTACTATAGAAAACTGCAGTAGTATCTGTAGTAGTTGTATGTTGTATATGTAGAATAGTTTTTAATATCAGAGGCATTTCTCTGAATATTGTATGAAATATTTTTATTTATGATATGATAGAAGTATTTCTTTTATATATTGATTAAGATTTTTATTTTAGTGTATTTTATTTATTTATTTATTGTATGCTTTTATTTTTTTTAAGGCTTGCTACAAGTTCCAGATTCAAAAAAATTCCCTTTCCCTAGCACCGGTTATGACTCTCGGTTTGGGTCATGACAATGTTGGTATCAAAGCGAAGTTTGTATTAGAGCCCTAGGTTTTATGAGTTGCGTTTTCTTTGTAACTACTGTAGTTTAATTAGATTTGAGTATGTCTTCAATAAGTTTTCCTTGATTTAGTTTTCCGTGTAACCATTTGCTTGTCTGTTTTATCTGTATATCTTTCTAGTTTGTCTTTTCAGAATGAGGAGGTGAGCGCATGTCATTGGGTAGATCAATAATACCAATATTAGCGCATTTTTATTTTTGCTAGACTAATATCTTATTTTTTATTTAATTTAATTTATTTTTCTTTTTCTCTTTAGGTGTTTGATTTTTGTTTATGTAAACAATATCAAAATGTCTTGAGTTAAAAAGAGTTAATCCAGAAATTGAACAGTCTTACAAAAAGAATAGGAAGGAGAAAAGAGAAAAAGAAAGAAGAATGGTTAACCAAACAGTAAGAACTTTAGAAGAATATGGGCTTTCAAGCCTCACTGGAAGCCAAAACTACATTGTGAATTTGACTATCAAAGCTAATACCTTTGAAATTAAACCTATATACATCCAAATGGTTTCATAATACTAGCTTGGTGGACTACCGTCAGAAGATCCTAATGCTTATCTAGCTTCTTTCCTTGACATTGTGACACTTTCAAGATTAATGGAGTAAGAACAAATGCTATTCTCCTTAGACTATTTCCTTTCTCATTGAGGGATAAGGAAAATTTGTAGTTAGGATCATTAGCATTAAATTCCATCACCTTATGAGATATGCTTTCTAAGGTATTCTTGACCAAGCATTACCCACCT
The DNA here is from genome assembly GCA_947683625.1 of Mallotus nudiflorus. Classification (NCBI taxonomy): domain Eukaryota; kingdom Viridiplantae; phylum Streptophyta; class Magnoliopsida; order Malpighiales; family Euphorbiaceae; genus Mallotus; species Mallotus nudiflorus. The sequence continues at coordinate 639,351 of CANTUR010000029.1, read as the reverse complement.
AAAACATCAAGACCTTATAGGATTCAAGCAACAACCTAGATAATCTCTCTATAAAGCTTGGGAAAGATTTAAGGACCTGCAAAGGCACTGCCCTTACCATGGCATTCTGAATTGGTTATTGATGTAGACTTTTTATAAAGGATTGTTTGAGTCCTTAAAAATCACCATTGATGCAACTGCACAAGGCTCTTTTATGAGCAAAACCACTGATGATGCTTATGACTCTTAAAGAAAATGGCTTCAAACAATTATTAGTGGCATGGGGAGAGAAATCAACCTAGAAAAGCAGCTTATGTGTATGAAATTGATGGCCTAAGCATGGTGAATGCCAAATTAGACTCCCTTACTAAGAAGCTGGAGAAGCTCAATTTTACTAAATTCCTATATTATGTGCTATCATGTGAAGGTTAGGGAGGAGGACATTCTATTATAGAGTGTCAAAAGAACGATGCTTTCTCTTAAGGCTACTCAATTGAATAATTGACTACCTTAAACAATTATAATGGTAGACCCTAAGGGCACCCCTACTCTAATACATACAACCCCTAATGGAAAAATCACCAATGTCTTATGGTCCAATCAAGGTGGAAACCAAGCCACAAATTCACATCAAGGATGTAAAGCTCCACCGCCACTAGGATTTCCATAGAAGAATGCAAGTTCTTAGCTTGAACCTAAGTCAAATCTTGAGCTGATGATGGAAAATTTTATTCAGTCACAAAACAAGATAATCCAAAGAATTGAAGAGAATCTCAAGCAACAAGAGGAAAATTTCAAGCAATTCAACTCAAGAATAGAGCAATTAACCACTCATAATAAAATGCTAGAGAACCAAATAGCCTCACAAGCTAGCTCCTCAAGTTTTTACCCATAGGCCATTTCACAAGTCACCCCCAAAACCTAAAAGAGCAAGCACAAGCAGTGTCCTTAAGGAGCGAAAAGCAATTACTCAAGGTTAAATATAAAGATAAGGAATCAAGAGTTGAATCTAAGCAATTTTAAGAGGAAGCAGAGAAGCTAAAGAATAAAGAACAATAAAGATGATCAATTACCCGGGTAAACGAAAACACCTTTATTAAGGCTCCTATTATTTTTGTAATTATCTTATAATTTAAAATTACCTCAACTGCTTGTATTTATCATTATTTTGTACAACTGCTTGTACTTATCATTGAGTAACAACTTCTTATTATACTACTTTGTATATATTCTTCTAAGTCAAGTGAATGAAATATACAAGAAATTACCTTTTAATCTGTATCAGAGCTTTTGCTTTAAATTTTTCTTTGCTCTGCACTCTTCTCCTTCACTCAAGGCTCATCAACTTGTCCCTATCTCCAACACTTCTACACCTGCTCTATCATCCTCCTTTACTTATACCTTTTTTTATCAAACTTAATGTCAAAAACTACCTAGCCTAGCAGGCTCAATTCATCCCACTCCTTCATTATCAAAGTCTCTATGGCTTGATTAATGGCACCTCTATTGCCCCTCTACAGAATATTATCTTGAAACACTCAAATTTTGAATCTAGAATACGATCTTTGGTTCAAGAAAGATCAACTCCTCTTATCTTGAATTCTCTCCTCCCTCACCAAAGATATTTTCTCATACGTTATTAATCTTTTATCTTTCTTTGCTGTATGGGAAGCCCTAGATCATTCTTTTGGCTCAGTTTCACAGAATCAACAACTCTAACTCTATATTAGATTACATGAGTTTAAGAAGAATGATCTCCCTGTCTCTACCTATTTACAATGTGCAAAAGCCTTAGCAAATGAACTCAGCACTGCTGGCACTCTCTTTCATCTGTTAAATTCAATGTGATTATTTATCACAACATTAGCAACAACTTTCATAGTATCATTACCACATTGAACTTCCGTCCTGATCCTATGAACTTCTATGAACTACATGCCCAACTCGTGGTTCACAAAGTCCGACTTAAAGCCACACAAGAACCACACTTACTTATATTGCTATACGCCATATTGTTGCCTCATTACTTCCTACCCCGCAATGCTCACCTACTGCTAACTACTCTCCCATGGGTTTTCAATGTCATTTTTATAAGCCTCACCAAATTTATGGCTAGCACAATCACATAACCGATCGGTGTCATCAGCGTTATTCTAGGTAGCACTCTTCATAGTCCTCATTTTCTCTACAAGCTCAATACTCTTATGCTAGACCTCGCTATTCAGTACCTTATGGCTTTGGTGATCCTGTCCCTTAACCAGCTTGGATTCCTAATACCAGAGCCACAAACCACATTACTCTAAATCGGTCTACACTACAGATCAATGATACCTATCATGGCAATGACACCTTTCATGTCAACAATGGCTTGGGACTTTAAATAGCTTATACTAGAATGAATTTTATCCCTTCAGTAAGTGGAAAGCTTACTTTAAAATTTTTTCTCCGTGTTCCTAAGATTTTTAATAATTTGTTGTCTATTCAAAAATTCTTAGCTAGTAACCACTGCTTTTTTGAATTTCATCCCACTTATTTTCTTGTTAAGGATCGACTCACCAAGAAAGTGCTCCTCCACGGTCTCAGTGAAAATGGACTCTATTACCTTCGTCCTTCTATGAAGTTTGCCTGCCTTACCACCATTTCAACTCTCCAATAGTGACATGACTGCCTGGGACACTAAAATATGCACACTATCTCCAATATTGTTAAATGTTTTCATTTACCTTGCTTAAGTTTTAAGGCATCACCATGTTCTTCCTATTTCTTAAGTAAAATGTCTCATTTACCTTTTGGCTAGTGTCAAATTCAAAAGTATTGCTCCTTTTGATGTTATTTTTTTGGATGTTTGGGGCCCTACCCCAGTTATCTCCAGCATTGGACATCGTTATGTTGTCTTATTCATTGATGATTATACCCGTTTCACTTGAGTGTATTTTTTAAAAAATAAAAGTGATGTCCATTCATGTTTTCTTAATTTTCAATCTCTCATTAATAGATAATTTCATGCCAAAATTAAGGCTTTCCATTCCAACTAGGATTGTGAATATCAAAAGCTTAGTAAACTGTTTAAATCCATTGGCATTGTTCATAGAATTGCTTATCCTTACACTCATCAATAGAATAGGACAGCTGAGTAAAAAATTCACCATTTGGTTGATACTTGTTTAACTTTACTAGCTCATAGTCATGTTCCCCTAAAATATTAGAATTTTTCTTTTACAGTAAGCATTCAATCTATCAATCACACGCTAAGTCCAGTTTTACATCACAAGTCCCCATACCAAATATTTTTTGGCAAAGATCTTAATTACCTCGACATAAAGCCCTTTGGATGTGTTATATTCCCCTTCCTTCGACCATACAACCTTGGATACCCTTCCCTCAAAAGATGAATAATTTAGCTATTGACAAATAATTTTAGAAGGTCTTAAAGGTATTCAAGCAGCTAGATATCACCATTCCCTTTTTAGAGACAGTCACCCAAATGCCAAAATGTATCAAATGCCTTAAGGATATTATATCTAACAAGAGGAAGTAGGATGATTATGAGACTATTCCAATGAATGAAAAATGCAATGTTGTCATTAGAAATAAGCTCTTTGCAAAGCTTAAAGATTTAGGGAGTATTATTATACCCTATATTATTGGTAAATTTTCCATTAGTAGAGCTCTTTGTGATTTTAGTGCTAGTGTAACTATTATGCCTTTATCTTTATACAAGAAGTTGAATATAGGTGAGCCTAAGCCTATAAATATCTCTTTGTAACTAGCCGATGGATCTATAATTTACCCTAGAGGAATTTTAAAAGATACACTAGTAAAAGTTAGGGAATTCTATGTGCCTTGTGATTTCATTATTCTAGAGATGGAAGAAGATCTCTAAATTCCTATCATCCTGGGATGACCTTTCCTTACTACTACTAGAGCTAGTATTGATGTGAAGTAGGGAAAGATTAAATTAGAAGTTGGTGAAGAGACTATAAAGTTTGATGTATTCAAGATGACAAAAGACCCTTCTATGATAAAGACATTCTTCAAAGTTAATATGATCCAAAGTTGTATAAAGGAGGTTTTCCACCACCAACATCATCAAGATCCACTAAAAGCAAGTCTAGTCTGAGAGGTAGAGTCTAATAAAAAGGATAGTGAGGTAGTGGCTTTCACTAATACTTTGAATGCACAACATATACTGCCATGAGGTAAGCCCCTAAGGTATGAACTCTTGCCTCATGATATATGTCATGTTTACTCATTAAAGGAGGAAGATGCACGAAAAGTTAAACTTAAATGACTTCCTCTTTACTTGAGGTATGGTTTTCTAGGACCTAATTCTACTTATCTTATTATTATTAATGCACAGTTGAATGGTAAACAAATGGATAAGTTGCTTAAATGAGTCAAGGATTATAGAAGGACTATAGGATATAATTTTAATGATTTTAAAGGGATTAGCCCTTTTTTTGCATGCACGAGATTCATTTGGAAGAAAGATGTAGCCCTTCTGTTGAAAATCAACGTAGACTAAATCTTAACATGAAAGAAGTGGATAAAAAAGATATCATAAAATTGTAGATGCTAGTATAATATATCCAATATCAGATACTAATTGGGTTAGCCTAATTCATATGGTTCATAAGAAAGGTAGGATCACAGTAATGAAAAATGAGAATAATGAATTGATTCCCATTAGAACTATTATAGTATGGAGGATGTGCATTGACTATAGGAAGCTAAATAAGGCTACTAGGAAAGATCATTTTCCTCTTCCCTTTATTGATTAACTGTTAGAGAGGCTAGCTCATCATTCCTTTTTATATTATAAGATTCTTTCAAATCCCCATTCACCCTGAAGACTAAGAAAAAGCCACTTTCACTTGTCCTTATGGAACCTATGCTTATAGGCACATGCCTTTTGGGTTGTATAATGCCTCTGCTACCTTTCAAATGTGCATGATGGCAATTTTCTTTAAATTCATTAAAAAAAACATTATGGAAGTGTTTTTAGATGACTTTTCTATTTATGGTACATCATTTGATGATTTCCTTAACAATTTTTCTAAAGTTTTGTAGGGATGTGAAGAAGCTAATCTAGTTCTAAATTGGGAAAAGTACCATTTTATGGTAACTATAGGAGTTGTCCTAAGTCATTTGGTGTTAGAAAAAGGAATAGCCAAAATTGAAGTAATTAAAAAGCTACAACTGCCTACAAGTGTGAAGGGGATTCGTAGTTTCTTAGGACATGCTAGTTTTTATAGGAGATTTATTAAAGACTTCTCAAAATTTGTTAAGCCTTTTACTAACCTGTTACCTAAGGATGCTATATTTTTATTTGATAAAGAATGCCTTTATGCTTTTTGCAGGTTAAAAAAAGCATTGATTTCTGCACCAATTTTACAACCCCCTAACTGGAGTTTACCTTTTTAAATCATGTGCGATGCTACTAATTATGCTATAGGCGCTGTTTTACAATAAAGAAAAGGCACATAAGCTTATGTTATTTACTATGCTAGTCATACAATTGATGAGGCTCAATTAAATTATTCTATTTTTGAGAAAGAACATATAGTTGTTATATTTGCTATTAATAAATTTCACTCTTACTTGATAGGTAGTAAAGTGATTGTCTTCACTGATCATGTAGATTTGAAGTATCTTCTCTCAAAGAAAGATGCAACACCATGCCTCATCATATGGATTCTCCTACTCTAAGAATTTGACATAGAGATCAGAGATAAAAGTGGAGTTGAGAACATTGTCATAAACCATGTATTAGACTAGAGTTACTAAACTGAGATAATGAACTACCAATAGATGACTATTTTAAAGGTGAACATTTGATGCAAGTAAAGACCTCAACACCATGGTATGCAGACTTTGTTAATTGTCTAGTCTATGGAATGTTAGCTCCTAACCTCTCATACCAATAATAAAAGAAATTCTTTTTTAGATGTAAAGTATTATAATTGGGAGGAACCCTCGCTTTATAAGAGGTGTGGAGATAGGTTGATTAAAAGATGCTTACCTGAAGATGAAATCCAAGCTGTACTGACACACTGTCACTCCTTGGAATGTAGCAACCATTTTAGCTCAACCGAGATTGCAACCAAAGTACTTCAATATGGATTCTATTGGCCAACCCTTTTCTAAGATGCTAGAAAATTTATTCTTAAATGTGAAAGATGCCAGAAAATTTATTCTTAAATGTGATAGATGTCAGAGAACATGAAACATAGGGAGACCTAATGAGATGCCTCTGAATGGAATCCTTAATATTAGAATCTTTGATGTATGGGGATTGGATTTCATGGGCCCTTTTTTGAGTTCATTTGGCAATAAATACATATAGGTAGGTGTGTGGATTACATATCTAAGTGGGTGGAAGCAATAGCATCCCCCATCAATGATACTAGAGTAATGACAAGATTTTTGCAAAAGCATATATTGTCAAGGTTTGGAACACCTAAAGCAATTATAAGTGATGGTGGTACACACTTTTTCAACCATAAATTTGAGAGCTTATTGAACAAATACAGTGTTACTCAAAGGTTGCAACTCCCTACCATACCCCAAACTAGTGGTCAGGTTGAGGTTTTAAATAGAGCAATTAAATCCATACTGGAGAAAACAATCAATGCTTTAAGAAAAGATTGGTCTTATAAACTGGATTATGCTATATGGGCTTACAGGACTACATTTAAGATTGTAATTAATGCCTCTCCTTTTAAACCCCTTTATGCGAAATCCTATCACCTACCTATAGAACTATAACATAAAGCTTTCTGGGCCACTAAATTTTTTAATTTTGATTTACAAAAAGCTAGTGAAAAATGGTTGCTTCAACTAGATGAGATTTTAAACAGAGCAATCAAGTCTATACTAGAGAAAACAATCAATGCTTTAAGAAAAGATTGGTCTTCTAAAATGGATTATGTTCTATAGGCTTAGAGGACTACATTTTGTTGGATTTTATAACATAAATGCAGTGAAAATATAAATATTTTATTACGTTTCCAAACTCAGATCCATGTAATTCGACTACTTAATTAAATCTAGGGTTTCAAGAATTTTATCAAAACACAAAAGAGGCAAGAAAATCTAGAAAGATGAGAGGAGGTTTACTCCAATGATACCTTACCTCAAGCTTTTGCTTTGATTCAGATTTAGATTTTAGACTTCTTCAAAAGAATCCATCCTCTAAAGGTATCCACACGAATAGGCCTTGATCAAAATGATATGTATGTGTGCTAGCACGACTTGGTTGTCTCACAACTTAAGAACAAAACTTCTTTGATTTCATTTTTCTCAAAAAGCAGAGAAAATGAATTTTAGGTGGCTCACTCAATTGATTTATCTCAAACCCTAGAGAACATAATATATATATATAGAGAGTTCTCAATTGGGGTTTCACTTACCAAACCCTTTTTGGTAAATAGCCATCAAATTTGAATTTTATTTATTTAAAATAAAATCAGTAATATATTTATTATTTATTTAGATAACAATTATCATACATAAATAGTTAAATATATTTATTTCCAAAGATTTTAACTAGGCTTAATAAGACTATAATTTTTTTGGGCCTCTTCTAAGTGTGTGACCCTGTAAGCTCACATAACATTGACAGTGGGCTTAAATCTCTATTTAGGCCTACAAGTCATAAGTGGCCTCTAGCAAGACATTATGACTATCCAAGTCATGTGAAGTCAATAATATGACATAACCTAATTATAGTCCCTTTATCACATGATATCTGTATTGAACATACGGTATAGAACGTCATCCTTATATAATTCAATAATATTATGACTTGATTCCAAGTAGATTGAAAATGATAACTCTTTATTAATTCATTTCAGCATGGCCATGCATTTTCTTTCAGTCTAACTCATCAATGGGCCCATAAATATCTTACTCATATTAATGAGGGATAAATTCCTTCTCAATCACTCACATTCCTCACATAACTCATTTCATATCCAACAACATTCTATTTAATCATTCGGTTAAAGATAATGTTAGGATTTGTCAAAACATAAAACAACTATGTAGAAAACCTGGTGATTTCAAGGTCAAAAGACTTAAACAATATCACTACAATGAGAAATACTTATGACAATAATCTATGTAGTATTCTCATAGTGGGTCAATCAAGTACATGATCTCTCATCATATACCTATGAGTTGACTTAATATCTTATATCAATGATTAGTAAAATATAATCATCAGTCGACATCATACTAGCCTTATTAATATTTATACAATAAATAAATGGCTAGGGATAATTAGAATAGAACTTTTATTTTAATCTAAGGGTTTTACTATCAAGTCACATACTTGATTACCTTAGTAAGAATTAACTATTCAAATAATGATCATAAAAGGAATAATAATGGAAATGCCTCTTTATTAATAAGATAGAACTATCAATACATAATCACAAATGATTGACCTAGTGTATATCACTAACACATTTAAAATCGCAATTGGTGCCTCTCCTTTCAAACTCCTTTATGCAAAATCTTGTCACCTACCTATAGAACTAGAACACAAAGCTTCTAGGCCACTAAATTGTTTAATTTTGATTTATAAAAAGCTAGTGAAAAATGTTTGCTTCAACTGGATGAGCTTAAAGAATTTTGACTTAATTCCTATGAAAATGCCAAGATTTATAAAGAAAGAGCAAAATGATAGCATGACAAGCATATTTTGAAGAAAGAATTCAAAGAAAGGGATCATGTGCTTATATTTAATTTGAGACTCAAATTATTCCCTAAGAAACTTAAGTTTAGATGGTCAAGTCCTTTCATTGTCAAGCAAGTATTTCCACATATAGCAGTTAAGGTTTGGAGCAGGATACTAGTGCTTTTAAAGTTAATGGTCAAAGATTGAAACTCTACTTTCACACAGAAGTGGTTCCTGCTAGTGCATCATGTGCACTTATCAACTTAATCTGATACACCAATTACATATAATCAAGCTAATGACTTTAAATAAGCGCTCAATAGGAGGCAACCCATTATATTTTAATTTATTCAGTAAATTCCCCTTTATTTCCTTTGTTTGATTATTTTAATTTTCTGTCACTGTATATTTCTTTTGTTATTTTTGTAGCACAATTATAAAGGGCAATTGTAGGGAGACAAGGTTACAGGTGCTGCATGTGTACGTTCATGGTCATGTGACTGACCATGCCCAGGTATGTCCCTTACACACAAATAAGTGCGCAGTCATGTCCATGCCCATGCATTTATTTATTTTATTGCATATATGCGCACACAGGTGAGTACATAACCATGTATGTTTCCTTTTAATAGTATATAGATAAACACATTATTGTGTATTCAACCGTGTACTCATATATGCCCCACATGGTTCCGCACACAGTCTGATGCATGACCGTGTGCCTTTATCTACCTTACGTAGCCCTTTGCAACATGTCCACTTAACCGTGTACACTTACCTATCACGCACAGGCACGTACATGGTCTGTGCACCGTATCATGTACACCCTCCCCTTAAATCCCTATCCTCTTTTTAAAAATTCCATCGGTTACTCTTTTTGCCCATTTTAATTTTAATCTTTCTTTATAACTCCCCATTACTTTCATTCTATTCCATCAGTTACTCTGTTTCCCCATTTTTCCATTTTCTTTTCTCTTCTTGTTATCATTACTCTTGTCATTTTTTCCAAAAAAAAAAGGTGCACAAAAAAAATGCATCTTCCTCTGATCATGTAAAATGACAGCACATAAACCAATACCCACCTTCTCCACGTGGTGGTACACATGTCTTGGTTCTAGGGTCCTCATCAACATCTGTACATCCCCTCCACCAATTTAGGTCCACTGCTCACCAGGCAAGACTTAGCAATCTCTCTACTTTACCTACTCATCCTAATTATTCTTTTATGTTAGGATAATTAAATGAGATTGAGTTGGGTGATACTGTTAAGAGTATGATTGACACCTCCAAATGGGTTCATTTTGTCCAAATCCATGAACCTGTATACTGAGAGCTTTTACTTAAATTTTTGTCTATAGTCTCTTTTGAAAAAAAATTAGTTTCCTTTACTAGACCCGATTCTATGCAATTTAGTTTGGGTGGACAGTGTTTTTCCCTTTCACTTTCAAAGATTGCTCTCCACTGTGGTTTTTATCACCTGACCTTTCTCCCTAGTCTTGACTATCAACACTTTGTTATATATATTAGCAATGACAACCTAGCAACCTTTTAGAGAGAATTCAACACCTTAGATGCCAACCGCTATGACCCTACAATAACTAAGAGCTCAAGAATAGGAAATTTTGCACTACGATACTTGCATAGGCTTATTGCCTTTACCATTTGTGGGCATCGAGAGAGTACAGGAGTAGTAGCTAATAGAGATCTCTTTTACCTTTGTTGTTTTCATAAAGGATTAGTACCACACTTGTGTTTTATATAGAGGGAATGGTTAGGAAAAAGAAAGGTGCTTTATATAGGATTGTTATGTGACTCGGTTAGCTAAGGGCCTTGGTGTATGTTCTTCCTTGACTGGACTCACTGAGATTTATTCTGTTACCTTTTAAGATGAAAATCATGAGAAATATTAGAATAGTCAAGAAATGCAAAGGAAGATATGTGTCGCTTGGCCACCTACCTACTATTCCTGATGCTCCAGTCACTCCTACTGATGTTCCTCTATAGGGTTCTGATGCCCCACTTGCCATAGCAACCGGCCCTTCCACCTTCATGCCTTCTTTATCTGCTGCTGTTCCCACTAATTTAGAGCTTACTATTTTTAAGATGTAGCACACTTAGCATTTTCATACTACTACCTTTTTATGGCTTTGTAATGGACTCCAGTAACTCTGTTAAACTAAAGGCATTGAGTTACCCCCTCGACCCTGCTTTGAGGATTGTTATAATACCAAAGAGGATGTGAGTTCACCTGATAATACCCCACTGGATATTACCCTACTGATGATGTTGATGTCACCATTATGGACGAGGAGGACGAGCATGCCCACGATGACTAGCTTTATTGTTTCTCTTATTTATTTTTATTTTTTTATCTGTACTAATGTTCTCTTTCTTTTATTTTATTGCACTAGTCTTTCTTTACTCTTTATGTACTGCACCTCTTGTTTATGTTTATTCCTAATAATTATAATATTGTTTCTTTTTCTTTATCTTGGTGCTTTATTTTCAACTCATTGTGTTTTCTATACATTTAGGAAAATCACATTCCTTTCTTCTTAATTACTTTCACTTTTATTTTTTCCATTGAGGACACTGACTTGTTTAAGTGTAGGGAAGGATATATGCATATATGTTATCTGCATGTTCCATACTACATTCAATACACCACACCGTACTCGCACACACTAAATTTTTTCAATTTATTAGTGTAATGAGCAGAACACATCAAATGTGATATCAATGAAAATGCTCTATAATCTTTTATTAATGCTTGAATTATTTTTTTTAAATTAAGTTGATAATTTTCAGTTAAGAACTTCTAAAACTTTAATCAATTTAATGCATACTTGCTTTTTGGAATGACTAAATTTTTGAATTGATAGTTTAAGAAAAGTGATTGTAAGTGATACTTAGGTGTCAACTGTTAATCAACCCTTGAAACAAACATGTGCTAAATAGCAGTAAAAAAGAAAAACCTCTCTTTTTCCTTTAAAGCTCTACTTAATTTTTTTTAAGGTTTATGGTCTAAAATCTACTACAATGCTATATTTGAGTATGAGAATCCAAAGATCTCACTTGACAGTGTCCATGCTTAGTAATACGGGAACGACAATGGATTACTTAAAGTCAGAAGAAAGAGAATAGAGAGTTTAAAAAATAAGATGGAGCATAAAATGCACTTGCTAGTAAATAAAAATATATACTATTTTCTTGCATGTGATGAAATTGAGAGGTTATTTAAGCTTACAGTAACAAGTATCATTTGTTTTCATTTTTCTTAATTATCAACTTATATGCATTTAGATATTCAATGGTTAAGTTAGCTCTTCACTTGGTAAAACTTATGTTTTTAACTCTAAATTATCTATCTATTTTGACTTATAAATCTTGTATTAACCTAAGATTGTAGCAGATGGTCACTTTAAAGTTTTTCAATGTTTTAGGTCCATTGTATTAATGAATGTTCTTATATATATCTATCTATCTATCTATCTATCTATATATATATATATATATATATATATATATATATATATATATATATATATATATATATATATATATATATATATATATATATATATTATGACAAGCAAAGGTTTAACGTGGGGGAATTTAATGTATGCCATTTATGCATATAAATTTAGAAGCATTTTTATTAAGTTTTATGATGTTTTTATCTTAGTCACATAATCTCTAAGTTAGTCTAATCTACATAGATTTTAAATAAATGAGTTAAATCCACATGTTTTAAATTATAAGTGAACCTAAAGATCTAAATCCTTTTGATTTTAATTAAATGAACTTATGTCTACTAATTTTAATTCTAAATATGACCTTCAATCTACAAATTATGGAATATTTAAATTAGCAGGCCTAATTCTACATATTTTAATTATAAGGTGATCTTAAATTTACAAATTATGAAAAAAGGCTTAAATTAAATGGGCTAAGTCTAAATTAATTAAATTAAATTAGGTGAGCCTATGTCTAATTAAATAAATGGGCCTAAGGATATTTCTAATCTAATTAATTAATTATGGACCTAAAAATATATTTTAATTAATTAAACCTATTTAATTATTAAGTGAGATGGGCTAAAGAATTATCTAAACTTAAATAAATAAATCAAAGCCTAAAATGGGTCAAGACCCAAAACACATAAAAATAATAAATAAACCCAAAAACAAATAAAAACACAAAACAAAAAACAATTAAATAAGATCAAACAAATAATTAAATTAATCCTTACTAAAACCCTAATTTTTATTAACATGCAACCTAAATTAATCTACTTCTTCCATTGATTTTAAGTAATTACCTAATTGAAACCTAATTTTACTAACCAATTAAATAAATAAAAAAACAATCATACATGTAATTTTACTATTTCCACTATCGGGGCTATTACATTAATTCATAAAATAGTTAATAAAATAAAAATAAAGCAATAAACAAAAATAAAGAAAATAAAAATAAAAATAAAACCCTAGAAACAAAGTCTCTACAAGGCTTTATCTATAGTCTTCCACAAACTTATCATGAATTCATCCCCTCACATGATCACCATGTGTTTTCCTCTATAATCACCATAAAAAATAAGATAGAATAATGATTAATGAATAAATTATGATAATAACTTGAAAGAATAAAAATAATTAATAATATAAAAAAAAAGAAGAAGATGATGATGTTTATGAGTGATTTAGGGTACTCCTCAGATTTGTAATTCACCGTTCTTAATAAATTTTTGAATTTTCTTCTTCAAAAATCCTCCACAAATCTTGAATTAATTATTAAATCAAAAGGAATTTTTGTAAAAAATAACTCAAAAAACAATTCAAAAAAAAATGTGTTTCTCTCTTTTCTTTTTCTCTTCTCCCGCCTCTTCTCTTTCTCTTTTTCGACATGTATATTTTTTTAACATTTAATTATAAAAAGACCCCTGAAAGAGTTTAAATTTTGCAATTAGGTCCTAAAAAAACCTTACAATTTAGTCCCTAAAAACATTAAATCCTTCCTTTAAAAACTGCATTTAAACCCTTAGAATTTTAAAGATTAAGTATCAAAGACCTATTCATGATATTTTTATCACTGGAGTCCTTTGCGGCATTCATAACACATCATCCCAAAATTAGATGTCTACAATGCCTATGTGTTATTCAAGAATCCTGCACAATTCATCATATGCCTGTATCGGTGATCGTGTACAAACCTAGAGGAGATCAAGCCCAATGAAAGAAGCCATGCACACTCCACCGCATGGCTATGCAACAAAGTGTGTGTTGAAAATCACCCCACACACTAGCGTACACACTCTTCTGCATGGCCATGTACAAGGCCATGCACTAATGGAATGCTTGCACACTTATGTACACACCCTATGCCAGTTACCATGTACTCTGCACACCCTTTTGCATGGCTATGTGCTGGGGTGTACTAATATAAAAATCTTCTTGTTTCATCTTGGTTTACTAATTTGGAAGATTTCTAATATGGAAGGTTACAGAATTAGAAAATTGGAAATTCCCAAACAAGAGACAAGTATGAAAAGGAAGAGATGTTTATTCCTAGAGGGTAGATTCATTAATTCATTCTACACTAACAGACTTGGGAGCATAAAGGAGAAAAAGATTCAAGCTAATCCAAGTTCATACAAGGATTATTCTCATTGTTTTTATTATTCTTGTTTTTGAACTCTTTCATGATGTGTAACTAAACTATTCAGAGTTTAGATTCATGTAGCTAGAATTACTGCTTGATGTGATTTTTATTTGATGCAATATATTAATATTTAGTGAATTTTTCACATTGTTTTCTATTTGTTCTTATATTTAATTTTAAGTCTGATTAAATGTATGTTTGTGGATAGGTTATAGATAACGAAAGTTTTATAGTCTATTAGTTAATAAACCTGTGAAACTGAGGACCCTTGATCATGAAAGTGGACAAGCCCTTCGAGGAGCACTAAATTACTAAAGAGCCTAATGAGCCTAATGAGCCTAAGTTAATTATTTTGACCAAGAAAAAAGGTTGTAATTGACTATGGTATGCTTGAATGATCTTGAGAGAGACTTCAGGTAACTTGAGTAATTTACCCTTAACTATGTTGATAAATTAAATTTAATTTAATTTTGTAATTCTAGTAAGTGTCTAGCGAATCAAATTCAGGCTCTAGTTCTTAATTATTAAATTTTAAGGGAAACTTTAGATCGGACTTTAAATTTTGTTAGTCAATACATTTTCTATTTCAATTAATTTATTTTGTTAGCTTGTGGAAATAAAAGTACAAATAGTACTTTGTATCAATCTTCTTGTGGGAACGATACTCGAATATTCAAACTTTACTACTTGTTTACAAACTGTGCACTTGCAAAAATTGTCTAACAATTAGAACAAGGGTTATTTGCAAAAAAAAATAAAAAAAAAATAAAAAAATCTTAACTTTTAGTCATTTTTACAATTTAATCATATGATATTTGAAATTTGGCATATTAAAATTTGAATTTGGATTCTTTGACAAGTTGAAACACCAATCAAATATTTAGTGATCGGATGCTTAGATGGGAGGCGAGATTTAGGTCAATTGGTGAAATTAAATAATTATTTCTCATGTCAACAAAACAAAACGCTATGTTTTCTTCTTAACCTTTTTTTCTTCTTTGTTTTCTTCTTCATTTTATTCCTATTTCCCATGGAGCTGGAAGTAATTGGCCATTCACAGCCATTGAGAGGTTGAATGACATTCTCCCTCCCCGTCAAAAAAAAAAAAAACAAACAACAACAACAATTCAGTATATTGCTTTATATGTGGACAAAAATCTTTCATATGTCAGCAGAGCAGTGCTACTTTTCTATATTCACCACAATAAGCAAGCCAATTCATGGCTATCATGTTTAAATTAGCCCCTTTTCATAACATACCTTGATTATATTTTACTCATCTTCTCATAGTGTTGTGGAATTTGGAATTAGTTTTTACTTTTTCAGGCTCCATATAATGTACTAAATTATTAATTTCTACATTTATATTTTATTTTTTAATATTTTTTTTTGTTTTTTTATATATATTTTATGTTGTGCTTCTAAAAATATTGAGAATACTTTGTCTTCCAAGCCTTTGATAAAAGATTAACGAAATTGTCACTCTCAATACTAAAAATCAAATCCAAAGAAATGGCAACGCCAAGTCCTTCTTTTTAGTGAATTAATCCAATAGTCTAATAACGTATATAATATAATTAAGTTTAATGGTTAAAAAAAGAGAAAATTACAAAAATCACTAAGGTTAGTCGAAATTTTTTAAAAATATGTTAGTAACAAAATTGTTTTCAAAATCACAGTGCTTTGGTGTTTTTTTTCTTTTTTCTTTTTTTCATTTTTACGTTTTTCTTTTTTTGTTTCTTATTTTGTCCATTATTTGTTTTTCTAAGTGATTTCTTCTTTATTTTTCCTTCTTTTTTTCTATTTTATATTTATTTTTTTTCTTTCCTTTTTTTTATTTTCTTCTTTTTCATTATCTTCTTCTTCATTTTCTTGAAAACTCATCATCTACAATTAAAATGTTTTTTGTTTTACTTTCTTCCTCAACACCATCATCTTTATTCAAAAGTCCAGTCGTGGCGGACACATGTTTGGCGTATGTCGATGTCCAAAAAGAGTACAACACTTGTACTTTTATTTATTTTTAGGACATGGGAAGAACACAGCCGGAACATGTGTAGGACACTTTTAAGACACGGTAAGACACTTTTTTAGGACACCTTTTAGCTCTATTTTTTGTATAGATCATGTATATTGGCCATTTTTTTGTTTGCCTTATATATGACAATAATAGATAATTAATTAAATGATTATAGTTAGTGTTTAAATTTCATGGAGCTTCTATTTCATCACACTAGCTTCATTTTTTCTAACAAATCATCTTTATATAATAGAAAATAATACACATTTTATGTGGAATATATATATATATATAAATGTGGAATATATATATATATATATATATATATATATATATATATATATATATGTATGTATATATATCTTATTCGTGTCATGTCTTTAAATTTTAAGAATCGCCATATTTTGGCATGTCCGCTCATATTGTATCTGTGTCCCATGTTCGTGGTCATGCTTCTTAGCATAAAATTAGGGAAAAAAAAACAACCAAAAAAACATAAACAATCAAAAAAATAATCGCTAAAACAACTGCCAAATAACCATGTAAATAATTGGAAAAACAACCTTATAAAACTAAAACTAAAACTAAAACAACCATGAAAATAACTACAAAAAACAACTAGAAAAACAATCAAGAACCAAGAAAACAAACATTTTTTATCAATCCAAACAAATAAACCAAGAGTCACTACAATAGTCAAATTTCAAAACCCAAAATAATTATAAAGTTCAAATTTTTAACTATGAAAACTCTTATTTATTAAGCAAAATTAAAAAATAATTTTAATCACTTTCTCTCCACGTGCTTTGTCTTTAAGATCTTTGATGGGCATAGAAGAGAAAAGAATCAACAAATAAGAAAAAAAAAGGCATAAATAAGAATTTTTGAAAAGAATATTTTTTGTTGTTTTGTTTGGTTTTGGAGATGATGTTCACAATATCATGCAATAGTAAAGGATGAAGAGAAAAAAATTGCAAAGAAAAAAAAAAGAATGAAGGAAGGAAGGACGGGAAAGAAAAATAAAAAAAATGTTACAGAGTAAGAAAAATAAAGAGAAGAAGAAGGAAGGGAGGAGAAGAAAAAGAAGAAAGAAAAAGAAAAAAAAAGTTGCAAAGTAAGAAAAATAAAGAGAAGAAAAAGGAAGGAGAGAGACCATGCTTTTGAAAAACAAATCCCGTGTTTTAGAAAAATAGTTTTAGTAAACAGTATTTTTTGTAAATATTTTTCTTTTATGATATAATTCTGAAAAAAATCCCAAAAAAACGTAATATAATGGATATTTAAATAACTATTCAAAAAACATTTTACATTTTGACAAATACTCTCGGTTTTAATGTTTTTTTTGTCCGTACTCTTTTTTCCAACAAATATTGCTTCCATCTTTCATTCACGTAAAATCACGCTAAAACATTGTTGCTTCGTAATTCTAAAACTCCAACCCCACTCCTTTCCTTCTTTAAAATTCAAATTTCACGTTCAATCTCCAACTTGAATTCTTCAATGCCCAGCTTAAAGCAACCCAAATTCTCTTCAATCAAAAAAAAAAAAAAATCCACTCAATCTGACCAAATTTAACTTTAAAGATTCATTCAACAACAATAAATCAATCAAAGAGAAAAGAAATAATAAGCAAGAAAAATTGTACATCGAAGATAAAATATTCAAATTCAATAACTATATGTTCAACAAAATTGTATTGAATGCATGCAAACTCATCTGAAAAGATCATGAACAAATGCAGCAAAATCAATTTCTACTGAAATTTGTGATATGATTCCATTATTTTATAAGCTTTTCTATAAAAAATTGCAAACTATTTCATATTCAATAAATATTATATAATGATCAACATTTTATCAACAATTATTGAAAAAATAAAAAAAATCTACATCGAGCGCAAAGGATATCCAAAAATTTTATATTTCTGATACACTATTATTATTACATTCATCATTAAAAATCGACTTCTAATACAATTTATATTTACAAGAAGAAAACAACTAGTAGTTTTTTTCATCACAATGGAGAATGGAGAATGAAATGATAATTTGATTTTCAAAAATTTTAAAGTGACTGTGAAGCAATAATGTACCTACTACAAAGTCAATTAATATGAAATATGTCGAATGAAGTTAAGGACATAGTCATGCTGCCTCCATAAGGTAGGGTTCAATCTAGAAGACCTAAAAGAAAGATATAGAGCTCTAAGGGAAATCAAAACTAAAAACAAGTGTGACAGTTGTGGCTTATATGTGCACAATAGAAAAGACATTCATAAACCTACCAAAAATAACATAAATTTGGAATTTTTTCGTGTACTTTTTTAGTTTATTTTCCATACATGAAACAATTTCTTATGCTTTTTTTCACCTTCATTAAGAATAATGAACAATCTTATTATATTTTTCGAACTGTCTATATATCTAATAATATTTATTTTTGAATAAAAATAATATATTATAATTAGAGGGCATCACAATTAGGTAAAACTGATTTAACCTGACCTGATTTGAAAATTTCTAAGAACTCTAAACTGAATCGAAACCGAAAATTAATTGGGTAGGTATGTTTGTTTTCGGTTAATCGATTAAATGATAATAAAATAAAAAAGAAATAAAACAAACAAAGATGCTTAAGCTTGGTGGTAAAGGGCGATTTTCATGGGCGTTGAGAACTCAAAGTTCAATTTCGAGTATCAGGCATTGCAATTGTTAACAAATAATTTGGATTCTTAAAGAAAAGAAGCAAGTTCACCATTTTACTACAACTACATGCCTATTATTATTATTATTATTATTATTATTATTTCAATTGCTCCAGATTCCACCCGAAAATTTAAAATGAAGAATAATAAAAACCGGAGCAAATTAAGTCGACTCAATTTGGTTTTTCAAACCAAATGATTTTTGCTCACCCCTAATTATAACTAGCAGACAGATATTAACAGTCCTTTGTTTTTTCAAAAATGTAATAATATTTCAGTTTCATTTAATTTTGAATATTTCTAATTTATTTTTCATTTATATTATGTATATGAAAAATAATTTGTATACATGATATTTTTTTTCTTTTTTGCCAACAATTTGTATACATAATTAAAGCCGTCTTCTTAGATATATATATAATTCCTACAAACTGTCTCTTAAATACAATAAGTAGTGTATATTTCAAACAATAAAATTCATAATCATACAAAAGATGATCTCCTAAAAAGAAACAAGTATATGAACAGTAAATATATTATAATATACAATAAGTACACTTTTGATATACTATCGATTTTCAATACACTTTAAAATATCAAAGCAAACAAAAATCTGATTATAAAATTGCAATCCAAAAACATCTTGAAAGAAATAAAATAAATATAAATAAAGACTAAATTAACATAAATTCATTAAAACAAACAAATATACAACAACTGAAAAAACAATACATCATACCTAAAAAAAAAGATACATTAAAAAAAGTACACAATCAACTAACATAAATTCGTTAAAACAAACAAATATCCAACAACTGAAAAAACAATACATCATACCTAAAAAAAAAGATACATTAAAAAAAAACTACACAATCAACTTATATTCTCCCTTATAATCATCATTATGCACATGCTCCTTGCCCTAAAATAATCAAACACATAAAACAAAATTAGAAACCAAAAAGCAACAAAAATAAAACTCATAAGCGAAAACAATACGTACCACAACGGAATCCTTTGTAATCTCAGCAGCAACACTAGCAGCCTCAACACAAATAGAATCACCAAAATCTTTTTTAATACCCTTTTCAAATCAACAAATAAATAAAAAATAAACCAAATATATATAGAAAATAAAATACTAAAACCAAAATCATTAAAAATAAAAACGTAAGAAAAAACATACATCACTATTAATTGTAGCAACAACTCTAACAGTAGAATCAATATTATCAGCCATATTACCAAAATCTTCTGCCACGTTTTTTTCACCCTAACATAAAGTGACACATTCAAAACAAGCTTAGAAACCAAAAAGTAACGAGAAAAAAATAAAACTTATAATTAAAAACAATATAAACCATAAGATAAGTCTTTGTAGTTTCAGCAGCAACAACAGCAGATTCAATAGCAGCACATGCACCAAAGACTTTTTCAATACCCTTCTCGGATCAAATAATAAACATAATACAAAAAAAAAAAGATAAACAAAACATATACAGAAGATAAAAAATCTAAAATTAAAATTAATAAAAACATATAACATCAGCATTAACTAAAGAAAAATTGATTGCATCAACCATATAAAAACCATCAGATTCATCTGACACAGATTTAAATTGAACTCAATCATCAAAAGACTTGCAACATAAAAGCAATTAAAATAAAAAAAATAACAAATAAACAAATGAAAAAACAAAATAAAAATATCATATACCTTACAACCTTCACCAATAATACCATCAAGATCCTTCGCAGCACCACCATCATCTTTACTACCATCAACATCATTTTTCACACCTTCACATTCGACTTGACCACCACCAGAACTTCCAACTTCACCACCAATATCCCCTGCAAAACAAAACATTATGATAGTTAACAAATTTTCAATCACGAAAATAATAAAAACAAAAAAATAAATAAATAAATACTACCATCACCTCCAACACCTGAAACACCATTATCCCCCCCTCCATCACCATCTTTTGGCTGAAGAACAATATCAGAACTTTGTTCAGAATCATTATCATATCTTTCACCTTTTTTTTTTCCTTCAAAAGCCTCATTTCTTACCCCTAAATCATCACCCTTTTCAAAAGAACCAAAAAAAAAAAAAAAAACAAACAAACAAACGTAAACAAAATAAAAAAGTTTATATTAGGTTTATAATCAGTATATTACCCATATACGATACAAAAAAAAAGTATAACATACCTCAACACCAACAACCTCACCACCAGCAACTCCAACCTTGCCCATCAATACTTTCAGACAACCACAAACATTTTCAAAATTATTTTTCATATAAACCTTCAAATCATTAAATTCCTTTGACAAACTCTCTTGCTTTTCAAAAACTTTCTTCAATTCATTAACAACATCACTCAAAGATATAGCAGACTTCTTCAACTGACTACCAGAAGAAGTCTCACCATATTTAACAACTGCTGAAGGATTAACATAATCATCATTTAAATCCTCAACACCAACATCCATAGACTTTCTTTTCCCTTTATCAAAATATTCACCTAATCTCAACATTTCCCTCTCATCATTACGAGGTGAGATATTTTGCAATTTCAACTACAAAAAAAAAAAAAAAAAAAAAAAAAAAAAAAAAAAAAAAAAAAATCCATTTAAACAATCAATACTTTCAAAATCAAACAAAAACAAAACTCAAAAAAATAATGAAATAAATATCAATACCTTTTTTGCAGACTCCTTGAAAATAGTCCGCAGCAGCACCTTATAACTTGGAGTCAAATTACAACTCCAATTCAAAATACGAGGTACATTTTCACCACACAAAACACAAATATTACCAGCAGCATATGGACAACATTCATAGAACCACACTTGAAAAGCGTAAGGAAAACCATTCAGTCGATAGTAAAAACCATCAAGTGGTTTCTTCCCCTTACTATTCATCTTACCCCTCAAAGATTCTATAGTCACATCAAAAACATCCTTACCCCATGGATATTCATTATAAAAACCACTTTCAACAATATCAAAAGACTTTCTACTCACCGACTTCTCCAATGGAGAAGAAAACAAAAATAATTCAACAAAGTAAAGAATAGCAATCTTAATACAATCTTCATCATTATCCCAACGTTTAGCAAAAAAGCACTCTTGTACAGATTGCTTATTTATCTTTTTCAAGCCACTAAAATACCTCTCCATCAACCTATTATTATCATAACAAACATTTAAATTCCTAGCCTCTCCTGCGCAATTCAAGCCAGTCACAAGTGCAAACTCTCCAATACCAAATTTCAATCTCTTACCCGACACATCAAACCAAAACTCATAAATATTTGGCTGCTTCAATTCTCTCAACAAAAGAGAATGAATCAATTGACATTGCAATTGAAATTTAGGAAGGTCAAGGAAATACCCAAAACAAGTAGCACGAAACATACCCAATTGCTTCTCATTCAAAATCTTCTTAATCTGCACAATAACATCATAACTCATACTACACCCAATCTTTGCAATAAAATAATCATCAGCGCTCATCAAAGGCTGCCAACCCTACAAACAAAAAATAAAATAAAATAACAAATAAATAGACAACAAAATAGAAAAGAAAAATCATAAACTGCAAAAAACCTAAATAACATACAAATTATATTTAAAAATCAACAACAAATTACCTTTGAAGACACAACACTAGCATCACCTGCTTCCTTAATTTGAACTTTTAACCTCTTACTCCCTCTTTCCTCATTGACATTGACACCCTTAGAAACCCGTTTCTTCTTACCAAAAGACACAGCCCTAGCATCACCCGCTTCCTTAATTCGAATTTGTAACCTCTTACTCCTTCTTTCCTCATTGACATTAACACCCTTAGAAGCCCTTTTCTTCTTCCTAGAAGAATCGACATTATTGGAGACAGCATGCTTCTTTCTATAACCCTTCTTATCACTAGAACAAATTGTTTTCCTCACCATTTTAACACTACCAGATTTTCCCTTCTTGAAATTAGGTTTAGGTTTCACATCCCAATCTTAGAAAAGGAATTTTTAAAACCCCAGAACATGTATGAACAATGAAATCTTCTACAGAAATAATAAATAACTAGAAGAAAAGACTGACGAGAATGGTTGTACTGGCGATGGTTGGAATTTGGGGAGTTGGTTTGGAGACACCGAGACAAGAAGTAGAGAAAATATGGAGATTGACAATGATGGTTATTCAGTTTATTCTAAGCAAGGAAACAAAGGTCACATCGAGGATCAATTTTGTATTAATTCGATAGTTACTCTTTGGAAAAATGAAGGAGGCATGAAGAAAATGAAGAAGCAAGAAAGCAGAAAAAAAATTTTAAAATCACGCTAAAACAAGGTGAAAACTAAGGAAAAATAAAAACGAGTACAAAAGAAAGTATTTAAAAGGAAGGGTGCTGAAAAGAGAAAAAGGAGCATATATGAAAAGTTCTAAAAATGGGTGCATTGATTTCTTCTAATATAATTGGTAGCACATAGCATATACCATTGGTGTACCTCAACGCAAGAGGGTTCCAGCTCAGTAGCACTTGTCAAGAAAGACCAAACGTATAGTAAATTTTAACAAAGCCAAACCATAAGCATCTATTTATTTGTACAAGAAAGCTTACTTGAATACATAAATCAGCTCCTCAAAGAGAAAGAGGTGGAATTAACAATGAGCTATACGAATTGCAGCCTTCAGTGCACTCCATGCATCTCCAATTTCAAGACTTGTGCTTTCTGTTCATGTAAGACTGCATATCCAGGCATATACTAAGAGCAGCCTTCCATTTTCCAAGTGCTTCACAAATAGGTATAGCGAATAAGCATACTATCACCATCACTAATAAGACATTATAAACTATTTCCTGTAAGACTGCAAATTCCAGGCATTATGTTCCTTCCTTCAAAGCAGAGTTGCATCAAAAAAAGTTATAGCGAATAAGCATATAATCACCATCACAACCTACTGTGAACTTTAGCATGGACTACTATGCTCAGTAGCAACCATTCAGATATTTTCACAGAAAAAATGCAAATGTGCACAATATGAACACTCCAAAGCCTGAAATAACAGATACAGGCATGAAATAGCAAGTTATTATCAAATTTAGTTTAACAGCCAAGCCATGACAACATACCCATTGCTTAAGGCAATAGAGGAGGACCTTTTAAGTAGGATCTAAAGAAAATTTCTCAGCATTTTTGCCCCTCCTTGTATCTTTTCAATAGTGTTGGCGAGTAGAGAAGGCAGAAAGGGTAAGGCTTTTCAATCAATTATATAACACCGCAGGTCTCCTCATACAACTCAACTACCTCAACTAAGCCTTAATCCCAAATTAATTGGGGTTGCTCTTTCTACATTCCAGAAAATTATAAAAATCATCTTTGGAAAGATGTAGAGCCAAAAGCGGCGCAGATCTACTTATATAATTTGCAATTTCTAAAGGACAATTTGATCCTTCAATTCAAGAATGCTCAGCCACTTTGAAAGGCCAGCTTTTCAAGCATGGCTCCCATTACTTTAGTAAGCATCAACAAGCAACCAATAAACTAGATCGTTGTTATTACTTGTGAATTACTAACAATAAAAAAGTTTGTTTTCATTAAAAGAACAAAGCAATATAACAGCAAAAACTGGGTAACAGGATTAAGAAAGTGATTGCCAAAACATATTTCCTCCCATGATATCCTCAATCTTGACAACATGAGTAAGCAATGTCACAAAAAACAGAGAATAAAAAGAATCCCTTACTGCCACTCTCCGACCAAGTAAGAAAGCATTTAAGTTTTCCAATACCCACATAAACTACTTGACCACACACCCAAAAAAAAACAAGCTTTTGCATGAATTGATGAAATAACAGCAATCAGTTGACCAATTTGACGAGTTCTACGATAGGTCATGGAGTTTCATGGATACCCTTTTCAAGAAAGCACGTAAATTTATTGTTTTTTGTCTGATGATAATAAAGAAAATTACCTGTGCTAGCTTATTTCCTTGTGCCAGAAAGGACTCGGCAAGCTGCCTGTGATCAGAGGGAAAAACTGGTTGTATGGTTGGTGGTGTTAAGATCGTCAAACTTGGTCTGTGTGTTTCAAAGATTGATCAAGAGGATTTGAGTATAGTGATGAAGAACTGTAGTACAAGCGACTCATAGTTCAAACGTTTGAGCCCAATTTTAAAACTGAAAACTTTCCACTCTAGCCCAACATTTTGGGTTTGTGCTCAACTTTACCGAAACTAGTACAATAAAGGTTATTTTAGGGAACTTGTTTTTATATGAAAATTTATATGAAATTTAAAATTTTTTCATTGAAAAATGACTTATTTATTTCAAATTTATTTTATTCAAATTTTAATGAATAATTTTGAGTATTTTATATTTGGATTAATAATAAATTAGATTAATTGACCTTTTAAATTTTATAGCTAAGTAATATCAATATGTATTACTTGTCTAATGAATACGTGTGTATATATTTTCTAACATTTTTTTACTATTTTTAGTAGGTAATATGATATAAGTATAATCAACTGAACAATATAGTAATCATTTCCTTTTAAATTCAATGAAAATTAACTTTATAAATCAACGATAGTAAAATTTAAATTTTACATTTCATTATGCCCTTAAAGATAAGTGACCATTACACTTCTATCTCACTAATATTTTATAACAATTTTTTATAACAATGTTTTACACTATTTCATCTAAAATAATTAGATAATTGTAATGAGACTCTTTCGGGAATAGCCAACATTTTTGCTGTATAATTTCTCCGTTGGAATTTTAGGGATGTGTTAATTTAATCAATTTTCAACCTTGAAGCACACACCATATATTGCATAACAAAATAAGAGTTCTACCACCATCATCAACCATCTTTGTCAATCAATTTTTATATTCCAAATGGAGACACGCAGCAATAAGATCAATTATACATCTCTATTTCCTAATAAAAAATTATCCTTGCAAAATCTTTTTCTGGACCCCTACCTCAATGGACTAAGATGTGAAATTGCCTTGTAAAAGCATATCCATTTCTCATCATATGACGCTGGCAAGATGATTGCAGAAGTGGGTACTTAGTATGCTACGTGTAGTTCAAAGTGCCACATATATTTTCCATCCACCCAATTTCTGAGAAGTATTTTAGTTTTCTAGATTTTCTTACGTAAGATTTCCAACATTTTGAATTTGAAGTTGTTGGAAAAAATACCTTTCATTAAATGTAGTTGGTGTTAGGAAGTTGATTTGGTTTGGTATTATGAATTTGAAGTTGCTTTGGTCTGCGTATGTATGTATAGTTCGCTGCAGGCATTAAAGACCAATGCACGACTTAGTACTAATCATTCCCTTAACTTCACCATATGCATGCCT
Organism: Mallotus nudiflorus; assembly: GCA_947683625.1. Classification (NCBI taxonomy): domain Eukaryota; kingdom Viridiplantae; phylum Streptophyta; class Magnoliopsida; order Malpighiales; family Euphorbiaceae; genus Mallotus; species Mallotus nudiflorus. Next base: position 612,917 of record CANTUR010000029.1, on the reverse strand, counting down.
TAAACTTTCACTATATGCATACCTTAAATTTTCACTATATGCATCTCCATGGGATTTTCAAAGAATCTCGGTGATGTACACAAAACCTATTTTAACGTTTGGCAGGTGTGTGTTTGAACCAAATCACCCATCCAGCGAACTATAAAGAACAAAATTAAAATTGTTAAAAATTGCTAAAGTTCGAGTTGTGTTATAAAGTACCGTCTTTTAAGAATTTAATTTACAGTATTATAATATTTTTTTAAAATTAAATAATTAATTTATCTAATATTTAAAAAAAAAAAAAGTTATGGTCTAAAATGGAACACCAACCGAAATTTGATTAAACCTAAATTTTATTGATTGACTAATGGGTGATGATGTAGTTAATCAACTTCTATATATAAAAACAAATTAATTAAGAAAGGTTGTGGATTGTAATTTAATAGCTATAATCAAATTTTTCTATATGATAAAGAAAAAGAAAAATTTGTGGACCTCTTTATGATGACAATAAAATGAGCAATTCAATGTAGGATATCATGAAATCAGGAATGGCCAGTTGAGTATATTAGTTCAAACATGCGTATGAATTTATATTTCCTATCCTAGTAAACATGTATTTAACATTTTTGCAAGGATTCATAATAAATTTTCTAAGAAATTATTGACAAAAAAACATAATAAAAAAACATAACACACGCCAACCAAAGAGAATCATAAAACTAAAGCTCAATATTGATTTGTTTGTTTAAAGCATAAACAAAATCAATACACATTAAATCATTCTTCCATAACTTCATTGCTTTCTTTTGGATCTCAATTACCATTCACTGGCTGATTTGTTTGTTTCCTCTTCTCCTCCAATTTTACTATGCTCCGCTTGCTTCATTTGACCTGATCCATGAGTTGTGATGATGGTGAGAATGTTTTTGGCATATTTATGTCATTATAATGTAAATTAAATATACTTACATTAATGTAATTTATTATAAAGTTGATTTAAATAAAAATATCCAGCCAGTGAGAGAGTAGTCAAGTAGTAATTTCTCTCCAAACATATTATAAGGTGCAGAGTTCGATTCCTGTCATCGTCGATTTAAAAGGGAAAAGGTTGCCCCTTGTTGTGCAGTCCATCGATATTAATGTCATATGACCTTTCAATTTGCCAAAAAATAAAAATAAAAATTTCCATACGTAAATAATTGTAAACACCCGATTCGGTCGGCTCATGTTAGAGGACGAATTAGGTATGCTCAGTTTAATTGGCCCGTTGTCAAGCCCGATGATGAGAATATGGAACTTGGACATGAAAATAAAGCCTCAATCTCTAATGGAAAGTGGACTTGAAAACTCAAAACCCAGCCCAATTATCCAAAATTTGGCCCAAGCCCGCCTGGCCAAGCGTAGGCCTAGGCCAAAGGGGCGTCGCCTCAGTGCAATGAGGCGATCGCCTCATCACAGAGGCGCCGTCTCTATCGCAGCCCACTTGCAACTGCATTAAATGCAGCTGCAACTATGGTGGCTAAGTGGAATGGGCCCCAGCCTCCAGACCTGATTTATTGTGTGAGAAAGAGATTTTTGGGGAAGAGAAAAAGGCTATGGAGGCTCATGATGAGCTAGAAAGCTTAGGGGCATAGGGAAGCTAGGAAATAAAAGGAAAGAAAAGAGAGAGAAAAAGGAGAGGTTGGGGATTATTGAGAAAGGTGGAAGATTGAAAAAAAAAAGAGAAAAAAAGAGAGAAGAGCTCTGAAGAAAAAAAAAACAAAGAGAGAAGAGCAAAAAAAAAAAACGTCCTCAAGAAAGGGAGGGAAGATTGAAGCAAAGAAATCCATTTTTCCAAAAGAAGAAGGAAGAATCTTGTGTCAAGAGTGGAGATCACATCCTAGCAAGGATCACAGTCAAAAACATCTCTGAGGGTCTCTCATTTTGGTAGAAAACTTGCACTCAAACTTAACATGTTCTTTATTATGTGTGTTCTTGCTTGTGAGTAACTAAGTCATTTGTATATTTTAAGTATATTTGTAGTTTATCTTGCTTCAAAACCTCATTTTATTGATGTGATCTTTGAATACTTTTGCGTGTAGTTGTGGTTTGATAATTGTAGAGTGTGTATATGCATGTATTGTTACTTAAAGTAGAGGTCTAAACGTTTAAGAGTCAAAACCAGCCTATTGATCAGGCGACGCCTCTTTATAGAAGCATCACCTCTTGTCAATGAGGCGATCACCCCATTGACAGGCCTCTAGGAAGTCTTCCTTTTGTATGTGTGTTTTACGCTTTTTTGACTTAGAGATATAGGGATCCCTGTTGATGAGGCGATCGCCACATTGACAGGTTTAGTTTGCTTTCTATTTCATTTTTCTATTAACGTTTGTCATAATATCCGCTTTGGTATGTCCCCTTTTGACCTTAAACATGTTTGTATCATTGCATGATGATGTTCAATCTTGTTTGTTTGATGCTTTATTTAATTCATAATGTGAAAACCCCTTTTTATAAAGTCTTTTTGTAAACATCGTTGTATGTGATTTCATTTTTTTTTTTAAAGGAAGGACTAACTATGTATTATTTGTAGGAATTACTCGATAATTTCCATCATTGAGTAGTCACCTTTGTTAGTTATCCCTTTTATATTACCGCATTTATGTTATTTCATCGGTTTATTTTTGGTTTATGTTTAGTTTATTCTCTGTATATTATTCTTTTATTTGACCTAAAAGCGTTGTAATCATTAATCCCCTTCCCCCATTCAATTTTGAATGTATGATTGTAATTATTATTTATTTTATTTTTGCTAAATATTGGGATTCAAAATCATGAAACTGGATTAATGTGCAAACTCGGACTTAACTATAAAATTTGGAAAGTAAATGAAGGCAAGTGCAACTTGGAATGTAAATGAGGAAATAATTAAACGGTAATAAAATGCAAAACACGAACAGAGGCCAACCGCAAGGTTGGGTGAGTATTCAAATGCTCATACTCAGTTTCTGAACCCAATCTCTGATGACGGCTTCTGGGAACCTCCGTGGGATCCAATTGTTATACAGTGTGTCCCGACTTTTATCCGAGTGGCGACTCCATCTCCGAATAGGCCCAAGACCTATATCGTATTTTCTAGTGGGCCTCGAGCCCACACAGTGCCATGGTCTCCAAACACTTGGGCACGCACTAAACCCCACCGCCTACAGTGGCGACTCCACTGGGGATAGAGAAATTGATTCCAGTGTTTTGCATTTTATCATCTTTTATTATTTTCTTATTTCTTCCTGCATTTATGCATTCACTACACATTTTGCACACAATAAGCACTTCAATCCCGAATTAACCCGACAATAGTCAATACTTCACTACCTACCTTTCACTCAAACCTAGTGGTGGAATATTTGATTATTGTCACTCATGACACGTATTAATCCGCGTTGTTTGACCCTTGAGTAGGGAGACATATATGGATGTATATCGTTATGGGAGCCGAAGCCTTTTTACTCAAAACTCAAGCCCATGTAATGACCTAGCAACTATCTTTAGGAATTTTCCCATTTGCATGTGTATTATGCCATATAATGGACCCTTAAAATAAATCTTGAGCCCATCAATAAGCAATCCAAAGTGAAATGGGCCCTCATGTCCAACCAAAGCCCATTATAAATAAGCTAGTCAACAAGGGCCTCTCATGCCTATTCGTGACCCATTTTAAATAGGCCTTGACAAGTGAGTTTATGGTGCTAAGGATTTTTACTCATAGGAAATGGACTCGGGCTTTATTTAAAGGACCCATTACATGTCTAAATCATTTTGAGGGTTATCTTGCATACGTCGATTTTATTATCCCCCGCTGATAATTAAAACCCAGACAAAAAATCCTAGGACAAGATACTCGCCATTGAATACGTGTGTGGGAGAAATAAGGGCAGAAGTTTGCACGTTTAAGTTTCATGTTTTGATCTTGTATATCTTTTTGTGTATGACCTTTTGTTTCTCAAATTTTTTTAAATAAAACAGACTTTCATATCATGCATACACATCATGCATCATTCTAACCTACTGTCTTGTAGCACTATAAATCCTTCAAGCTCAGCAAGGTGGGTCCGAGCTAGTTCAGGTCATTTGGTTAGGAATTCAAAAATAGGAATGGCGGAGGGTTCGATCCAAAAGCATTTAGGGCACGATTGAAAGAAGAAGTAATGGCAGAAACTCGGGCTATAATAAGAGAAACGATGAGGCAAATTACTAAGCTCATTAGAGAGAGTCAGCTAGCACAACCACCTAATGCACCGCCAATCGATCCGGTGGATCTTGATGAGGAAATACTTATTAGAGGGAGGGAAGAAGATGATGTGACAGTGTTAGCCAATCCGGTGAATCAAAGAAATGTCATCCCAGCCAAAGATGTGGGTCAGACTGAGTGGGCTAAGAACATGACCAAGGTAATGAACCAGATGCAGGTGATGAGGAAGGAGAAGGGTATGGTTGCTCCTTTAAATTATGATCTGAATCTAGAAAAGGGTGATGAACTGCTGCCTCATAAGTTTAAATTCCCAGACATGAAGATGTACACCGGTGCCGAGGATCCCCATTTGCATTTAAAACAGTATGTGACTTACATGAAAGCTACTAAGCTAACTAAGAGCCAAATTATAAAGCAGTTCCCTATTTCATTGGAGGGAGCACCGATCCGTTAGTATTACACCTTGGAACCAAATGTTCAATTAAATTGGAAGGAATTATATGCCACTTTTATTAAGTAATATGGTCTTAATGTTCAATTAGAGGTATCCTTGAGAGACCTGCAGAATACCAAACAGGGCTTTAACGAGCCTTTTGTTAACTACTTGACTCACTGAAGGGGAAAGTTATCCTTGATGAGGCATAGGCCTACTGAGTTCCACCAGTTAGTCCTGGTAATAAAAGGGTGTGTTCCAGCATTGTCTAGGAAATTGAGGGATCTGGGAATCAGAAACTTTGAAGAATTGTACAAATTTGGGGTCCAGAAAGAGTTAAACTTGGCTCAAGAGAAGAAATTCTTTAGAAGGGGATCTGGGGGCAAAGAGGGGGCCAACTCAAGCGGTAATGTTCAGATTCATGCCATTCGACCACCAAGCAACAATGTACAAGTCAGTGCAGTTAGACAGCCTCGAAGATTTTCAAATCTAGGACGCCCTATGTCCAAGGTCCTTGATAAGAGAACCTGCTACGGCCTTTACCTTCACAACAACCCTTACCTAGAGCTAACCCAAAGCTTTTCTATAAATTCCATTAGACCATCGGACATGACAAAGATAGTTGTGCCCGGTTAAAGCATGAAATCCAAGACTTAATAGACTCAGGCAAAATTACTGACCTAGAAAATAGAAAACCAAACACACAAACCAACCCATTACCCAACTACCAAAATGCACCGCCACCAAATGCACCCATTCTGATGGTCAACTCTGGCCTAATAAAAGAGCAAGTCCTAAACTCCTTTATTGATGTCTCTCACAATTCCCTAAAAACCAAACCTGAAAACCTGAAACTAAACAAACAACCCATAGAGTTACAGGTGCACGTCTTGGACATATGGAGTTCCAATGATGAGAGCAAAGAACAAGTTGACCTGTGGGACAATGAGGGGTGTAAGCCAAGTCAGTCTGTGGGGAAGGTCGAAGAAAAGAAAGAAACCAAGGCTACTAAGGCTGGGCCTAAAAAGGCAGAAGGTGCAGAGAAGGGAAAGGAGATAGAACAAAGCAAAGAGACCATTGCCAATGTCTGGGAGTTACTTATTCATTCTAGGGATCACAAGGAAGCCCTGGTCCTGGCATTAGATCAAAAAAAGATTTCCACTAATTCTACTCCAGAGTAGATGGTCCAGTCACTGATGGAAACTCCTCAAAGGATGATAACATTTTCTAATAATGATCTGCCTCTGGAAAGGAGGGATCACCACAAAGCTCTATTTATCAAAGCTGAGGTAAAAAGGAAGATGACCTGCTGTGTGATGGTCGATAACGGTTCTGCCATCAATGTGTGTCCATTGAAGATTCTACTGAAGCTAGGGTTGACAATGGCTGATTTAAAGCCTTCTGAGGTAGTTATCAAGGCTTATGATGACACCAAAAGGTCTATGGAAGGAACTTTCAGGACATTGGCTAAAATAAGACCTATAGAAGTCTGGGTTGATTTGCATGTGATTGATATCCCGGTAACATTTGCCATTTTATTAAGGAGGCCATGGTTTCACCCTCTAGGTGGCGTTCCATCCACTGTTCATCAAAAGATTAAATTTCCATATGAAGGAAGGGTCGTCACCATCTCAGCTAAAACTGAAGTTGTCGTAGCTGCATTGAAATTGATCCCTAAGGAGATTTCCCTTAGCCTTAGTTTTGAAGTCTGTGTGATCTATGAGGATGAGATGAATGAAAAGGTTCTGAGAATGATGCGCAATATGAAATTTTTGCCCAACATGGGATTGGGGAAGAATCAAAGTGGACCTTCAGAGTTTATGGGAAATAAAGTACTTATTTTAAAGCACGAGTTAGGATTCAAAGAGACTGACGGAGCTGGGGAAGAGATAAGTGTGTGGGGCCAATCTGAAGAAAAGGAAAAGGAAACCGTGGCTGGAAAGAAAACTCTGTGGGAAGTCTTTGTAAAGGAAGGCACCGGGCACCCGTATAGCGGGACTCCAGAACCTCTCCTGATGGCTGGGGGAGTTATCTTAAGGTTTGAGATTTTTGTAGAATTTATGAATAAAGCCAAGGGAGTCACTATTGAAAAAGCCCCTACTAAGGAGCTAGTACTGGCTGAAAAGGAGTTCAAAGAGGATAAAGCTACCTCGGAGCAGAAAGGCATTGATGATCAAAGTAAAGACCTTGACTTTGAAAGCTACGTCTTCAAATCCATCATGGATACCTCTTAAATGACTTTGATGTTTCTTTTGCTTCTCTGTTTAAGACTGATGATCTTTTCTTTTCAAAAGTGAATGCAATGAAGTCTGAGTTTGCTTATTTGCATGATGTGTTTCCTAATGGTTATTCTATTTGTGATGATCATTTCATGCATATGTTTGATATTAATTCCATGCAAAATGAATCATTTAATCTAGGCACAAGTGATAACCCTAAAAATATATTGCTTGCTTCTAGTTTAACTCATAGTAGGAGAGAAAAAATGAAAGAAATCTTAAAAAAAAAGATAGAAAGTATTTGCTTGGGGTTATGAAGACATGCCCGGAATTGATAGGGAGATCTTAAAACATAGGATCCCCACATACCCTCACATAGCGCCAATAAAAAAGAAGCAAAAGAGATTAAGGCCAAAATGGGCTCTCTTGGTTAAGGAAGAGGTCGAAAAGCAGCTGAATGTAAAGTTCCTAGAAGTGGTAGAGGACACTCAGTGGTTAGCAAATATAGTTCCTATTCCTAAGAAGGATGGAAGGGTCAGAGTGTGTGTAGACTATCGAGATTTGAATAAAGCCTGCCCTAAGGATGACTTTCTGCTACCGCATATCGATACGTTAATTGATAGTACGGCTTCCAATGCAATGTACTCTTTTATGGATGGATTTTTGGGGTACAATCAGATAATTATGGCAGTAATAGATAAATTGAAGACATCTTTCATCATCGAATAGGGAAGTGTACTGTTATCGAGTGATGCCTTTCGGGTTGAAAAACGTAAGGGCCACTTATCAGAGGATGGCGACCTCTTTGTTGCACGACATGATCCATAAAGAGGTAGAAGTGTATGTGGATGATATGACAGTGAAGTCTGCAACTGGGGAAGGGCATTTCGAAGCACTAGACAAGTTTCTGGCTAGGGCAGAAAAGTATAATCTCAAACTGAACCCAAAAAAGTATGTTTTTGGGGTCACATCTGGGAAACTGCTGGGACACATTATTAGCCAAAAAGGAATAGAAGTGGATCCAGATAAGATCAAAACAATCATGGATATGCCTGCACCAAAAAATGAAAAAGAGGTCCGAGGGTTTCTGGGGCATTTACAGTATATCAATAAATTTATAGCCAAATTGATAGCCATCTGCAATCCCATCTTTAAGCTTCTAAAAAAAGACCAACCTGTTGTGTGGGATGAAAGATGTCAACAAGCCTTTGAAGCTATCAAGGATTATCTGATGAATCCTCCTGTTTTACAGCCACCGAGACCGGGTAAAGCCTTAACTCTATATCTAGCAATTAAGGAGGATACAATAGGGGCAATGTTGGCACAGGAAGGTGAAAAAAAGATAGAGCATGTTGTGTATTACTTGAGTAAGAAGCTTCTACCCTATGAAACTACTTATAGTGTGGTGGAGAAAACATGCCTAACAATAATTTAGGCGACGAAAAAACTCCGACACTATTTTTAGTCTTATAAAGTGCAAGCGGTTTCTAAACACGATCCCCTCAAGTACCTCCAACAGACCCTGTCTCTTACAGGAAAATTGGCTAGGTGGCTCATTTTACTCATAGAATTTGACATAGAGTATATAGCCAAAAAGACAGTGAAAGGAAGAGCAGTAGCAGACTTCTTGGCACAAAGCCTAGTGGATGACGACCAAGAATGGAAGTTGGAGTTTCCTGATGAACATCAAGGGGCGATAGAGATACAAGGTTGGGAAATGTACTTTGATGGAGCTGTCAATAATAAAGGGGCCAGAATAGGGTAATTTTGGTTATGCCAGAAGGAGAAATGATCCCGATGGCGAAAAGACTTTAGTTTGAAGAAACTAATAACCAAGCAGAATACAAGGCCTGCATTTTTTGTTTAGAGGCGTTGCACAGCGCAGGGGCAGAAAATGTTACCGTCTATGGGGATTGCATGATAGTTATAAAATAAGCCACCAAAGAATGGGAGATAAAAGAAAACAGATTACGGTTGTATTGGGAATACCTGGCCACCATCTTATGCTCCTTTACTCGATGTAAATTTATCCCCTTATCAAGGGAAGGAAACCAGGTAGCTAATGCCCAAGCTACACTGGCTTCCATATGGGAAAGTGGGAAACAACCAAAAGCCAGGCCCTTAATTCTCATAAAGTCTCGAGTCCCCTGTTACGAAAAGGTGAGAGTAATGCCAGTTGATGCCACGAAGAAACCTTGGTTCTATGATATACAAAGGTATTTAAAAACTGGGCAGCATCTGAATGACGCTAATAAGAAAGAAAGAATATCCCTATAAATGTTGTCTCGATAGTTCATAAGTCATAACGGGATGTTATACAAAAGAATGCCAGTTGGGTTACACCTCAGGTGTGTTGATAAGGATGAAGCCCGGAAGCTTATGGAAGCGATTCATGAAGGGGTGTGTGGGCCACACATAAATAGAACCATCTTGGCAAAGAAAATAGCCCGCCAGGGGTACTTTTGGCTCACCATGGAGGCAGATTATGTTAGATTTATGAAAAAATGTCACAATTGCCAAACTTACAGTGATGTTAGCCACCTACCGTCTATGGAGCTTCAGGGAATGACTTCTCCTTGGCCATTTACTGTATGGGGGATTGACATAATAGGAGAGGTAAGGCTAAGAGCAACTAATGGCCATCGGTATGTCATTGTGGCTATTGATTACTTCTCCAAATGGGTTGAGGCTGAATCTTATGCTACCGTGGGGTCGAAGCATATGTCGAGGTTCATCAAAAAGAACATAATCTACAGATATGGGTAGCCGCACCATATAGTTACAGACAATGGTGTTCAATTTCGAGCAAAAATGACCACACTACTGAAAGACTATAAGATTGAGCACCACAGTTCATCTCTATATAGGCCGTAGGCAAATGGGGCGATAGAAGTAATAAATAAGAATGTAAAAAAGATCTTGGTCAAAACGCTAGAAAATTACCGAGATTGGGTTGATTACTTACAATTCGCATTATGGGGGTACTGAACCACTACTAGAACTTCGACAGGAGTCACTCTGTACTCTTTAGTTTATAGGTGTGAGGTTGTTTTGCCAGTAGAGGTTGAGATAAGGTCATTGAGAGTCCTTCTGGAATCTAAACTCCCCGAGCATTAGTGGATCAAAAGTAGGTTGGCTATGTTGACATTGCTAGATGAAAAGAGGATGAAGGCTATGTATCATTCTCAGCTGTATCAAAAAAGAATAGCCCGTACCTACAATAAGAAGATCAAGCCAGCCAAGATTTGAGAGGGGGATTTGGTGTTGAAACTTACAAGATCAGTTATGACCGACCCTCGAGGGAAGTTTAAGCCTAACTAGGAGGGACCGTATCTGGTAAAGAAGTTATTTTTAAAAGGCACCGCCATTTTGTCTGACATAGAGGGAAACGAGTTCAAATAACCCATCAACCTGGACAAGCTCAAGAAATACTTTCTGTAAAAAGTCTCGCTAGGGAGAAAACCTCAAAAAGAGGCTGCCTAGGCAAAATTTAGAGACTAGAAAGAAAAAAAAAAAGAAAAAGGTCCTGCTGGGTTGAAAACCTTAAAAGAGGCGGTCTAGGCAAAAGTTAAGGACATGTAAAAGGGGAGAGAGAGAGACATTAAATGATTAGTTTGAAAACTTGCAAGGGCAAGCCAATTAATAACATGAGATGTACTAGAATTGAAATGTATATACGTTTTGTGCTTAAATGAAATCAAATGGATTGCTTTAATTATTGTTAAACATTGCATGATGTGTCCATTACAAGTCGTTTAACTAGTACAAAAGGAAAATCACATCTAACAAAAGGGGAAATGACGACTTTATTTCATAAGCTAATTTTTTTTTCTCTTCTTTTGTTGTTTACCCTATGAACTTAACATTTATAACTCTCTTGTCCTTTTGTATTTAATAAATTCATCTCTTTCTGTCTGTTGCAAACGAATCCACACTTTGTAATGATCATCGGTAGTCTGATCTCCGTCGTAGCTTAAATTTCTTTCGATGACTCTTCAAGGCCAAGTTGAAACCAGGTGGTCCAAAAAATTTTAAAAAAGGGGCCCTAGCTCGGACTCATGAACAGACTCCACAATTAGTTATTTATGATCTTATTGGTGGCAGAGGCAGGCTGGATTGTAGAAAATGGCAAAATGGAGGTCGGCAACCAGGACACAATATATATAAGACCGAATGGTCACATGCTGCAACCCCCACCAGGGGCACATCCAGCAGATCAATGTATCAGGGAACATCGATAGCCAGCCGTGAATGTCTATAGGGATGGGATGTAGTTTCCTTGTTCGGTAATGGTTCACTTTGTAGCATCCGATGTCTTGAGGAGGTTCAATCAGGCCCAACTTTTCATGAAATCACATATGCAGGTTTGCAAATAATTAGACGCAGATAGTATGATAGTTAGAAGTTAGGAAGGGACAATGGGAAGTTTACCTCCAATAAGAATGGACTTCCTAAGAATCGTCGTGTCTTCATAAAGTCGTCCAATCCAATGATAGTTTTTGCTAAGATGAGAGGGAAAGGTTGCACCCTGACTCCACCTGATCAATGATGGAAAGGATCTTCAAATTGCAGTGTCTTGAGGAAGAAACCAGCAGAAATTGAGCATATAAACAGAGGGCTATCATGTGGGGCTAATAAGTTTCTTCTTTGTCCACATTTATGGTAACCTTAAGGAAGGACTCTAGTTTGATTTCTGAATCAGAGATACAGTGAAGAGAAGACCGGGGTGGATGATTGAACATGCATGCCATTTATTGCTGAATGGAGTGAGAATCCGGGTTTTCAAGGACAAGAATCGTAAATCGACAAGTAGAGCCCGTATAATGGCCGAGAATTGCCTTAAATTCCTCTGGTAAGGGATATATTTCTATTGTGTTGAACTAAAAAATGTGTTTATGAGGATCCCAAAACTGAACCATGGCATGGAGAAAAGGGAAATTGATTCTCTTAGTGTGGAGTGATTTGAAGACTGGAAGGTGAAATGATTCTAATCTAGTCCAAGATTTATTGTCTAGGTCTTTCAAGATTAGTTATAGCATCTGCAGACTCCGTTCAGTCATGATGATAACTTTCAGAGGTGCTTAGAGAGAGAAAGAAGAGGTTAAGGACGAAGGAAACACAAGAAGTGGGCTGAACACAAGGATGTGGGTTTTCAAAGGGGCAGGACTGCCTGTTGCTGAGGCGATCGCCTCAGCAACAAGAGGTGATTGCCCCTTCACCAGAGCTCAATGAGGTGATCGCCTCATCAGCAGTATGGACCGTTGCACTTCTTTGAGTCGCACAGTCTAAACAGGTGCAAGTCAGAATATAGTGGGGCAGATGCATATGTAATTAGTTGAAATCAGCTCGCATGTGAAGAATGAAGAAATAAATAAAATTAATTAAGAAGAATGATGAATTCTATAAATATTATGTCTATAAATAAAAAAATAAAAATTTTATGTTCATTATTCAAAGACTATGCAAGTTTTAACCTCGGTACATTAAGCGTCTGATCCAGTACCCTCAGGACCAGCCTCTCCTCCAATGCCGCTGCCACTCTTGTCTTCATCCTAATCATCCTCATCAATCTAAAATATGTTAATCTGACACTCGAGAGTGGCGATCCTCGCCTTGCTAGCCTTATCCCGATCCTATTCAGACAAATCACAGGTTAGTAAACCATGCAAGCATGTATACATGTAGAAAATAAAGAGATTCTCACCCTCCACTGCCGGGTGATCTTCAACATGTAATCTCTCTAGGCTTTTATCATTCGATACATATATAGGCCTTACTCTAGAGGAATCTACATTATTGAAATAAATGTTAAAACTAACGTTTGGTTTGAGAATCATAATGAAAGTAGGCCGGGAAAAGAACTTATATGAGTAGCACCACTAGGGGTGCATACAAGGGTCAGGTCCTCATCCAAGGTCAAGAACTAACACGATAACTCTCCAGGAGGAACCCAACATCGGGCTAAAGGGTCGGGGACATGAATAAAGCTGCCTGGGATGAACTCAGAACCGGGGGCAGTAATCGGCCCAACTTGCTCACCAGCCACAGAAGTCTCCTCCCTACCCGGATCCAGTCGATGCCTTAAAGGCTCTCTCTCCCATAATCAGGATCTAACCAGGGCCATAGGTCTAGCAGGTGCAGCCTGAAGACAAATATAGGAGAAACATGTTGAGAATGCAGTCAATTCATAAGAAAAGGAAAGCCGACAAAGATATACCTGAGAGGTAGAAGCGGCTTGGAAGGGGACTGTCAGCAGAAGGTGGGTGTGAATGAACTCCATATACTGGCTCTTCACACGAACTGTGTGATCCACAGCTGGTGAGCCTACAACAGCCTGAATGAGATCGTTGCCCTCCAACTGATGAGCCCAAAGCATGCTGTCAAAAAGAGACCTTGAAACCATTCTCGCTCTGGCACCTCTCCTCCAGTTCAAGACTCGCTCCCCCAAGTACCAAGATCGATATCCAGGGCCACAGAGGAGTACCCTCTTCCGGGATAAGGGCCTGGAGCGAGTCATCTCAATGGTCCAAGTATCCTCAGGCCCCTACAAGTCGTTCCAAATCTGTAAAAAAGGGATATGTCAATAAGTAAGTGAGTTGAATATGCATAATTTACTAATAAAAAAGGTTTTCTTTTGTAGGTACCACATCCTGTGTCAAAGAGTTCAGGTGTTATCTATGGATGTGGACTCGCATAAGATGCCTCTTCACGACGCGGCTGGCACCCACCTGCCGAGGGCTGGGAAGTGGTCCCCCACTCGTGTAATGCCCACCAGTAGCTCTAGCTCCAAAGCCCATACCTGGAAAAATAAAACAGGAGAAGTTAAGAAAACTAATGTAAATAATGGAATCAGAATAAGATAAGGAAAAAAAGGATCATGACGTACCAGAACAGTATGCCAGAAGTTGTAGAATCTCCTAACCCCTTAGACCACCTCGTCCATACTCTGGTACAAGTACGCTAGAGCGTAGCTACCCCAATCGAATGTGGGAATCTGGTTAAGATCCCAAAGAGCCAGCAGGAACATCAGGTCGATGGAGCTGGCAGTGTCAGTGAAGAAGGTGGTACCGAGCAGATAAAGCAAGAAGGCCCTCATCACCTGGTCAATCTCATGGGGAGTAATCATCACCGTGGCCCACTCCCGAGTGTAAAAAATCCTGATCGAGTCCAACTTAAGGGAATGAGTCCCCTTCATGTTAGGAGTTATCCCCAAAAGTCACTCGATGTATGTAGCCTTATCCGGAGATAGCTGGTGTAGACTCACATTAAAAGGAACAGGGTCCCTAGTGCAAGTAATCCCTGTGATGGTGGCAAATGACACTAGGTCCAGAGTAAGCTCACCAAATGGGAGGTGGAAAGTGTGAGTCGTATCAAACCACCTTTCCATCAAGGCATGCAATGGCTAATAGTCCGCGCGCCCCTACTCAGATGGAAACGAGAGTACGAAGTCCTTGAACCCCGTCTCCTGAATCCGATCCCTCTGCTCATCGATCAATTCGCTGTAAAAGACCCAGGCTCCATGGAAATTCCTGGCACCCTTGAATGTCTGAGCATCATGCTACAAACAAAGAGATAGGGAAGTGAAATTTATGCATTTTATAGTTTCAGAAAGAAATTTAGAAATGAACGTACATGTAAATAGTGCAACTCGCCCTGTTGATAAAGCGATCGCCTCATCACAGAGGCGATCACCTCATTGAAGAGGCGATCGGCTCTTTGAAAGGGCAACAGGCAATCGCCTCTTCACAGAAGCCGATCGCCTCTTTGATGAGGCGATCGTCTCAATCGCCTCTTCATAGAAGCCGATCATCTCATCGATGAGGCGATCACCTCATCAATGAGATGATTGCCTCATCGAAGTGGCGATCACCTTTGTGAGGCACAGACGAGGATAATTTTTAGTTTTTGGCAATTAAAACATAAAATTCATGTTTGTTTAATTAAATAATGCCCTAGAATAATAATTTCACAAGAATAATCACTAACCCAACATGATTTTGTAGGAAATTTTAGGATACTAACCTCTATAGATGCTAACGAGCAGATGTGGAACTTTATATCTGCCAGAAGGGGAATCGAGTCTCCTTGGGCCAATCCCAAACTCCTGAAAGCACTAACAAAAGGTGGGATATGATCCCACTCAGACATAGGGGGTGTCCTCTTGTTCTCTATTAACGGTAAAAGGAGGAAGGATGCAGAGAATACAGGAAGTGCAGGAGGAGGAAAGAGGAAAAGAAGAAAGGTGGCAAAAGAAAAAGGGAATGGAGACAAAAGAAAAAGTTATTTTTATAGTGGGCAAAGGTGTAGGGTTTCCTAAAAAAAAGAAAAAAATGATGATGAATGAATGAAAAATGATGAGTGGAAAATGATGGTTATTGTCGCATATTAGGAAGGCAAAATTCAGAGGTAGAGATTTTTTAGATAAAGTTTCGGGAAGAGTGGGCCAGGAAAACCCACACCGTTAACGGAGAGGGTTGTACAAGTTTGAATCCCTGAAGCTCAAGGACAGGGCTGTTCAGTTTTGAATCCCCGAAACTTAAGGATAGGGCTTTTCGGGTTTGGATCCTCGAAGCTTAAGGACAGGGTTGTTCAGGTTTAAATCCCTGAAGCTCAGAGGCATAGCTGTTCGATTTTGAATCCTCGAAGCTTAAAGGACAGGGTTGTTCGGGTTTGAATCCCTGAAGCCCAAAGATTAAAATGACTGTTCAGGTAGTATCCCCGAAGTCGAAAGTGAATGACAACTGGGCCAGGAAAACCCGAAAGTCTGTGTCCCTGGAGGAGTGATAATCGAACCAGGAAAATCTGAAAACCACATCCCCAGTGAGGATCGGGCTAGGAAAACCCGAGAATCAAGTTTCAGTGTTGCGAGGATCAGGCCAGAAAAACCTGAGAATCAAGTTTCAGTATTACGAGGATTGGGCCAGGAAAACCCGAGAATTAAGTTTCAGTATTATGAGGATCGGGCCAGGAAAAGAATCAAGTTTCAGTGTTGTAAGGATCGGGCCAGGAAAACTCGAGAATCAAATTTCGTGTGTTGTGTGGATTGGGCCAGGAAAACCCAAGAATCATGTTTCAGGTGATTGATAGTTGGGCCAGGAAAACCCATAAGTCTATGTCCCCAGTAAGACGATAATCGGGCTAGGAAAACCCGAGGTCGACAGTTTTCAAATTTCTTTATCAAATATTAATGAGTGGTTGATCAAGCCAGGAAAACCCAAAGATCACGGTCACATTTTAGAATTGAAGGATTCATCTCTTGGCTGAGACCCCAAGAGTCAGGTATGCTTTTTAATCTTATTGTTTGATTATTGTTATGCATGTGATTTTTTGAAAAATTGTCATTGCATGCATTTGATTTTTCAAAAAATCAGGGGGCAAACTGTAGACACCTGATTCGGTCGGTCCATGTTAGGGAAGAATTAAGGATGCTTAGTTTGATCAGCCCGTTATCAAGCCCGATGATGAGAATGTGGAACTTAGACATGAGAATGAAGTCTAAATCTCTAATGGAAAGTGGACTTGAAAACCCAAAGCCTAAAAAGCCCAAAACCCAGCCCAATTATCCAAAATTTGGCCCAAGCCCGCCTAGCCCAGTGCAGGCCCGGGCCAAAGGGGTGTCACCTCAGTGCACAGAGGCGATCGCCTCATCGAAGAGGCGCCACCTCTATGGCAGCCCACTTACAACTGCATTAAATGCGGTTGCAACTATGGTGGCCAAATGGTGTGGGCCCCAGCCTCCAAACCTGATTTCTTGTGTGAGAAAGAGATTTTTTGGGAAGAGAAAAAGGCTATAGAGGCACATAATGAGCTAAAAAGCTTAGGGGCATAAGGAAGCTAGGAAATAAAAGGAAAGAAAAGAGAGAGAAAAAGGAGAGGTTGGGGATTATTGAGAAAGGTGAAAGATTGAAAAAAAAGAGAAAAAAAGAGAGAAGAGCTTTGAAGAAAAAAAAACAGAGAGAGAAGAACAAAAAAAATGTACTCAAAAAAGAGGGGGAAGATTGAAGCAAAGAAGTCCATTTTTCCAAGAGAAGAAGGAAGAAGCTTATGTCAAAAGTAGAGATCACATCTTAGCAAGGATCACAGTCAAAAATATCTCTGAGGGTATCTCATTTTAGTAGAAAACTTGCACTCAAACTTAACATGTTCTTTATTATGTATGTTCTTGCTTGTGAGTAACTAAGTCATTAGTATATTTTAAGTATATTTGTAGTATATCTTGCTTTGAAACCTCATTTTATTGATGTGATCTTTGAATACTTTTGCATGTAGTTGTGGTTTGATGAGTGTAGAGTGTGTATATGCATGTATTGTTACTTAAAGTAGAGGTCTAAACGTTTGTGAGTCGGAATCGGCCTATTAATCAGGCGATGCCTCTTTATAGAGGCATCGCCTCTTGTCAATGAGGCGATCGCCCATTGACAGGCCTATAAGAAGTCTTCCTTTTGTATGTGTGTTTTACGCTTTTTTGACTCAGAGATATAGGGATCCCTGTTGATGAGGTGTTGCCTCATCAATTAGGCGATCTCCACATTGACAGGTTTAGTCTGCTTTCTGTTTCATTTTTTTATTAACGTTTGTCATAATGTCCGCTTTGGTATGTCCCCTTTTGACCTTAAACATGTTTGTATCATTGCATGATGATGTTCAATCTTGTTTGTTTGATGCTTTCTTTGGTTCATAATGTGAAAACCCCTTTTTATAGAGTCTCTTTGTAAATATCGTTGTATGTTATTTCATTTTTTTTAAAGGAAGGACTAACTATTTATTATTTTCAAGAATTACTCAATGATTTCCATTATTAAGTAGTCATCTTTATTAGTTATCCCTTTTATATTACTGCATTTATGTTATTTCGTCGGTTTATTTTTGGTTTATGTTTAGTTTATTTTCTGTATATTATTCTTTTATTTGACCTAAAAGCATTGTAATCCTTAATCCCCTTCCCCTATTCAATTTTGAATGTATGGTTGTAATTATTATTTATTTTATTTTTGCTAAATATTGGAACTTAAAAGCATGAAACTGGATTAATGTGCAAACTCGGACTTAACTATAAAATTTGGAAAGTAAATGAAGGCAAGTGCAACTTGGAATGTAAATGAGGAAACAATGAAATAATTAAATGGTAATAAAACACAAAACATAAACGGAGGCCAACCGTAAGGTTGGGTAAGCATTCAAATGCTCATACCCAGTTTTCAAACTCGATCTCTGATGACCGCTTCTGGGAACCTCCGTGGGATCCAGTTGTTGTAAAGTGTGTCCCAACTTTTATCCGAGTGGCGACTCCATCTCCGAATAGGCCCAAGACCTATATCGTATTTTCTAGTGGGCCTCGAGCCCACATAGTACCGTGGTCGCCAAACACTTGGGCGCGCGCTAAACCCCGCCACCTATAATAATAAAACTATATTGCAATTCGTTAATGAACTCCTACTTACATTATGTTGTTTTATTCTTCGTGATCATTTGGGCTCATTTTTATATTGCATGAGCAAATTCGTGATCATTTTTCTTCTTATGATGCAAAAGCTATGCGTCTTTAGGAAGTTTTGAGTTGGGTTAAGTTGCAAGGGTTAACTCATGTCGAGATAGAGCTTGATGCTAAGCAAGTGGTGGATACTTTTCATTCTCATGCTTTTGGATCTTTCAGAGTTTTACTATTTTTTTCGAATTTATCAGTCTATTTCTCAGTTTTGTTCTTTTGTTAAAGTGAATATTATTCATAGACAAGCTAATGGGATAGCTAATTGTCATAAATTTCATATTGAAAAGTTATGGAGGAGATTTTAGACTTATAAACATGGGCGCTGCACATTCTAATAGGTTAGTCTTTTGAAGAGAAGGTAATGGCTCCATGGCAAGTAGTATTAAAGTCGACCCTAATGTTCTCCAATGTGAGGCCCTTACAAAAAATACTAGGGCAAGGTAGGCTCGGACCACCGGAGTATCAAAGCAATAGGTCAGTCTTAAAGTATCTAGGTGGGTCCCTCTCCTCTGACACTTATAGAGCTGGTGCAACATGCAACAAGAGCGTTGCATAATCGGGTGGAGTATAATGTCACAAATCTTACATTGAAAAGTTATGGGGGAGGTCTTGAACTTATAAGCATAGGCATTGTACACTCTAATATGCTAGTTTTTTTGGGAGAAATTAATGGCACCGTGACATAATGCTCTGGTTTATTTAAAAAAAAAATTATTCTTTTCCTGAAATTAGCTTTTAATATTGTTGAATTAGGTTGACAAAAAATTCCTTGATTTTTTCTACAATTTGAATGGCTATTGGATTTATCTATTTGGGCATTGCATTGCAATATGAAAGGTTGACCAACACATCCCCTTTCCATGGTGATAGTTCTTACATATAATAATATTTATGTCTATGCAACTCATTGTTTTCTTTTTTTATTTGTTTCAAATGCATTAATTCATTTATTCTTTGATTGTTTTCGCCAACCACTTTTCTCGATATTTTTCATTTGTTTGATTGAACTTACGGTTATGTGGTTCTAGCAAAACACCTAAAAATTGAATGAATTTTTTGTTTCATTTTTTAAAAAAAATTTTAAAATATTTTTATACTATATTAAAAATGAAAATAATTATTCATATTTAATAATTAATATTAATTTAAATATTTGATCAGATAAAAATTTAAATATTTTTTTTGTACGTTAAAGAATAAGGATGGCAAGTGGTATTGTTTTAAAGGGAAATGAAGTTTCAAGTGTTAGGATTTGCTCTAATACAAGTGGCAGAGGTCCGGGATCATCTTTAAAAGGCAGACGTCAAGTCACAAATGCAAGAGGCAAAGATCGTCCTTCAAACTCATTGCCTATTGGTGATAGGGCCATAATTGCTAAGGAAAAATATAAGGTACATTGCATTTAATTTTTTCATCTTGTTACACTAAAAATCATTACATTTGTTATTGAGAATTCTATAAAAAAATTAAGTGATGTGGTCTATTTAATTTACAGGTGAGAAAAGGTTATGGATTAACAATCTTTGAAGAAACTGGCAATATATATTTTCAGGTATAAAATTTATTATCACCTACAATAAAATTTTTTTCATTTTGTTATGCTAGGAAGCATTATAATTGTTATTGAAAATTTTATAGATGCCTGGTTATAAAAATGTACATGTCATTAGTGGTTCTAAAGCAGTGGTTAAAGCAGCTCAGAATATAAATTTATCACAGTCTAGTCTACTGCAACTACTCCAAGAGTTGAAACTACTGCCACAACCAAGAACATGCCAATCGTGACTCATAATGGCCAATACATCTTACTAAAGCCAAACCACAAGTTCAAGAAGTTATAAGGAAGACAATTATGCAGAATTATTTTGTTAAGTTTAATTGTTAGCTAAACATGAAATTATTTATGTAAGCTAAAAAATATAACCTAGTTTAGGGGGTTTTGTAGAAAAGATAGAATTTGTTGCAAATCAGAATTTAGAAAAAAGTAATGGTAGCACACATACTTATTTTTGGGGATTTTGCAGCTACATTAAGGGTATATAAGGTTTTTTGGATAATGACATTTAGATATATGTAAGTTTCTTTATAATTTAGCATAATTCCATTGGTTATTATTATTGTTTTTTTAGATAATGACATTGCTATTTTTTTCTCAGCATAATTCTATTGATTATTATTATTGTTTATTTTAGGATTCGCTATAGATTTTTAGGCATGAATGGTCATTTTTTAAGACTACTTGGTTCATAAATAAACAAAAAACTTTTCAATATTGGTCATATATTAACAAACAAAACAATAAGTCAACCTAATAACCATAATTCCAGTAGGCTTTTTTACTATTTTCATTTGGATAATGACATTGCTATTTTTTTCTCAGCATAATTCCATTTTTTAGCATAATTCCATTGATTATTATTATTGTTTATTTTAGGATTTGCATTAGATTTTAAGGCATGAATGGTCATTTTTTAAGACTACTTGGTTTATAAATAAACAAAAAAATTTTCAATATTGGTCATATATTCACAAACAAAACAATAAGTCAACCTAATAACCATAATTCCAGTAGGCTTTTTTACTATTTTCATAACTAAATCTTCATACATTTTAGAAGTCAACTTCTACTTACTAAAAATGTAGAAAAATACAAAATATTACAACAAATAAAGAAAGCCATTTGGTAGAAGTCCCTGCTTCTCTTCAAGTTTTCCATTGCCTGTTTTGTTTTGATGAGTTTTGCCTTAAGTCTTGAATTTTCTGTCTTAATATCATTCCTCTCCATACTTGTAACTTCCTCTCCTATTTCAATGGTATATATGTCCTCATATGATCTTTCCAAATTACCATTCACCCTTTTTAACTGATTCAGTAATAACAGAGTCCTTTCATTCTCCCACTCATCACGCCACATAAAAAAGTCATAGACTGAATTCTACACAAATTCACAAATAAGAGCTTGTAATTATCAATTCATATTAGCAATTACAATTAACTATACTGCTATAGCAAAGGAACATAAACTTTTTATAAAAAATGAATTCCCATTCATAATTACAAATACATGTCAAATTCAAGAACTTCTAATTATCAATCATGAATTCCCCATAATCAATTATTAAGCAATTAAAATTACCAAAAAGCAACAAGCACTTCTATTCATAAAATCGTTTCCATTAAAATTACTTTTAGAAAATCATAGCTTCTATTAAAAATTGGGGAATTCCATTAGCAATTACAATGACCCATGAATTTCATAGCCATAAACGTACCTCCAGTTGAGGACAACCCAAAATGTCTGACCCGGATTTGCATCAGTACGAGAAGTCTTCAAACAAGCGATGTTTCCACATATACATTTCATTGTCACATCAGTCAAGTCAAATCTTCTTGTGTCTTGCAATTCGGATTGCATCTTAGTATAGATGTCTAATTTTCGAAAGTGATATTGATTGAAAAAAAAAACCATAGACGACCTAAATTTTCAAAACCAATGATTGGGAAAACAAACCAAACGTTAAATGGAGAAGAAGAGGGCATTCTTTGCATTTTTTATGATGAATATGAAAGTGACATCATTTCAAGTTTGATGAAATGGTGAGTTTTTACTTTTAAGTTTTTTTTATCCGCGTCTTATTAAGTCTTGCCACGTCAGAATGCCACCGGAGTCTGTCTCATGCCTTTTGTCGTTAGGATTGAATTGGAACAATTTAAAAAGTTGGAGGAGCAAATTGAAATGACTTTAAAAGTAGAATTAGATTGATAATTGGTTTAAAGTTGGAGATATATCATATCAATTTTCTTATATATATATAATTGTTTGTGAAATGATTAAATAAAATAAACCAAAGATACACAAGTGATTTTCTTTAAGGTTAATGTTTAAGGTTGCAACCTTTTACATTATTTCCCCAGTTTTGGTTTTGTTTAATTACATTAAAAATGAATTTTAATTAAAAAAAATTTCATAAATTAGAGGTGTTTAAATCATAATACAACAGGTTCACCCAACACATTTTCAGTTTTAAATTTTATCAATTTAATTAATTATTAAAAAATTAAAATTTCAAAAATAATAAATTTAAAAAAATAAATTTTAATTAGTATTGGAAGTAATAACAAAAAAATTATTTACAAGCTATATATATTTAAATTATAACATGATAGATGCATTCAATGTATTTTGAATTTTAAATTCTATTAATTTAATTAATTGTTAAAAAATTAAAATTTTATAAAAAATAAATTTTGATTAGTATTGGGGCAATATTATCATTGCCTCCAAAAATGTTTTTGTCTTCATAGCATCACCGTCCTTTTCTTTAAATACTGCTAAAAAGAGAATGAAACATTTAACAACAGAATCTGTCTCTTCGTACGAGACAGAAACGAGAGTACTGCAACCGTATTGGTCCATTTTTTAATTAGATGCGCCAATGTCGTTGCTGTCGTTCTGTGGACATTACCATATTCAATCCCGCCAACCTTGCTAATTGAAAAAATTAAAATACATGAACTTTAAATTTTTTTTTTTTTAAGATCTTTAAGCTTCCAATTCCTTCACATTAAAATTTTACAGATCATTTTGTTTATTCTTACTTCAGTTGTTTATAAATTTTTGTGATATAATTTGAATGCTAAATTTCAAATTTTTCAACTTTCATATAAATTTTTTTGAATCACTTATATTTATAGCCTATTGAATTTTAATTAATCTAATTCATTATGTGTAGTACCACATTAAATATTTTTCAATAACTTTTTAATACGACTATATATGTCATATTTTAAATTTCAAGATTTTATTTAAACAGTAACAATTCTCAGTTGTTAAAAGTTAAATAGTTTGATCATACAACTCCCTAAAATATCAATATAACAAAAGCTGGACTTTTTCACCTCTTTCCAATTAAAAAAAAATAAAAAATTCGTATACATTTTTCATTGTTTGGTCAGTACCTTATAAACAAATTCTGATAAATGTCAATATATAATATCAATATTTTGAAAATACTTATATTCCATAATGGTGAAGAAGAAAAAAAAAATTCTATGTGATTTTTTACTGAACTTACGTGAAATTTTGTCAAAAATAATTACAAATTAAACTTCAATCGTACAACTTAACTAAATATAGTAAATTTAACATCCTACTCATCGGAAAAAATTGCACCATAAAATTATTGGTGAAAAGTGACATTGGGTTCAAAATTGTTATTTACTGTTTTGTTAGAATAAAATGTCAAAATAATCATGATTTTCTGGAGCTCTGGAAAAATTTCAAGGAGTGTGAATACTGTTTTCCTATCCAATTAACAGATCTGAGTTAGAGCGACTGACATTGATGCATAATTTTTCTTTTTTCATTTTATTTTTGAAGCTTTCTAATTTTTAATAATTTTTTGGATACATCAGTAAACCTGAAAAAGAAAGCAGGCAGCTGAATGCTAAATAATACCCTATATAGCCACTAAGCCAAAACTTTGTGATTTATTTAACCTTTATTAATTAACCATCACCCTATAACCAGGATGCTAAATAATACCCTATAACCAAGTATATTCAAAACCCTCATGAAAAAAGTTATTTTATTTCTAATTACTCAAAAAGATATTAAGAGAAGTTTATGGTATTCTATAATGCCTTAGAAAATTATAGTAGTTTTTTATAGGTAAACACACTTTTAGGCTATTTCATAATGTCTTATTTAGGTTTTATGACATTTGCTTCAGGTATATGGGGTTATAGGGAGAAGAGAATGTTTCATTTAGGTTTATATTATATGAAGTCTACTTTAGGTATAAGAAGTTTTACAGAGAAGAGAATAATTTGAGAAAATATTTGTTTTTAAAAAAAAAATAAAAAGCGTTTCACTATTTGATTATAGTCAGAATTTATAATTTTTTCTTAATGTGAAAATTTTTATTATTTAACTATTTAATTTTTAATAGAAAAATTAATTTTACTACTTAACTACTTAATATTGAGCACCAGTTTCCAGCTGAGAGTAATTAATGAGCTACTTTTTGATATAAGACTACGCCTAATCAATTATTTTTCATATATCTCTTCCTTCTTTAGGGTTATAAATGAAACCTTATTTTTCAGAAAAAATACAACGTGGAAAATAGGAAGCTTCGTCCTTTCACACATAAAAATAGTGTACACACATAGGTTTAAGGCCGCCATCACTTGTGCTACTGCTTTTGGTGCTTTGGAGTAGAAGAAGAAGAAAGAGAAAGAGATGATGGAGATGAAAATGATGAAAACAAGAGAGGTTGGAATTTCTTTCAAATCCAAGGATCCAAGTGTGTTCCCGAAGGAGAGGAAACTGGTGAAGCGAATGATATTTGACTCTTTTGTTGAGTTTGTGGGTGAATTTCTTTGCTCAGATTCTGCAGAACCCAACAACAACGGCTTCTTCTGCTGCTGCCTCGGCCTTGGCCTCAAAAAGATCTTCACTTCATCTCCTGCAAAAGTATCAAAAGCTTAAAAATATCACTACTGAAAGAAAGAAAGAATAAAAGCAAGGATGAAAGAAAGCAATTTAATGTTTTCTAGGTCTTAGTAATTATTATTCCTTCTTTGTTTATCCTTTTTAGTTTTTGGTCGCTTTATATTTCCTAAAGATGTTGATGTTATGCTATCGTTAATGTTCTGCTGAGAATGTTTTCAATCTAAAGATCTTGATATATAAATATATATATATATTTGGTTGTAGCAGATAATAAGATATTACTTTATATTTCCTGTAGAACTTTAAACTTTGGTTGCTTCTAGGTTGCCAGTTTTTGAGACTCCAATCATCTGCTGCTGTTTTTAATTGATCAAATTACTTCTTTTTACAAACCCTATAAAAAATATCTATTTGAGTATAAGATAGTTCTCGTTTTGCAATTCATTGCATTTAAATTCAGCTTGTTCGTTCGATCTTGCAGAACAACCTTAGAATTTAAGGGAATTCAGTCAAAAGTATCAATTGCCCATGATGTTATTCTTGCTCTTGTTGTTTTCTTGATTTCTTGATATGGGTCTTGATTTCTTGAATTCACAGCCATCTTAAAGCCAGGCCAGCTCTCCAGACAAAGTGAACCTCCCTTGTCTCCTCCTCCTCCACCAACTTCACACAGCAACCACAATTCACTAATATTCCGACGGAGAAATTATATTCTGCTACTCATATATAAGCATTCTCACAGAATACATGGAATTTGATTACTTTTTTCCTTTTTAAACAAAGAATTTGATTGACAATACATGGAATTAGACCACATTATAGTGACTAGATCTTGATCCAAGTACCATTTTATGTCCAAAAGAAGAAAGCCTTTTTTGTCGAGAATTAAAGGATCATATTAATGCCAAAACTCAGATAATCTATTAATTTATTTTTGACTTTTAATCTATTAATTTTCTAATTTTCTAATTCACAAATTATGTTACCATTTTATTAATTAAACCATTACATTATTTCTTAATTATTTAACAACAATTGTTAACTAGAGATAATTGTTTTACCTTTTCAAATGAATTGCGGTTGTTCTCTTCTTTTGAATTTGATTTTTACCAGCAATATAAATAAATAATTGTGAGTTTTTACCGCATATTGATCTATATTTCCTAAATAAAGTAGTTTGATTAATTAGTTACATGAAGTGGACTTTTAAAGATGTTTGATGCTTTGAGTATAGTTCCAATGACTATAGGACATTGATCTATATTTCTCCCTATATAGCTTCTTGACTGCTTGTCCTTTTTTCTTTTTGTTTGTTATGGAAAAAAAAAAAAAAGAAACACAGAGAGATAAAATGCCGGAAGTCGTTGGTTAGTCATTTTAGTTACTTCTTAAATATTTTTTATAAATTGAGCCATAATTAAAATAAATGAGATTGGACTTTAGATAAAACAATCACAAGATAAATATTATTTAATAATTTACATTTCAAATTTAAAATATCACTTAAATTAAAGTAAAAATAAGTTTAGAAAAAAAAAAACGGCCGCAATCGTTGAAAAAGAAATTTAAAAATATATAGTACAAAGAGTTACCCCCTCGACCCTGCTTTGAGGATTGTTATAACACGAAGGAGGATGTGAGTTCACCTTATAATAACCCCTAGCCCTAGATATTTAACCCTACAGATGATGTTGATGTCACAGCTGTGGATGAGGAGGACGACTATGTTGAGGAAGTAAATATTTTTATTATATTTATTAGAAAGTAAATATTTATATACAATTAAGAATAAAGTTCTATTCTATTTAAGATGTTATTTTATTCCTAGTTAGATTATGATTAGGATTCCTGTGTATATATATAAGAGGTGTAACCTTTCTTTGAATATTATGAAAAAATATTTCTTTTAAATTTTCTTTTTTTCTCTCTAAATTTTATTTTTCATGGTATCATAACATATCCATTGAAATCGAATTTTTTATTGAATTCTTGAAATCGTATTTTTTTTCTTTCCCTTTGAATTCCTTGAATCTTCAAAATCATGACCACCGAAAATATTTTCATCATATCTCATGGAACACTCAATTTTATTCAAACCCTTCAAGATAATTCTCCTTTTTTCATAGGAATTATTCTTGATGATACAAACTATACTCTATGGTCACACATCATGGAAATGCGAATTGAAGCCAGAAATAAATCTAGCTTTCTTAATGGCACTATGTCAAAGCCACTAGTAGGAGATAAAGCGTTGGAAACTTGGCTCCTTGATAATAACCAAGTAAAAAGTTGGCTGATTGACTCCATGAGTCCGACATTGATGCAGAGATTCATCCGTCTTCCAACAGTAAAGGAGATATAGGGTGTTGTCTCAAAAACCTTCTATGATGGATCTGACGAAACTCAGTTATTTGAATTGAATCGGAAATCATTCACTACACGTCAGAATGGTAAGCCATTACCTACATACTATAATGAACTGATTGGAATATTTCAGGAAATCGATACCCGGACGTGTGCATAAGGGGAGGATGTTAATGGAGTAGTATCACTCTATAAGCATATTACCCAGCTTCGAACACATATTTTCTTAGCCGGGCTTGATTTAGAATTTAATAATGCTCGGAGTGAAATACTCAGGAAGGATCCACCTCTTGATCTCAAGTCTAGTTATGCATATGTCCAAAGGGATCACAACCAACGACATACGATGGAAGAGCTGAAGATACTGCTGGACCATTCTGTACTTGTAGCAGCTCAGAGTCGTCCCCAGTTCAAAGAAAAAATTCCGAGTAAGTCCTTCACATACACCTGTACTCATTGTGGCGAAATTGGACACTCCAAGGAACGGTGCTATGAAATTGTGGGATATCCGAAATGGTGGGATTTCAATAGAAAGCCTCGTAAGAAGCTCAGCAAGGCTGCAATTGCTACTTCTACTAAACTAAGTGGTAATCTTAGTACAACTTCAGGTATGACAAATCTTACTTAAAATAATACATGGATTATTGATACAGGTGCTATTGATCATATGAAAAATTTCACTCACCATCTTACATCTATCCGTCCATCAACCCAACAAAATATTCTAACTGCTAATTGAGGCATAGCACCTGTCACTCAAGAGGGATCAGTATCTAACTCCGACTCTCTTAATTTAGATATTGTTCTTGTTATTCCATCTCTTTCTTGTAATCTACTATCTGTTGGCCAAATCACTGAAACCTTGAATTGCACTATCAAATTTTGGCCTAATTATTATGTATTTCAGGACATTACAACGCGCCGGATTCTTGGCTCTGGTGTTAAACGTGAAAAATTGTACTATCTTAAGTTGCATGATGATTTAAGTCAGAAATCCAATCAAGTTAATAGGGTTGATAGATGTTGATTAAGTAAAGACCAAGTAATCTTATGGCATCATTGTCTTGGTCATCTCTCTTTTCATTATCTTAGACAAATAAAACCAAATTTATTTTTGCATACCACAGACTTGGAATTCAAGTGTGATGTTTGTGAATTGGAAAAAGGCCATCGAATTTCTTATGTACCGAGTTATAATAAAAATTCAATTCCATTTATGACCATTCATTCTGATGTTTGGGGACCTGCTCGGATTCCTACTCTATCTGGTGCTCGATATTTTATAACATTTATTGATGAATGTACTCGGATGACCTGGGTATCTCTACTTTCCAATAAAGGAGATGTGTGTTCTAAGTTTCAACATCTGTACAACATGGTGGCTACACAATACCAGAGTAAAATTTGAGTCTTGTAGTCTGACAATGGTGGGGAGTATGTTAACTCAATGCTCAAAGATTTCTGCCTCAAGAAGGGCATTCACCACCAAACATCTTGTGTCGGCACTCCTCAATAGAATGGCATAGCTGAACGGAAGAATCGGCAGTTATTGGAAGTTGTCCGAGCATCACTATTTGACATGAATGTTCCTCGAGAATACTGGGGAGAAGTTGTTTGATCCACTGCGTACCCCATAAACCGGACACCATCACGAGTACTCGGTTTTAAGACTCCTCTTCAGAAACTTCAGGAACTTGTCATATCTCCACCCTTCAATAATCTCAAACCTTGAGTTTTTGGATGCTCGGCATATGTTCATCAAACACTCGACAAATTAGACCTCGAGCTATCCGGTATATCTTTATTGGCTATGCGAATTTACAAAAGGGATATTGGTGTTATGATCCGAATACAAAGAAGATGTATGTCACTCGAGATGTTCGGTTTCATGAAAATAGTCCCTTCTCCTCCCACTTTGACTGCTCTCTTCAGGGGGAGAAAATTCTGAACCTCTTTGAGATTGAAGATAACATTCTGAGTATTCCAAATTTGAGTCTCCTAAATGTTTTGAGTATTTCGAGCATCTTACCTAGACAGACATCTGGTGTTTCGAGTACGAGCATCTCACCCGGACAAACATCTGGTGTTTTGAGTACGAGCATCTCACCCGGATAAACATATGGTGTTCCAAGTACGAGCATCTCACCCGGATAAACATCTGGTGTTCCAAGTATGAGCATCTCACCCAAAAAAAATCTGGTGTTCTGAGTATGAGCATCTCACCTGGACAGATCATCGAAGAAAATTCAAGTAATCAAGATAGTAGATTTTCCCAACCCACACCAGAAGCTGAAGAAACTCCAGATGCGGTGCATAATAAGGTAAACGTGTCTCCTTTAATTCTAAATATTGAGCCTCGTTATCCTTCTAGAATCTATAGAAGGGTTCCAAAAAAACAATATGATCCAGACCTTTATACCAAAGCTAAATACCCTATTAATAACTTCATATCAACCAACCATTTGTCTAACTCACATGCACTTACTGTAAATCAATTATCTATTATATTTATTTCGAGTAATGTGCAGGAAGCCTTAAATGATCTGGATTAGAAGAAAGCTATGAATGATGAAATAGAGGCATTACATAAGAGCCGGACGTGGGATCTTATTCCTCTTCCGGAAGGAAAGAAAACGGTGCGGTGCAGGTGGATATTCACTGTCAAACTCAATCCAGATGGAAGTATAAATCGATATAAAGCTCGGTTGATAGCAAAGGGGTATACTCAGAAGTATGGAATTGACTATAAAGATACATTTGCCCCAGTAGAAAAAATGAACACCATCCGAGTCTTTATTTCCTTAGCTGTCAACCTAGACTGGCCGCTTCAACAATTTGATGTAAAGAATGCATTTTTGAATGGAACCATAGATGAAGAAGTATTTATGGATCCACCACCCAAAACTAAATGTACTGACCAAGTATGCAAATTAAAGAGAGCATTGTATGGACTCAAGCAATCACCTCGAGCATGGTTTGGATGACTCTCAACCTTCATGAGGAAGCTCGGATATAAGTAAAATGATGTTGATCAAACAGAAGTTAGGTAAAGTCACTGCACTGATTGTATATGTTGATGATATGGTGGTCACTGGAAATGATCCGAGTGAGACAATAAACTTGCAAAGACAGTTAGCATCCGAATTTGAACTTAAAGATTTGGGTAACTTGAAGTATTTTTTAGGAATTGAAGTTACAAGATCAACTCAAGGAATTTCTCTTTGCTAACGAAAGTACATAATGGATCTACTGACAGAGACATGGATGCTTGATTATAAGCGAGCCGAGACTCCCATTGAAGTCAATCATGGACTTTCAATCCCAGAAGATCAAGTTCCAACTGATAGAGATCAGTATCAAAGGTTGGTAGGAAGATTGATTTACCTATCTCATACTCGGCTAGATATTGCTTATGCAGTAAGTGTTGTAAGTCAGTTCATGCATTCTCCGAGTACAGAACATATGAATGCAGTATACCAAGTATTAAGATATCTAAAATTTTCTCCGGGTAAGGGATTATTCTTTGGGAGGAATAAGGATTATGAAATTACCAGATATACTAATGCTGATTGGGCTGGAGATCGGACTGATCGAAAATCAATGTCCAGGTACTTCACATTTATTGGAAATAATTTAGTCACCTAGAGAAGCAAGAAATAGAAAGTTGTAGCAAGGTCAAGTGCTGAAGCTGAGTTTAGAGGAATGACTAATGGAGTATGTGAGTTACTCTAGATAAGGTAAATTATTCAGGATCTGGGTTTAAAACATCTAAAGCCTATGTTGTTACATTATGATAATAAGGCAGTCATAGCAATTGCAAATAATCCAGTTCAACATGATCGAACTAAGCATGTAGAGGTTGACAGACATTTCATAAAAGATCATCTGAAACAAGGGACAATTGATCTTCCATATGTTTCATCTCAAACTCAACTAGTTGACATCCTCACAAAGGTTGTATCCGGAAAAGCATTCTATAACTCACTTGACAAGTTGGGAATGATTGACATACATTCACCAACTTGAGGGGGAGTGTTGAGGAAGTAAATATTTTTATTGTATATATTAGGAAGTAAATATTTGTATACAATTAGGAATAAAGTTTTATTATATTTAGGATGTTATTCTATTCCTAGTTAGGTTGTGATTAGGATTTCTGTGTGTATATATATAAGGGGTGTAACCCTTCTTTGAATATTATGAAAAAATATTTCCCTTGAATTTTCTCTTTTTCTCTCTGAATTTTATTTTTCAGAGCATGCCCATGATGACTAGCAAAGGTTTAATGTGGGGGAATTTGATGTATGCCATTTATGGATATAAATTTAGAAGCATTTTTATTAAGTTTTATGATGTTTTTATCTTAGTCATCATTATTTCACTTGCATGTAGCATAATATTATTAAACTGCATCTAAAATCATATTTGCATGTTTGTTTAATAATTAAGTGCAGTATAGTATCTAATTAAATTATTTATTATAGTTTTGTGAATATAAGATAGTGCACGCCAGTGTCTGGAAAGTCCCTCTACACAATCACACACACAAGCTAGAACATGCCTATGTGTTCTTCAAGAATCCTGCACAATTCATCACATGCCTGTATCGGTGATCGTGTACAAACCTGGAGGAGATTAAGCCCAATGAAAGAAGCCATGCACACTCCATCGCATGGCTATACAATAAAGTGTGTGTTGAAAATCACCCCACACACCAGCGTACACACCCTTTTGCATGGCCATGTACTAGGCCATGCACTAATGGAATGCTTGCACACTCATGTGCACACCCTATGCCAACTTCCATGTACTTTACACACCCTTTTGCATGGTCATGTGCTGAGGTGTACCAATATAAAAATCTTCTTATTTCATCTTGGTTTATTGATTTCAAAGATTGCTAATATGGAAGGTTATAGAATTAGAAAATTGGAAATTCCCAAACAAGAGACGAGTATAAAAAGGAAGAGATGTTTAACCCTATGGGGTAGATTCGTTAATTCATTCTACATTGACAGACTTGGGAGTAGGAAGGAGAAAAAGATTCAAGCTAATCCAACTTCATACAAGGATTATTCTCATTGTTTTTATTATTCTTGTTTTTGAACTCTTTCATGATGTGTAACTAAACTATTCAGAGTTCAGATTCATGTAGCTAGAATTACTGTTCATTGGGATTTTTATTTGATGCAATATATTAATATTCAGTCAATTTTTCACGTTGTTTTCTATTTGTTCTTATATTTAATTTTAGGCCTGATTAAATGTATGTTTGTGGATAGGCTATAGATAACGAAAGTTGCATGGTCTATTAGTTAATAAACCTGTGAAACTGAGGACCCTTGATCATGAAAGCGGACAAGCCCTTAGAGGAGCACTAAATTACTAAAGAGCTTAATGAGCCTAAGTTAATTATTTTGACCATGAAAAAAGACTGTAATTGACTATGATATGTTTGAATGATCTTGAGAGAGACTTCAGGTAACTTGAGCAATTTACCCTTGGCTGTGTTGATAAATTAAATCAAATTTCATTATGTAATTCTAGTAAGTGTCTAGTGAATCGAATCCGGACTCTAGTTCTTAATTATTAAATTTTAAGGGAAACTTTAGATCGGACTTTAAATTTTGTTAGTCAGTACATTTTCTATTTCAATTAATTTATTTTGTTAGCTTGTGGAAATAAAATTACAAATAGTACTTTGTATCAATCTTCTCGTGGGAACGATACTTGAATATTCGAACTTTACTACTTGTTTACGAATTGTACACTTGCAGAAATTATCTAATAATTAGAATAAGGGCTATTTTAAAACAAAATTAAAAAATAAAAAATAAAAAAATTTTAATTTTTAATCATTTTTACAGT
This sequence comes from Mallotus nudiflorus, assembly GCA_947683625.1. Classification (NCBI taxonomy): domain Eukaryota; kingdom Viridiplantae; phylum Streptophyta; class Magnoliopsida; order Malpighiales; family Euphorbiaceae; genus Mallotus; species Mallotus nudiflorus. The sequence goes on along the minus strand of CANTUR010000029.1, from coordinate 579,875 downwards.
TTAATTATTACATTTGAAACTTGACATATTAAAATTTGAATTTGTATTTTTGATCAGTTGAACACTAATCAAATATTTAATGATCAGATATGGGAGGTGAGATTTATGTCAATTGATAAAATTAAATAATTTTTTCTCATGTCAACGAAACAAAACGCCATGTTTTCTTCTTAACCTCCTCCTTCTTCTTTGTTTTCTTCTTCATTTATTCCTCTTTCCCATGGATCTGGAAATAATTGGCCAAACTATTACACTAATAAATTTTAAAATATATAGTACAAAGAGATTCTGGAATTTTTTTCTGAGCCTCACGTGTACTAGTCCTATGATATACCAATATAGGTCGGTGATCTAAGCTTTAATTATTGAGGAAATCTTTTATTATAATTTTTTGCTTAATGAGAGCTGCTTTTCATTGTCAATCCTACTGGTTAATTAAATAATTTACTAAAAAAGGTTGTTTAAAACATAATATGGACCTAATTAATTAATTGTGTTGGAATATTTTGTCCTTTTTGTCGTGGGATAGGTCTAAAGTGGTGTTGAATGTCTCTGAAGCAAATAATAAGACAATGATGCTTTATGCAGTGACGACATGAAATTCATGCCCGTTAAAAGAAAATGCGACTAAGTTTATACTTTTGAAGAAAATTATTATTAATTTTATATTGCATGCCTAAGAATAGTAGCTTTCGTTATAAAACCTATTGATTAATTAAATAATTAACAAATAAAGTTGTTAAATATAATATATGTTTAAATAGTGGTGTTTTATTTATAGTTATTTGATATACCAACGAAATATCAATTTCAGAAACAAAGTTATTTTCTAGTATAGCTAAATCTCACCAATATGTTTCATTAAAATAAATTAATTTGATGTTAATAAATGAAAAAAAAATTCCAGATATTTCTTTCAAATTCTCACTATGCTTTATGTATTATTCTAATAAAAATTAATAGTCGCTCCAATATAGTTACTGTAATTTTTTTATGTGAAATTTTTGTATCACAAAAATAATACTTTTTTGAAAATTATTTTGTAAATGGTAGGGCTTAATTTGCAGGAAACTATTTTTGTTTAAATGTGTTTTAAGTTTGAGTTACAATCACGTTAAATTAATTAATAAAATATTTATTAAAATCAAATCAAATTAGTAAAAATTCGGTAAATTTTAACACCTAAAAAAAAGCTATTAGCTATATGAAAAATTCTCTAATGAAAATGGCCTAAAGCAAAACAAGCCAATAAAAAGGCAGAGATGGTGTTGCAGCTGAAGCCTGGAGAGGAAATGGGTTGTTCTAAGTTTGACCATGATCCTTCAAGTGCAACAAGGGATAAGGGAAGTGCGTTGCTTAAAAAGAGGATGTTAGTGAAGAAAATGACACTCTGATTACTTGTATAATTTCTCCCCCTTCTCTCGAGGAGAAATTCTTTTATTTATATTATAAATCTAACAATTCAGTATATTACGTTGAATCAAATCGAAAGAAAGAGCAAGGCCAAGTCGTTTTTTCCAGCAAATTGATCCGATACTCCAAATAATATAATTAGTAGAGAAAAGGCTTAAATAAATTAAATTTGACTCAGCAAGCTTCTCACTTTGGCATCAAATGAGGCCAGCAGCTGAACAAGTGCATGTAAAGTCTAAGGGGTGTTTGTTTTAACTGATGGAATGTAACTGTTAGTTGTTTACTTCCCGACAGTTATAATAACCTGTTGTGATTCACTCGTTAATATTCTAATTTATTGTGTAGTCTATTAGTGTTGAATGTTGATTGATATTGTTAGAGTTGATTATATGCTCTCGTAGAGATACTACTGGTTGCCAGCTTCATCCTTTCCGCTCTTTCATTACGAATTTTATGCTGGATTGCTAGCAATCACATTGTACAATTTTGATCCTGGGTAGTATACCATTTGTATCCACTCCACTACGATAACCTGCAAGTATTTTATGTAATTTCTTCATCAGAAAAGCTTTAGTGCATATCCCCGTGTCTTTCCTTTTCTCCTGAAGTTATTAATCTGAATGCCTCATTTTGATCTCTGTATGTACAATGATGGTTAATCTGTGATCTTCCTTTGCTTCTTATGCCAGTGAATTTAAGCTTGTGCTGTTCATATCAATATTTTCTAATCAGACCATCCAAATGTTCCGGTGAAAAAATGCTGATGCATTGACTTAATTGTGTGGCAGTCGGTACTTCAATAATTAAGGTAACGACTTGTGTACATACTTTCGTTATCATGAACCCAAGGGTGATGTTCACGTGGTCTTTAGTTTTGACTGGGATCCTATTCTAATTTGTCCTTTTTACGAATGGTATTTGTGTTGTGAAATGATGTTCATGGTTATCGTTTTTCTGTATGGTTTCTTTTTTAGAAAAAAAAATTAGGAGAGAAAGGTCAATTTTTTCGCGAAGACATAGGAGAACAACCAGATGAGAAGCTGGTTGTTAGTGTCGTACAAAGGATGCCTCACAAACAATCTTGGTCTCCAAAATCCTCGATCAGGCACGGGCACAGATATGATGCCTCGCAATCCAAGCCATGGACACTTTGCTCGCAACCATCCATATAGTGAATTGATTGACAAGCTTGTAAGCATGGGTTTGGGGGCAGGCACGTTGTCAGTGTGATATAAAGGATGAAGGAGACCAGTCAATCTTTGGATTTTGTTGTTAATGGGCACTTTAAATCTCTTTAATATATTCGGTTTCATTTTTTAATTGTAAAAATATATTCGGTTTAATTTTGACATGGGACTTAGTTTAAGTTATTTTGGTACTATCGATTTTCAATTCTGAAAATTCTAAATTGCAAAAATATATATAAAGTTATTGTATCATAAATGTAAAATAAATATAAAATATTTTAAATTATTATATCAGAAACGTAAAATAAATAAAAAATATTTTAAATTGATAAAAATATGTATACAATGATGTGTCACTACAACAAATTCATTTATCAGTTACAATATTTTTATTGTCACAAAATTGATTGTCACAAAAACAGTTTATAAGTGACATTAATTTTTTTATATGTCACATAATTTATTTTATTAATTTATCATTCAATAATATATGACAATATATTATATTGTAATAAATATATTAAAATTTTGTTACAATATTTCACAATAATGTCACTAATTATTATTATGAAATAAAAAGTAGAACTTTTTTGTGACAATATTCTTAAATATAACTGAAAATATATTTGTGACAAGTTAAATTTGTCACATAAAATAGATAATATTTACTATTAACACAAATATTTTCATTTTATTGGTGACATGTTTCGTTTGTCACCAAAATATATATAATAGACTTTTTTTTTTTATCAATTTAAGAATTGTAACAAATAAATTTTAATTATAGTGTCAATTTAATATTGTATGTCGCAAAATTTTAACAAAAGTTTCCAAAATTTGTTTTCTTACCTGCCTGTATAAAAAAAAAAAAAAAAAAGGAAATTCCCTCCTTTTTTTTTTGATAATACGGGAAACCAATCCCAGATAATTTTTCTTTATTATTATGTATAGTTTTTTAATGTGATAAGTTTTAGCATTAGGTTTGTCCTTACAATTAATTTCAATCCCATTAATTATCAAACACCTAGAACTAATCCCATTTTTTAATTATAATCAAACACTTTAAACACTTGCATAATTATGTTCTTCTTCAAACAATCCTATTGCTTGTTATAAACAATATGTTCTTCCCGCATAATAAGTCATATTTCTGCATTTTAGTTCTTTATTTTTAATCAGAGTTCACTTTTGGAATTCAAAAAAAGGTAAGTGAATTTTTTTTTTTTATTATTATTATTATTATCATAAGCAATTCAATAATGTAATGTTAATGATTACATTCATTATTGATTTTTTAGGTGAAGAATATACAACATCTAGAAATATCTCATATTCAATGTAAGTATTATCAATTCTAATTTTCTTATTTAATTTTGATTTTTTTATTTTCATTTATTTCTATTGATTTTTTGTATTTAAAAAAATACGTATTGTTTAATTTTTTGTAGTATTGTTTTTCCTTTTGTGTTTATTGATTTTGGCCTGTTTTGATTTTGGTTTTCCATTGGATGTTGGCAATTACATGTTATAGGTGTGTTTGATTTTTATTTTGGTGGTGTGTTGGCAATTATATTTTATAGGTGTCGGATTCTATCTCTTTTTGTACATACAATTTTCTTTTATGGTGGGAACCACAGCTAGGTTTAATTTTCTTTTATGAAGACAGAGGGAGTGTATTAAGGGTTTTGTTAAAAGGGTTGACGAGATGGTTGTGGGTGCTTTCGATCTTGGTCGTCTAATGGTTGTTGCTTGTGCTCGTGCTTGTTCTTGTTTTCTACACTAGTAGTAATTGGAAATATCTTAGTCAATTTGATGTTCTTGATGTAATTTAGTCACTTTCTATATTTCCTGTTCAGATACTTCACCACTATAGACTTTTATCTTCCGTATACTCATATTAAATTCATTTTCACTCATCAATATATCTAGTTCCCTATATTGGATGAGTCTAAGCCTACCTTTAATTTTGTACCCAAAATATATTATTAATATAAATTCTTAATCAGGTATCCCTGGGTCTAAATTGTTCAACAGCTAGTAGAAAACAATTGTATAATTATAATCAATTAATTAAAATTTTAATTAACTGAATTATAAAAAAATAAATACAAGTAGTTTATAGTGATAGCCAAAAAATGTTAATTGGTTCCTTGTATTATTATCACTATTAGTCTATATAATAAATTGATTCATAAGTTATCACTTTTTTTTATTATTATTTGTAATTGATACATAAAAATTAAAATTTAATGTAAAAGTTTTTAAAATTAATTCACTAAATTTCGTTCAACAATAGTAAAATTAAAATTGAAAATATTTTTGTTTTTACAATGATTTGCATCTTGAAGGAGTGTTTGATGTGTTGTGCAACCATTCTAAATTACAACATTTACTGATTCTAGACTTTTAAAAGAGCTTTACAACAGATATAAAGGCAACTTTTTTGTATACAATTTTTTATTGACACATTTTATAATAAACTATTTGCAACAAGATTTTATGTAAAATTCCGTGATAATTTTTTATTATCATAATTAATATATCGTGACAATTTTATAATATATGTGATAATTTTAATTGTAATAAATAAGTCATTTTGTCGTAGTGTGTGATGTTGCAAGTGTGCGTATATATATATATTTCTATCATAATTTTATTAATATTAAATGTGAATATTTAAATTATAATTATATATAATTCTATTATTATTATTATTATATAAAATAATATCAGAAATCAAAGATACACCAAAAAACAATAAAAATAAATCACACAGAAAAACTATAAAAAAATACAATCTCTTACACTTTTAATTAGTTCATTATATTTTTTATTATTTTTAATTAAATATATTATCATCATTATCTTCATCATTTACATATATAAAACAACATTTACACAGATAAAACAATATCAAAAACCCAACATAAATCAAAAAGCTATAAAAATAAATCACACATAAAAAACTAAAAAAAATAATACAATCTCTTCCACTTTTATTCAACTCATTATATTTTCATTACCTTTGATTAAATATATTATTATTATTATTGTTATTGTTAGAAAACAGTATCAAAAACCGAACATAAACCAAAAAGCAATAGAAATTAAAAAAAAAAAACTATAGCAACATGCTTAACACTTTGTTCACCAATAACACCATATTGGTTAAAAAAAAAAAAAAAGGTCAACCATAAACAAAACACAAAAGAAAAAAAAAAACATACATCTCCACTCAAACAACAAGCATCTTTTATAGTAAAATCAATAATAATTAAAAGATAATCAACATCATTAAATATAGTTTTCTCACCCAAAAATAAAACAACACATTAAAAGTAAAATCAAAAACCAAAATAAAGTCAAATAGATACTAAATTAATATAACAAAAAAAAGGACACATCAAATTAGAATCCTTAGACACTTGATCACCATTAACACCATTTTTAATAGAACTATCTTTAATATTAGAATTAAAACAAACATCCTCAAACAATTTCTTATCACTCTTAAAACCAAAACACATAACAAAGTATCAGAAACCAAAACAAAACCAAAAAGATACAAAAATAATAAAATAGAAGATACTCCAATAAAAAATTTTAACTCATCACTATCACAAACAGTTTCAACAAACTTTGAATTATAAGCTTCCTTCTTCTCAACATCTCCTCCACATTTAGTGTCTTTACATTCTTTTTCTTTATCTTCAACACATTTTTCACAACCAACAACATATCTTAAACCAGAACTAAAAGCACCTCCACCTTTTTTTACACATTTAAAACAAAATTAGAAACTAAAAGTAAACTAAAAAGTAATAAAATTAAAATATATGCTACCTAATAATAGAATGAAGATGTGGGGTATCATTTCATTTACCTCTCACATGCTTAACAAGTGTTCTACCAACTAAGCTGCACATATTTTCATCTTTCATTTATGGATATATTATTAAATTAGATTATGATATGTTTGAAGAAAGCCAAAACTAACCAAATTCCAATAACTACTATATTATTATTAAAAATACATGGAAAGTATCCCAATTTGACAAAAATACATATAGAATTATTTTATCAGAAACATAAAATAAATATAAATTATTCTATATATATATATATATATAATTTAAACGTATTTGATACAAAAGAAAATGAAGTGAAAATTTTATTTTTAAAATTTTTAAAGTGTTTTGAACATAACCCTCTTAATTTTTAGTATTTGATAAGTTACTTCTTTTACATGAATTTATGTTTCGGGATTGGTTATTCAATTTGAAGTTATAAGACATTATTTTGTATTTCATAAACACATTAAACTACTTGAAATCTTAAAAATGTTAAAATTATATTTTTCGTGCTTGAAATATATTGATAAAATTGATTCTATTTCGGAATAAATAGAAATTGAAATTATGACTTTATTGTGCTTACCCAAAGTTCTATTATCATTTTTTTAGAAATAGTCATATTGTTTCAATTATAATGAATGTTACATCTTTTATACATTAATCAATTATATATAAAAAAAATTTGTTGCATGTAAATTGCTTGTATTGGACATCACATTATATGTATTCTTACAACCCACGTGATGAATTTATAATATAAAATAAAATAAATATATTGGCTAATGCTTCATTAAAAAAAATAAGAAAAGAGGAAAAATTAAGGAAAAATAATTTTTGTAAAAAAGAGAGAAATAAAAAATAAAGAGAAAATAAAAATAAAAAAGAAAAAAATAAGAAAAAAGAATAAAAATTATAAAAAAAGGAAAAGAAAAAAAACAAAGAGAAAATAAAAATAAAAAGGAAGGGAAGGAGAAAAAAATTAAAAAAATATATAAGAAAAAAGAATAAAATGAAAATTTATGAAAAAAAGTAAAAAATAAGAGAAAAATAAAAAATAAAAATAAAAAGATGGAAATAAAATTATTAAAAAATTAATAAAAAATAAAAGAAAATGTAGAGAAATTAAAATATATATATAGTTGCATTTTTAAAAATATAAAAAACACTCTTGTAAAAAGATTAGATTTGTAATTAATGAAAATTTAAAGTTTTTGGTGGCAACACTTAAAAATGTAATAATTTTATAAATATCAACTTTGGATGCTATGAGCCCAATTTTAAAACTCAAAACTTTTTACTCTAGACCAACATTTTGGGTTTGTGCTCAACTTAGCAATACTAGCACAATAAAGGTTATTTTGGAGAACTTTTTTATATGAAAATTTAATATTTTTTTCATTGAAAATGACTTATTCATTTCAAATTTATTTTATTTAAAATTTTTAATGAATAATACATAATTTGAGTATTTTATCGTATGATTGATAATAAACTTCAAATTTTATAGCTAAGTAATATCTATATCAATTACTTGTCTAATGTTTTATAACAGTGTTTTATCAGCATGTTTTACACTATTTATATTCGTAATGAGATTGTTTTGGGCACAGCCAACACTTTTGCTATATAATTTCTCTGTTAGTGGAATATTAAGGATGCCTCACTTATATCCATTTTCAACATCGAAGCACACACTATATTTTGTATAACAAAATGGGAGTTCTATCACCATCATCAATGTACCTTTTTCGTGCTTATATGTAACAACGAGAAAGCCATAACAATCCTTCAATTTGTCGATCCAAATGGACACGCACACATCAATAAGATCATATATATATATACCTCAAATCTTATCTTATTCTTTCCAGAGAAGCAAACGTACAAAAGTAAAAAACGTATGAGCTCTTATACTTAAAGCAAAAAATATTATTGTTATATATATATATATATACACACTTAACTTAATCAAAATTTGGCCTCAAATTCACTTGCTCCGGATCTGCCTAGACCCTTACCTAAATGATTAAGTTGTGATGTCTTGAATTTCTTTTTCTAATCATATTATGATGGCAATATCATTAAGGGTTTCTTTTACTAAATTGTTGCCGCTAAATTGTTGCCGATAGCTATCAACTGGTAACTTATTAATATTATATGTTTAGTGAAATTATTTACAACTGTTAATATTTATGTGTTTAGTGACTATTATAAATATTAATTAATTTTATAAAATTTTCAATTTTACATTCATTATAATTTATTTTTTTATTTATATGTTGAATTGTATTTCATTATACATATTGATTTTAATAACTATTAAAAATATGCTTAAATGTAATAAAATTATATGGTAGTAATAATAATATAAACTTAATAATTTTTATGCGCGCACACGCGTGTGTATATATATATAAAAGAAGTGTAAAAAAATTAACTAAAGAATATAAAGGGAAAAATTAACATATAAAAATATAACTATTAATTTAATTTAAAGATATAAGCATATTTAAGTAATTATATTTAAATAAATAAGAGTAATTAAGTCATTTTATTTTGACGAAACTATTCATAAAAAACTTCAAATTGGAGATGATATGAATAGTAATTGATAGTGTGTCGACAGCTCAATCATAGGCTCTTGGGACAGCTTTAGAGAAATTTACACAAATATATAACATTTTGACTTTAATTTTTAGTAAAATATCCCTTTTTTTTTAATTAATTATATGAATACCCATTTTATTTTAAAGAGTGTCCACTTTTCTTAATTTTTTTTTACTTCCATTTGCATTCTTTTTATTCCTTCATTATTTTTTAGTTTCTCTCCCCTTTTTTATTTTTTTATTTTTATTTCTTTTTTTCTTTGTTATCCTTATTTTAAAATTTTTTATTTTTATTTTTTTCCTTTTTTTCTTATTTATTTTTATTTTATTCTTATTTTATCCTTTTTCTTTGCTATTCTTATTTTTTATTTTTTTGTTATCCTTATTTTTTTCTCTGTTATCCTTATTTTTCAATTTTTTATTTTTATTTTATCTTTTTTATTTTTTATCTTTTTTTTTATTTTTTCCTTATTTTTATTTTCTTTATTATTTATCTGTTTTTTTCTTATTCTTTATTATCCTTGTTTTTTCATTTTTTCTTTTATTCTTATATTTATTTTTTAATTTTCTCTCTTTTTTATATTATTGCTTTTTTAATTTTCTGTTATTTTAATTTTTTTTATTTTTTTTATTTTTCCTTATTTTTATATTTTATTCTTAGGTTTTTGTTTTTAATTTTTGTTTTGGGTATATATATATATATATATATATATATATATATGAGCATTTGCTATATTTCAGAGATTATAATTAAGATATTTAAATTTTATAATTAATGTTAGTTTTAATAAATAATTAAAGTTTCAAATACAAAAATATTTTAATATATATATATATATATATTAGGCTGATTTCATAAATGAAACATATTTTTCAAGTTTCATACATTTAAAAAAAGATGGACACTTGAATTCAAATTAATTGATGTGCATATATCAATTATTTTTATTTTTTATTTTAATTAATCGAATACAATTATATTTGAAATTTATTACTTAAGGTCAACTATTTTTTTTATAATTTTTTTAACAATATATAGTTACTAAAGTGATCATATTCAAATATTGTTTTTATACGTTTGAGATATTATTTTCAATTTCAGATATTGTTCTTATTTTTAGATATTCTTTTGAGTTTCATATACTTATTATATTCAAATCATATACTTTTTTTATGTATCATATAAAAATAAGATTTAGAAAATATACAGATAATATTAAAAAATATATATAACTGAATAATGAATATGATATTTACTTTACATTTTCAACATTTACGAATAAGATTTTAAAATTATATAGATAATATTAAAAAATTTATATAATTAAATAATAGATATGACACTTATTTTATATTTTCAACATATACGAATAACGTTCTGAAAATATATTCTAAAATGTAAAGACTATGATTAGTTTGATTGCATATTATAAAAGATATCTAAAGCTTCCGTTAAAACTATACAATATCGATATGCTCACTTTGTTGAACACTTAATAAATCTTGCATATTATAATTTGAGTGCCAAGTGCTAGACCTTCATATGCTCATTTTGTTGAACCCTTAATAAATTAAAACTATAAGATATCAACATTTAACGTAAAATAACAATGTCAAGAAATGTTAAAAGATGCTCAAAATAAAAAACTCTGAAAAAAGAAATGAAAAACCCGAAAGTTACTTCATAAAAATAAAAATATATATACACACACAATTGAGGTCTTAAAACCAATAAGCAGGTCAATTACAACTCATTTACAAAGAAAAAGAAAAAGTTCCCTTAAACTAATACAATAATACACTACCTCAAAATTAACCTCTAGAATAACCTCACTCATGAGAACCATAACCATTAACACCCATTTTCACTCTAGCTAACTTCTCCTGTTTATGAATCTCATCTTCATCAAAATCCAAAGTGAACAGCCCATGATTCTCTATCTACCGTATCTCTGCCCATGATTCTCCTTAGCCACAGTTGGTAGGAGACCCATGTCTTCCCATAAGTACAAATGATAATTTTTTTTTTTGTAGAAATAAAAAATTCTAAAGCATAATAAAATTTGAATTAAAGATAATTATAAAAAGTAAAGAAAGTGTTTCAAAATAATCATAGATATCTCAGGATTTAGATTACAAATTTGCTATTGTAACAAACTATCAAACCATCATTGTCAAATTCCTTTGGCCTATAAGATCTCTCCTTTATCACTCATTTCATCACCTGCCAAAAACCCAAATCTGCCAAATGTCTAATATAATTTAAAGGTATCATGAGTTTAGATCCACCTCTTAATAGAGCTATTATAGCTCTAATAATTAAAGAACAACTTTGCACTTTCTTTTTTCTATTTAAAAAAAAATTGTTGATGAGGATATACATTGATTAAGAGTTTATGTTTAATTACCCATTACTAAGAAAATGAAACTATCAAGCAGCAATCTATCAAAGAAAATTCAGCTTAAAACTAGACCAAAATTTGTACCCATGTCTTCCCACAAGTACAAATGATAATTTTTTTTTGTAGAAATAAAAAATCCTAAATCATAACAAAAATTTGAATTAAAAATAAATATATAAAGTGAAGAAAGTGTTTCGAAATAATCATAGATATCTCAAGATTTAGATTACAAATTTGCTATTGCAACAAATCATCATAGTTAAGTCCCTTTGGCCTGTAAGGTCTCTCCTTTATCACCCATTCCATCACCTATCAAAAACCCAAATCTATCAAATACCTAATATAATTTAAAGGCATCAAGAGTTTAGAGTTACATCTAAACAGGACTATTATAGCTCTAATAATTAAAGAACAACTTTACATGTTCTTTTTTCTATTTAAAAAAAATATTGGTGAGGATACACATTGATTAAGAGTCTATGTTTAATTACCCATTACTAAGAAAATGAAACTATTTTCCAAAGCTCTACCAAGACTATAAAAATATAGTTAAACAAAGCATATCATGAACTAGCCAAAGTCGTACTTATAATCACAACAACTAATTTCTAGCCAGACAATTTGTTCCCTTTTTATACTTCATTTAACCATAGTCTTATAATCTTAGTAGAGTTACTAAACCAGATCATTTATTGTTAAATTTCTATTGTACCAAACCTTACTAGAGGCAAGTATAGAGTATACTCTTTAATAATTTAGAAATTATAAGAGATAGTCATTATTAATAAACCATCAGAGAAGAAGAAGAGAGGTTTTTAGAAACTCATGGTTTTTTTATTTGTAATAAATAGTGTCTATCTTAGGTTCTTTGCCTTAAACAATAAAAAGAAACCTCCTTTTATAGCGATGAGGATCACTAGATACAAAGGATAAGCTTGACTGAAAAATCAATCAGGAACAAAAGAAAAGACAAAAGAAAAGCAGCATGACAAGATAACCACTTAAAAACACAAAAGTACAATAATACAACAACTTTATATAAAGATGACTACTTTACTATAGGCTCATGACTTGGTGACAAGTTGCCTTCATCTCCACTACAAGTGCTTTCTGAGTTAGGATCTTGTGAATATTCTGCTAAAGGTCTTTATGGGCCTTCTTGATAGGATTCTTCAATTTGTCTTTGTGATGAGCTGATTCCAACTTTGTGTGTCTCTTCCTAAAATCTTTTATTTGCCAGAATTTTTTGTCCATACTCTGATGGATAAGTTTCCCATGGTGCATCTTCAGATATCTTTGGCCATATCTCTTTTAGAATGATTCTATTCTTTTGAAACATGAATTTTTGAAATTCTCGCCAAGGTGAAAGGTCATCCATATCAGAGATAAAGTGATGAATCATTGAGTGCCTATATGATTCATAGATGTTGAAACAAGGGGTTGTAGTGAATTCGTCTCTTATCTTCAAGAAAGATCTTCGAAAGATAAAAATGGTATGACATTCATTGGTTGGTGAAACCTGTTGGGTGTAGGCTTTATTTATTAGCCATGACTTTCATCTTAATAAATTCTAGAACTATTTTATGAAGGTCAACAGATGAGGATTTGATCTTTGTCCTTCTTCAAGCATTCTAATATATCTTGCAAGCTTTAATGGATGTCAATCAAAAGTAATCCAATACAAATGACAAAGATACCATAATAGGGTTAGTAATTCTGGTGGCCAAAAAAATTCTTTTTTAAGACCTTGATCCATAAAACTAAAATGCAGGTAAAGGGATAGTCTGAATGAAACCCAAGTCTTTTATAAAAATTCATACCATAATTTCTTACCAAGTAGGATTGAAGTTCAAAAATCTATTTGTTAGCTTTTTGGTTGAGTATATTTATGGAAATGTGTAGGGATAGATTTGGTGAAACTCCTTTTTCAAGGAAATTGGTGAGGGGTTGGAACACGTAGATTAACGGTAAAACCTTTAATTGAAAGGGTTTGCTACAAGAGATTGATGGTCTGCTTAAAAGATCAGGTATGAGGTTATCTTCTCCTTTAATATGTTAAACTTCAAATTGTATTTATTGAACCATTCTTTCCATTTCAGAAGTTGTGGATGAGGGAGAGTTTTTCCTTTAAATTCGAGCATCTTTGGGAAAGATGAATAGTCCATGATTACTTTGAAATAATGTCCCACTAAATGGAATTCAAATTTCGTTATTCTATATTTGACTGCTAGAACTTCTTTAATGGTTGATTGGTAATGGTATTCTCCATTTATAAACTTTCCACTGGCATAACCATAAATTCTTCGCTTCTTTTGGTCATCTTCTTTAAGGAGAATTGCTACCCAAATTAATCACTTACATTAGTTTAAAGAATTCTCTTTCCTTTTGATAGAATTTGTAAGACTAAGAGTTTCTTTGTATCATCTTTCAACTTGATATTGGCTTCAATTTGAACTGCTGACTATAGTAGAGGATTTTTCTTTAATAAAGCTCGCAAGAGTGAGGAATAAAATCCTTAAGATAATTAAGTATTCCAATAAATTATCTAATTTTTTTGATAGACAAGTTTTCTTTAGGAAACCTTTATAATTCTTCTACAACATAAAGAGCAGGGTGATTCTTTCCTTCTTTGAATTGCATTTTCAATTTCTTATTCTCCTATATGCATCTTTATGGGTGACAACATAACTCCATATTTGATTATAAGATCAACAAATTGTTTGAGCAATTTTTCATATACTTTAATGTTTGGTGAGAAAAGAAGAATGTCATCAATATAAACCAGAGCACTATGCAAGAGAGGCTCATATATTTTGATCATCACCTTTTGAAATAGAGATGGAGCCACCTTTAAACTGAATGGTAATACATTTCAATCATAATGATGGTTTAGAATACAAAACCTAGTTTTATATCTGTCTTCTTCCTTAATTCTAAGTTACCAAAATCCCACCTTTAAGTCAAATTTTAAAAAAACTTTTGCTCTCACTAATGTGATAATCAATAACCAATCTCTTTTTTCTTTGAACTTGTTTTGACCGTTTATTCACATAGAAGGCTTGACATGCCCATTCTGATTTGGTTGGTGCAATCAGACCTTATTCTTATAACTACTTACATTCCTCAACTGTAAGTTTCAAGTATGTAGGAGTCATTCCTAGATGAGTGACCTTTGTAAAATTCACATCTTCATTTTATTTGAAGGGCAATAAAATGTAGAAATTTAGATTTTCTATAAAGGAAATGAGCATTTCTTTGTAAACTCAGTGTGAGATTGTACACTGTATTTTTTTTATCAAAAACTTATAAATGGGTTGAAGGTCAATGTTGCAATGATTTTGTTTACAGAAAGGATAGAGGACTATATGGTAAAAAGTCTGAAAATGTTCTTGAAAGAGAGTCCATTTAGAAAAATTCTCAGATCTTTCATTTTTCAATAGACATCAAATCCAAGAACTATATCGTTTCCATATAGGGTTGAACCAAGAACATGAGTCCAAACATAACATCCTGGAAAGAATTGAATTTTTATAAGTTGTATGGTTTTCAAGGTAGTCTCAAAAATTTCTCCATTTGCAGTATGAAAAATATTCAGAATGGTTTTTCCAATACTTTTTAAAAAGAGCTGCTAGGTTAAGAATGGTTGTCCTGGCTCCAATATCAATTAAGGCTATGAGCTTTATGGGTTTTGAGTAACTCGTTGGGTAAATTTGAATTGGAAATAAAGGTACAGGATGGTTTTCATGAGTTAAGGCAATCATATCATTAATTAAGAACTTATCAGGATATTGTAGTGCTTCTTCTTTAGAATATGAAAATTCTAAATCTGATTTATGACAAATAGCAAAAATGCATTTTGTTGAAGGATCTTCTTCTTCTGAAAAGAGAGACTCGAGGACTTCATCATTAAAATTAACTGATGTAACTTGCTAGATTTATTAAATCATCTTTTCTGGCTTTTTTTATTTTGAAGGACAATTCTTTACAAAATGTCTTTTTTTCCACAAATGTAACACTTGTCTATCTTTTTCCCATGGAGCTTTCTCTTCTTGTAATACTTCCATTTCTTAGGTATTCCTTTCTTTCATTTTCCTTTCTATTTGAAGAAATGGCACCTTTTCTTACTTAGACAGATACACTTTTCTACATCATTGCACTTGATCTACAGGTAGAGTCCATCACATGATAGTTTCCCTAAAGAATTCTTTTTGCTGCCCAAATACATCTTGATCACTTTTCTTTGCTCACATAATTATGTATAGGCTTGAATAATTATTTAGTAAAAATGTCCTAAAGGAATATTTCTAACTTTCTTGTTCGATTGTTGGAGAATTGAAAACATCCTGATGGTAAGAATCTCTGGAATAGAGGCTACAAAAGCTTGCTTCAAATCTAGATTGGCTATTCTGCCCAAATGATAAAACTTTATAGATATATTCTGAAAATGCTTATCCAAATCTTTCTTTTTTAAAGAATAACACTTCATCTGATAGAATTCTTTTTTGATAACTTCAAGATCATCATCCCATTTTCCTAGAAACTCATAATGCAAGAGTCCTAGAAAATCTTCAGATGATATTGCATCAACTAGTTGTGCTTTGGCATACACATTGAATGAAGCAAACCAGTTTGCCAATTTTTCCACCATCTTTGCCAGAAATGTTTCAATCACATTTCTCAGTTCAGCTCTAAGGAGTAGTATTTGACTATTAATCTAGGCTTTAAACTCTAGGAATCTATTCCTATATTGAGTAGGAGGAATATCATCCAGAGTAAAATAGCTTCCAGTGGTAGTAAACTTTTAGGAGTCTTATTGTTAGGGTTAAGCTTGATATTGTGTTTTAGAATCACTTATTTCTTTTGTGGGATCTCTTACTTCTTTAATAGAGGATCTCTAGTCCTTGAGGTTTCAATGTCAGTTATCAACTGAAAAGGAATTTCATAATCTAACTCAGAGGAGCTAAACTCATTTTCAAAAGAATCAGCCACTGAATTTCCTTTTTTGATAGAATCAATTTTAAAGCTAGGCATTACATTAAGAGCACATTTTTCCAAAAATGAAGAAATTGGAGTCATCATCAGTATCAGAGATTTTTCTACTTTAATTGATTCATTAGAAGCGGGGGAAAGCTGTATTTTTTCTATTGGTGGATTTTTGGGTATCTCTGGCTGAGGAAACTGGACTATTTTTCCCCTTGTCTTAACAGTCTCAGTGGGTTGGTTTTGGGAGGTAGTTTCAAAGGGTTTTTGCTTTCTGAATCCCTAAAATTCTAGAGGTATATTCAATGTTGAAGAAGCTTTAAGAAATAAGGGTTGGCTTGAAAAATTTGAGGTCATATAGGTTAAAGAACTAGGTATTGGAAAAGGGTTATACAAGAACCCCATTGGATCTTGAGAAAATAGTTTTGGAATAGCTTTTGGGGATGAATCCCTTAGACCAAAATTTGGATGCAACAATCATAATGATTATTTCATCTTGGTTACAGAACGCATCTTTTTTTTTAACCTAAAGCAATATTAAGGTGAGGCAACAAAATCATTCCTCATGAGCCTAAATACCCAATCCAACTCACTTAAACATTTAAATAAACAACTTACTTGCACTATAAAAGGTTAAAGAGATAAAGAGAAAAGAGTAACCTCAAGTGCATGTTTGTAAGCGAAAAGAAAAAACAAAGAAACATTTAAGAAACACAAAAAAAGAAAACCAAATCTGCAAGCATTGACACAAAGGTTACTCATTTAAGAACTAATTCAAGCAACCAATTTAAGAACACATAAAAAAATAAAAAAATAAATAACATCCATTTCCAGCTTCACACGAAGCAAGAATCTTTAAGCAAAAAATAATAAAATAGTAGCAAAAATGATAAATTTGCTAGTAGAATAAACATTGACGGTACCTTAAGACAAAGAGGTTATCGTACAGGTGGAGATCTAAACTGACCTTAGCCTTTTTTTGTCTTAAACCATAACCCAAAACAAGCGCTACTAAAAAATAGCTCAACGACTCTTCCTCTTTGATACCATATAGTATATAGACCAACATCAGGAAGAGCAAAACTGGAAACTTGGTTATCAAAAGAAAAAGCACACATAGTCAAGATTTGGTTATCAGCAAAAAATTAAAAGATCCGAAACAGAACAAGAAGAAGAAAGAATATGAGATGAGCATAAAAAAATCTAACCAAAATCATAAAAAGGAATAAACTCTAAGAAAAAAATAAGGAAGAACCAAAAAAGAAAGAAAGAAAAAAGAGCACGCAAGAGGAAGAAGAAGACGCAAATGAAAGTGAATGGAAATGACAGAATTAAAAAAAAGGACATAATTTTTTACAAAATTTGGGTATGCATGTAAAATTTTACAAAAAGTGGATATTTTGCTTTAAATCATGTCACAAAAATAGGTATTTTTGTAAAAAAATCCCATAACTTTAGGCTTCACTGTCTTGAAAGGAGTTTTCCTAGTCTATGGGCTTGACCAATTGGCACCGAAAAGGAGCTTGTGAAGACAAAGTTGGACTGAAAGGAATAATATCCTGACAGGCCCACTTCTCAATGGCGGGCCCAAATGGTACTTACTGTATTACTTTGTGGGTTTTTTTTTTTAGGAAAGTAAATGGGTACTTACTGTGCTATTTGTAGTTCAAAGAGCTACTACATATGTATATTCCATCCACCCAATGGTTGAGAAAGGTATAGCTTCATTGGGATTAATTTTTCTTAATTCAAATCCAATTTAAATTCCTACCTAACGAGGTATTCTTTCTAACATATTCAGATTCCTAAGCCAAGAATAGTATTTGTTGGTAGCTGATAATAGTATCTATCGGACTTATGCTTGCAGAACCAGGATTACTGTTCCAAGACTTATATATATATATATATATATATATATATATATATATATATATATATATATATATATTATTTGATTTCATTTGTCTTGTGGTCGCCGACAATAATTATTCCCTTAAATTTTCACTAGATGCATTTCTTTAAGACCCAGCATGTGATGGAACAAAGCAGGAGCCACATTTTCTTGTACAATAATATCCATTGTGAGCTATTCAGAGATTAACGTTTTCTTGTACAGAAAACCTAATTTAACGTTTGGCATGTGTGTGTTTGAACCAAATCACTCGTCTAGCAAACTATAAAGTGCAAGAAATAAGAATGTTAAAAATTGCTTAAGTTTTGAGTTATGTTATATTGCAATGTCTTTATTTCATGATTTTATTTACAGTATTATAAGAAAAGATACTTTACTAGCTTTAATCAAATTTTTCTATATTATAAAGAAAAGTTTGTGTTTGTGTAGGGTGGTCATCACAATTTTTTTCTTTGTTTTCATACATTGATTTATAAGTAATACTTTCTTTAATTTCCCCTTGAATTCAATCTTTTATTTTTCTTTGATTTCGATTGGATTCAATATTTTTATTATAAATTGTTAATTTTATTAATTCTATTTTCTAAAAAATATTCTAGTTCTAATTTACATATTAAAATTATTTTTCTCAAATATTTAGAAAATATCTTATATTGAATGTATTATTTAAATTTTGTGTTAACTTTTGTGTTATGTATTATAACAGTTAGTTGTTGTTAATCTTTTTAGTTTGCACTTATTCAATGACATATAGTTGAAAGTACATAATGCTAATATAATGAAACAATTTAATATTATTGTATAGTATTGACTTTTCTTAATAAATTCATCATTGATTAAAACTGTTATTAAATAATTACATTACATACGATTAGCTGTCAAATAACTTTCTTTTATTTGTTGATTTAAAAGAATGTTAGAATAACATATATCAATGTCGCTGTTTCACAAGAAATACCAAAATTAGAAGAAAATTATAATTTTCATTATCAAATTCTAAGTAACTATCTAAAACAACTTAAAACAACATATAAATACAGTCTGGGAAAAACCTTAAAAAGAAAAGGGAAAAAACCAAAAAAAAAAAGCCTAAAAAAACACAAAACTTCAAACTAAAATTTGAAACACTAAACGATGGACTTTGGGCTAGAAGTTATGGTGCTCCAAGTGTAGCACCCATTATATAGCTCTAAATCAGTTTTAGTTTGATATATTATGGGTCCCACGATTCAATCGGATTTGAAAGTTAAAGCCACTTAAAGACTAACTGCGCATTTTTACCTTTTTCCCAAAATCCAAAGTTTCCAAATACATTTATTATTAAATAATAATAATTTTGCATTAAATCAATATAACACCAATTAAAATTATTATTGAATCTTAAATTCTAAAATATTATTTAATTTTATTATTCATTTAAATTATTATTCAATTACTTAGTTAGTATTAAGCTAAAACTATGTAATTTTAATATTATAAAGCAATTTATTATTATTGTATAATATTTATTTAATATTAAATAAATATAACATTGGTTACATTTATTATTAAATTAATATATTATTAATTTATATATTTATATATTTTTTAAATTCTCTTACCATAAAAACATTAACACATTTCTATATCATAAACTTTTTAATTTGTCCAAAACTAATTAATTATGTATCTTTCCATAAAACTACGTAGTTTTGCTACAACCTAATTCCCAAATATGTGTGTTCTTTCATTCTTTCATTTAACTTAATTCACAAAATACTTCTACTAACCGCCTCCCACCCGTCTGACCCTAATCCCCTCCTGTCGCCCTTGTCTAACCCTAAACCAGCAGCCTCATCTACAATCACCAGTAGCGTCGTCTGCAATCACTAGCAGCCTCATCTTTATCATCAACAACCTCCTTTACTCTTGTCAACAACTTATGCTCTCATCTGATAGAATCGCCAAGCTACTCTGGAGTCTAACGGACCTCTACCTTTGCTCTACAAAGTGAGTTTTTTTTTTGTACCTTGTGCTTTTAAACTTTTGGGATAATAATGGTGGTTTTCCTGTTCACGTTTTGATGATTTGCTGCCATTTTTTTGTATCAATCCATTGCTAAGTGTATATTGCTTTGAAGAGCTTTTATGGTTTTGATTATTGTAGTAAGAAAATATTTCTATTTTGCTCATGTTGATGTTGCACCAATCTTGTTCCCTCTTTTGTAATTTGCCTAGAATTCAATAAATCTTATATTTTCAGTAGTTACAAAATATTTATCAATAATATAATGCATTTTGAATGGAAAGAAAATTCAAATAAATGTGATGTGTAAAAGTAACCAAATGTGAGATTGTTGTTTGTTAAAATGCCTAACTAAGAGGGATTATGTGTTATGGACTGCAATGCTTTATAGGTATGTTTAGAATGGGGAACTAAAGTTGGGTTTGTAAGTTTTTAAAGATATGGTTTATATTAATATGGAGGTTAAATTTAATTAGTTGTAATGGTGACTTTGCTTTTGGTTTGTAGCCAATTGGGATGGTCATTTTGCATGGTAAGAGTGTTTATGGTTAGTGTGTGAGAAATTAGTTGAGGTTAGAGCTAAGTTTAGGGAATGCTATTGTTGACATGTATGTTAGATGTGCACTTTTAGTTTATGCCCATTGAGTGTTTGATAGAATGCCTTAAAGGTATGTGTTTTCTTGGAGCTCTTTGATTTTGGTGTATGGATCGAGTGGCAATGTGTGTACTTCTTTGGGGATTTTTATTAGATGCATACTATAGTTGTTACATCCAATAATGTAACATTTCTTAGTGTATTATGTCTCTCAGCAAAACTTGAATAAAAAACTGAATAGAAATATTTAATAAGTCATAATTAAATTGTAAAACTCAATAACTAGAAATAAATAACAATAAATTTAAATAAAAATCTGAATATATATATATTTAATAAGCCATGATTAAATTGTAAAACTCAACAACTACAAATAAATAAAACCAAATTTAAATAAAAATCCAAAAAGTAAAACTTGAATTAAAAATAAAGAATAAGGTCCCCTAACCTATAGATGTTCTTTGTTCACCCCCAACGCATCTCACTTTACTCCCAGTCTTTTTCTTGCCCAAACAACACTCATGATGTTACTTGATATTGAATAGCCTCCTTGATTATCTTCCTTGATTCCTTGAAAAAGTATGAATTCCTTCACACTATCTAATCTAACAAATAAAACTAAATATTACTCATTGCTTTATAATCCATCAATTCTGTGTTTTTTCCCATCCTAAAACAGAGCCAAGTTGATGTATTTATAGGCACCACCATGCCGAGTAAGGCTTGATTCAACACCATCATTCTCTATCACAACTCAGCACCACTATGCCAAGTCATGATGGTTGGCTTCTATCATGACTCGGCATCACTGTGCCGAGTCGGCACACTCTACTTGGCTTTCTCGATCCCTTCTTCATTACAAAGTATTCAAATGCACTTCTATATATGGATTAAGCTGAAAAGAACCTACAAAACACAAAATTAAAGTAAGAACAAGAAAGATAAATATAGTAATGCAATAATGAAACAAACATAAGCAAAAACTAAGAAAAAATAAGCATAACCACACTAAAGAACTATGTTATTTTGCATTATAACAATTTGCCATTAGAAATGCATTTTATTGTAGGGAAATCCATAGTAAGGTGTTTGGGGGATATAGTGAAAGTGTTTGTTTTCTTAATTTTATAAATAATATGTTTATAAATTTGACTATATCCATATATATAATCTTATTGTAGGCGTATTTATAAACATATGATAAAATGAGTGCAAATTGCATGTGGATTAATAATCAGATGATAAATGAATGTTTGACTATAGAGTTTGAAGCTGGAATTAATGAATTTATTAATTTTGCATTTAGTCATCTAGAGTTGATGGATAGAAATAGGATTAGGTGTCCATATGACAACCGTAAATGTCAAAATTATACTTTTCAAGATTTTGATACTATAAAATATCATCTAGCAAGGTATGGATTTATCCAGGGCTATTATAATTGGTATAATCATGGTGAACCTATTTTGACAGATAATGTCATCATAAGTGATGTCAATTATAATGAAGATGTAGAATTAGGATTGGTAGATGGTCAATCATATAATGCTTACTATACAATGGTAATGGATGCTGGTGGCCCTTCCTTTAATCCTAATGACATGAAAGAGGAACCAAACCCAATAGCTAAGAAATTATTTAAAATGTTGAAAGTTGTTGATCAGGAAATTTGGCCTGGAAATATAAATCATTCACAATTATCTGTTGTTGCTAGATTATTGAACATTAAAGCTGAAAACCATTTATCTAAACATGCCTATGATGAAATTTATTAATTATTGTCAAAGTTGCTACCTTTAAATAATGTGATGGACAAAGAAGTTAATTTAAGGTTTGGGCTTGCCAGTTCAAAAGATTGACTGTTGTAATAATGGATACATGCTATATTGGGGTAAAGATACTGAATTAACAAGTTGCAAGATATGTGAACATTCTCGATTCAAGAGACCAAGACATGTATCTCATAAGGAAAAAAGAAATGTTCCTTATGTACTACTTTCCTTTTATGCCTCGATTGCAGAGATTGTATACGTCCACTGCCACAGCTAAAAATATGAGGTAGCATGCTAAGCATGTGCATGAAGATAGTGTTATGTGACATTGTTCAGACTCTGAAGCGTGGAAACATTTCAATCAAACTCATGTTGATTTTGCATTTGAAATTCAAAATGTTCGACTTAGTCTTTACATAGATGGATTTAATCCATTTGGTCAATCTAGTCAATAATACTCTTCATGGCCCGTTATAGTAACACCATACAATTTGCCCTCATGGATGTGCATGAAAGATGAATATACATTCATGTATATAATTATGCCAGGGCTAAAAAATCCAAAAGGAAATTAGATGTATTCCTATAACCTTTAATAGCAGAGTTGCAAACTTTATAGAAAGTTAGTGTGGATATATATGACATCTATACGAAGTAGAATTTTTAGATAGAGGCTACTCTGATGTGGTTGATAAGTGATTTCCCTAGCTGATAAGTGATTTCCCTAGCTTGTCCCTATTGCATGGAATATTTCGATGCATTTACAATGACAAAAGGTCGCAAGACATCATGGTTTGATAATCATCAGAAATTCTTACCACAAGATCATAAATTTTGTAAGAATAAAAAGTCTTTCTTGAGGGGTAAGATAGTGACCAAAATTGCAACACCTATTCGATCTGGGGAAAAGATACAAGAGCAAATTGAGCATTTAGGGCTGCAGAAAGTGATAAAAATCAATGCCGAGTCAAATAATGCTTATATTTTCAAGCATTGTGGTGTGGCTAGAAGAAAAAAAAAGCATTTTTTGGGATTTGACTTATTGGAGCACAAACCTTATTCGACATAATTTGGATGTCATGCACATTGAAAAAAATATCTTTGATAATGTATTCAACACTATCATGAATATTGAAGGAAAACAAAGGACAATTTTAAATCTAAAGAAGACTTAAAGGAGTTCTGTCGATGAGTAAAGTTACACAAAAATAAGAGGACAAGTAAATATCCCCAAGCTTTCTATACTTTAGATAAGTTGAGGAAATAAAATTTTGTGAATGGTTGAAAGAACTAAGCTTTCCTGATGGCTATATGTCCAACATGGCAAGATGCATTAATATAAATAAACTCAAACTATATGGCATGAAAAGCCATGATTTTCGTGTGTTTATGCAGAGGTTGATTCATATAGCATTTTATGAACTGTTGCTAGAGAATGTGTGGTAACCTTTAAGAGAGCTTAGTATTTTTTTAAAGATCTAACATTTACAGTAATAACAGAGGATGAAACAAGGCATCTTGCAGAAGAGATTCCTATTATTATATGTAGTCTTGAGCATATATTTCCTCTAAGTTTTTTTTATTCCATGAAGCATCTCCCAATCCATTTGCCTTATAAAGCAAGGATAGTAGGTCCAATACAATATTGATGGATGTATCCATTTGAGAGGTTTGATATAAAATTTAAGCATATGAATTTGTAATGAATAAAAAATAATAAATGACATAACTTAAATGAGTAATTATAAGGGCTTTTTATAAGTACCTTCGAAGGTTGAAAAATAATGTCTATAATAAAGCAAAGGTTGAAGGCTCAATATGCAATGCATATTTGGTGGAGGAGACATCTTCATTTTGTGCGCATTATTTTGAGCCATATGTGAATACGAGACATCGACAAGTGCCACGAAATGTACAAAGATTTAGAGATGAAAATCAAGAACATGAGGGGTTGGTTTCTATTTTTAAGCATCCCAGTCGAGCTTTTGGTAAGGAAAATTTTAAATATCTTAATGGAGAAGAATATCATTCAACCCACACATATATTTTATTGAATTACGAAGAAGTAAAGCCCTATATTGAATAAGTATATTGAAATTTTTGTTGATGTGAGTTAAAAATAATTAATATATGCACAAATATTAATTTATTTATATATAATTTATCTATGTTTGCCATAGACTTTATGTGGTTGTATTAAAGGAAGAGTAACTAAGCATTGAAGAAGCTGAAATTGATGCTAAACTTGATAAAGACTTTGCATCTTTGTTTGAGGCATATATGAGTATACATACATATATACATACACAAATATTACTGTATATATATATATATATACACAAACACACACTAAGCATATTCTTATAACATGACATATCTTTTATAGGGTAATAATTTGAATTCAAATATCTCCAACCAATTCATAAAGGACCTTGCATAAAGACCTTTAAGAGGCGTTAGGATATTTCCTAAGTATTATATGAATGGATAAAAGTTTCACACTTTGGGGCATGGAGAAAGTAAAGTAACCATAAACACTGGAGTGTGCACAAAGGGTAGTAATTTTAGTGCAACTGAATTGGACTTTTATGGTCAATTAATAAAGGTCCTATAATTGGAATACCCTGCATTACCAACCAATAAAGTAGTATTATTTAATTGTCATTGGTTTAATCCAACACCAAATTTAGGTATAAGAACTCACCACCAATATAAGCTTGTTGATGTGAACCACATGCAAATTTTCAATAGATATAAACCATTTATTCTCACTGGGCAAGCGATGTAAGTGTACTATACTTCTTATCCTAGCACAAGGAAGAACATGTCTAATTAGTGGCCTATTTGTAAGATAAAAGCTAAGGGTATAGTGGAAGTGGCGGAGTCATCTACAACTTTATTATCAAATGCAATAGCATTTCAAGAGGATGACATAAAAGACCATCATATTGATGTTGATGTAGACTTATAGAGATTGATGATGTAAAAATTAATAAAAATAATGAGCCAGAACATATAATAGAGTCAGATAAAGAATATGAAGGATTAGAAGATGATTATGATGATAATGTCAGTGATTGAAAATATAATTACTTATAGTAATATGAACTTACCTATATTAATTTTAAAATACTTATTTAAAATTTGATTGTGTTGTGTTCATTTGAGCTTTATTAAGGTGATAGTAATGCCATGAAATATTGGTTATAAAGGTTGTTAACATATTTTCATTATTATGTAAATGTATTATTTTATGATATAGTCATTGCAGGTATGAGAGGTGGCCATTTCGCAAGTTGAAGTGTTCATTCTGCTGGTTATGGGAAAAATGTACCATCCTTACCAAATGAATCTCCTACATCCACTTCCCCACCAGCTCTTGGTTTACCCCCTAACTTGGATGTAGGCACACCATCATTTGTCCCATAAACTGACCTAGAGTCTTCAATAGGATCAGCACCAACCGGGTCATCACAAATATATGGTAGTACACAAAGGGGAAATACGATTTCCCCAATTGATAGAGATACCATGTATGAAGTAAATTATTTATTTTGACACTTCTAAAGAAAGCATAATATATTGTTAAACTTTAAAATTTTTTTATTATATATTTCATATACAAGTTTTCTCCAAGTAATAGGACTTCAACTAAAATTACTAAGATATTTTAGGAAAGGTTAGACAAGGAAGGTGTGACATGTAGCTTAGTGCCTAATATGACTAAAGAGTTCTATCGGGAGGAATTTAAGGTAAATATTGTTTAAATATTTGGTAATAAGTAGTCTCAAATGTTTTATACATACTTTTATCATATTCTCATGTATTTTAAGTATTAAACTATTTTAAAGGGAATAAATAATGTGTAATATATAGTAATTACCAAATTATTTTTACAAAAAGCATGTCAATGGGATGACGCAAAGACGCCAGCAGTAAAAAAAGCTTTTTATAAGGTGGCAGTAAAAAGATACAGTGATATGTTGTGCAAGATGTGAATTGAAGGAAAGAAGGAAAAAGATATATCGAAAAATGTATGGGAGAGCTGGAAGCAATATTGGAATACCCCAAAATATAAAAAAAAAATGCAAACAAGTTGCCAAAAATCATCAGATTGAGAAAAGTGGACCAGGCACTAGACTTTCTACATATACTGGTGGTTTTAGATCAACAATTGAACACTACATTGCTTTGGTAATAATTCTAATTTCATAATTTATCAACAGCTTGTCAATTTTTTTTTATTTTCTGTATAAATTAATGAATTAATTAATGATAAACTTTTTTAGTAAAAGGAGTTAGAACATCTTCCTACCTCATTTGAAGTATTTAAGAAGATGCGCACAAAAAAGGATGGATCTTTTGTTGATAAAAGATCATAGGACATCAATGTAAGAAATATTTAATATTTAATATTAAATTTTGCATTTTATCTTTGAAATTTTTGAAACACATTAAATGTAATGATAATTATATAGGATACTGTGGAGAGCATGGTTGCTTATGCTTCGTAGTCAATGGAAGGGTCTGTGGAACCTGTGGAGGTTAATGTGAGCAAAATATATCTGCAGGTTGCTGGAAGTAAAAAAAAAAGGTGAGTATATAGCCTCAGCTCTCAAGCATCTACATTTTACCCTGATACTTTTAGTAGTTCCTCAACCACTTCACGGTATGATTTTACATCGGATGAGTATTTCCAACAACGTATGAATGAAGTGGTGGAGTAGAAGGTGGAATTACGAATTCAAGAACTGTAAAAAAAGATGAATGAAGATATACGAATATATAAAGAGCAAGTACAACATGATCAACAACAGATGAATGAAGAAATGAGAAAATATAAAGAGCAAGTTGAGCGTGATCAACGTGAAATGCAAGAGCACATGGAGAAGTTTATGCGTATGTTTTCACAGTCTCAACCTAACTCTCGACTTCCATCTTTTACACCTCCAGATTATGATGGTACTTAGCATTAATCATTTTGCATAAATGATTATGTAATTAATTTGGATAAATAATGATGTTAAGTTGTGTGGTTTTTATGTTAGTTTACTATGTATTAAAGTTATGTTAGTTATTTATGGTTGTTTTGTAATGGATGTGTCCTTTTATAAAAATATTTATTGGTATTTGATTTCAATTAGAATATATGTTCTTGATTACTATAAAAAAAATTGTCATATTAGGTACATAATTTGATTTCATTTGAATTTATTTATTTTTTTTCAATTTGCTAAATTAGCAACAAATTTTGTAATTCCATCACTAAAATTAGTGACAAATTTTAGAATTCCGTCGCTAATTTTAACAATAGATTTTTAAATTCTGTTGCTAATTTTAGCGATGGATTATTGAACTCTGTCACTAGTTTCTAGCAACAAACATTTTAGCAACGGATGAAAAAACATTGCTGCGATTTAGCGACGGAAAAATCCGTCGCTAAAACACCTAATTTTGGTAGTGATAAATTAAGGACAATTAAATCATTTAAACTGCTAATAAGATCAAATTGGAGTGAAATTATCAAGAGAATGAGTGCAAAAATCCCTGCTTTATAATATATAATAAAGTAATTAAAATGGAATAGGATTTTTTAAGTAATAATCATATAATTACTTATTTCTTGTAGTGAGTAACTATATTTATTGTAAAAAAATTGAATATTCAATGTGAAAAAAAAAATTATGATATTAAAAAACTATGAATTTAATGTGTGATCATTGTATGGGTAAAACTCTTAAATTACCTTGAAAATTACCTCTTATTTGGTATAAATAAATTTCATAAAATTATATGAAATTTATTAAGTATTTAAATAAGTGCATTTGATTTATAAAAAATAAAAAATTTTGTAAAATCTATTTTCAATTTCAATTTTTTAATTTTGTAAAATTACTTATTATTAAACCAAATTTTTAAGATTTTAAAATAAATTTATTTTATAAAATATTTTTTAAAATTAAATATATTTTATTAATAAAAATTTATTTGAAAGTAAATTTTATTTAAAATTTATTTAAAAATAAAATAAATTTTTTACTGGAAGTCAGACAAACAAGACTTTATGAG
Source organism: Mallotus nudiflorus (assembly GCA_947683625.1). Taxonomy (NCBI): domain Eukaryota; kingdom Viridiplantae; phylum Streptophyta; class Magnoliopsida; order Malpighiales; family Euphorbiaceae; genus Mallotus; species Mallotus nudiflorus. The sequence goes on along the minus strand of CANTUR010000029.1, from coordinate 551,081 downwards.
ATTTCAAATTTATAAATTGAGTGAAAAAAAAAAAAGTGAGAAACTTGAGAATGCCAATCATAGGGGATAGATAGCCAAAACATGTTACACATCAACTTCTATCAATTTAATGAAAAAATGAATTAAATTAATTATTAAAAAAAAAACGCAGTCCATAACAGAAAAGAATCAGCTTTTTCTAGATGAATAGCAATCTTTTAAAGAATTGGCCGTAACTACATTAGTGATCATTAACAAAATCACTTCTTTTGAAGAACAACATATTTATTAATAACTTCTTTTCCCTTATTTTATTAATTAATTGAAAACTTAATCAATATTTTTTTAAGCTATTTAATGGATATATTATATATGAGATTTCTTAACCAAGGGAATTCCTAAGAAGCACCCAAATATTGCTTAATAAACATTATCAACAATAATGTAATACACTATCTGTAAAGGGTAAATTACTATTTCACTATCTGTTTTGGTATATTGTAATACTCCATCCATAAAATTATAAAAATATATTCATTCGCTCTTATATTTTAGTAAAATAAATTAAAAAATTCTTATGTTAATTTTTCTGTTAATTAAACATTAAATGACTATAAAAAAAAAAACTAAAATAACCTCTTTTATCAAATTGCCCTAAATATAAAAAGTAGTGTTATCAATTTTTACTTTTTTTTTTTTTTTCTCTAAATTGAGAATCTACCATGGTACACCACTATGTTCTTCCTTCTCTTGCGCCTTTGTCCCCACCGTCACTGCTTGTTAACCTACTGTCACACCTGCACTAACATATAGGTTTTATAAAAGGCTAAAGGTACAAATTGCACCCTCAAATATGGGGTTAGGACTGAATTGGACCCTCATATTTTTTTTTCCTATTTAGAACTTTTTTATTCAGAATTGCCTCAATTTGGACCTCACACATACGAAGGCCTAAACTGACGTTAGAAACATGCATAGCTGGACTTGTGGGACCCACCAACTGTGCCGTGTCACCGGATAACTCATTCCTTTTCTCTGTCGCTAAACCTTTGAACCGTGTTTATTTTAATAAACACGGTCACCACCGTCTCTCCACTCCCACTGCCACCTCCGCCGCTTTCTCCCATTCACAGGCGCCAACTTCTACTTATTATCACCAGCATCAACAAAACACTTAACCCTAATTTGATTCTTTTCAAATTTCTATATCAAAGTGATATCATTTCTTTTAGATTCTACAAGATGCATAATCCAACACCTCATATGTCTCAATCAAATCAATTTGCTGTTGTTAAGTAGGCATACTAAGAATAGCCCCATGGCCTTCATCTCCTGATCGAACGGTAACTATTACTTGATAGAAGTTCTTATGAGGCTCTCTTATAAAAGAAGCAGAAGGAGACGGTGAAGGAACTTCAGTGCTTACTGCTCTGCAACTAATCGTGCAGAGTCTGAAGGTATCATTAGAATTGCTAATATGGTGGCAACGCCTTAAATAAAAACGTGAAAAAGGGCGAAATTAGTGTCGTTTGGAAATCTAAATGAGGCGAGAGAGAAGAATTGAAATGAAAGCTGAATAGGATACCTTTTAGGAAGGAGATGAGGATAGAATAGCTTGTCGTCGCTGCAAAATTTGAGGTTGCCGATAAATGAAGATGAAGGAGCAGTGGCCATGTAGAACACCATTATCTTATCATCGACACCAGACCAGTCACTAGATAGATATGGAGAGAGTCCACAGAGGACGGTTCGGGTTTTAAGCGAGGGTTAAAGATTTTAGCTAATGAATGTTCTGGATCAGTAGTGTTATTTGTAAGCCCAGAAAAAGTTTTGCTAATGCAAATCCAATAGTTGCAACAACAGGAGCAAAAGTTTTAAAACAGAGAAGACCCAAACGAGAGAACCACATGCAGATGATGATATTGAAGAAGGTAATTTTTTTTGGTTATTGATTATACTGCTTTTTTAGGAAAAAAATTGTTTAATTTGTTAATGGGTGATTAATAGAGTTATTTTTGAATTGCAATTTAAGCTTATGGTTGTTTTGTTGATTGATTGCAAGAGATCTTCAATGAATAGGTCTGCCTTTGGGTGTGTTTTAAGAGGTTCTGCAAGTGAGTTCTTGGCTGCGAAAAAAGGAAGTTTAGCAATGCTCACTTACTGTTTGTCAAAATGTCTGTGAACCAAATTGCCCTTTTTTTTAGCAAGGGCATCTGTTTCTTCTATTGGCCTTAGTGAGTGGCACGGTATGCCACCAAGCCTTATTGTGGATTTGCTTGTTTCAGATTTGGTTTCTTGAATGAAAAAAAGAAAAAAAAAAAAGATAAGCATATGAATGTTTCATAGGAAAAAAAGTCGCAAGCTAAATTGCTACATGCAGATGATGTTTTTGTTTGTTACAATTTTCTATGAAAAGATAAGGATCCATGGCTTATTTGGTAGGTAATGTGCAAATTTTATATGGTTGTAGGGCAACAAGTGTTTTTCTTTTTCTTTTTTCTTTTGATTTAGAAAACATATAAATAAATAAATTTTGGTGACAATAATTTTAATTATTAAATAATTTATAAAAAAAATTGATTATTTTGTATTGTAAGTCAAAGTTTTAGTATGTATAATTTTTAATTTATAAAAAATTAATTAAAATGTTTATAGAATTTTTATTTAAAGTACTTATTTTTAAATTGTATTTTCAAAAAAAAAAGTGTTCTTATTTGCATAAATAATTAATTAAGCTCACAGCAAAATTACTCATTTTTATATTTTATGAAAATTTTTATTTAGAAAATATCAATTTATTTTAACCCATCTTTAATGCCAGAATTATTAAAGAGAGAGACAGGGGGTGAAAATCAAGTGTGAATCAGACAAGAAGAGTGGAACCCACACATTCACATCAATTAAAATAAACGTCTGTTTGTTCTTTCGTTTGCCCAAGATTCAAATTGAGACAATTCTGAACAAAAAAGTTCCAAATGGTAACAAAAAAAAATTGAGGGTCCAATCAAATTCTAAGCCCATACTTGAGGTCCAATTTGTACCTTTAGCCTTTATTAAAAAAATTATAAAAATATGCACATTATTACATTAAAAAATCATATAAATTTCTAAATATAATTTTAAAATTAGGCAAAATTGAAATAATTAGTGAAATTAATAAAATTGAAATAATTAATGAAGTTGATAGAATAAAGTAGTATAATTTTTATTATTTTTAAGGTAAGAAATTGAAATTATTGCTATTGTCCTTCGAATATTATGAAAAAATTAGTTGAATTACAAATATTTTTAAATTATATATGGAGTAATTTCACTTGCTGTCATTAATGATAACAATTGTCAAGTTATGAATTATCATTCACTTTTATTTTTAAATTTTAAGTTATAAAAGTGTTTTAGTAATTTTAAAATTAAATCAAAATAAAATAATTTGCAAAATTAATAAGTTAAATTGTTGTAAAATTTTGAGGATAAATTTAAAAAAAATAAGGATATATTTGTAAAAAAATTTGAAAGTCAAAGATAGAAAAATTAATAATTTTTTTTCTAATTTTCATATTAGCAAATAATTTTTATATACACGTCATATTAACATATACGTATACTATTTTAACCATGAATAAATTTAAAACAAATCAAAAAATTTATATAATAATTTGCCACAATTTTAAAAATAAGATAGATTGATAAAAAAATGATTAAAATGTATAATAGAGTTATATAACAATCCTCATTGCAAAGACAATCTTTAATTTGTGTTGTTTGAATGTTTGCGCTTTTTAAGAGTTTTTTTATGGATTAATTTATTTGTTTTTGTTGTTTGTGTTAATGCAGCTCATCATTGAATTACTAACGTCGCTGTTGAACTACAAAGTAAAGGTCAACTTTTTAACTTTTATAGTGCCATCTTTGAATTGAAGTAGTTTATATATCAAGGGTAATTTTAACTTTTTCTTTTATTATTCTCAATTTAACTTGTATATTTTTATTAACTGTCAAAAAAAACTAGATGAAAGAATTAATAAGTGTAACGGAATATAATAAAAAAATAAATAAATATAATATCAGAATGTTATGGATAAAATAAGATAATATAACAAATCAGACGAACGTAAAAGGTTCAATTTGCACTCTAGGTTTTTAACCTAAGAGCATATTGGATCTTTTGCTTTTTTTATTTTTTCCAATCGAAATTTCTGTTTTGAAAATCGAGACATATTGAAATTTTATTGATTATAATCAAATCTCCTAAGTTTTTTTAGTAAAATTAAGTCTTATAAACTAATAAAAAACTATTTTTAACGGATACTAATAAATTAAATTGATAATTTTTTTAGAAATATATATATAACCTCATTATTAAATTTTAAAAGTTTTTCAACCAATAAAATAGTTTTTTTTACATTTTTCTTAAATTTTTAAAATTAAGTGATATAAATTTCAAAAAATTACCAAATTTATTCATTAATATAAATATAAAATTGATAATTCACCTAAAATTTAATTTTAATGGTTGAATACAAATTTTTAAATGTTATTCATTACTTTAAATTTTTATATCTACACAATAATTGACAAGTAAAATTTTTTTATTCCACTATTCCAATAAAATTTTAGATCAATTATCTATTCTCTATTTATATGAACGAATAAATTTGGATATTTTTTGAAATTTATATCACTTGATTTTAAAATTGTAAGAAAAATTTTTAAAATATATTTTATAGAATGAAAAAATTTTAAAATTTAATAATTAGATTATATATATATATATTTCTAAAAAATTATCAATTTAATTTGTTAAATTTCCATTAAAAATAGTTTTTTTATTAGTTTATAGGATTTAATTGTAATAGAAAAAATTTATAGGATTTGATTGTAATCAGTAAAGTTTCAATATGTGTCAATTTTCAAAATAGAATGTCATAACCCAAATCGGGAAGTCATGACTGGAGCCAAGGAATAGGAATCCTTTCGAATCCAAAACCCATAGCAAGCCTTAAAATAAAAACGCATGTAAATATGATATAAAAATATGTTGAAATTAAAACTTTATTATTATATCTCTAACTAATACAATACACTACTACTATAATAACACTAATACTGCAATGATTACTAAAATACAAGAAAAATGACAGATCAATATTTACACAAATCAGCTAGAGAGGAAAGAGTCTGGCAAATAGTACTACAAGAGAGGTTTGAAATGGAAGATCTTGAAAAAAAAATATTGAGGGGAATCAGACCTCACTGAGTGAATATTATAATATATATGCACGCAACCTAAAGTCATATATAATCAAGTATCAATATATATATATATATATATATATATATATATATATATATATATATATATATATATATATATATATGCATTTCATATAGATGCTAAAATCTATTTTTATATAATAATAGATTCAGAAAAATTTATTTTGGGTAAAGAATCGGAGCATAATCCTAAAATATTCCGCAACCTCGATCACTAAACCTCACTAGCCAACAAGCTCACTTAATTTCAAAATATTTCTCTTTTCAATTTTTGGATAGTAGACTGGCCCAAGACACTAAGTCAATCGAACTCCCACAGTCTCACTATCGGCGTGATTAGTCCCGAGACATTAGGTCAACCGAGCTCTCGCAATCACACCACTCTTTCACCACAAACCTCGACAATTAATTAATCAAGTCTTACATCAATAATTTTATAATATCAATCCCAAAAATCTAACATATTGGTACGCATGCAGTCCTAATATAACCCACTAGTTAGCACATTCTACTACTATCTTTCAAATAAAATCTTATAATTATTAAAATAATGAAATACATAATTTAAACATGATAGCATCTACTTTTAAAGTGATATACCAAACTTATACCAAAACATATATATAATCATTTAATAAAATAAATCATACTTAATTACATTATAAAATATGGATGCTTACAAATTTGTATTCTACTTGCAATACATAAATATGATAATAACTCACAGTTGTGCGCTCCTCTAAAAGAAATAGACTGGTCTAGTTCGGTAGGCCTTGGTCTCAGTGCAACTATAGAAAATAAATAAAAAATAATATTAGAATCGAAATCCTAATTTTTTACTTCTATAAATTCTAAGGAATGACTCAATTTAGGACACAATTAGACCAAAAATTTTTTTTTTAAAAAAAGGATTGACCCGATGTCACATTTTACGAGAATTTTATTGAAAATTCGACAAAGTCTCCTCTGTAACATGGGTGTCTCTCTACTAAAAGTAGAATCGATCCTACAAGCAAACATACTTCAATATTTATAAATGCACAACTTCTAAGGTTGGACCCCTGAACTACACAATTTGCCCAACTGAGAACTAAAATATACAAAAATTAATAATTTAATAATAAATATTAAAAATCACTAAAATTCATAAAAATCAATAAAATATGTCAATACAATTTATTTGAATAATAAAAACATTAAAGATAATTTATTTTCAAATTAATTTAATAAAATCTCAAATAGGGTTATGTAATATTAGTAAAAATTCCATTTTTCAAGTACTTGAAGTTAAATAGCATAAAGTACAATTAATTATTTAAATTACTTAGTTATATAATTTAAAAAAAAAAAAGCTAAAAATCCATTTTAACCATAAAAGTAATAAATAAGCTATTATTTAAGTAAAATTTCAAAAATTATTATTAATTAGCTAAAAATAGTAAATAATTCATAAAAATTATTTTAATACTATTTATTATTCAAAAAATTATCCAAAACATAATAATTAACAATAACTTCAATTAAAATACAAAATTTACTAATTTTTCCAAAAATTACCATAATATTAAATATTTTCTAAAAATTAACCAAAATTACTATAAATTCATAAAAAACTATTTTCTTATTTCTAAAGCTTAATGTTTATATTAAATATACTAATTAACATTATTATCAATAAAAATCATATAATTAATAAAATTTACCTTATTTTTCAAAAATACAATTTTATACATAAACTAAATAAATTCATAATTAAAAATGTAAAATTAATTTCACCAAATTTCCTTCACAAACCATAATCCAAATAATTCAAACAATTTCTAAAAATATTAAAATTTTCAGGCATGGATCACCGGAATAGTGACTTACTGGAAAATAAAAATACAAAAATTTCAAATAATTCAGAAAAATCAAACAAAAATATATTTAGGTAGCTCTTTATGCACACAACCACATTTCCAAAGGAATTAAGCATGAATCAAACTATATCAAGGTCAACAAAAATCAAAACCTATATTGACCTAAACTAAAACTTAAGTATAAAACAATTACCGAACATCCTAAGCTTGAAACGATCTAAGATTCAGCTTGCTCGGACTGAGAGGAGTCGAACAAGCTTGAAACCGCAAGCCTTCTCCACTGGAAAACATCACCGGTGATATTGTTGGTAGCTACTACGTTGACGGAAATAGGGGAAATCGAGCTTGTTGACAACGACGAAAAGGAAGGGAAGAAGGGAGGTGATGGTGGCAGAATGGTGGCTGGTGGTGGTACTGTTTGTTTATGCAAATCATAGAAGAAAGAAGGAGAAGGGAAAGAGAATGAAAGGGGGAGGGAAAGGGAAGAGAGAGAGGAAGGAAAAAATTTTAGGTTTTTTTTTTGAAAAAGACAAAACATTATACATATATAATAATAATAATAATAATAATAATAATAATAATAATAATAATAATAATAATAATAATAATAATATTTTCAAATTAAATCCACCTCTAAATATTAAAATATTTAAAATAAAATAAATAAATATTATTCACAAATAATACAATAATAATATTTTTAAATAATATATAACAATAAATTAAACTTTTAAATCTCGATTTAATATTAATACCAATAATAAAATAAAATAAACACCAAAGTAATCCAAATATATAAAATTTAAAATATTTATTAACAATGTATATCTCAAAATTAATTTAATAATTTATGAAAATATTAGGTTATAACAATCTTCCCCCCTTACAAAAAAATTCATCATCGAATTTTAAATAAAAGAATAGAAAACAAAAATTCATTGAGGAAAAAGGTAAGGGTAGGCTACTCGTATCTCACCCTCAATCTCCCACGTATGTTCATCTACGTCGTTGCTCCTCCACAACACCTTAACTATCGGGATATGCTTCAAATGCAACTAACGAACTTGATAATCTACTATCGCAACTGGCACCTCCATATACTTCAGGTCTTCATTTACTTCCACACTCTCAGGCTCCAATACATGCGAAGGGTCCAAAATATACCTCCTTAGCATCGAGATATGAAATACTAGATGCACTTGAGACAGATTCGAAGGTAAAGCTAACCGATATGCAACCATGCCCATTCTCTACAGAATCTCGAACAGTCCAATATATCTTGGTGCTAATTTCCCTTTCTTGCCAAATCTCATCACACCCTTCATCAGAGACACCTTCAAAAACACAATATCTCCAACTTGAAACTCTACATCCTTACACTTTGGATCCACATAACTTTTCTATCTATTAGCTGCAGTTTCCAATCTTCTCCTGATCATAACAACCTTCTCAGCTGCATCCTGGATAATCTCAGGTCCAATCAAAACTCTCTTTCCAATCTCATCCCAATACAAAGGGGATCTACACTTCCTTTCATACAAAGCTTCATATGGTGCCATTTCAATATTGCTATGGTAGCTGTTATTATAAGCAAACTCTACCAATGGCAAATGATCATCCTAAATACCTCCAAGATCCAATACACATATCCTCAAGTATCTAGATCATTCTCTCCGATTGACCATTTGTCTGAGGATGAAAAATAGTACTAAAATCAAACCTTGTGCCCAATGCTTCCTATAAATTCTGCCAAAATCAAGAGGTAAACATTGAACCTCTAACAAATACAATGGAAACAGGCACTCTATGAAGGCACATAATATGCTTAACATACAACTTAGCCAACTTAACTACAAAATAAGTAGCTTTAATTAGTAAGAAGTGACTTGATTTTGTTAACTTGTCCACAATCACCCAGATCGAATCATATTTATCCTTTGAATGAGGTAACCCTACCACAAAATCCATAGTAATTCTCTCACATTTCCACTCAGGAATAAGAAGAGGCTGAAGCTTTCCAGAAGGCTTCTAATGCTCAGCTTTCACCTATTAACACGTTAAGCACTTAAAAACATAATCATCTACATCCTTCTTCAATCCATCTCACCAGTATAAATCTTTAAGGCTATGGTACATCTTAGTAACTCTTGGATTTATGCTGTAAGTTGTAAAATGCACTTCTTCAAGGATCTTTTTTCTCAAATTATCCACATCAAGAACACATAATCTACCACTGATCCATAAAAAAACTTTATCATCAAGTGTAAAATCAGTGAACTTCCCTTCACAAACATTCTCCTCAAGCTCTACTAGAATAGGATCTCAACTCTGAGCTGCTAATTTTCATTATCAAACCTTGATCCACTAACTTGTGTAACTCTTGGATCAAAGGTCTCCTCTTTGCACTAATGTGAGCAAGACTACTTGATGACTTTTTACTCAAGGCATCTGCTACCACATTAGCCTTGCCTAGATGATAAAGAATATCACAATCATAATCTTTCAAGAGTTCTCACCATCTCCTCTGCCTCAAGTTCAAATCTCTTTGCTGAAAAATGTACTTCAAACTCTTGTGATCTATGAAAATCTTATAAGTCACTCCATACAGATAATGTCTCCAAATCTTGAGAGCAAAGATCACTGTAATTATCTCTAGGTCATTAGTAGAATAATTATGTTCATGCTTTTTCAATTGTCTCGGAGCATAAGCTATCACCCTACCATTCTACATCAACACATAACCTAGGCTGACTCTGAAGGCATCATAATACACAGTAAATTTATCTTCCCTATTAGGTAAGGTCAGAACTAGAGTTGTGGTCAACTTCTCCTTCAGTAATTGAAAACTGTTCTCACAAGCATCTAACCACACAAACTTTATATTCTTTTGAGTTAGGCGAGTCATAAGAGCTAAAATTCTTGAGAAATCTTACACAAATCTCCTATAATACCCAACCAAACACAGGAGACTTTGAATCTCTGTGACTGACGTTGATCTGGGCCATTCAAATACTGCTTTAATCTTTTATGGATCAACCTTAATACCATCTTTAGATACCACATATCTAAGGAATGCAATACTCTCCAACCAAAAATCACACTTTGAGAGTTTAGCATAAAGTTGATATTCTCTCAGTGTCTGTAGTACTGTCCTCAAGTGATATGCATGATCTTCCATACTCTTCAAATACACCAGTATATCATCAATGAAGATTGCTACAAACTGATCTATAAATGGTCTGAATACCTTGTTCATTAGATCCATAAAAGCAACTGGTGCATTAATTAATCTGAAGGACATCACCAGAAACTCTAGTGATTATATCTGTAGACTGCGGGGTTTAGTGTGCGTCTAAGATTTTAGCAACCGCGACACTGTTTAAGCTCAGGGCCTTAGAGAACACACTAACCACTGTCACAAAGACATGGCATGGAGATGAGGAGTTATCACCCAGGGTAATAACTAGGACAAATTGAAAAGGTGGTACTCGATTCCCTAAAAGAAAGCTAGCACCATAACCAGGAGATTCTGGATACGAAATACTAACTTCTCTTAGTTTTGTGTTCATTTAGAATAATTTTATAAATGATTATTTCATCCTCTAATTACATGCAATTTTATTAAACCCTAATTAACATCCATCTAACCCAAAAGGCAACAAGTCAATAAAATTACAAGTAAAAAATGCATCAAAAAGGCAATGTCCATATGTCTAAACTATGTTAATTTTATTTTATAAGTTAGCTAAATGTACATATTTTATTTACAAGTGAAATGGACTAAAGGTGGAACTACATTTTTTTATCAATTAGTGAGCCTAGATCATTTATTTTAGTTTATCTAAGGAATGAACTTAAGTCTATTCAATTTTAAAGGAAAGTTAAATTAATAGGTCTAAGTCTAACTTGGTTTTATTTTAAGTGAAATGTGGGCCTGGGTCTATTTATTTTAAAAGAAATGAACTTAAGTGAACTGAGCTAAGTCTAAACAAGTTTTAATTATCTAAGTGGGCCTAAAATCTAATTAACCTAATGGGTCTAAGTTGATTTTAATCATTTAAAGCCCTAAACCATTTTTTAAACCTATTTAAATTGAGTTGAACCTAAGCATAGGCTTGGGGCCCAAAACAAAATAAAAAAGCCCAAAAAACATAAAAAAAACATAGAAAAATCAAATCAAAACACATTCACATATGATTTCTAAAAAACCTAATTTAATTACATACAAACCCTAATTAACTAAAGCCACCATTAATTTTATAAAAGATTATCCAGTGAACCTAGTTTTACTAATTAACTTTAAAGTGTAGAAAATTAAATCTTTCACTATTCCCACTACTGGGGCTATTACAAACTACGTACAAAAATTAAAATTAAACAATTATACACACATGAATTAAAATAACTACACATAACACCAAAATGAAAAATAAAGATAAACCCTAAATTCTACTGGAAAATAACACAGGTTCTTCTATGGCATTCCATGGACCTTCTGTTCAGTTTAAACACAAGCAGCATCCTCCTCAATCCAAATTCACACATCAAAATAAAAACACAGAAATAATCAGATTAGTAATGAAATTGAATAATAAAAATAATAACGAAATAAAATAAAAATCACAAAAGAAAAGAATAGAAAAGAATAAAATAGAAAAAACACTGATGATTTTAGATGTTGTGCAAATGCCCTTGAGAAAGCCCCTCAGATTGGATTATCACTGTTGAAATTGAATTGTTGTTAATTCTGGACTAGAAAGGGCATTCTCAGTAGCTTTTTTATTTTTAGGGTTTTTTTTTACGCAATCAGGTTTTTTTGTCAGTTTCTCTCTGTGAGTCTCCCCCAAAAAATCCTCCCCCTCGCACGTATACAGACTTTGCTTTAAAGCAAAGTCTGCGTACTGACTTGCCAAGTTTACAGGAACGCTCATCTCTCCCAAAACAAACTGATAAGGATTTTGATTTTGAAAGTTATGTGTTTTGAATGCGTCAAAATCTTTTTCGGATAAAAATAAAATTCAATTTTAACCAATCAAAACATTGAAAAATAGACAAAAAAATTAAAAAAATACGCGAAAAATTGAAAAAAAAATGGGACTTTTACGAGTCGACATTATCTAATGTCGATCGGTATTGTGTAATGTCGATTAGCATTACACAATGCCAGTCGGCATTAAATGCCAACCTTTTTTTTTTACTTTTAATTACCAAAAGACCCCTGAAAAATTGACTTCCTTGCAATCAAATCCTAAAAAGCAATGCAATTTAGTCCTTAAAGTCCAGAAAATCGACAATCAAGTTTAATTTTTGAATACATTTCATCATAGGGGCGTACGTCGTAATTGTGCACAATTGCATCTCGAAATTGAGTGCTTATAGTTACCCCCCTTTGTCGCTGTTTGCTTGACAAATTACAGCAAAGTAATAAAAGTACACAATTTTGAAAGAAAGAAATTAGGACATTTGATTGTATCCTAAATGAAAGATCGATGCTCAACTTGTTGAGCAAGGTGTAATGTTTGACAAGTCTCACTAAATTTCCTGTGGAGCATCTAGTGGACTTTGTGCAAATGAGTATCACTATATTACCTGTAGAATGTTTAGTGATGATAAATTGAAAACTTGCTATAGTTCCTGTAGAACGTCTAACAATGATGAATTTCATTATATTCCCTATGGGTTGTCTAACGATGCATACTATATTCCTTATGGGACGTCTAGTGATGATGAGATTTCATATATTCCCTATAGGACGTCTAGTGATGATGAGATTTTGTTATATTCCCTGTGGGATGTTTAACGATGCACACTATATTCCCTGTAGGACGTCTAGTGAAAATGAGATTTCGTTATATTCCCTGTGGGACGTTTAACGATGCATACTATATTCCCTGTGGGACGTCTAGTGAAGCTGAATTAAAAATCTGCTATAGTTCTTATGGAACGTCTAGCATCGATGAGTTTCATTATATTCCCTATGGGACGTCTAATGATGTACACTATATTCCCTGTGGGACGTCTAGTGACGCTGAATTGAAAGTCTGCTATAGTTCCTGTGCAACGTCTAACATCGATGAATTTTATTATATTCCCTGTGGGATGTCTAACGATGTACACTATATTCCTTATGGGACATCTAGTGAAGTTGAATTGAAAATCTGCTATAGTTCCTGTGGAACGTCTAGCATTGATGAATTTGAAAGTTTATGTCATAACTGCTATACACTACATAACATAATGAAGGTTATGACTACTGTGCAGCACATAACATAATCATTTGAAATTCATATCATAGCTATTATGCAATATATGAATCCTTTGATTGAAATGATGCATGTAAAATAAAAAAATGAATAATGTAATCTTATTCAGTATTCTGTACTTGACAGAAAATTCAAAATCACAAATTGATTATGCGGTCTTAAATAATTCAATGAATTATTAACTTGATGAATGTCATGATTTAATTAGGAACATATTCTTAATCAGAATGCAATTATGGACCAAATTATAAGAAAGAAAAGATGGATAAAAATGTAAGTAAATTGGAAGGATTAAAATGGATATTTTTCATTTTATATATCCTTCCCCTTTCATGGATCACTGCCCTTTTCTTCCTATTCTTTTCTTTGTCTTTTGTCCTTCCAATTGATTTTGATTTTTTTTCTTGATTTCTTGACCATTTATGGTCCGATTTGTAATCTGTTTGATCCTATGGCCTCCTCGTCACTTGGACCATGTGGGAGAGCAGGCATGCAAATAGATCCCATTGTTTTAAGTCCATGTTTTTCATAGAATAGACTTGGACTACGAGAAGGTGATATCATCCTTCCTTTGACCCATTTGCATCTTCACAAACTGGCAATGAGGTATGCTTTCTGTGCCTTCTGCTTCATTCTGTAAGATTAATTCAAATAATCTATAATAATTAAATTTTACAATGTAAAATTCAAATGCATGCTAACTAAATTAAAATTAAATTTAAAAATTAACTGGGATATGTAAGAAAAAATTCAAATTAAACATTGAAAAACAGTTAGGAATCATTGGAATTGTGTGCATGACCGATCGATTTTCTAGATTACCGACCAAAAAACTGGATTTTTTATCAAAAATCTAGAATTTCGATCGAAATTCTGGTTTTTTTCGATTTCCAAATTTTTTTTTACACATAAATGAACAAATAAATTAATAAATAAAAGCAATGTAGAGAATGATTTTGGTTTGTTGAATTTTATTCAGAAACCACTGAAATTCGAGGGATGCTTCCACTTGGCTCAAGAGTTGTTCAATGGTTTGCCAGAGAATGTGACGCAGATCATCTGGGCCTTTGGCTTCAGACGTTTCATTGCTGCTCTTCCAACTGCTCTAGGTAGATTAGATCATTATTTCTTATTTGCACTGATTGAGAGGTGGATGGACACCACTCATACCTTTCATACCCCTATAGGCGAGTTGACAATAACACCTATGAGTTTCTCTGCTATTACTAGTATCACATTTAGAGGGACTCTTGTACCCTTTGACATTAGCTACTGCAACCTTCTTGAAGGGAGTAAGAGTTAGTTCGTGCGTGATTTGATTGGATTTGTCCCGATGTGGAAAAATCATAAGAACGTAATTCTTTCCTCTCTGGTTGAGGGCTTCAGATGTCTACCCACTACTACTCCTCGCCAAATTGCTCATAATGCGAGATGTTTCCTCCTTATCCTGCTAGGCACTACTCATTTCTGTGAGACTGGTCATGAGGTAAGCATTGCTCTTCTAGGCCCGCTGCATGACTTAAACCAGGTCGTTACTCTTGATTGGGGATTTGCAGCACTTTCTTATCTATACTACAGACTCGACACTGTTTGTAGAGGTATAGTGACCATGTGTGGCTTTTGACATGCATTACATGTATGTTCTTATTTGCCTTTAATTTTGCATATATCCTAATCCCTCTCATGATTTTACTAACTCCTTTTCTTTCTCAAATCTGTAGTATTGAGTTTGGGCTAGTTCAAGGTTTTTGTGTTATTAGCCTGGATAGGAGTCTGCCTTTAATGCAAAGATGGGGTTCATCTCGCCTTGCCAGTATTAGGAACACACTTTAGACGTACCATGACCATCTAAATGCTCTAGAATGGAACCTGGTAAGAAAAATAATAAAATCATTAGTATTAGTTAGTGAAACTTAATTTAGCTAATGAAAATGAAAATCTGTAGGTTGATCTTGGTTGGTTGGAAGGTGCGGATGATTTCCAATGATACGACTTCATGGCTAGTTCAGCGAGGCTAGAGACACTGAGGATTCTACTTCTTGGATATGGTTGCAAGATGTGGTATCTTGGAGAGCCAGTATATCACTGGTTTGCAGGACCTACTAGGTGATGTGTCCTTTTTGATATTCCTGCTTCTGTGCTATGGAGTTCTAATCTTATTGGATTAGAGCTGAGGGAGGCACTGCAGGGGCATGATGCTTCGACTTTGCTTAAGCGATCCCGCCATTATCGACAATATGTCCAGGAGAACCTTTTAGAGCAGATTCCCATTGGTGATATTGAGGTATCTCCTAATGATTTCAATTGTCTTTTAGGAATTTGTGAATAACTTCTTTTTTATTTTTTCTTTTTTTTAGTTTGAGGAAGTCCGCTCTCCCGCTGTTGAAGCAGAGGAGGTAGAGAATGAGACTGTTCAAGAGAATGAGACTATTCCTGATCCTGAGATCGGCCCTGAGATTGAGAGATTTGAGTCCAGGCCCAGTCCGCAGCATGTTGGAACTAGCCATGATGGGGCCTCTGTCGGTGTTACGCTTGGTGATGTCTCTCTTCTAGACAAGTCTATGTTCTACTAGGCTCCCACTGTTCAGGCTCCAGTTGAGCAACAGATGTAGTTCGGAGATGCTCAGCTTCCTAGCTTTTATCCACCAGATGCTTCTCATGTGAGTACATTTGATTTATTTATTGTATGGATCTATACACTTGACATTGATATTAGTAAAAATTTTACAAAACAGGTTCCCTGGACACAGGCAGAGTATCTATTCGAACTTGCCTCATCTCAGAGATTATTCATGATGTAGGTTACAAACAGTTGGCGGGTAAGCGTCTACATTGAGAAAATGCAAAATGTATGCATGCTATGCATGAAATGCATATGATATGATGTTTTATGTGTATGCAAAGCAATTCCAATAGTTTAGAGCGGGAGAACGAGATGTTTCGTCGATAGCTTGCAGACTTGGGCTTTGATCAGTACAGTACTGGGACTTCATCTGCTAGACCTTTAGACACTTATCATCACGATGACCTTACTAGAGGATGGATCATATGGCCTGATTCCAGAGCTTGAGATGAGTGATTTAGAGTTTCTATATTCCTGTCTTTCTGCGTGTCTGTATCTAACTATTCTCTATTGTACTGCTTTTTTTTATTCCTTCAATGTCTCAAACACTATTAGATAAAACTGAAACAGTGTTTACATCTTTAACAGATTTTTTTCTTTCCTCTCTCTTTTTTTTTAAATAAATAACTAATTAAAAAAGATAGTTAATGAACATTATCCTTTTTAATTAATTATCCATTTATCTTAATACTTTTCCAAGATGGATAATATTGGATAGATAAATAATTAAAAGACTGGATTATCTTCCCAATTATCTATTTATCCCCATCCTTCTTAGATTTTATCACCTTATTCATATCTTTCTTTGCTAGCAGAATCCTTTTCCCACATAAACTCATCTTCTTTCCCTATATAAGACCATACAAGGGGCATTCTCCTTCATTCTCTACATCCTCATCACCACTCAAGCATCTCTCCAAACAATGAAGAAATTTCTTAGAAGTTTTAATGGCGATGACTAGAATAAGCTTCAACCTTTCCACATCAAATCCATGAAATCTCTTTAGCACTTGACTATCGATAACAATCTCCTACATGCTGCTACTACCTTTTGGGATGTCAAGGACCATGTATTCAAGTTAAATAAGCAAGAGCTTTGTCCAATGGTTGAAGAGTTTACTGCTATTTTGGGATGCACATTAAACTCTACTGCTATGATAGCCCTTCCTGATTTGGAGATGCAGTTTCCTGGCAGATTGGTTGCGCTCTTTGATTTTCCCCCAGATGATATTTACATGTATACGCATAACCCTGGGACCATCAATCTTTCTTCTCTGATCACTATCTGTGGGGCCTGGGACAAGAACACTACTTCTTGGACTAGAATAGTTACTTTCTGCTTATATGCTCAATTTTTGCTAGTTTCTCATCATGGTGGTGCCGATACACGCATTGTTAGTATTTTGGAACAGGTGGAGCTTGGAGCTAACCCTATGCCAGTTATCCTTACTGAGACCATCATTGGGCTAAACAGTTTCAAGACTTAAGACCATTTTTTCAGGAAGTTTACTTTTTCTTCAGGTATATAACCAAAACTTTTATTTATTTTATTTTGCCTTAATTTTTGCCTAAGCCACCCTTTCGGGTTTTCAGCTTAGCGGGCTTGCCTTAACTTTTGCCTATTCGGGTTTTTAACTTAACGAGCTTTTATTTTATTATTCTTATACCCCTTTTTTTTAGATTTGGTTATAGGAAAAGCTAAGCTTGCTTAATGTACCCCTCAATCCTTTGGCTTATCAACCTCATTAGCTACAATCTCGTCCCTTAAAAATGAAGGACAAACGTTCTATGGACCAATGGGTTGACTGGTTAAAGAAGATTTCAGATGCTATGATCACATGGGTCTGCCCTTAGTGGAAATTGAAGTTCATGATTATTGAGCTATATGATCACCGTGTTCCTATTCCAGGGCTGCGCTTCTCTACGTTTTTTACCCCTTTATGCCTTTGCCGTCAGTATGGTCGCCCTCAGTTCATTATTACTGTTCTGGTTGACTTTAAAGGCTTTCCTCTGAAACAATATTCTCTGGATAAGATTAGGAGCTTGTGACCTTGTAGAGCTCTTGAACGGAACATACACCTAGATGCTGATGTGACTACTGATGATGATTACAAAACTTGGGTTGTTATCCAAAAGACAGAACCACTAGGATTTGCTAGGTACAGGAGGACTTAAGCTTTGTATAATGAGTCACAAAGGAAGAAACAAAGACATCATTAGATAGAATGGTCTCATAGAGCTAGTCTTAGGCTTTCTTATGTTTTATTTTCCCTTTAAGGGCCTATGCTTTTTAATAAAGAAGGACATGCAAAGTTTAACAAAACTTCAATTTCAATTTGATTCATTAATTAGGGCCAAAATGAGTACATTTAATACATCACATGACATGACTTTTATTATCAACTAGTCCTCACGGATTTTCTAATTGAATATTTTTCACTCACATTTTATTTTCCTAATTTTTCCTGACTAGCCCTTTACGGGTTTTCTAATCAGCAGGACCATTCCTTTTTTATTTATTTCCCTAATTTTTTTCTGTCAGCCCTTTGTGGGTTTTCTGAACAATGGGAATGTCCTAACTTTTGCTTGATAATTTTTTCAGGTTTTCTAGTCAACGAACTTTATTTTCTTTATTCTACTTTTATTCATATTTTTTTTACAAGTAGTACTTCTTGAGGCGATCCAGATTAACAGGTTCCATGAACTCATTTCCTTCAAGATCTGATATCTTAGCAGCTCCTTTAGGTAGGATCGATTTGACCAAGTACGGTCCTTCCTAATTCGGTCTAAATTTACCTCTCTGATCAAACACCATGACTATAGACTGTTTCAATACCATGTCTCTAACTTTGATCTTCCCAGGCTTAACCTTCTTGTTGAACACCCTTGCTATACTTCTCTGATATATATTAGTATGGAATAAAATATCCATCCTTTTCTCATCTAGAGATACGAGATGATCATATCTTTTCTAAGCCCATTCATTCTCAATTATTTTAAATTCCATGACTACTCTCAAGGACTTAATCTCAATTTCTATAGGCAAAACTGCCTCATAACCATATACTAATAAGAATGGTGTTTGGCCTATGGCGGTTCTAGCTGTAGTCCTATATCCCCATAAGGAAAAAGAAAGATATTCAGACTAATCCTTGTAAGTTTAAACCATCTTAGAAAGGATTTTCTTGACATTTTTATTAGCTGCTTCCACTGCTCCATTAGCTTGAGGGCAATAAGGTGAAGATTTATGGTGCTCAATCCTATACTTTTATAACAACTCTGCTATTTCTGCTTGAAATTAAACCCCATTATTTGTCACAATATGATGTGGAACCCTATATCTATAGATAAGGCTCTTCTCGATGAACCATGCCATCTGTTTTGCTTTCAGAGTGTTGAAAGATTCTGCCTCTACCCATCTCGAGAAGTAATCGATTGCCACCACTATGTATTTATGCCCTTTTAATGTTGTCAGTCTTATTTCTCCTATGATATCAATTCCCTAACTACAAAGGGCCAAGTGGATGATAAACTATTCAGCATTGTTGGAGGCATGTAATTAAGATTCCCGTGGATTTGACACTGATGGCATTGTCTTACTATCCTTATACAATCCTTTTCTATAGTCATCCAATAGTACCCTTGTCTGATTATTTTCTTGGCTAGTATTATCCCATTCATATGAGAACTGCATATTCCTGCATGAATTTCTTTCATCACCTCATCAGCTTCATCTTTCTTGAGACATCTGAGTTGCATCCCATTTGCCATTCTTTTATATAATACTCCATCATGACTGGTATAGTTATGTGCAAGGACACGAAGAGTATATCTTTCTTTTGAGCTTGCTTCATCTGGATAAATTCCTTCTTCAATGAATCTCTGGACACTATAAAACCAAGGCTTTTCTTCAGGCCCTATTTGAACATTCATAATCTGCTCACCCCCATAACATGGTGCTCTAGACTTCATGATCACTAAAGGTTTCATGGCCAATCCAATTGCACTATCCCACATTAAAGAGAGTGTTGCCAGTGCGTTTGCCATCTGATTATCGTCTCTTGATAGATAGATAAAGAGACATTTAATGAAATTCTTCATCAAGGCTTTCAAATAGCAAATATAAGGCCTCAGCTTTTCCTTTTTTACTTCCCATTCTTCATTAGCCTGACTGATGACTAATATTGATTCCTCATAAACCAATAAATCTTTCACTCCAGCTGCCTCAACTCCATAGATACATGCTTCATACTCGGCCATGTTGTTTATGACCTTGAAATCTAGTTTCTTTGCCATTGGTATGGTTTCTCCTTCTAGTGTAACAAGAATCACTCCCAATCTAGCTCCTTTGTTGTTTACAGCCCCATTGAAGTAAAGTTTCCACTCCTAGTGCTCTACAACTGTTAAGTTCTCATCTGGAAACTCCAAATTCCACTACTCTTCACCTTCGATTGCATTTTGAGCTAAGAATTATGCTACTACTCTTCCTTTGATTACCTTTGTAGTAATGTACTCTATATCAAATTCAATTAAGAGTACTAACCATTGAGACATTTTTCCAGTTAGAGCTGATGCTTGAAATAGATACCTTAGAGGGTCTATTCTTGAAACAACTTGAACCTTATAAGATTGAAAATAATGCCTAAATTTCCTCGTAGCCTAAATCATGATCAAACATGTCTTTTCTACTAAATCATATTTTTTCTCATACGGTAGAAACTTCTTGCTTAGGTAGTACACTGCATGCTCTATTCCATCTGACCCTTCTTGTGCTAACATTGCCCCCATTGCATCCTCTTCTAAAGCCAAGTACAAAACTAATGGCTTACCCTATCTAGGTGGTTTCAGAATAAGTGGATTAATAAGATACTCCTTGATCTTATTAAAATCTTTCTGATAATCATCATTCCACTTAACCGGTTGATCTTTCCTTAAGAGCTTAAAGATAGGGTCATATATATTAGTGAGTTTTGCAGTAAACCTACTAATATACTGCAACCTGCCAAGGAATCCTCTTACTTCTTTTTTCATCTTCAGTGTCGGCATTTCCTGGATGGCTTTCACTTTATTTAGATCTACTTCAATTCTCCGACTGCTCACTCTATGCCCTAACAGCTTCCCTGAAGTAACCCTAAAAATGCACTTCTTCTGGTTGAGTCTCAAGTTGTACCTCTCAATTCGGGCCAAGAACTTGTCTAAGTCTTCAAAGTGTCCTCCTCTTGTCTCTGATTTGACCATTATGTCATCCACATACACTTCAACCTCCTTATGTATCATATCATGGGAAAATGCAGTAGCAGCTCTTTAATAAGTTGCACCTGCATTCTTCAATCTGAAAGGCATCACCTTGTAACAATAGGTCCCCCATTCTATGATGAAAGCTGTCTTAATCTTGTCCATAACTGCCATCATTATCTGGTTGCACCCAAAAAATCCATCCATAAAAGAATACATTGCACTTGCTGCAGCGTTATCCACTATTACATTAATGTGAGTGTAATATCCCGTATTTTTAAATATTTTTACACTGTACTGGGATATACAATGTTAATAATTTTTGTATATATACTATGATATTTTTACGAGTTGATGTGTATTTAAAATCTATTTTAATTATTGGGTATTATTTAAAGTCCTTTACGTAAAATTTTCTCGGGACTTGCATTTTCGGAAAAATTTTCACGTAAATATTTTATTATTAATTATTTTAAATATATTTATGGACTTGCATGAACTCATACGTATTTTTAAATTACTAAATAAAGCCTATGTGTGTATATATTTATTTAATTAGGGTTTAATTTATTACCATAATATTTTATTATTTGTTTATTAATTTTATTGTTATTTAATTATTTTATTTATTATTAAATTTTAAATTATTATAATAAGTGTGTGGTGTGTGATTTTTCCCAAATATTTTATTTAAAATTATTATTATTTTTTCTTTCTTTCTTTTCTTTTTCTTTTTTTTTTTCTTTTTCTTTTTCTTTTCTTTTCCTTTCCTTTTCTTTCCTTCTTCTTCTTCTTCCTTCCCGAGCCCGATCCTTCTCCCCCTCCCGCTGTAACTTCCGACCACCTACCGTCGGTGTGCCGCTAGCAGCTCCGCCTTCCCCAGCCAGCTGCTCCGCCGCCCCTAGCTTCCTTCCCCGACGCCGGCTAGCTCCCATTTTCCCCATTTTGGCCGAAACTCCCCTCCTTGCCGTTCACCAACTTTTCGGCCACCATTTTTGACACCACCAGTCTCTTTCTTTTCTTTGAGCTCCGGTGAGTGTGATTCTAGCTTTGGTTTGAGCTTAAATGGTCTTGATTTGCTTAAGTTTTGAATTTTCAATTTCGGCCATATTAGGGTTTTTTATTTTTTTGAGCTTTGAATTGATTTATTCATGAAAAGTCCCTTCACAAATGTTGATCCTAGTAGCTTAATCTTCATTTATGAATTTTTGTATAATTTTTGGGAATTATTTTGATTTTTGGGTATTTTTGAATATTTTAATATTATTTTATAATTTTCGGAAATTAATTAAATAAATTATGAAATTGTGTTTTATGATAATTATAGGTGTTTAAATGAATTATAGAAATTTATTTGGAATTTTTATGAATTTCTAAGTATTTATTTTGAATTATTTGAGTTTATGTAATTTTTGGAAAATAGGGTTAATTGTGTTTTTAATTGAAATTAATTGGTTGATTGAGTTTAATTATTGATATTATTGATAAATATGTTGATAAAATTAATTTTGGATAATTATACTATTTTTGGTGAATTTTTGAAGTAATTTTAGTATATTTATATATATAAGGGCATTTTGATAATTTTATACAAAATTGGATAAAAATGTAATTTAATTGGTTTTAATAGTTATTTAAGGTATAAAAATGATTTCTAAAAATTATTTAGTATTTTTAACTAATTAAAACTATTTTTCGTGAATTATTTTCAATTATATATATAATATACGATTTTACTAATAAAATGAGTTTTATCAGTTTTTACTGTGTTTAAAGGTTAATTATGTAATTTCTATGTATAAAATGTATTTCTATGTTATAAGGGTATTTTTGGTATTTTTATAATTGTTCTATGTTTGTGGACCCCGGTCGGTAGACTGTAGTTTGGAGTCCGACCGAGGGGTTGTGCATTTGTTTTGAGCTTATTTTTGAAGTGTGTTTCCTTACAGGGTCGGCTCTACTCTTTGAGTAGAGAGATGTCCATTTTACAGGGGAGGTTCTGCCGAATTTTTGGTAAAATTCTCGTAAAACGTAATGTCCGGTCGAACCCTAATCTTGTTTCTGTGTTTAATATTCTAGATCGAGTTCTAGGATTTTTTGTTAGGTTTATTCTGATTTCTGTCGTTATTATTTGTTTAGTTGCGCCGAGACCGAGGCCTAGTTGACCAGGTCCGTCAGATCTATCTCGTGGAGCGCACTAATTTGTGAGTTACTATTTTATATATATGTGTTTTAGGATGCATAATTTTAGAAATATCTGTTTTATTTTGATTAAATATGCATAAATAATGTTATTTGTATTTAAGTATATTTTTAGTTTATTTTTGGTTTATTTTTAGTATATATTAAATTATATGCATGTTTTATGAATAAATTATATTTAAAATGTTTTTAAATATATTTCTAGTTAATTTGTAATTTGATTGGATTCATTTGACGTATATATACTCGAAATATACTTGGTTTACTTTTGGTATATTTCTAGTATATATATATGGTTTATATTGTTATGCTATTTAAATTCATGCATCATTTATTTGTGAATGAATATTTTATATTTATTAATGAAGGATATCAATAGAACGTGCTACCTAGTGGGCAGCATTAGGACCGAGTATGTACCGGTGTGCTTATAGCATTTAGGCTATATTACTAACCATTTGTGGATATTGATTGGTTATGATTATTTGATATGTGAGATGTGATTTGGGTGTGATTGCTGGAGCTCGATTGACCAAGTGTCTTGGGGCCAATCACACTGGCAGTCAGACTGCTGGAGCTCAGTTGACTTAGTGTCTCGGGGTCAGTCTACTGTCTAAATGGATTAAGTGGACATATTTGGATTAAGTGAGCCTATATGGCTAGAGTGTTGTCTAACACTGATTGAGGTTTCGATATCATAGGGTTCTATTTGATCCTTCATAAACACTGATTTTCAATAAATATATATAAAATGATTTTATTGCATCTGTGTGTATTTGCCTGTATATATACATATTATATATATACCGTTGACTGTATGCATTGTCATTTAGTGTGCATGTATCTATATTATAGTAATTCACTCAGTGAGGTCTGACTCCCCTCCGTTGACTAATTTTTCAGGAGAGTCATCATCTTCAGACCTCAGTAGCAGGCCTGTACGTCGGATTTCTTCCGCCCCGACTTCTTTGTGTAAACTACTTCTCTGAGTCTTAGGTTTATATTATCTAGACACTGCATTAGTCATTAAATTATTTAAAGAGATGTTGTATTATATTTGAACTGGATTTGTATTAAGATTTATATATATATGAAATGATGAGGATTTGATTTAAATCCAGTTGGTGCATATGTTATTATTATATTTATGATTTTTATTTCCGCTACATTATATATTGTTATTATTATTGCATGTTTTATTTTATTTTTAGGCTTGCTACGGGTTCCAGATTCGAAAGAATTCCCGTTCCCTAGCACCGGTCATGGCCCCTATTTTGGGTCGTGACAGTGAGGTAACGGGAAGTCATCTTTTGGACAGGCTTTGTTCAAATCCCTAAAATCTACACACATCTGTACTTTACCATCTTTCTTAAGAACAGGTACTCTCTTTCTTAGGAAAAAATGGGAATTTTATGAGTTGGCATTGTCTAATGTCGATTGGCATTACATAATGTCGGTCAGCATTGTGTAATGTCAGTCGGCATTACACCAATGCCTATTGGCATTAAATGCCAACCTTTTTTTTAATTACCAAAAAACCCCTAAAAAATTGACTTCCTTACAATCAAATCCTAAAAAGTGTTGCAATTTAGTCTCTAAAGTCCAGAAAATTGACAACTAAGTTCAATTTTTGAATACATTTCATCATAGGGGCTTACTTCGTAATTATGTACAATTGCATCTCGAAATTGGGTGCTTACAATATCGAGTGTGGAATGTCATTTTAGGAACATCGACTTCACTGATACGCAACTGATGATAACTCGACCTCAAGTCAACTTTAAAGAAGAGTTGTGCACCTTGAAGTTGATTAAACAAATCATCTATCCTCATAAGAGGATACTTGTTCTTCACTGTCACCTTATTCAGCTCTCTGTAATCAATGCAAAATCTCAGTGTACCATCTTTCTTCTTCACAAACATGACTAGTGCACTCTAAGGAGAAACACTGGGTCTAATAAAACCCTTGTCCAATAAATCTTATAACTGCTCCTTTAATTATTTTAACTTTATAGGAGTCATTCTATAAAGCGGTATCAAAATAGGAGTTGTGTCTGGGACCACATCTATACATAATTTGATCTCTCTGTGAGGTGGTAAACTTGGCAAATCCTTTGGAAAAATGTCAAGAAATTCATAAGCTATTGGAACATCTATAAGAGATAGCTTCTCTACTGAAGTATTCCTGACTAGTGCCAAGTATCCCTGACAACTTTTCCTTAGCATCTTCCTAGCTGTGATAATGGAAATGAGATTCTGAGGTACAGAACTCTTATCACCCACAAACTTAAACTCTTCTTCATCTAAAATTCTAAAAATCACCTCTTTACTTTGACAATCCACAACGAAATAATGCTGAGATAACCAATCCATACTAAGGATCACATTAAACTCTATCACATCAAATAACATCAATTCTGTTGAAAACTCCCTATCTCCCACTAACACTAAACATCCAGAAAGGACCATGTTGATGTCTAATGAATCACTTAAAAAAGTGGCGATAGATAAAGGAAATGTCATCCTCGAAGCTTGCCAACATGACTTCAAAGTAAAAATAAGGGACACAAAAAAATATATGGCACTCAGATCAATCAAAACTCTAGCATTCAAGTAACAGACTAGAAGTATACCTGTAACAATGGCGTTGGATGCCTAAGCACCATGTTAAGTGAGGGTGAAGACTCTAGCCTGACCTTAGCCTCCCTGCTGGCTAGTGGAAGCCTGACCAAAACCCTTGGCACCTCCTCTACTACCTTTGCCATGCACTTGCTGGGCAAAAAGCTGTGATGTACTCGGATACTGAGCTGGAGGTAACTGATAAGGAGCTGGGGTTGAACTGGTAATGGACTGCTGTAGAAACTACTACTGATAGTAAGAATATGGACACGCTCTGGCATAATGCCCCATCTATCTGCATCTAAAATAAGCTCTATGAGTCAAGAAGCATGGTACTTTATGGACTCTCCCACACATCTGATAAGCATTAGTTGTTAATCCCGTGCTGTCGTAACCAGAACTCTGACCACTGCTACTGCTGGTAGCACCAAAACCAAATCTAATAGGTCTGTGCAATCTACCATGGCCATGTTTACTACTTTTATGGACTCTCTGCTGAGGTCTCTGGCTCTGCTGATAAAATCCTCTCTACCGACTGCTAGAGCCAATATAAAATGCGGTGTACTAAGTGCTTTACGATCCTTTTGACTGAACACCTCCCAACTGATAGTAATCAGGTATAACTCCCTGCCTGACCAATCTGAGCTCTATCTCCTTGGCTAACTCTATCACAAACTCAAGAGTAAGGCCTGCAGTAGGCATCCCAATGAATGCAGAAACTAATTTGGTAATGTACATAGTGACTGTGAAGTACTGATTTCTCATCAGCTCCTTTGTAAATCATCTCAGCCTAAGGAACTCTCTGGTGTACTCCTCTACTGACATGTCACCTCTGGTAACACACGTCAATCGAAGTTTGTAGCTCATCCACATAGTCTCTGGGTAGAAACGCCTCATGAATCTCTTTCGAAACTGATCCCAGGTGAGTGTCATCATGTGCGGCTGGATGACCTGAAGAAACTAATCCAAGGTTGGCCCCTTAACAAATAACTCAACTATTATGATCCTTTGACAATCGGTGTGAGCAGTTTGAGTCCTCATCTCAATGGCATTTAGAAAATCAAAAGGGTTTGTAGTCCCATCGAATGATATCCTACTAACTCTAGCATAAAATGACACTACCTTAGGGTCAAACATACCCTGCTGATAACCAGGCTGCATCTGCGGTGCGGTTGGAGGTATAATAGCTTCCTTAAACTCCTGCTTTACAGGTTCCTCATCCTGTAACTCTCTCTACCTACGGTGACTTGCCGCTCCTTGAGGTCTACCTCTACCTCTACCTTTGTGCCTAATTGGTGGCTCTGGAGGCAAAACCTCATCCTGAAAGGACTTATCATCCTCAACCTCAATAACTGGTGGAGCGACACATGCTTATCTCCTCATTCTGAAAAGACAAAAACCAATAAAATTCAGACAATAATAGATAACAAACAGGCATCCTAACTATTACATGAAAAACTAAATCAAGGAAGACTTATCAAAGACATAATTGAACCTAATTTACTGTAGTAGTTTCAAAGAAAACATGACTCTGATACCCTAGGTCCATAACACTAAAAACCTAGGCTCTGATACCAACTTTGTCATGACCGATTCTAGAGAATGAGAATTGTTTTGAATTTGGAACCCGTAGCAAGCTTTAAAATAAAAACACATGTAAATATAATACAAAAATGCACTAGAATTAAAACTTTATTATTATAAAAATAAATCTTTATATTATAACATAACAAAAATATCTTCATACAAGATCTTTAACTAGTACAACACACTACTACCACAATAACATTACTATTGCATTGATTACTAAAATACAAGAAAAATGACAATTTAGTATTTATATAAATCAACTAGAGAGGAAAGAGTCTGGTGAATAGTACTATAGGGAAGATCTAAAATGGAACATCCTGAAAAAAAAATATTAAAGGGAGTCAGACCTCACTGAGTGAATTATTATAATATATATACATGCAACCTAAAGTCATATACAATAAAGCATCAATATAATAATATATATATACATGCATTTAATACAGATGCTAAAATCAATTTTTTTATAATAATAGATGCAGAAAATTTTATTTTAGGTAAAGGATTGGAGTAGAACCTTAAAATATTCTGCAACCTCAATCACTGAACCTCACTAGCCAACAAGCTCACTTAACTCGAAAATATTTCTCTTTTTCATTTTTGGATAGTAGACTGGCACCGAGACACTAAGTCAACCAAGTTTCTGCAATCTCATTGTCAGCGTGATTGGCCTCGAGACACTAGATCAACTAAGCTCCCGCAATCACACCACTTTTTCACCACAAACCTTGATAATCAATTAATTAAATCTCACATCAATAATTTTATAATATCAATCCTAAAAATTTAACGCACTGATATATACACAGTTCTAGCGTAGCCCACTAGGTAACATGTTCTACTATTATCCTTCAAATAAAATCTTATAATTATTAAAATAATGAAATACATAATTTAAACATTATAGCATCCATTTTTAAAAGCAATATACCAAACATATATATATATATAATCATTTAATAAAATAAATCATACTTAAGTACATTATAAAATATGGATGCTCACAAATTTGTATTCTACATGCAATGCATATATGTGATAATAACTCACAGTTGTGCGCTCCTCTAAGAAAGATATATTGGTCTGGTCTGGTAGACCTTGGTCTCGGTAAAATTATAGAAAATAAATAAATGATAATAATATTAGAATCAAAATCCTAATTTTTTACTTCAAAAAATTCTAAAGAATAACTCAATTTAATACACGACTCAAACAAAAATTAAAAAAAAAATCAGGATCGATCCAATGTCACATTTTATGAGAATTTTATCAAAAATTCGACAGAGTCTCCTATGTAAAATGAACGTCTCTCTACTAAAAGTAGAGCTGATCCTGCACACAAACACACTTCAATATTCACAAATGCATAACTTCTTGAGTTGGACCCTTGAACTACACAATTTGTCCAACCGAGAACCAAAATACACAAAAATCAATAATTTAATAATAGATATTAAAAATCACTAAAATCAATAAAAATCAATACAATTTATTTGAATAATAAAAACATTAAAGATAATTTATTTTCAAATTAATTTAATAAAATCTCAAATAGAGTTAAGTAATATTAGTAAAAATTCCATTTTTCAAGTACTTGAAGTTAAATAGTATAAAGTACAATTAATTTTTTAAATTACTCATTTATATAATAAAAAAATAGCTAAAAATCCATTTTAACCATAAAAGTAATAAATAAGCTATTATTTAAGTAAAATTTCAAAAATTATTATTAATTAGCTAAAAATAGTAAATAATTCATAAAAATTATTTTAATACTATTTATTATTCAAAAAATTATCCAAAACATACTAATTAACAATAACTTCAATTAAAATATAAAATTTACTAATTTTTCCAAAAATTACTATAATATTAAATATATTTTCTAAAAATTAACCAAAATTACTATAAATTTGTAAAAATCTATTTTCTCATTTCTAAAGCTTAATGTTTATATTAAATATACTAATTAACATTATTATCAATAAAAATCATATAATTAATAAAATTTACCTTATTTTTCAAAAATACAAATATATACATAAACTAAATAAATTCATAATTAAAAATCTAAAATTAATTTCACCAAATTTCCTTCACAAACCATAATCCAAATAATTCAAACAATTTTCTTAAAATATTAAAATTTTTCGGCATGGGTCACTGGAATAGTGAATCACCGAAAAACAAAAATACAAAAACTTCAAATAATTTAGAAAAATCAAACAAAAATATATTTAGGTAGCTCTTGATGCACACAACCACATTTCCAAAGGAATTAAGCATGAATCAAACTATATCAAGCTCAACAAAAATCAAAACCTATATTGACCTAAACTAAAACTTGAGTATAAAACAATTATCGGTTGTCCTAAGCTTGAAACGATCTAAGATTCAGTTTGCTTGGACCGAGAGGAGTCGAACAAGCCTAGAACCGCAAGCTTTCTCCATCAGAAACCGTCGCTGGTGATGTTGCTGGCAACTGCTGCATTGATAAAAACAGGGGAATTCGAGCTTGTTGACGACGATGGAAGGGAAGGGAAGAAAGGAGGTGATGGTGGCAGAATGGTGGCTCAGGTGGTGGCGCTGCTTGTTTCTATAAATTGCAAAAAGAAAGAAGGAAAAGGGAAAAAGAAGGAAAGAAGGAGGGAAAGGGAAGAGAGACATGAAGGAAAAATTTTTTGCCGTTTGTTTTTGAAAAAGACAAAACATTATACATATATATAAAATAATAATAATAGTAATAATAATATTTTCAAATAAAATAATTATTTTCTAATTAAATCCACCTCTAAATATTAAAATATTTAAAATAGAATAAATTAATACTATTCATAAATAATAACAATAATAATATTTTTAAATAATATATAATAATAAATTAAAATTTTAAATCTCAATTTAATATTAATACCAATAATAAAATAAGATAAACATCAAAATAATTAAAATATATAAAATTTAAAATATTTATTAAAACTGTATATCTCAAAATTAATTTACTAATTTATGAAAATATCATGTTATAAGACAGAAGTTTCAATCTTAGGTTAAAAATAGAAGGTACAAATTGGACATTTCCCCAACAAACGGAGGAAGTAGTAATTTACCTCCAACATGAACACGTTTTCTTTGTTATCTTTTACTGTTCACTGACTTCCTCCTTTGTTACTAACTGGTTTTGAGTGATTTCTTAGCCATTTTTGGCCAACAAATCATTCAAATACCATATTCTTTTTGTCTTTGTGGATAAATAATTCTAATATGATTTTTTACTCATACTTTTGGTGATGATAGCATATATATATTTTGATGATATTCAAAGGAGGTGCTTCGTTTCTCAAGCTTAAAGATCTTGTTAGCCAGAAATCTTGTTTGAAGATCAGATCGGTAGTGTTGCTGGTTTGCCAAACGGCTAGAGTTTGATGAACTAATTGTTAGAGCTACTTCAATGGCTAGATCTATTTTGTTTAAGCTCCATTTCCCTCAACTCTAGTCCGTTTGCAGCAGATGTTCACCTCCCGATCTGCTGGTGCTAGAAGATCTGTCTGTTGGAGATTTTGGATGATGGATTGTTGGAGTTCTTGATCTGCTAAATGCTAAAGCTTGGAAATCAAATCTCTATTATGGATTTTAGTTTATTCAATGGTTTTAGATTTGATTTTATCATATTGGTGGTGTTTTTCCACATGAAACCCTATGTTATCCTCATCTTCAAATGCTAATATAGATTTCACCAAAAGGCTTTAATGTGCTTTCATTATCTTCTCTTGAAGCTCTCAAAATTAGTAGCTCCAATAGATGGTTTCCATGGTTGTATTTATGAGCTCAAATTTTGAATCTCTTGTATCTTTGTTGTATCCTATTTGTGTTCAATGATATATATAATGGTTCGAAAAAAAAATTTACGTCCAAGACAACTAAAAAGAGAATTAGGATAATTGGGCTACAAAATTAGGTTGACAAGTCATTTTCAATACTATTCTAGCTATTAGCTAAAAACCCACATGGGATGAAATTTTCACCTTTTATGTATTTCAATTGCTTCACTCCCATCTACAGTAATATAGTTCTCAATATTGTTCTCAATATCCCAAAAACAATACGGTTCTCAATATTCCAAAAATAATACAGTTCGCAATATTCTTCTCCAATTTATAGTAATATAGTCTTTGTTTTGATAGTTCTGTGTGTTTGAAGGGTTTGGATACTGGTTTTTTACCAGTCATCCTCCCTTTTTTTTTGCTGATACTTTTGTTATTAATATGATGTTGTTAGTTTGGCTGTTAATATGTGTGTGTTTTGGTTTGAATATCTTCTATAGCTATAATATTTTTGACATCTTCTTGTGCAGATGGACTGGCCACACCATTGTCGCCTTCTGATTGGTCGGGATTGCTAAGATGCCTCTGCTCGCCGTCGCATCAACAAGTACTGAAGCTTCCTCTCTACTGGGTCTTTGCTTGACACAACAACATAGGGTTTCTACCAATCAAAGGCTATACAATAATGCTACGAAGGTGGAAGATCTTGTCTGCTGAGATCGATTGCCGCTGTTTGGCATTTGATCTTCTCCTCTCTTGTTTGCTTACAGCTGTTGCAGTGTTTAGATGTTAGCTTCAATCTCAGTCCAGAACATTTCTTACTCAAGCAAATCTGGCAGGTAGACGCGCCTCCTCTAGTAGCTGTTACTGTCACCTCCACCACCTCATGGCCTCTTTTTAATGTTTTTATAGATGCTGTGACACCTAAAAACTCATGTATATATCAGTTTTAATTTGAAATTTTTTATGAATACCTCTTAATAATTCACATGGAATTATTTAATTTAAATATAATTACTTAATTATCCATATCTATTTAAATTAAATCAATGACTATATTTTTATATGTTAATTTCTTCCCTCTATACTTTTAGTTTATTTTTTTTATTTTTCATATTTTGTTAATTAATTCTTTTGAACTACTTTTTTAAAAATATAAAATTTATTACTTTCATTTTATATATGAATATTTTTATTTATATTTTAATATACATATATATATTATGTATTTTTAGAAAATTGCTATAAATATATTTATATAATTTTATTATATTTAATTATCTGATTTTTAATATTTAAAATTATAAATATAAATTATATTTTTTGAAGTTAATATGTATAATTGAATACCATTCAACATTATAATTAACTAACAACGAATGCACAATTTGGAAATTTTAAAAAACTTAATTAATATTGTAATAGTCATCAAATATATTAATCAATTTTCAACTACCAATTATCGACTATCAATTAACAGTTATGGGTCATCAGCAACAGTTTAGGTAAACAGAAATTTAAATGGATCTTTTACCTATTCACCTACAAGAATTTGTAAACTAAACATGATTAAATTGAAACAACGTTTCTCCTTTTTTTTTTTTGGTTAAAAAACATAATTTTTAACCATTTATAAAATAGAAATCTTACATAGGCATAGCCGCTATATATCATCGATAATATTATTACATTTTTCAACATTACATGCAACGTATGTTTTTATTAGAAATTAACTTCTGATAATTAAAGATAGCCACTATCTTTAATTAGAAATTAACTTTGATAGGCATAGCCACTATCTTGCCACTCCCATCTCCATTTGCAATATTTTTTGTTCATTTTCTTTGGGCATTTTTTTAAATATTGGCTTGATTTTGTATTTTGCCAGTACTGTGTTTCTGTCATTTTTTTACTAATTTATTTAATTTTGTTCATGTATTTTTACCCTAGCTCCATATGCATATACACGTTACGATCTTTACCTTACATGTATTATATATGATTATTAATTCACTATAATCTCTGTACCAAAAAATTTAAGTCCGAATTTCAGTTGAAACAAAATTAAAAAAAAAAAGTAATAAATTATTAATAGCGCTATTATAGTGCAAGAATCTCTTAGCATTATATGAAAATGATGAGAAGAGTAGTAATATAATTAATTAGCTGTCAATGACCAAAATCTACAGAAATAAAATAGTTACGGAAAGTTATGCAATATCCAGCTAATAATTTTAAAACAGAGAGCTTTCTTTCTTAGGAAAGTCACAAGGAATTAAATGGATCTAAAGCTGCCTCTGTTAGTTCTAATAATAACAAGACATCATCTTTTTCGCCTTCACCTAAGACTTTACGACCATCAGAACCAGAACCTCTAACTTCACCACCAATATCCCCTGCAAAATATAAATAAATAAACATATATATATATATATATATGTAAAATAAATTTTCGATCATAATACTTAAAAAAAAAAAAAAAAAAAAAAAAAACCAACACTATCATCACCTCCAACAGCTGAAGCACCACCATCCCCCCTTCCATCACCATCTCTTTGCTTAAGAATAAACTCAAAACTTTCCTCAGAATCATCATCATCATCCCCATTACCTTTTTTTTCTTCCTTGGAAGCCTCATTTCTTACCCCTAAATCTTCAACCTGTTCAAAAAAAATTTTAAAAATAAACAAGATAAAAGTTTACATTAAGTTTATAACCAATATATTATCCGCATATAATACTAAAAAAACTATAACATACCTCAGCACCAACAGCCTCACCACTAGCAACTCCAACCTTGCGCATCAACACTTTAAGACAATCAAAAACATTTTCAAAATTATTTTTCAAATTAGCCTTCAAATCATTAAATTCCTTCAACAAACTCTCTTGCTTTTTAGAAACCTTCTTCAATTCATCAACAACATCACTCAAGGAGATAGCAGACTTCTTCAATCGACTACCAGAAGAAATCAAACCGCGCTTAACAACTAGTGAAGCATCAACAAAATCATCATCCGAATCCTCAACACCAACATCCACAAACTTCCCTTTCCCCTTATCAAAATATTCACCTAATTTCAGCCTCTCCCTTTCATCACTACGAGGTGAGATATTCCGCAACTTCAACTAAAAAAAAAAAAAAAATCATTTAAACAATCAATAACACCAAATCAAACGAAAAAAAAAAATCAAAAGAATAAAGAAGCAACATCAATACCTTCTTTGCAGACTCCCCGAAAATCTTCCGCAACAGCACCTTATAACTTGGCAATGAGTTACAACTCCAATTCAAAATACGAGGTATATTTCCACCACACGAAACACAAATATTACCAGCAGTATACGGACAACATTCATAGAACCACACTTGAAAAGCATAAGGGAAACCATTCAATCGATAGTAAAAACCATCATGCGGTTTCTTCCCCTTAGTACTCATCTTACCCTTCAAAGATTCCATTGTCGCATCAAAAACATCCTTACCCCATGGATATTCATTATAAAAACCACTTTCAACAATATCAAAAGACTTTCTACTCACCAACTTCTCTAATGGAGAAGAAAACAAAAACAATTCAACAAAGTAAAGGACAGCAATCTTAACACAATCTTCATCATTGTCCCAACGCTTAGCAAAGAAACACTCTTGGACAGATTGCTTATTTATCTTTTTCAAGCCACTAAAATACTTCTCCATTAACCTATTATTATCAGAACAAAAATTTAAATTCCTCGCCTCCCCAGTACAATTCAAGCCAGTCACAAGTGCAAACTCTTCAATACTAAATTTCAATTTCTTACCAGACACATCAACCCAAAACTCAAAAATATTAGGCTGCTTTAATTCTCTCAACAAAAGAGAATGAACCAACTGGCATTGCAATTCAAATTTAGGAAGGTCAAGGAAATATCCAAAACAAGTGGCACGAAACATACCCAATTGATTCTCATTCAAAATCTTCTTAATTTGCACAATAACATCATAATTCAAACTAGAACCAATCTTTGCAATAAAATAATCACCAACATTCATCAAAGGCTGCCAATCCTACAAAAAAAAAAAAAAAATATTAACAAACAAACAGACAACAAAATAGAAAACAAAAATCATAAATTGCAAAAACCTAAATAACAAACGAATTATGATAAAAAATTATGAAAAATAAATACCTTTGAAAACAAGGCACTAGCATCACCTCCTTCCCTAATTCGAACTTTCAACCTCTTACTCTTACTCTTACTCCCTCTTTCTTCATTAACAATAACACCATCAAAAGCCCTTTTCTTCTTAGCAGAAGAATTGACATTATTAGAGACACCATACTTCTTTCTTGAACCTTTTTTATCACTAGAACAAATTGTTTTCCTCGCCATTTCAAGACTACAAGATTTTTCCTTCTTGAAATTAGGTTTAGATTTCACAACACTTTTCCCAATCTTAGAAGAATTTTTTAAAATAGGAGAACATGTATGAACAATGAAATCTTCTACAGAAATGTTAAATAACTAGAGGAAAAGAATAGTGAGAATTGTCATACCAATGATGGCTGGGATTTGGGGAGTTGGTTTGGAGACACCGAGATAAGAAGTAGAGAAAATACTGGAAATTATGGAGGTTTTCGATGATGGTTATTCCGTTTATTGTAAGTGAGGAAAGAAAAGTCACACGGAGAATCGGTTTTGTGTTAAAAATAGTAGTACATTGGGTAAATTCTTCTAATATAATTGGTACCTATAGCATATACCATTGTTGTACCTCAACCTAAGAGGGTTCCAGCTCAGTAGCACCTGTCAAGAAAGACCAAAAGTATAGTTAAGTCTAATAAAGGCCAACCATAAGCATCTATTTATTTGTACAGGAAGGAATTAATAATAATACATATGAGTTGCATAGATCAGCTCATCAAAGAGAAAGAGATGGAATTAACAATAATACATACAAGTTGCAGCCTTTAGTGCACTCCATGCATCTCCAATTTCAAGTAAGACTTGTGCTTTTTATTCATGTAAGACTGCACATCCAGGCATTAAATTAAGAGCAGCCTCCCATTTCCGAAGTGCTACACAATATTTTCCATCCTTCAAAGCAGAGTTGAATCAGAAAAAAAGTATTGTAAATAAGCATATTATCACCATCACAACCTACTGTGAACCTTAGTGTGGACTACCATGCTTAGTAGCAACCATTCAGATATTTTTGCTTTTTTACATTCCCTATCACTAAACTGGCAAGCAACAGAAAAATGCAAATGTCCACAATATGAACACTCCAAAGCCTGATATAAGAACATATGTTGTGAATGCGAATGAATAGAAGAAAGAAATTTCAAATTCAAAAGCTGTAGCATTTCAGGTTTTTTAACCAAACTCTCACATTGGAGCTGTTGCTGTTGAGGGCTTGAAGCTGTCTGACCTGGAGTTGCTTGCCTCTTTCTTTTTCCTCTTATCTTTTCTATGTCAAAGCAAAGCCTTAACAGATACAGGCATGAAATAGCAAGTTATTACCAAATTTAGTTCAACAGTCAAGCCAATGACAACATACCCATTGCTTAAGGCAACAGAGGAGGACCTTTAAAGTAGGATCTAAAGAAAGCTTCTCAGCCTTTTTGCCCCTCCTTGTATCTATTCATTATTGTTGGCGTGTGGAGAATGCACAGAGGGTAAGGCTTTCAATCAAATTATATAACGCCAAAGGTCTCCTTATACAACTCAACTCCCTCAACTCAGCCTTAATCCCAAATTAATTGGGGTCACTCTTTCTCCATTCCAGAAAATTATAAATTACATCTTTGGAAAGATGTAGAAGCAATAAGTGGTGCAGATCTCTTTATATAATTTGCAATTCCTAAAGGACAATTTGATCCTTTAATTCAAGAACGCTCAGCCACTTTGAAAGGCCAGGTTTTCAAGCATGGCTCCTGTTATGCGATACTTAGTATGCATCAACAAGCAACCAATAAGCTAGATCATTGTTATTACTTCTGAATTACTAACATTAAAAATAAAAAAAGTTTGTCCTCATTCAAAGAAGAAAACTCTCACTCTAGATGCCAAAAATACTAGAACATGTATAATAACATCATATAATTAACTCTAGCACCCATATCAACTAGACCGAACAACTAGATAACTGTAACAAGCAACATAACAGCAAAAATTGGGTAACAGGACTAAGAAAGTGAGTAACAAAACTTAGTTCCTCTCATCATATCCTCAATCTTGACAGCATGAGTTAGCAATGTCATAAAAAAAAAAAAAAAAAAGGAGAATAAAAAGAATCCCTTACTGCCACTCTCCAACCAAGTAAGAAAGCACTGAAGTTTTCCAATACCCACATAAGCTACTTAACAACAGATCAAAAAAAAGCTATGCTTTTGTGTGGATTGATGAAAAAATAGCAAACAATTGACAAATTTTACAAGTTTTAAGCTAGGTTATGGAGTTTCAGGGATACGCATTAGAAGAAAGCAAGTAAAATTGCTTGTCTTCGTGTGATGATAATAAAATTACCTCTCGTAGGTTATCTCCTTGGGACTGAAAGTTATCAGCAAGCTGGCTGTTGGTCGGCGGTGGTGTCGATCGATATCGTCGATCTTGATAAGGGTGTTTAAAGATTTAGGTTCTTGATCAAAGGTATTTGGGTAAAAGGGGATTTCTTGCTCTTGTCCTTACCCCGTGTTAATTTCACTTTTTATTTTTCCGTACGTGCTGGGCCTGTGTGTCAAGTGAGAGTGCGATATCGACACTTGTCCACGTGCAGGTCCATGGTGTGACATGTTCCTGTGCATGTTACTGTCCATTTTAATCTCAGTCTTTAAAAGAGTGTAGTAGTGGTAGTAGGCCTAGCTACTTCTGGTGGTTTTATCATTTATGAGCGCCCTCTTTTAAAGCTCAAAACTTTCTACTCTAGCCCAACATTTTGGGTTTATTTATTGAATTAAGGTCTTATTTTAATGTCCTTCTATCCTATAAATATTTGTATAATAAAATTAAAATCATTACATTACTAATAATTTTATTATAGTTATAATTAAATAAAAATAAATTTAATACTTCTAATTTTATTTATATAGATACAATAGCGCTAATTAAGTAATATTTCTGTGTCTAGTGAATGCATGTGTATGCGTACATCCTTTTATAACAGTGTTTTACCCTATTTATATCTGTATTGAGATTGTTTTGGAGACGCCCAACATTTTTTAATTTTAGGAATGTGTCACTTTTATCAATTTTCATAACAAAAAAGGAATATACTATCTAATATCAATCACCATCTTTGTCATCCTTATATGAAACATGTAACAGCCAAAAAAGTCATAACAAATATCATTCAATTTTTCTATTCTATTCAAATGGACACACACACATCAATAAGATCTATTATACATATATCTCTATTTCCTAAATAAATAAATAAATAAAATCCTATCTTTTTCTCGACCCTTACCTAAATGGATTAAGATGTGATACCTGAATATTACCTATGAAAATTGTGTTTTTTTTTTCCCGTAAAAGGGAAGGTAAAGCCAGAACTACAAAACACAAGCTCTAGGAGTTGGGACTTCTAATTTGTCCTGATTCCCCAAGGCAGTAATATCAACATAACAAAACCAACAGGGAAAGTGAGAGAATAGTTGGCCGAAAATCAGCACTGCGATTTCTTTCTCTCAGAATATGCACAATACGAATCTGCCCTTTTCTGTTAACAAGCCTCCTGATTTGTTGGAATAAAAACATGTAGAGAACTGGGGGAGTGTTACGGCCATTCAGCATCATCTCCACCACACATTTATTGTCACATTCCAAGATGACATGGCTAAGGCCCATCTCCCAAGCAGTGCAAAGACCCATCTCCAGCATACAGAAATTGTCCAAGCAGTGCAAGTAGGCCTATAGGGTCACTGTCTTCTTGTTGTTAGTTAGTCAAATAATAAAGATAAATCCAAAAGAACAGTGACT
This sequence comes from Mallotus nudiflorus, assembly GCA_947683625.1. Lineage (NCBI taxonomy): Eukaryota > Viridiplantae > Streptophyta > Magnoliopsida > Malpighiales > Euphorbiaceae > Mallotus > Mallotus nudiflorus. The sequence goes on along the minus strand of CANTUR010000029.1, from coordinate 511,648 downwards.
TTGAATAGAATCTGGGCAATTAAAGAAAGATAAATAAAAGTATACTATAAAAGAAATAGAGAATTCTTGCGTGCCTTCACAAAACTTTTCAGTGGCTTTATATGAATGAACAGCTAGCACCAAATCCCACACAATCTTCAATTTCTCTTTTGATGTGGATACTATTAATTAATTTCTGTGCTATCTTAATCACAGTCTCCAAGCTAAACAAACATAAAGACTTTGATATTATCTCCAACCCCCAAAAATCAAGAACCACAAGACATGAATTCATTGAAACAAAGCCAGCACCAAAGTTCAAACTCAGGAAACGAACCGTAATTAATTCCCACCAAAAAGAGTCTAGTGAAAGGATATAATGTTTGATCGTATGATTAAAAAATTATGTCTATCCATTTAGTGATAGGTCGGTATCATCTACAGAGTTGACATCAAAGTTTAAAAAAATAAAAATAAAAAGATTATGACTATAAGTTTACTTGCAGTTAATTTTATTTCTTAATTTTTACAACTTTAATGAATTAATTATTATTATTGCCTCCTTTTCTAATCATATGATGATGCATGGCAAAATGATGAAGGAAGTGGGTACATACTTTGCTATGTGCGGTTGAAAGTGCTACTTAAATTTCCATCCACCCAATTTCTGAGTTGTTGGGATTAATTAATTTATTTTAGTTAAATTTTTAATTTTCAAGAGTTTCTTATGTAAGATTTTTACATATATGAATTTGAAGTTGTAAGTGACCTTTCAAATGTGGCTGATTTAGGAAGTTGATTTGGTTTTCTCTTCTATATGTATATTAGATTTGGGTGTTTAACTTTGTTGGGAAAATCATAGTGGTGATGAATACTAGTAAAGACTGGGGCCAGACAAGCTAGCCTTTTTTAATTTAGACTTGTCTCATCCAAAATAAATATATATATATATATATATATCCCTTATATTTAATTAGCATTAATTGGTGATTTTTGAGCATGCTTTAGATGTGCTAGCTTAGGTTGGTAGAGTATAAAAGATTAAATTGAATTCCTATTTTTCCTGTGGCCTTCGGATGGATATGACATAGAATTTTTCCCAAAAAGAAATGAGGTCTTTCTTAAATTAAAATTCCTGTCTATGTCACCTGATTTTCAATGTTCTTCCAAAAAGATGGATATAGTTGGTGGGTTGCCTTGGCCTATAATAAGCCATATACATGAAATTTTTTCATAATTATTATTTGAGTTCATTTGTTTGTCTTATAGTAGTACCATTCTCTAATTCCTTATCCAATTAATTGCCAAACTTTTTCCTTTTTATATATTTTCAAAGCCCAATTGTACCAAGTAGATTGACCATCCGCATGCATGCCTCAAGTTTCCAATTTCCACTTTGGCCTTGTATTGTATGAATACGCAATCTCCATGTCCCAATAGACCCAGCATGTGGGGTCATGGTGATGCATCATGTGGGATCATGGTGATGCATCATATTAAAGTATGCAAGACCCACATTTCTCGTAAAATAATATCACATTATTATCTCTTCAAAGAATCTTGGTGATGTATGCGAAAACTATTTTAACATTTGCCCAAAGACCAAGAAATAAGAACGTTAAAATTTACTCAACTCTCAGTCATGTTTAAGGATTTAATTTACATTATTATAATATATATATTGGAATCAAATAAATTCATTTAATATGTTTTAAATGTTACTGTCCAAAATGAAACACTATTTGAATTTTGATTAATTTTATTGGTTGATTATTGTTTGATTTTGGGTGATGATGTAGTGAATCACCTTCCATAAGAACAAATCAAGAAAAGCTGTGTGGATGGTAAAGAAGAGTTTGTGGATGTCTTTATGATGACGATGTTCTAGTTAGACATAGTATCTTGAATTAATCTTTGTGTAGGGACAGACAGGACGGGTGCAGCATGCGTTCATCACAATCTTTTTCTTTGTTTTCATACGTTGATTTATACATACCACCTTTTTTCCCTTCAATATTTTTTATTTTCTTTGGTTCTTGTATTCAATTATTATTTTTTAGAATAAATGTGGAGATAGAGGGAGAAAGGGATTTAAATCCCCACCTCGAAAGAATTAGAACAGTTGAGAAAGTAAATATTTTTTATATATATTAGGAAGTAAATATTTGTATATAATTAGGAATAAAGTTCTATTCTATTTAGGATGTTATTTTATTCCTAATTAGATTGTGATTAGGATTCCTATGTGTATATATAAAGGGGTGTAATCCTTTTTTGAATAGAATGAAAAAATATTTCCCTTAAATTTTCTCTTTTTTTCTCTGAATTTTATTTTTCATGGTATCAGAGCATATCCATTGAAATCGAATTTTTTTTTATTATTGAATTCTTGAAATCGTATTTTTTTTTCTTTCTTTGAATTCTTTGAATCTTCAAAATTATGACCACCGAAAACGCATCCATCGTATCCCATGGAACACCCAATTTTATTCAAACCCTTCAAGATAATTCGCCCTTTCCCACAGGATTTATTCTTGATGATACGAACTATACTCTATGGTCACAAATCATGGAGATGCGAATTGGAGCCAGAAATAAATCTGGCTTTGTTAATGGCACTACGCCAAAACCACCAGCAGGAGATCAAGCGTTGAAAACTTGGCTCCTTGATAATAGTCGAGTCAAAAGTTGGTTGATTGACTCCATGAGTCCGACATTGATGCAGAGATTCATCCGTCTTCTAACAGCAAAAGAGATATGGGATGCTGTCTCAAAAACCTTCTATGATGGATCTGACAAAACTCAGTTATTTGAATTGAATCAGAAATCATTCACTACACGCCAAAATGGTAAGGCATTACCCGCATACTATAATGAACTGATTGGAATATTTCAAGAAATCGATGCCCGGACGTGTGCACAAGGGGAGGATGTTAATGGAGTAGTATCACTCCATAAGCATATTACCCGGCTTAGAACACATATTTTCCTAGCCGGGCTTGATTCAAAATTTAATAATGCTCGGAGTGAAATACTCCGGAAGGATCCACCTTTTGATCTCGAGTCCAATTATGCATATGTCCGGCGGGATCACAATTAGCGACATACGATAGAAGAGTCAAAGATACTGCCGGACCACTCTGTACTTGTAGCAGCTCAGACTCATCCCCAGTTCAAAGGAAAAATTCAAAGCAAACCCATTACATACACCTGTACTCATTATGGTGAAGTTGGCCACTCTAAAGAACGATGCTATGAAATTATGGGATATCCAGAATGATGGAATTTCAATAGAAAGCCTCGTAAGAAGCTCGGTAAGGCTACAATTGCTACTTCTACTAAACCAAGTGGTGATCGTGATACCACTCCAGGTATGACAAATCTTACTCGAAATAATATATGGATTATTGATACAGGTGCTACTAATCATATGACAAACTCCACTCACCATCTTACCTCTATTCGTCCATCAACCCAATAAAATATTCTAACTGCTAATGGAGGCATAGCACCAGTCACTCATGAGGGATCAGTATCTAACTCCGACTCTCTTAATTTAGATACTGTTCTTATTGTTTCATCTCTTTCTTGTAATATACTATCTGTTAGCCAAAACACTGAAACCTTGAATTGCACTGTCAAATTTTGGCCTAATTATTGTGTATTTCAGGACATTGCAACACACCGGATTCTTGGCTCTGGTGTTTAACGTGAAAAGTTATACTATCTTGAGTTGCATGATGATTCAAGTCAGAAATCGAGTCAAGTTAATAGGGTTGGTAGAAGTTGTTCAAGTAAAGACCAAGTAATCTTATGGCATCGTCGTCTTGGTCATCTCTCTTTTCATTATCTTAGATAAATAAAACTGAATTTATTTTTACATACCACAAACTCAAAATTCAAATGTGATGTTTGTGAATTGGAAAAAGGCCACCGAATTTCTTATGTACCGAGTTATAATAAAAATTCAATTCCATTTATGACCATTCATTCTGATGTATGGGGATCTGCTCGGATTCCTACTCTATCTGGTGCTCGATATTTTGTAACGTTTATTGATGAATATACCGAGATGACCTGGGTATCTCTACTTTCCAATAAAGGAGATGTATACTCCAAGTTTCAGGACCTATACAACATGGTGGCTACACAATACCAGAGTAAAATCTGAGTCTTACAGTCTGACAATGGTGGGGAGTATGTTAACTCAATTCTCAATGATTTCTACCTCAAGAAGGGCATTCGCCACCAAACATCTTATGTCGACACTCCCTAACAGAATGGTATAGCTGAACGGAAGAACCGACAATTATTGAAAGTTATCCGAGCATCCCTATTTGACATGAATGTTCCTCGAGAATACTGGGGAGAAGATATTCGATCCGCTGCGTACCTCATAAATCGGACACCATCATGAGTACTTTGTTTTAAGACTCCTCTTCAAAAACTTCAGGAACTTGTCATATCTCCACCCTTCAATAATCTCGAACCTTGAGTTTTTGGATGCTCGGCATATGTTCATCAGACACTCGACAAATTAGACCCTCGAGCTATCCGGTGTATCTTTGTTGGCTATGCAAATTTACAAAAGGGATATCGGTGTTATGATCCGAATACAAAGAAGATGTATGTCACTCGGGATGTTCGGTTTCATGAAAATTCTCCTTTCTTCTCCCACTCCGAGTGCTCTCTTCAGGGGGAGAAAAATCCAAACCTCTTTGAGCTTGAAGATAGCATTCTAAGTGTTTCGAATCTGAATCTCAAAAATATTGAGCCGAGCATCTTACCCGGACAGACATCTGATGTTCCGAGTATGAGCATCTCACCTGGACAGCCGAGCATCTTACCCAGACAGACATCTGATGTTCTGAGTATGAGCATCTCACCTGGACAGCTGAGCACCTTACCCGGACAGACATCTGATGGTCCGAGTACGAACATCTCACCCGGACAAATCATCGAAGAAAATTCGAGTAATCAAGATAGTACATCTTTCCAACCCACACCAGAAGCTGAAGAAACTCCGGATGTAGTACATAATAAGGTAAACTTGTCTCCTTTAAATACTGAACCTCGTTATCCTTCTAGAATCAATAGAGGGGTTTCGAAAAGACAATATGATCTGGACCTTCATACTAAAGGTAAATACCCTATCAATAACTTCATATCAACCAACCGTTTGTCTAACTCACATGCACTTACTATAAATCAATTATCTACTGTATCTATTTCGAGTAATATGCAGGAAGCCTTAGATGATCCGGATTGGAAGAAAGCTATGAATGATGAAATGAAGGCATTACAAAAGAACCAGACGTGGGATCTCATTCCTTTTCCAGAAGGAAAGAAAATAGTAGGGTGCAGGTGGATATTCACTATCAAACTCAATACAGATGGAAGCATAAATCGATATAAAGCTCGATTAGTAGCAAAGTGGTACACTCAAAAGTATGGAATCGACTATGAAGATACATTTGCCCCAGTAGTAAAAATGAACACCATCCGAGTCCTTATTTCCTTAGCTGCCAACCTGGACTGGCCGCTTCGACAATTTGATGTAAAGAATACATTTTTGAATGGAACCATAGACAAAAAAGTATATATGGATCCACCACTTGGAACTAAATGTACTGACTGAGTATGCAAATTAAAGAGAGCATTGTATGGACTCAAGCAATCGCCTTGAGCATGGTTTGGACGACTCTCAACCTTCATGAGGAAGCTCGGATATAAGCAAAGTGATGCTGATCACACACTATTCATCAAACAGAAGTTAGGTAAAGTCATCGCGCTGATTGTATATGTTAATGACATGGTGGTCACCGAAAATTATCCGAGTGAGACAACAAACTTGCAAAGACAGTTAGCATCCGAGTTTGAACTTAAGGATTTGGGTAACTTGAAGTATTTTTTAGGAATTGAAGTTGCAAGATCAGCTCAAGGAATTTCTCTTTTCCAACGAAAGTATGTAATGGATCTACTAACAGAGACAGGGATGCTTGATTGTAAGCCAGCTGAGACTCCCATTGAAGTCAATCATGGACTTTTAATCCTGGAAGTTCAGGTTCCAACTGATAGAGATCAATATCAAAGGTTGGTGGGAAGGCTGATTTACCTATCTCATACTCGGCCAGACATTGCTTATGCAATAAGTGTTGTAAGTCAGTTCATGCATTCTCCGAGTAAAGAACATATGAATACAATATACCGAATATTAAGATATCTAAAGTCTTCTCCGGGTAAAGGGTTATTCTTTGGGAGGAATAATGATTATGAAATTACCGACTATACTGATGCTGATTGGGCTGGAGATCGGACTGATCGAAAATCAACATCCGAGTACTTGACATTTGTTGCATGTAAAGGTTGACATTTGTTGCATGATCGAACTAAGCATGTAAAGGTTGACAGACATTTCATAAAAGATCATCTGAATCAAGGGACAATTGATCTTCCTTATGTTTCATCTCAGACACAACTAGCTGACATTCTCACAAAGACTGTATCCGGAAAAATGTTCTACAACTCACTTGACAAGTTGGGAATGATTGACATACATTCACCAACTTGAGCGGGAGTGTTGACAAAGTAAATATTTTTTGTATATATTAGGAAGTAAATATTTGTATACAATTAGGAATAAAGTTCTATTCTATTTAGGATGTTATTCTATTCCTAATTAGATTGTGATTAGGATTCCTATGTATATATATAAAGGGGTGTAATCCTTCTTTGAATAGAATGAAAAAATATTTCTCTTGAATTTTCTCTTTTTTTCTCTAAATTTTATTCTTCACAGTTCAGCTCCTAGATAAATTGACATCAACCTTTTCTTGTCTATAAAAGTAGCGCCTCTAAAACTTCAACACATAATCATCAAAATCATGGGTCTTTTCTTGCCATCCTATGTAAGATAAGTTTTTTCCTTAATTCTTAATATAGTACTTTGAAGAAAAAGATCTCTCTCTTGCCATATGTTAACCTACCAAAGTTGAATTCCTAATCTTTACATTATCGGTCTCGATTCGTTATTAGTTAAAGTATCAAATGAAGAATTTTTTTTTTTCTCGTCTTAATTTTTTCACTAATGTTCTTTCCCATAAGTGGTTATATTAGTTTTGTTATTATAATGAATAATGATGTATTAGTATAATTTAATGAAGTGATTAAAATGGAATAAGACTTTGTAAATAATAATTATTTAATTGTTTATTAATTTATTATTATTATAAGGGTAGTATAATATTTTATATATATATTAAATATGTTCCTTAATTTATATGAAAAATTTTTAAATGATAATTATTTAGTAACATACGAAGAATAATGCTGTTGATTGAAGTTAGTGACTATATTTATATATTGACCAACGTTGAAAAGGCCATTAAATTAATTAAAAAGCTACATTGTAAAAGAGAAGAGAATCAAAAGCTTTTTCTAGATCAATAACCTTAAAGAATGGCCATTAACTTACATAAGCTGTAACGTAAATTGTAACCTTCTTTTAAAGAATGGCCACTAACTTACATTAGTTGTAATTAGCAGAATCACAATAATATATGTTCTTTTAATGAAAGGCATAATTATGAACTATTTTTCTGGTGTACACTCATCTAATTGATTGAAATTTTAATTAATATATAGTCTTCGAGCTTCCTTAATCAAGGAAATTCCTAAGAACCATCCAAATATTTCTTAATAAACATTAATGTCAAACATCTTCAAAATTATTAAGATGCTAATTGGTCTACAAATTTAGGTTGGTATAGTAAGTCAGTTTTCAAGTTAACCCCCAAGTGGGATTGACAAGTCATTATCAATATGTCTCTGTTCCGCTTTGCGCCTTTGATTGCTTTAATTGGAGCTTAATTTCATCTACACACATACAAGAATTTGTAAGTTAATTATGATTAAATTGAAACAACATTTCTCCATTTTCTTTGATTAATTTGTAAGTTAATTATGACCTTCAGCATCAATTCTTTGATGCTGCAACCATGAACTTTGATTTATAGATGATTAATGAGCGCACAAGTAGAGCTCTAAATATGATTAATGCATGAGTAAATTTAGATCACATATTAATTTAGGGACCACAGTTGTGGTTCCGTCACACAATTTGCGGACTGTCTTTTTGTTTAGAACTTTTTTATATATAATACTTTCTTATGTGATTCTTATATATTTTTATCTCTTTCCTAAACCAATTTTTTATTTTTAGTTTAAATTATTGATATTCATAGTTTACTAGTTCTAATTAATTTGATTTGATTTGATCAAATTATAAAAGTGGCAAATATCTTTTAATAATAAAATGGCTTTTTTTTTTAATTAATAGGGGATATTATTGGTTTAGTGTTTTTGGATTGGAGAAAATGCAAAATGACCTTAGGATTAAAATAGAAAAACGAAGCTAAGGAAGCAAACAAGGAAAACTCCACAGCACGCATGATTTTTTAAGAAAATCTCATAAAATCTATCAACATTTTGTAACTACTAAGGTTGATCGAACTGAAAAATTAAACTATACCGAATCAAATTCAGTTCGATTCGATTTGCATTGTTTAAAATTTATAACTGAAACCCGAATACTAGATATTTATATATATATAGTGTTAATAATATGTCAAAAGTTAGTATGTATTTTGGTGGAAGGTGTTTTCCTCTCCTAATAATCTGATCATCAGTTCGGTGTTCGGTTTTACTAATGCTCACCTGAATATATTTGGGTTAAAATATGAAGAAAAAAACACATGAAGTATATAACATTAAATTATTACTTCAAACATTACTATCACATGATAATTTTTTAGCAATTTTTATCCAATTTTTTTTACTAATCATATTAGCCATTTTTTTTCTCTATTTATAAAGTTAATTTCGTAATAATTCAATTAAATAATTCTTACTCAAGATAAAAAGTTTTGAAAATAAAACAAGTATAGATCACATATAATTAGTCATGAACTAATCTAAAGAAAATGAAATAAACGTCATAATTCTTGTCATTAGTCATTTGCTTAAATACAAACAAAACTAACATGCTAACTAGTTGTACTAAGGCTTTTCAAAGGAAAAAAAACTAGTTGTACTAAGGCAAAAAAACAATACAAATTCCTTTTTTTTTTCTTTTTTGGGGGTTCTTTCACACTTCAACTTCACAAAAAATGAAAAGGATTTGAAAGATATGAATCATATATTGCATTTGCTCACAACCAATATCCAATAACATTTGAACAGGTGTGTTCTAATAGGGCTGTGCCTTGCTGTGTCGTTTGATGTAAAAAGACCCCACCCTTTGCTCAAAAAAAAATAATAAATAAATAAAAGACTTTACCCTCAAATACGTATTTTACGCGTTATTCGCATGAAAACATTTTTTTTTTTTTTAAAAAAATCTCTTATTTTTATGACTAGGAGTTTTTTTCAAGAGAGAAGAGAGAGATTCAACCTCAATCTGTCAATATTTTAAAAGAAAATTATTTCGCTAGATTATTTAATTTTTAAATTAAATTAATTAAAATTAAATAAATTTTAAATATTAATAATTCTAATAAAATTAAATTAAATTTTTAATAATTAAATTAAGAAATATAAAATCTTTTTTTTGAAAAATTTTATAATTATATTATAGTTTGATTCATTAAAAAACTTTATTTTTCTTTGGAAAATTGTAATTAAAGAATTAAATTTTGGTAAAGAGAAATTTCCTCGACCACTTCAATTATATTAGGATTTTTTATTTCTTTTATTTTCCTTGATAAAATTTGCATATTTAAACTGCTCGCCACCTTCCTCAAAAGCGCACCACACCACCTCCTGCCATTTCAAACCTAAAAACTCCACAAAGGCCCACTCATATACACATACACCTTCTATCAAGAAGTAAAGAAAAGCAGAGCAAAAGCCCTAGATTTCAACACAGCAGAGAACAGAGAGCAATGGAGGAGAATCTGCAGAAGAAAGAGCATAATGATGATAAGGAAGTAGTGATGATCAGATCACATAACCCCCAGTGCTTTCAGACTAAACCAGGAAGTGTCTTCCCCAAAAGGAGAAGGTTAGTGAAGAGCATGATTGTTGATTATGTCGTTTCTTTGTTTATTAGCTCCAGTAGCACTCCTAGTTCTGTGCCTTCATCCCCTGCACCCCAAGGAAACAAGGACAAGGGTTGTTGTTGTTGTATGAACAAGGTGAAGAGTTCAAAAGTGTCTGACAACAATTGAATTTCAACATCATCTTCTTCATCTTAATTGATTTGATTCATACTGTAATAAATAGTTTAATGTTTATGTGGGTGGTGGCGGCGGCGGCGGTGTAGATAGCTTGATGAAGAAGAAGAAAGCGATAGAGTAGAAATTACATGTAATAGGAAATGAAACAAAAAGTGATTAATGTTTTTAGATTTTCAGTATTAACAAAGGTTAATTAAGGTCTTCCCAATTCAGAAAGAGCAAAGAAAGAAGAAGGCCTTTTCATGGTGGCTTGCTTTCGTACTTTGTCTTGTGTTGTGCTTTTCTCAAACTTTTTCTTTATTAATTTATTTAATTTTGTTTGTGTTTTTACCCTACTTTCTGTATATACCTTCAATTTCTACCAATTAATTAAAAAAATAATTACATACTATTAGCAGCTTTTATAGTGCGAAAATCTAGTGATATTATATAAAAATGGTGAGACAAGACTGTCAGGACTTGGGCTACTGGTTCAGTTTTCAACAGGTGTGAACGCTCCAGAAATAGAGATAGTTACAGAAAGGTTGCCAGTACCAGTATCTCGCTAACAATCCAAAAGCAGAGGACTTTCTGTCTCAGGAAAGTCATAGTTATAATAATGTTTTGATTGACCATTGATTTAGACTTCACCAAACTAAATTTTTTTCGAAACATTAATTGCATTGATCATTGATCATTGATCAAAGCCCAAAAGTAGAAAGGGACAAGCATCCATACAAAGGATTACCTTCTAAATAGCTGGTCACAATTTATACTCTTATTTACAGTAAACATAAATATAGAAGTATATTATTTGACTTTCAAAACAGAAAGACCAAATACCAAAATATAAACCAGCTTTACAAGGGTGAGATAATGCAGAGGTAGTAGCTGGAGCTTTTACGGTCATCTTCAACATGAAGAACAAATCACCTAAAGGCTGATGCATCTACAGTTCCTTATGATGGCAAAAAAAAAAAATAGTGAAGATTTTGGCTAAAATCCCTTAAAGAACACTAATGCAAAAACCAGTAGAGAGTAAAGAGGAACACTGTTGACGAGAGGAAACAGATTGTTCCTTTTTTAACTGAATTTTTTTTTTTTGAAAATTGATTTCATTGATTGATATCATTATCAAGAAACCAGATGAACACCCTCATAGAGGGGAATGCAGTAACTCCACATGGAGTAGAGAAAGAACAAAATAAAGATGGATGAAATAGGACATTCATGGGAGAGGAGTTACTTAAATAGTAACCACTATAAACAACTAATAGAAACTAACACCACCTAAGGAGCAACTAAACAACAAATGCAGACTATTACAACAAGATTAATTAAACAAAAAAAAAATTAGTCTATGCATAAAGAGCCATTTCCGACTACAACCAATGAACCCATATCACCATTTTGCTCGCCTGTAGAACCAATCAGCTTTACTGACCATCGTCGGAATGAACCTCGTAACGACAACTACTTGCCAAGGATCAACTACTTCTGGGCAACTGCTGTACTGATAAGTAAAACCAAATATCCGACTGCTCATGGCTTTTCAAAAAGGAACAAAATTGAAGTCACTAAAATTACTAATTAACATCTATTAACAATAATGATAGTGACTTCATTAGCCATTCAGGCTCTAATGCGGATACCCTATTGTCACAATCCAAACCGGGGATCATAATCGGCGCTAGAGAATGGAAATTCTTTCGAATCCGGAATCCATATCAAACTTTAAAAAATAAAAATGACAATAAATAAAATTAAAATAAATATACCATAATTCAAATTTCAATTTACATAAATAGATAATCTTTCATATCATGAAATAATTTAGTACAATATTCAGATTAAATATCTGAATTGAAATCTCATACATCAAAATACATAAACTCACTACTGATACATAATATAACTACTGCAGTTTACTAGAGTACAATAATCTATAACTATGTAAGTAATTTACATAATAAAGTCGGAGCGGAAGAAATCCGTCAGATAGGCCTACTGCTGAGATTTGAAGATAAGGACTCTCCTGTAAAAACATCAATTAAGAGGAGTCAGACCTCATTAAGTGAATTGTTATAATATATATACACGCATAACTAAATGTCAAATGCAAACACTCAAAAGTATATATATAAATATATATATACAGACAAGTACACACAGATGCAAATAAAATCATTTTTATATTTAATACTGAAAATTATCAGTTTATGTAGGATCAAATAGAACCCTAAGTTATCGTAACCTCAAATATCAATAGGAATCTTTTTAGCCATACAGGCCCACTTAGTTCCAAATAAATTCACTTAGTCCAACTGGACAGTAGACTGACCCCGAGACACTAAGTCAACCGAGCTCCAGCAATCTGCCTGTCAGTGTGATTGGCCCCGAGACACTTAGTCAATCGAGCTCTAGCAATCACACCATTAATCACATCTCACATCAATCAAGTCATAATTCCACAATTAAGTTAGTAATTCAACCTATCATCTCTCGCACCGGTACGTACTCGATCTTAGAGCTGCTCATTAGGAAACACGTTCTGTCGATATCCTTTATTTATATTAAAACATACATACAGAAAAATAAATAATGTATAATGACATTCAAAATGACTAAATAAACCATATATATACTATAAATATACCTAAAAAAACTAAGTATATTTCAATTCAAGTATACATATACGTAAAATCAACTCAAACAATTCATAAAATATATTCAAAATCAACCAATAATATACTTAACATAATTTGAATATAAATTAAAAAGAAATCATGCATTTAATTTAAAATATACCAATAATATACTAAAAATATACCTAAAATATACTTAAACATTCAATAAAGCACATATAATTCTAAAACATGCAACCTAAAGCAATGTATATATATCATAATAACTCACAGGGATGTGCTGCTCGAGACTGGTCCGACAAGCCTGGTCCGCTAAGCCTCGGTCTCGGCGCAACTAAACAATAAAATGATCACGACATTAGAACATATATCTAACTTAGACTTCTAGAGACTCGATCTAGAATTCTTAAACACAAACAGATACAGAATCGTAATTAGACCCGATGTTACGTTTTACGAGAATTCTACCAAAAATTTGACAGAAACTCCTCTATAAAATGGACATCTCACTGCTTAAAAAGTAGAGTCGATCTTGCAAGAAAAGTAAACTTCGAATACAAAATTCTCACAACCCTCGGTTGGGATCCCGAACTTCAACAATTCCCAACCGAGGTCCATAATTCAACACAAGTTCAATAATACAATAAAATATATATATAATTCAATAAATATCAAAAATGCCCTTCAAATATCAAAAGATAGCAATTTAAGTATTAAAACACCAAAAGTAATTATTTTGCTAAAAATTACTTAAAAACCCTAATTAATAATATAATATTATTAAAAATTGACATTTCTCGATAATTCCAAAAATATTTATAAAAATTCATTTTATAAATCAAAATTACTTAATTAGTCCAAAAACATATTAAAAATTACTTAAAATCCATTTATTTACAAAAATAATATATTATATATAATTTAAAAATAATTTTTGAAAAATAGTATTAATTAGTTAAAATTAGTAAATAATTTGTAAAAATCATTTTTAAACCTCAAATAATATTAAAACCAATTAAATTTAATATTTAACTAAAATTACTACCAAATTACCCCTAATATATAAAAATATACATAAAATACTAAAAATGTTCAAAAATTCAATAAAAATTATATAATTACACAAAAATTATTTTCTCAACATATTATTCATTAAAATCAATAAATAAACTTAATTAACCAATAATTACTAACAAAATATATATTTAACCTATATTTCCAAAACTAACATAAACTAAAAATAATTATAAAAATTACACAAAATTCATAAAAATTATAAATTAGATTCTAAAATTACCAATAACCATCAATAACACCAAAAATCATAATTTCATAACTTATATAATTAATTTATGAAAATAATAAAATAATAAAAAATTCACAAAAATCAAAATAATTTCCAAAAATTACACAAAAATTCAGGGATATAGATTGAGCTAAGGGGAACAATTTTTGTGAAAGAATTTCTCATAAATCAAACAAAAATTATCGAAAAAAAATTGAAAACCCAATAATGGCTGAAATAAAAAATGAGCTAGAAACCCTACCAAATCACATTTTTAGGCCAAAAGGAGTTCAGAATCTTCCTCCTCGAAGCTGCACAAGTTCAACGCCACCAGAAATGCTTGATTTGGTGGCCAGACGAAGGAGAACGATGAGGGAGCAACTTTTAGCCAAAACGAGTTGCTGAAGTCGACACTAGAGCCGGGGAAGAGAGAAAAAGACGGCGGTAACAAGAGCTGAAGGGGGAGGTGCAGTGACGGTCAGCGATCGGAGGTAACAGACGGTGGGGGAAGATGGTGATCGGGAGAGAAGGAGATAGGGAAGGGGGTTTTCTTGATATTTTGTGTATATATATTGTATATAATAATCAATGAACTATATATTATATCTTTAATCAACTATATATTATGATATATATTTATATTGTACTTTATTCACATGCATATATTTATTTATATACATACATATATATATTACTCAGAATAAAATAATAATATACACACATATATTAAACCCTAATATATATATATATATATATTACCTTATAAAATATATTTAAATAATGTAATTTATTAAAATACTAATGCATCAAATTAAATATTATTAAAATAATATTTTCTGAAATAATAAACTTAAAGACATACATTTACGTAGAAAATTTTAATTAAATGTAAAGGTAATAATATTTATTCACAAAATAGTAAAATAATCAAATAAAATTTTAAAATTATTAACACTGTATATCCTATTTTAAAATAACTCGGGTTATTACACCTGCCAGGATAGAGTAAGGACGACTAACAAGCTGTCGTTGACATTTGTTGCTTCCTTCAGTTCACCTTCTTGGGCACGTAAAAGGGTAAATTCCAAAGCTGTAACATTGATTCTTGCAAGTTCATACAAATGTGGAACACGCATCGACAAGTTAATTCACAAATCAAGCAACGATGGCTGAGACCAATTATCATAGTAAGAAGCATCCATGACAGCTTAGGTAGTAAGAGCTTGAGCAACAACAAGACAACCATTAAAGTGAGAAGCATCTCTAACCACCTGGGTAACAAGAGCTGCTACAAGCAGCTCAAGCTAGAACTCATTAATGGCACATGGACAAGATCTTGATAGGGAGTTAAAGATCAAGCTTCGACTCAGACCGTGAAGCTTGACCACAGAGATCCATAGTGGCTTAAGAATTAGATCCATAGGGACTGGATTCAAGCTTAGACCTGGATCTTGAATCGGTACAACAAAGGTCTATAGTGGATCGGGAACTAGAGGATGGTGGAAATGCCATGGTTGGGATATCAGGTGATGGTGGAGCGTAAGGTAAGGATAGACGTTCAATGAAACAAATAGCAAAGAGACACTATTTACTGCCCGAGGGCACATTTTCCAGCCATGGGGAAGTTAGCTCCTTTGAGCACACACATATCTATTCTTACACAGGTAAGCTCCGATGAGCATTGACAGAAGCTCCGACGAGCACTATAATAAAGAAGATCCAGCGAGCACATATCAAACATATCTATAAAAAAGTTCCACTTTTTTAACTCAATTTGATAGGACCATTAAAGTAATAACTAATACGAAACACTTGAATTACTGAAGTTTCATGCACAATTGACCTGCAAATGTTGGATTCTTTAATAATTGTCTGTCTTCCGTAGGGTACTTGCCCCCTTTTTTTAGGGTACCTATGGCATCTCTAACCTAAAAAGTCAATTTATGTATGTATCTAATTTCATTTCCAACTTATAACATTAATTTTTTATTAAAAGAATATTTTCTAAATATTTTAATATATATTTTATTATTTATTATCTTTTTACATTTTATTATCTGTATAAATTACACCCATATTTTTATTTTTTTTTACATATTCATCTAAATGAAATATTTTTTTAATAGTTATTTATAAATATTATATAATTAATATTGAAGATTGATTCAAGTTGCCAGCTCAAAGTCTTAGTTGACTTGGTCTTAAAAAGTTACTATCATTTTGTTATTTCTGTTCTTAATAATTTGGTACGCTAGTTAATAATTTTGTGCCAATAATATCTCTTAATTAGTTGAGTCTTTTGTGTTTTTTCAGTTTGGTTGTAAACTTATATAAAGGCATTCTTATAATACAACAGATTTCTTAACTATATCTTCTGCAATTCTTAGTTAGTTCTCTGCTACAATATCTGTGTATTTTTGCTTTTTTACTTCAAATTTCCATCATTTTTATATCTGAGCTTGTCAGATTCGTTTGGACCTTGAGAGTGCATTAGAGTGCTTTAAAAAAAAAAAGAGCATGGCTGCTAGTGGAAATTCAATTAACATTTCACAGCCTGCCATTCCTATCTTCAAAAGGGAATGTTTTGAGTTCTAGAACATTAAAATGATGACCTTATTAAGTCTCAAGACCTTTGGGACTTGGTGGAAAATTGGTATGCAAATCCTGATGAAGAGAGCCGATTAAAAGAAAATAAAAAAAAAAGCACTGTAAAGCTCTTATCTTTATTCAATAAGTAGTTCAAGAATCCATTTTTTCAAAAATATTAGCAACACCCACTTCCAAATAGGCCTGGATAACATTAAAGATAATATTTCAGGGTTCTTCAAAGGTAATCATAGTGAAACTTCAATCTCTTCATCTTGACTTTGAAACTTTACAGATGAAAGGTGGAGAATTAGTGTAAGATTTTCTTACAAGAGTAGTTACAGTTGTTAATCAAATGAGATCCTATGGAAAAGAAATTTTGGATCAAACTATTATTGAAAAAATACTGAGGAGTTTAACTCCTAAGTTTGATCATGTAGTAACTGCAATTGAGGAATCTAAAGACTTGGCAATTTTCTCATTCGATGAGGTTATGGGCTCTCTGCAAGTTCATGAGGCAATGCTAAACAGATCAAATGAGTCACATAAATAAACAACATTTCAAGTGAAGGGGGAATGCTATGAACAAATAACAAGAAATAAATGTGGCAGCAATTTATATCGAGGCAACAAAGGCTGCGATAGAGGTAGAGGCAATAAGAGTGGCATTCAATGCTATCAATGCAAGAGGTATGGGCATATCAAAGCAAATTGCAAGTTCAAAAATGATGGAGTTAATTATGCAGAACAAGAAGATGAGGAAAGTAAGTTATTTATAACTCACTTTGATAATATTGATGTTGCAAGTGATGTGTGGTATGTGGATAGTGGCTGCTCTAATCATATATCAGGAGTAAGAGAAATTTTTAGAGAGCTTGATGAGTCTAAGAAGATGCAGGTCAAACTTAGTGATAACAAGGAAATTCAAGTTAAAGGAAAAGGGACAGTGGCATTTAAAACAAGCCATGGTAAAGTGAAACTTCTTTATGATGTTCAATTTGCTCATAACTTAGCACATAACTTGTTGAGTGTAGGGCAATTGATGGCTAGTAGATACTCAGTATTATTTGATGATGGAGTATGTGTTATAAAAGACAAAGAATCAGGTCAAGTAATGGTTAATGTTCACATGACCAAGAACAAAATGTTTCCACTTTAAATTTCAAATATGGAACATTTTGCATTAGCCGTTGAAGAGAAGAATGAGTCTAAGTTATGGCATTTACGATATGGACATCTGAATGTAAAGGGGTTGAGGTTGTTGAATAAAAAAGGTATGGTTCTCGGATTACCAAAAATAGAGTCGTGTGATTTGTGTGAGGATTGTGTATATGGCAAACAAACTAGAAAATTATTTCCAACTGATGGTGCTTAGAGGGCTTCTGATTTTCTTGAATTGGTTCATGTTGATCTATTTGGACCAATGAACACTAAGTCATTTGGGGGAAATTGTTATTTTTTTCTCCTAACTGATGATTTTAGTCGCATGAGTTGCGTTTATTTCTTAAAAAATAAATCAGAAGCTTTTGAGAATTTTAAGAAATTCAAAGCTCTTGTTGAGAAGCAAAGTGAGTCCTGCATTAAAATACTCTGCATGAATTAAGGTGGAGAGTTCTTGTCCAATGAATTTACTCTTTTTTATGAAGAAAATGGGATTTACAGGGAGTTGATAGCCCTATACACGCCAAAGCAGAATGGGGTGGCAGAACGAAAGAATCGCATAGTTGTTGAGATAGCAAGAAGCTTACTTAAAGCCAAGGACATTCTAAATGAATATTAGGCAGAAGTAATTGCAACTTTAGTTTACTTGCTAAACCTTTCACCTACAAAGGTTGTATTGAATCAAACATCATTTGAAGCTTGGAGGGCTATAAAGCCTTTAGTAAGCCACTTACGATTTTTCAATTGTATTGCCTATGCTTTGGTAAATTCATAAACTCATAAAAAATTAGATGAAAAATTTGAAAAATGTATCTTTATTGGCTATTGTTCTCAATCCAAAGCATATTGCTTATATAATCCCCCTAGTGGTAAAGTGATCATTAGCAGAAATGTAGTGTTTGACGAAGATGTGAAGTGGAATTGGGGTAGCAGCAACAAAGAAGTTCAACTTGAGGCTTTAACAAAATAAGAGTCATCTTCATCACTAGCAAATCCTTCTCCTTCAACATCAAACAATAGCAGCCCTACAAGTCTCACTCCTTCTCCAAGTAGCAGCAGCATCTCTTTCGCAAATGAATCTTCTAATGAGACATCTCTAAGGAAATTTAAATCATTGAGGGAAATTTATGAAACTTGTGCATTTGCTTTAATCACTGCAGATCCCACAACCTACAAAGAAGCAGCAGAAAAAGAGGAGTGGCGAAAGGTAATGAAAGAAGAGCTCATAGAAATTCAAAGAAATGACACTTGGGAGCTAGTGGATTTACCCAATGACAAGAACGTGATTGGCCTGAAGTGGGTGTTCAAAATTGTAATAACCCTAATTTTTAAATTATTTTAATATAAAATGAGATATGCAGTATTAATAAATTTAAAAATTATATTTAATTATTTTACTATTTTGTAACTTATAATTATTATTTTATGTTTAATTATATTTTTTACGTATATATTTTATTTTAGAAACTTATTACTTTAAACACTTAATTTGCATTATTATTTCTATTATTATTAGTTTTATTAATATACACTATTTGTATTATTACTAAATTATTTAGTGAGTATTGTTTATATTATTTCATTAGTGTTATTTGTATTGTTATTATTTATTGTTAAATGTTATTTTATGTATATAAATTAAAATATGTTTGTGTAAATTATTGTGTACATGTGTGTGTGTTTATATATATGTGTGAATATATATATATATATATATATATATATACACACACACATACAAACTGAAACAAAAGAATAATAAAACACTGCAAAACCTTCTCCCTCTCACTACAACCATACTCCCATGCCACCGGCCAACCACCACCTCTTTCCAGCTTTGCCACTGCCTTCTTCTTCCTCTCCTTTGGTCACCGGTAGCTACAAAATAGCAGAAACAGAGCAACGGCAGCAACTCCATTTTTTCCGGCCATTCTTGATTCTGGCCATCGTTTCGTGTGTTTCTGGTCTGTTCGACTCCTCTAGCTTCAGTTGTCATGACCCGAACTCGAGGGCACATGACTGGCACTAGGGAATGGGTAGGCATTAGGCCCCCGAAACCCATAATAAGCCTTAAAGAAAAAAAAAACTTTCAAATTTAAAACTTTATTTTATACCAGAAAACATTATCAAACTGATTTTTCTAAAAATAAACATAATTGTGCGCATTATAAAATGTTCTTCATCATCAAATATCATAAATCAATCTTAAACATTATACATAAACGTAATTCATTAAAACTCCAATACATAAGTATATTTAAGTTATACAAACTCATAGTACACACACTACTGCAGTATGTTAGAATCACTACTATAGTTTAACTCACAATAACCTACATAATATAGCCGGTGATGAAGAAATCCGACGTAGAGGTGGTCTAAGGTCGAACTCCCAAGCTCCTAAAAAAATAGATTAAGGGGAATCAGACCTCACTGAGTAAGTTAATAAAAAGAATTGTATGGTTTGAAAACTTTTTTTTTTAAAAACTATATAGTTATAGTGAAAATAATTTATAATGTATAGACATAGCTTTTGAAAAATCTCCTTAAACCCAAATTTCTAAATGGCCAACTGGGCTCATTTAATCCAACTAGAATGTGGGTCCCCAAGAGCAAAGGCATCAACCAAGGCACCAAGCTGCAATCATCCACTTAATCTAATTACATGGCACTAGCAGTCCCCGAGAGCTAAGGCATCCACCGAGGGACCCATCCCATTCCATTATTAACTTTCCAATCACTAGCGGTCCTCGAGAGCAAAGGCTTCCACTGAAGCACCCATCCTAGTTTATATTCACAAGTCATACATACATCGGATCTATCTCTCAATCTTTACCATGTGCATATGGTCCTGGTGAAACCCACCAGGTAGCCCGTTCTATCAAAATTTCTCAAAACTAAATTTAAATAAATAAAAAGCACTTAAATCATAAATAGCAACATTTAAATTAAATAAATCATATAATGAATACTAAAGATATGAGCGCATGAAACTTTAAATAAAACACATACACAGATTAATTTATCAACTTACAGGACAAGCGAGAAGGCTGACGACTGCACGTCTGCCTCAATCCAATAACTTCCGCTCCAATATTCTTTAGAAAAAATAATAGACCTATTTTAAAAACACGTCAATAAAATTAAAATCGAAAATCAATAGAAATAACGAAATTCTAGACTGACTTGAGGAAGACTAGATAAGACTCGATAGATAGGGAAAACCCTAATTAATGCTAGAAATTTACGAAAAATATCATGTTTTACTAGAAAATCTATCGAAATTTTAGGAGAGCCTCCTCTGTAAAATGGACATCTCGCTACCATAGATACTCCCAAATTCACATGTATCCATATATATATATATACGCACACACACATATATACACATATATGTATTTATACATATAAAATCCCAAGTTCACGTACTATATACATATATTCACACACATGCATATATACATGTATATATATATATATATACACCCAAATATAATACTTATATCAAATAATAAAACTCTAAAATAATATTAACATAGATACATCTCAATTAAATAGCTAGATAAGTAACAATTGTATAATATAATTTAAAATTATTTATTAATAACATTAATTCGGCAATTGCGTTATTTAAATAAAAATATAGGGTATTACAATCTTCCTTCCTTATATGAATTTGTCCCCGAATTCAAGAAAAGAAGAAATTACAGGGCTCAAGAGGGAAAGAGATGCAGGAAAGAAACTTGCATCTCAACTTTAATTTCCCAAGTGCAATCCTCAGCAGAATGGTTACTCCATAGCACCTTCACCATCGGTATCTCCTTAGTCCACAACTGTCGGATTTGGCGATCCAGAATTGCCACTGGTTACTCCTCACAGGTCAGATCATCGCTAAGCTTTACGACTTGAGGTTGCAAAACATGAGACGAATCAGGAATGTATTTCCTCAGCATAGATACATGGAATACAGGGTGGATCCTCAAAAAATTCTGGTGGCAACACCAACCTATACGCCACTTCACCCACTCTGGATCGAATCTTAAACGGTCCAATGTATCTAAGAGCTAGCTTACCCTTCTTGCCAAATCTCATGACTCCTTTCATTAGAGACACCTTCAGGAACACCATGTCTCCAACTATGAAGGATACATCCTTCCTCCTAGCGTTAGCATAGCTCTTCTGTCCACTAAAGGCGATATTTAATCTCTGTTGTATGCTGGGGACTTTCTCTGAAGTCACCAGTACCAACTCTAGACCTGTTAACTGTCTTTCACCAATCTCCCAACATAATGGTGATCTACACTTCCTACCATACAGTGCCTCATACGGAGCCATCTCAATGCTAGCATGATAGCTATTATTATAAGCAAACTCAATCAATGGCAAGTGTGAATCCCACTGTCCTCCAAAGTCAATCACACACATCCTCAGCATATCTTCTAACGTCTAGATGGTCTTTTATGACTGACCATCTGTCTGAGGATGGAAGGCCATACTAAAATCCAATCTGGTGCCCAAGGCCTTATGTAATTCTTGCCAAAAGATTAAAGTGAATGTGGCTCCTCTGTCTGACACTATACTCACTAGTACTCCATGTAGAAAAACAATCCTGTTGACATAAAGTCTTGCCAGTCTATTAGTAGAGTACGTCTTCTATATTGGTAGAAAGTGTGCTAACTTAGTTAGCTAATCAACAATCACCCATATAGCATTATAACCTTTGTAAGTATGAGGTAATCCAGTCACAAAGTCCATGCCTATCATGTCCCATTTCCATTCAGGAATTAGCATAGGTTGTAATAATCTCGAGGGTCTCTGATGTTCAAGCTTCACTTACTGACAAGTCAGGCATCTAGACACAAACTCTACAATATCCTTCTTCATTCCATTCCACCAATAAGTATCTTTCAAGTTATGATACATCTTAGTAGAGCCCGGATGAATATTATAAGTAGAAAAATATGCCTCTTCCATAATTTCCTTCCTCAAGTCGTCAACATCCAGCATATAAATCCTAGTGCCCAACCATAATACACCTTCTCTGTCAACCACAAAGTCTCTTGACTGCCCTTGTTGCACTTCATACATAATCCTCTGCAACTGTGGATCTCTATTCTGAGCTGCCTTAACTCGATCTAAGTATACTGATCATACCCTGAATTGAACTAAAAGACACTTTTTAGTAACTTTCAACTGCAACCCTTGATCCATCAATCCATGCAACTCCTTGATAATGGGCCTCCTTTTTATGCTGATGTGGGTAAGAGTGCCCGCTGACTTCCTACTCAAGGCATCAGCAACAACATTCGCCTTGCCTGGATGGTACAAAATGGAACAATCATAGTCCTTAAGAAGTTCCATCCACCTTCTTTGCCTCAAGTTCAAGTCCCTTTGCTGGAAGATATACTTCAAGCTCTTATAATTGGTGTATATTTCACATGTAACCCCATAAAAGTAATGCCTCCATATCTTTAAAGCAAACACAACGGCTGCCATCTCTAAATCATGAGTAGGATAGTTTTGATCATGCTTCTTCAGCTGCCTCGAAGCATAAGTAATTACTTGGCCATTTTGCATCAATACACAACCCAATCCTACTCTGGAAGCATCATAATACACTGCATACCCTTTATTTCCAAAGGGTAAAGTCAGAAATGGAGCTGACGTCAATAAATCCTTCAATAACTGGAAGTGTTCTTCACATCTGTCTGTCCACACAAACTTAGCACTCTTTTGGTTCAACCTTGTCAAAGGTGCGGCAATTTGAGAGAAGTCCTTTATAAACCTCCTGTAGTAGCCTGCTAGACCCAGGAAACTCCATACTTCTCTAACTGTAGTCAGCCTTGGCCACTCTGTGATAGCTTCTATCTTCTTACAGTCCACTTGTATGCCATCCTTAGAAACCACCTAAAAATGCCACTTGACTCAACCAGAACTCACACTTTGAAAACTTGGCATACAACTTGTGCTCCCTTAAAGTCTAAAGCAACCCTTATCAGATGCATAACATGCTCAGCTTCACTCTTGGAATAAACCAAGATGTCATTAATGAAGACTATTACAAACCTGTCCAAGTATAGCCTGAACACCCGATTCATCAAGTCCATAAAGGCTACTGGAGCATTAGTCAACCCAAAGGACATTACTAGGAACTCATAATGGCTATATCTCATCCGAAATGCTGTCTTAGGCTCATCACCACTTCTGATCCTCAACTGGTGATAACCAAATCTCAAGTCTATTTTAGAGAAGCATGTAGCACCTTAAAGTTGATCGAACAAGTCATTGATCCTTGGAAGTGGATACTTGTTTCTGATGGTGACCTTATTCAATTGCCTGTAATCAATACAGAGTCGAAGGCTACCATCTTTCTTCTTCACAAACAACACTGGAGCACCCCAAGGCGATGTACTGGGCCTTATAAAACCCTTATCAAGCAACTCCTGTAACTACTCCTTCAGCTTCTGTAATTCAATCGGTGCCATTCTGTAAGGTGGCATAGAAATACGATCTATACCAGGTATAACATTAATACAAAACTCTATCTCTCTATCTATTGGTAATCTCGGTAATTCTTCAGGAAAGACATCCAGAAATTCACACACCACTGACACCTGTTCGATTGCCCCA
Organism: Mallotus nudiflorus; assembly: GCA_947683625.1. Taxonomy (NCBI): domain Eukaryota; kingdom Viridiplantae; phylum Streptophyta; class Magnoliopsida; order Malpighiales; family Euphorbiaceae; genus Mallotus; species Mallotus nudiflorus. The sequence goes on along the minus strand of CANTUR010000029.1, from coordinate 487,148 downwards.
TTCTCTTTTTCAACATCTCTTACTACTACTAAGTAGCCTTGACAACCCCTTTTAAGCATATTTTGGGCTGTAATGGCAGAAATGAGATTACGAGGCATGGAGTTCTTTTCACTTTTAAAATAGAACTCTTCTTCATTCAAAATTTTGAACACCACTTCTTTCTCTTAACAATTCACCGAAGCATAATACCTCGACAACCAATCCATACCCAAAATGATGTCGAATTCCAACACATCAAGCAACATCAAGTCCGCCAATAATTCTCTACCATCGACTGACACCGGACATGAAGGAAAGAAGATATCTGTCTCCAACTTATCACTGAGAGGAGTCGATACAGATAGAGGAAAGGACAACCTAGAAGGCTGCCACTTAATTCTCAAAGCAAACACGGGAGAAATGAATGAATGTGTAGCATCGGGGTCAAACAATACTCTAGCATCATATGCACATACTGAGAGAATACCTACTACTATGGCATTAGAAGTCTGAGCATCCTGCGGTGTTAAAGTGAAAACTTATGCGTGGCCATGACTTGCTTACTGAGATGTCAAAGGTTGCACAAACCCACGACTACTAGGCCTACCAACTGAACCTCGGCCTTGCTGGCCCATAAGTTGTGGCAGTCTCTACTATGGTTGTACTGGTGCTCTGTACTGCTGGAGCATCGGATAGAAAGGTTGAGCCACTGATGAAGATGAACCCTGATCATAGTGTGGCTAATATCCAGAGTAAGGACAAGCTCTGGTAAGATGACCAACCTGTCCACATCTGAAGCAAGCGCCCGATAACAAATGACACGGGCCCTTATGGAATCGACCACAACTCGCACATGCACTGGCTCCAGACCCAGAACTATTTATTCTAGAGCTCTGCCTACTACTACTGCTATTGACTCCAGTATTAAATCTGTGACCTCTGCCACTTCTCCTGTTCGTGGCATAACCATGTCGACCAACTCGATGAGTCCTGGACTTTCTACCACCATACTGTGAACTACTCGCAGTCTGTTGACTCGTACTACCAATATGAAATGCTAGCTACAGGTACTCGAGAGCTACACCATATCCACTACCACCAATCATATAAGGATCTAATATGGTGCCCTGGTGGATGTGTCGCCTCTCAATCAGACAGGCCTCCTCTATAACATTCTCTAGGGTGCGGTCCTTGATACGCATACCAATAAAAGCGGGTCCCAAACCAGTGACATACAACTCTACTACTTTGTAGGGATCTCTCCTGATATCCTCTGCATGTCAGGATAGCCTGTTAAACTCCCTAATATAGTCTTCCATTGACCTATCCCCTCTGGTGATGTGAAGCAACTACCACCTGTAGGCATCTCTGGTGGCTGAAGGACAGAAGAATCTCAGGAAGCGATCCTTAAACTCTAGCCAAGTTAACTCATGCATGGACGACTGAATCGACTGCATGAACCAGTCTTAAGCTGCCGCTTGGACTGACAACTCCATAATCATTATCCGCTGGTAGTCCGTGTGTCCTGTCCTGGTACATGCCTCAATTGCATTAATAAAGTCCAAAGCGTCACCCGTACCATTAAAGGAAACCCTACCAATCCGAGAGTAGAGGAGTGCTACATCAACATCTAACATCTCCTGATTCCTCTGCTGTAACATTTGCTGCACAAGGGGCATCATCTGATTCAAAGCTATAAGACCTTGATTAATTCCTGCTAGTCCAGCTGTAAAAGCTGTGGGGTCTACAACTGGAGCTTCAGGCCCAACTGGCTGTTGATCAGGAATCTCAACTGCAGCTACCCTAGCTCGACCTCTACCTTTACCTCTGCCCCTACGACGTGGAGCAGGAGGAAGAGCCTCATCATACACAAACTACTCATCAAGCCTAAAAGTCAGATCGATAACAGGGTCTGTTCACACATGCTCATTCTGAAAAGATAAAGAAAATCGAATTCAAAATAAGACAAGAGTACTTAACGCAATGCGAAATTAGAAACAAGAATATCACAAAGACAGTTATCAACCTAATCACTGTAGTACTTACACAGAAAGACAAATATAGACAATTAATCAAACTTAGGCTCTGATAACAACTTTGTCACGACCCAAACCCGAGGGCACGTGACCGGCACTAGGGAATGGGTAGGCATAAGGCCCCCGAAACCCGTAGTAAGCCTTTAAGTAAAGAAAAATAAAAATTTCAAATTTAAAAATTTATTTTATACCAGAACACATTATCAAACTAATTTTTGTAAAAATAAACATAATCGTACGGATTATAAAATGTTCTTCATCATCAAATATCATAAATCAATCTTAAACATTATACATAAATGTGATTCATTAAAACTCCAATACATAAGTATATTTAAGTTATACAAACTTATAGTACATACACTACTGCAATATGCTATAGTCACTACTACAGTAATGCTCACAATAACCTATATAATATAGCCGGTGATGAAGAAATCCAGCGTAAAAACAGTTTGAGGTCGAACTCCTAAGCTCCTGAAAAAAAATAGATTGAGGGGAATCAGACATCACTAAGTAAGTTAATAAAAAGTGCTATACTGTTTGAAAACCTTTTTTTTGTAAAACTATATAGTTATAGTGAAAATAATTTATAATGTATAGATATAGCTTTTGAAAAATCTCGATAGAACCCTAAACCCAAATTTCTAAATGGCCAACTGGGCCCACTTAATCCAACTAGATTGCTGGTCCCCCAGAGCAAAGGCATCAACTGAGGCACCAAGTCGCAATCATCCACTTAATCCAATTACATGGCATTGGTGATCCTAGAGAGCTAAGGCATCCATCAAGGCACCCATCCCAGTCCATTATTAACTTTTCAATCACTGACGGTCCTCGAGAGTAAAGGCTTCCACTGAGGCACCCACCCTAGTTTAAATCCACAAGTCATACATACATCAGATCCATCTCTCAATCTCTACCATGTGCACACGGCCCCGGTGAAACCCACCATGTAGCCCGTTCAATCAAAATTTCTCAAAACTAAATTTAAATAAATAAAATGCATTTAAATCATAAAAAACAACATTTAAACTAAATAAATCATATAATGAATGCTAAAAATATATGTGCATGCATCTTTTTATAAAATACACGCACAGATCAATTTATCAACTTACAGGACGAGCGAGAAGGCTAACGATCGCTCGTCTGCCTTGATCCAACAGCTTCCACTCCGATATTCTCTAGAAAAAATAATAGACCTATTTTAAAAACATGTCTATGGAACTAAAATCGAAAATCAACAGAAATAACGAAATTCTAGACTGACTCGAGGAAGACTAGATAAGACTCAATAGATAGGTAAAACCCTAATTAACGTTAGGAATTTATGAAAAATATCACGTTTTACGAGAAAATCTATCAAAATTTCAATAGAGTTTCCTGTGTAAAACAGACATCTCTCTATCATAGGTAGACCCATTCCAGCATAGAAAATACACTTCTAGTATTCACAGACATTCACACTCGAGTCAGGCTTTCAAAATTACACTTAGCCCCGACCGAAATCACAACTCAACCATCACAAAATTAAATAATTTATTTCCCAAAAATACACATAATATTCAAAAAAAATAATACCTAATATATTATTTGAAATAACTTTTCAAAAATTAGTGTTAATTAGTCTAAAATAGTAGATAATTTGTAAAAATCCTTTTAAATTCTTTAATTATTATTAAAACCAACCAAAATTTATTATTTAACTATAATTAATACAAAATTACATTTTTACCCCTATAATACAAAAACTTACATAATATACTATTATTACTCAAAAATTCTCTAAAAATTATACAAATAACTAAAAATTATTTTCTCAACATTAAATTTTTTAATATAATTAAAAACATAAAATTGACTAATAATTTCTTCCAAATGATACATTTAGCCTAATTATCCACATTTGACATAAACTTAAAAATAATTATAAAAATAGTATAAAAATCAAAAAAACTATGAATTAAGTTCTAAAATTAATAACATTTAATAACAATACCAATTATCAAAATTTCCTAATTTTTAACAATAAATTTTTGAAAATAAATAAAATATTAATAAAATATTCAAAATTCACAAAAATCACAATTAACACAATAATTTTCTATAATCTTAAATAAAATCAATATACTAAAAATAATTAACAATAATTGCCCTAATTACTAATTAAACTCAAATAAAATCAAATAAAATTCTGTAAAATCAGGAAAAATCAAAATAATATACAAAAATTAGATTTAAACCTCTAACTTAGCAGAATTCATCATCTAACTTAAACAAATTGAAGATTAACACATAAATCAACTCAGACAACTAGAAAACTGTTAGAAATCAGTTATGGTATTTAGACATAAATACATGTGTTGTAAGCACAAGTCTAAATAGAGTAAATTTCAAAAATTTGCTCATCATAACCCTTCATAAAATGAAGAATTTCATTTGTCCAGGATTCAAATTGCATTGAAATACACAACTAATTAAATTAAGCAATATACAAACAAATAATTAATTAATTATAAGTTTGTAAACTTACTTGTTGTAGAGCTTAGTATTCCTTATATTTAATTCCTTGAATCAAATGCTTAGCCCTCCAAATGTAAGGCCTCTAGTTTGAAACACCAAAGCCTTATCTATCACTTACTTGTGTTAATTAAACTTAGTAACTTGTACTAATTTAATTAAGAGCACAAGTATAGAGTATATGTTTAGTATATGTTGTGTTTATTTTTGGTTTATGATCTTATCATAACCAAAAACACTTAGTGAATTTTACTTAACTCTTTAAGCAAAAAATCACTTAAGCATTATCTTTCCTCTCTTATCACTTACCAAGTCTCTTGACTTGCCTTAGATGTATCAAAGATATATGTGTAGTAATTTTCCACTAAGGAAAAGTATGAATTAATTAATTAAGTGATTATTAAGTATGCCACCTTAGGTATACACCTAACCATCTAAATGATTAAAAATGACACCTTAGGCATACTTTAGAAATATCCACTTAATTACTATGACACCTTGCTTAATTTAATAATTAAGCTAGCCACCTACACATATTAATGTATAAATTTGTATGTAAAGTATACATCAAATGTATTAATTTACATATTAAATTATACATATACTTAGATATGGACTTTAATTAATCTTAGGTCCAAAACAAATTTTGGCCTATGTCCAAACCAATTTGGACCATTAACATAAGTCCATAAATAAATAACAACATATATATGTATTTATTAATTTAATATATATTAATTAATATCAAATATTAATTAAATATTAATTAATAAATAATACTCTTATTTGAATTAGATTTCATGATATACTAGAATCATTGTTCAAAACATAAATCTAATTCTATTAATCTTGATTAATTGATTAAACTCTTTTAATCAATAATTAGATTAATACAATAGTGAATAAATAAAACTCTTTAAGGTGTGACTTACTAGGTTCATGTCTAAATGGCAATGAGAAAATATAATTTTAACATTTAATATTATTTGAAACTCTTTTCAATTCTAAATGTGAAAATCCCAGTTATTCACATTTTGTTCTCATAAGCTGTGAGTGACCCCTAGTATCGATATCACAGCTACCCAATTAGAAATGAATGCATATTATGATTCACACGAACCTGATCATAATTACCATGAACTAAATTCCTTTCATTAAAGATCCCAATATAGCCTAGAGTCAAGGCATTATCAAACTCTAATAGCTTTATTATATGACCTCATCTTAAGTTTCAATTCTTGATAAAATACAACAAATACTAGAACTCTTTATAGTATTGAAACTCTTTTTCAGACTGTGTTGTATTTATCCTGGTCAGGAATTTATTCATCAAGAATAAACTTAGATAACATAGGATCTATCCCGGTTCACACCAGGTAATGAATCCCATCTTGGTTAAACATTCATCCCTACATTTAACTAATTAGAGCCACCACACGCCATATACCCATGTGATGATTAACACAAGTATGTAAGCGGTAACAAACTCTAACCACCTAAATGTGGATGACTATGTCACCTCAAGTCAAAGGATTATATGCACCATTATAATCTAGATTGTGATTGTTGATTATATGTGAATATCCTTGCAATCACAATACTAATGTCACTGTTCGATTAACCCATCCAATGAGTATCCACATGTCTATTCTGATTACTCATATCAAGTAGCATGAGTTTCACTACCTCCCACTATTAGTTTCTCACACTAATCAAGGAAAATAGACAGAGGTGATAGTCTAATTAATATTATCCAAATATTAATTAATTGACTACGAACAATTTATAGTAAATGTACTGAATAAATATGTAACTCATATTATCAACTCTTTGATAATAAATTTATTCAACATAATACTAAAGGATAAATACTCAAAAAAATAACATATTTATTTAAAAGAATATTTTATTGCCACAGGGATTATATACAATGTCTAAATAATTATAAGAATGCCACTAGGGCATACCTTATACTAACAAAAACAACCTAAAAACAACTCTATGCAAGTCACTTTCAACCTCACTTTCCGACGTCGAAAATGGATGGCAGAGGCGAGACTTGGCATCGACCGATGCCTGAGGAGGTGAGGAAGGCTGAGGGAGCAAGGTAGCTTCAAACCGAGAGGAAGAAAAGAAAAGGAGGAGGTTGCTGGCAGTGATGGCTGCTCCAGGAAGGCTGAGGCGCACCGGAGGGAGAGGAATGTGGCGATGATGGTGACGGACGGAGAGGAGGGCAGTGGTGTTGGGTGGTTCGAGTTTTCTTGAGGTATGTTTTCTACATTCTTCATAATATATATATATATATATATATATATATATATATATATATATATATATATATATATATATATATATATATATATGTATGTATAAAATCCCAAGTTCACGTACTATATACATATATTCACACACATGCACATAATACGTATATATATATATACCCAAATATAATACTTATATCAAATAATAAAACCCTAAAATAATATTAACATATATACATCTCAATTAAATAGCTAGATAAGTAACAATTGTATAATATAATTTAAAATTATTTATTAATAACACTAATTCAGTAATTACTTTATTTAAATAAAAATATAGGGTATTACATCAGTGAAGTTGATTCCAAGTTCTGTTTGAGCTTAAACCCGATCGTTTGTGAGTTTTCTCAATTTTTCAGTTTTTGGCTATTTTGTTTTTTTTATTATTTTTTTTGTTGATTTTTAGTTTATTTATGCAAACTTTCTTAAGAAACTTTGATTCTAGTAGCTTGAGCTTCATGAATATATATTTTTTTTAATTTTTGGAATTTATTTTAATTTTGGTGAATTTTTTATTATTTTATTATTATTTATTTAATTTTTTAAAATTAATTTATTAAATTATAAAATTGGTTGATTTGGTGTTATATTAGGTTGTTATTAATTTTATTATTGAGAAAATAATTTTTTGTGAATATTAGATAATTTTTAGTAATATTTTTAGTTTATGTAAATATTGAAAAAAATAGATTAAATATGTATTTTTATTGAAATTATTGGTTAAATATGTGTTTTAGATGATATTAGTATATTATATGTTGATAGAATAATTTTAATGATTTTTATAAATTATTTACTATTTTTAACTAATTAATACTAATTTTTGAAAATTATTATCAAATAATATATTATTTACTAAATTGGTGATAAAGTGGGTTTTTAATTACTTTTAATAAATATTTAGGCTAATTATGTTATTTGAATATATAAAGTGAATTTTTACTATTTTATATTGAATTATCGAGAAATTGGATTTTTAATAATATTATATAATTATTTTGGGATTTTTACGTAATTATTGTGAAAATAATTATATTTAGTGTTTTAATGTTAAATATGCTATATTTTGATATTTTGAGGATATTTGTGGAAATTATTGATTTTTAATATATTTATTATATTGTTTGGATGTTGGTGAATTGTGAACTTTGGTTGGGAGTATTGTATAATTTGGAGTCCCAATCGAAGGTGCGAATATTCTATTGTTTAGAAGTGTGTTTTTCTTACAGGACCAATTCTACTTTTTAGTAGAGAGATGTCCGTTTTACAGAGGAGGCTCTGTCGAATTTTTGGTAGAATTCTTGTAAAACGTGATATCGAATCGATCATGAAATTTTGTGTCTGTCTGTATTCCGTATTTTTAGATTGAGTCTCTCTAGAAGCTTAAGTTAGAATTATTCTAATTTTAATATCATTTTATTGATTAGTTGCATCGAGACTAGGGCCTAGTAGACCGGGCCTGTTGAACCAATCTCGAGGAGCGCAAACTTGTAAGTTATTATTTTATATATACATCACACTTAGGTTGCATGTTTTAGAATATACATGTTTTGAATTGTATTTATTCATAAATTATTTTATTGAATATTTAGTATATTTTAGGTATATTTCTAAATAAATGCATGTTATACTATTGATTTATACTTAAATTATTTTTAAGTATATTATTGGTTTATTTTTTGTCTATATATGGTTTATTTTGTTATTATGAATGACATTATGCATTATTTATTTTTCTCTATGAATGTTTTATTTAAATGAAAGATATCGATAGAACGTGCTATCTAATAGGCAGCACTAGGACCGTGTACGAACCGGTGCGATAGATTTAGGGTTGAGTGAGGATTACTTATGGTAATTATGATTTGATTGAGATTGATTGATTGATTTGATTGAGATTGACTAATTGATTTGATTGAAATGTGATATGATTGATAATGTAGTTGTTGGAGCTCGATTGACCAAGTGTCTCGGAGCCAATCACACTGACAATCAGACTACTGGAGCTTGGTTGAGTTAGTGTCTCGGGGCCAGTCTATTGTCCTTATGGAATAAGTGAATTTATTTAGAATTAAGTGAGCCTATATGACTAGAGAGTTATTGTTGATTGAGGTTGCGATCTTAAATAGGGTTCTATTTGATACTTTATAAACATAATGTTTTTCAATATTTATATATATATAAAGTGATTTCAACATTTGTATGAAATGCTTGTATATATATTTATTATATACGGATAATGGATTGCATTTGACATTAGGAAATGCATGTATATATATTATAACAATTCACTCAGTGAAGTCTGACTCCCCTCAATTGATATTTTTCAGGAGATTCTTCTTCTTCATAACTCAGCAGTAGACCTATCCGCCGGATTTCTTCAACCGCAGCTTGTTTATATAAACTACTTACTTAATTTTATTTATACTCTAAAAAACTGCAGTAGTGAGTTATATTTTGTACTTATTGTTTTTTAATTGTAATTCATAGACCTTTCTCTGAATATTATATTAATATATTTTATTTTATGATATGAGAAGTTTATTTTTATTACTTTGGCTTGAGATTTTAATTATGGTGCATATTTTATTTTGATTATTGCATGTTTCTATTTTTAAGGCTTGCTACGGGTTCCGGATTCGAAAGAATTCTCGTTCTTTAGCGCTGGTCATGACTCCTGATTTGGGTCATGACAAATTAAAGTACCATGCAGATGGCAGCGTGCAAAAACACAAGGCGCGTTTGGTGGCAAAAGGATACTTGCAATAACAAAGTATTGATTTCGAGGAAACATTCTCTCCCGTTGCTCGTTTCAAGACAGTGAGAACTATCTTGGCTTTGGTTGCATAACTACAATGGCCTGTGTATTAATTTGATGTAAAATCAGCTTTTTTAAATGGTGAGTTGCAATAAGAGGTGTATGTTACTCAACCTAAACGTTTTATAGTGGAAGGCAAAGAACAAAAGGTGTATAGGCTACGAAAAGCAATCTACGGGTTGAGGCAAGCTCCCCGAGCATGGTATAGCAAGATAGACATATATTTCTTACAAAATGGGTTTGAAAGAAGTGAAAATGAGCCAACACTTCACTTAAAAAATAAAGATAACAGTGATTTTCTCATAATTTGCCTTTATGTCAATGATATCATCTATATGGGCTCATCTCACTCTTTTGTAGATGAATTTAAGTGTAGCATGATGATAAATTTTGAGATGTCAGATTTGGGTTTGTTACATTATTTTCTTGAACTTGAAGTGAAGCAAGGAGTCAATAGGGTGTTCATTTTATAAAGAAAATATGTTGAAGATCTTCTCAAAAGATTCAACATGCTCAATTGCAAAGTTACAACTACTCCAATGAATATAAATGAAAGATTACAGCTTGAAGATGACACAGACAAAGCTAATGCAAGAAGTTTCAGAAGCTTAGTTAGAGGATTGATTTATTTGGGCTATACTCAACCAGATATTTCATTCTTTATTGGTATGGTTTCGAGGTTTATGAATAGTCCTATAAAACATCATTATGGAGCAGAAAAAAGGATCTTGCGATGCATAGCAGGAACTTTGGATTTTGGAATTTGATATACTCAAGTTTTAGAATTCAAAAGTTAGTTTTACCGATAGTGATTGGGCAAGTTCCTTGGATGATAGAAGGAGCACCTCAAGAAGTATCTTTAACCTTGGAGCAGGAGATGTTACATGGAGTCCAAAGAAACAAGCAACAACAACATTATCAACTTCAGAGGCTGAATATATTGCTGCAACTTCTTTAGCATGTCAAGTTGTATGGCTACGTAGACTACTTGCTAATCTTCATCAAGAATAACAAGAGGAAACTGTAATTTTCTATGACAAGTCAACAATTGCAATGGCAAAAAATCTCACTCTCCATAGAAGAACAAAGCATATCGACATCCATTTTCATTTCATTCGTGACTTGGTTACAAAAGGTGTGATTTTCTTGAAGTTTTGCAGTATAGATGAGCAGTTGGCAGATATATTCACAAAAGCACTTCCATGTCATAAGCATGTTTCTTTCATATCAAATCTTGGTGTTTGTAACTTTAAATCAAGCGGGAGTGTTGAAGATTAATTCAAGTTGCTAGCTCAAAGTCTTAATTGACTTGATCCTAAAAAGTTGCTATCATTTTGTTATTTCTATTCCTAATAATCTGGTACTCTAGTTAGTGATTAGTTCAAATAATATCTCATAATTAGTTCAGTTTTTTGTGGTTTTTCAGTTTGGTTGTAAACCTATATAAAGGCATTCTTGTTTATGAAATAATACAACAAATTCCTTGAGTATATCTTCTACAATTCTTAGTTAGTTCTCTGCTACAATATCTGTGTATTTTTGCTCTGTTATTTCAAATTTCCAACAATTAAATATTATATTTATTTTAATTATAATTTAGTTTAATAATTAATTAAATTAATTAACTTAATTCATGTGAATATGATTAATAATATTCATGTGAATATAATTATTAATATATGTAATTAATATAAATAATTGTGTAAATAATAAAAATATAACTAATAAGACATTAAGCTAATTTTATATTTTGTTAATTAAAAAGTTAATAAAATAAATATCATATAAAAAGAAATAAAATAATTAAAATAAAATTGGTTTAAAATATTAACTATATGTAAAAGTATAGGATTATTATATATATATATATATATATATAATAAATAGTATTTGTTGTGATGATAATGCTCACCAAAATAGTTGGGATACTGAGTAAAACAGTAAATCTGATGAGTGATTTGTTCCCTTGATTGAAATGGAAATTTGCTGCAAAACAGCAAATTTGCTCTTGGTTGGAGATGGCCTCACCGCGTCGAAGGTTAATTAAATTGCATTTACAGTTTCTGGGTCTCCAAATCACATCATGCACTGCTCACTCTTATCAATTAAGTATATGGGACAATTGACATTAATATCTTCTTGATTGCCCAATTGGAATATTCGTGTTATTGTAGATACAGACACTATCTAGTGTCTCTAACTGCACAATAATTGGTTTTTTTTTTCTTAAATTATTTTTATTTAGATATAACTATAAAAACATTAAATAATTAATTTAACATACATATATTACAATTTAAGTTTAATATATTTTTTAATCAACTAGCGGAAATATCTATCCTATTTTTCTTATTAGCCTCCCAACGATAAAACTTTCTAAAAAAATTATAATATAATTTTTTTTATTAATAGAGAAATCATATAATTTAAGTATCGGATAATTTTTTTATATTTAAATTGAGAATAGTTGAAATCAAATTTTATATCTCAAAATGTCATAAAAAAAATTATTATGTGGCTAATTTCTCACTATAATATGAATTTTAATATAAATGAATACTTACTGTACATATATTTTTTAATTATGTATATATAGCAGAAAAAAAAAAGAATATTACTTTATCTTTTAATTTTATTTTGTTTTTTTTATAAGCCTTACGTCTATCATGTAAAGATATTTGTCGGATTTATATTGGAAGGTGATGATGAGTAGTTGCGAGGTTGAATGTTGAAAATTTAGCCATTATTCAAACATTAAAAAATAAAAAATAAAAGGAAAAATTTGACTCATGGACTCATAATCCGGACAACATGTTCATGTGTTCAACAATTCTCTATATAAATCTCCATTAGTTTGTTTTCCCATTTGATTATTTGTGTGATGATTAATAGTTAGCACAGCATGAGGAAATAATGTACTGATAATACAACCCATCATTTCCAGGATTACAAAGACTAACTTTCTTTTTTTAAAAAAAAAAAAAAAAAAAAAAAAAAAAAGAAGAAAATTAATCATAAACAGGAACCTTATTTTCAATCCTAATCAAAGTAATAAAAATTTCATTTAAAATGTGTTTAATTTTAAGTTTAGGCCAAACAAGGGTTTCGTTACTCTAATTTTCAATTTTTTGATAAAGATAATGGGAGAAATTAATTAGTTTACTTGATTAAAGTAAATAGAGCAGCTGTGGTAAAAAAGGCTTCAATTACTCTAAGAAAAAATGAATAAGAAGAAGATAAAGCAATAGTAATGATTAGAAAATATATATTTATTTATTTTAATAAAGCAAATAAATATTTATTTATTTATTCATAAAGCAATAGTAATGATTAAAATACACTTTCATATACAACTCTTTACTTTTTTATTTCCCTATGCCCATGATTGAAGAAGTTCAACTCACAAGAGAAGCATCCAAAGGCTCTTCACATAGCACATGAAAAAAAATAAAAAAAAATTGACTGAACTAGAGTTTCAGATATTGAAAAGAATAAAAGAATATTGAAATCACTTTATTCTTTTCCTTAAATTAACTTTTAATCAATTTATTGAATTAGGTTGACCAACACTTCTCTCGAATTCCACTATCTGACTGGTTGTTGGATTCTGATGAACGCTTTTGCATAGAACTTTTTTGACCATAAGTTAGCATCGTTTTCTTTCCATGGGGTCACAAGGCTGGCGTCGTACTTCTTCTACATATGCTTCCAATCTAATTTTCGTTTGTTCTGAATGCAATGATTTTTTTTGTTTGACTCAGTTTATAGTTGCGGGATTACTAGCTAATGCTTAGTTTGAATTAATTTATCTCTTTATTGTTTTGAGAAAAAAGAATTATAAAATATTTTTATGCTATGATTGACATTGGTCTGATAAAAATTTAAATATTAAACTATTTAATAATGAGTTACATATACTCAATATTTTAATAATGAGTTAGATTTCTTAAAGAAATACATTAATGGATGGAATTTAGAGAATAACTTTGCATGAAGTCCTAATGGGAATAGAATCAGAGAATTTTAATAAATTCTTTTTCTTTTTCTTTTTCTTTTTTATCAGAAGAATTTCATTTTCTTAAGGGGATAAAGACAGTTGGCTCAGTAAAACAGATTAAATATATGATAGAAAAATTATAGGGTAAGATCCAAAGGCAAAGGGCTGTATCTTTCCATGTAGTTCTTCATGTATATATCTAAGTCAATTAAAAATATTAAATAATATTTTATTTGGCAAATGCATAGTTTCACCCTAAATTTTAATAAATTAATTTCTAATATTTTTCACTTTTTGTTATATTCTATTCAACTTTTAAATTTTTATTTTGAACCTATCTAACTCCTATAATATATAAAATTTAAATAATTTTATAAATTAATGTTAATATGGACACACGAGAAACTTATATAAACTAAACTAATGTTTAATGGAGGAGAGAATATCATTAAAAATAATTTTTGTCTAACTTTTTAGTATTAATTTTTTAACTAAATTTATATTATTTTGAAACTAACTTTAACATTTTATGTGTTTAAAATTATTTAAAATTAAATTTTTATCCATTTTGATACTGTTTAAGTTAAATAAAATAAAAAAATATAAATTAAAAGATGAAAAATGTTCAAAATAAAAGTTTAAAAGTTGAATAAAAAATAATAAAAGTGAAAAAGTATTAGAGGTTAATTATGTAAAGTTCAAAGGTGAAACTATACATTCAGCCTATTTTATTTCAAAAAGTTTCACTTAAAAAAATTAAAATGAGAGTTTTATATATATAAAAAAAATTATATTGATAAAGTTTTGTTGGTTCGTGAAATTTCTCCGTCTCAATTCAGATTAGTTAAGTGACTTTTTTGGTATCTTTTTTGATTTTTGATTTTTAATAAGAATATAACTCATAAGTATTTTTATTTAACTATTTTCTAAAATGAAAATTACCACCAATCAATTAAAGAATGTATACCCAAGCATTATAAATAGCATGAAGTAGAGAAAGGTTAGCATCCACACCTCTAATCAAAACTTGAGTGATCACAGTTTCTTTTGCTGAATATATTAAGAGAGCGGAGATGGAGGAGATGCAGAAGAACCCATCTAAAGAAGTGGTCCAGCAAGCCGAAAAGGAGGAAATGGTGGGTTCAGAGACAGAGAAGGAGACAGGGCCACGGTTCAAAACCAAATGTGGAAGTGTGTTTCCAAAGAAAAAGAAGCTAGTGAAAACCATGATGCTTGATGCTGTTGCTTCTGTTATTAACAACGCTTCTCCTTCTACTACTTCCTATGGCAGAAACAGTGCTGTTAATCCTTCAGATGGCGATTGAGTTTCTTTTGGGTGATGCTGTTTTTAATTATTATTTGTTGTTGTTATTCACAAGAGTGTATTAATTAATGCAGATTTTAGTACTCTTTGAGTAAGTTAGCTATGTAGCTTGAACTCATAAGGTAGAGACTGGTGAGGGTTGGGCAGAGGTTTGAGTATTTGTGTTAAATTAGTGTTCCAAGTTCCTTATGATTGTGATTTGAGTTTCCGTTGCATTTATGGTAATATCTTACTGCCTATTTTCTCTACTTTTTGCCCTTTGCTACAGTTTGTTGTGTTTTCATTTTTTAATTGTGAATTTTGGAACATGAAAGTGGCTGCAAAACTTTCAAGAAATTAATTCCATATACAAATTGATTCTTTCTTTTTTCCGTTTTGAACAAAGAATTTGATTGACAACACATGGAATCAGACCGCATTACAGTGACTAGATCTTGATCCAAGTACCCCAAAAGAATTTAAAAAACCTTTTTTGTTGAGTATTGAAGGACCATATTTAGGAAAAGATTAGAAGTATGTAGTTGTGGTCTCTTTTTTAGGTATTAACAAGAAACTAGCTTAACTTTATTATGCCAATTACTGCCAAAAAAATTCAGATAATTTCACGGCATAATGATGATTTTCTGATTTATTTATATGAAATTTCACTATCATATATTTTTTTAAAAACTTAAAAAAAGGTTTATATCGTTTTTTTCCCCAAATTATTGATATTTAGATCTCATTCCAATAACTAATTTTAATGTAACTGAATATATATTATTACTTAAATTCAATATGTAGTTTAAGTGAAAATAGATTCTTACCAGTTGTTGTTGGTTGGAGGTTGGAGTTAATCTTTTTTAATTTGTAAAAAAACAAAAGTTACCATTTGACTTCATTAATTTTGAGATCTTTCATACAATTAAGAAGAAAGAAACACTTAGAATTTTATTAAAATGACTGTTCCACATATAAATTATGTGTATACATAAAGATATTAATTAAATGTTTTATAATTCATAGATTGAATAAAATAACAAACACATCTAACTATAACTAGCTATTTGGGATATATGTATATATATATATATAAAGGACTTAAAATATTCACTTGGTTGAATAGTTAAATATAATAAATAAGATGACAACAGTAATTATCTCTTAGTACGAGATAGATACAAAAGTACTTGCAACTGTAATTGGTCCATTCTGATTCTCATCCGCCAATACGCTAATGTTGTCGCTGTCGGAACCTGAGTTGAGATTAGTTATGGCAGTTACTGTTCTGTGAACATTATTATGTTAAAATCCCTTTAATTTTACTAATTTTAGAGCTTGAGTTGTACTCTCACAATTGACGCTTTAAATTGAATTATTTATTTTAATTTATTTTACATTTTTAGTTATTAATATATTTTAATTATTTTTTTCTTATCGTACTTTTATTTAAATTTTTATCCAATTTAAAATTAATAATTGATTAAATGAATTATTATAAGGATAATATATATATATATATATATATATATATATATATATATATATATATATATATATTAATTATATTTTTTTATTTAAATGTATAATTTTTAAAAGTCAATTAAATTGAAACAGAGAGTGTACTAAATTATTTATTAAATTAATTATTAATTTTTTTATATAATTTTATTTAAATTAAATTAGAATATTCATAAATAACTTAGACTAAAGAATAATAAAATAAAATACATAAAAATTAATTATATGTCCTTGTGATTTATTTATTTATTATTTTTTATCAAGATTTATTTATTTTATAGTTTGGAGGAGACAACTAATTGGTGCTCACTTTGGTAGAACCGCCAGGTTAGACTATACAGCCAGAGTATAAAGAGTTCACATTGGCTACGTTTTATTTTAAATTAACTATATAAAATTTTGTGAAATCTCACAACACACTGACATTTCTTTGAACCGCTCAATAAATGGAGTTTGATTTCAGATAATTATCATATATATTAATTTTTGGGTTCTTGGAGCATCGGTTGGGTATTGCATCAATTTTTCTTTTCAGTTCTTTCTCCTCTCATATAATTAGTGAATCTTATAGAGCTGAAATATTTTTTAAATCATAAATAATTTTTTATTTTTTAATTACATACTTATTTTAAATGAATAGTTTATGAAATTTTTATGTTATATATTTAGTATAAATGTATTATTGGAATTAAAATAATTTGTTTTTAAGTTTGGTAGATGTAGATTTTACGTTTGTTTGATGTCATAAATGGCATTTTATATGTAGCGACAAATTATATATGAAGACTCTTTGCATCCGAAGAACATTTCTGCTAATGGTGTCAAAACACGTGTAACCAATCTGAGTCTGAGCCACATTGCATCATTGCGTTAAATATATTTTGTAATTTTAGAAGTTTATTTTTTAATTTCCTTTATGATTTCTATTTTTTATTTTTTATTTTTTGGTTTAGGAGAAAACTGGGTGCCAGAAAGCACCCATTAGCCACTAAGAAAAAGTTTTATGATATATTTAACCATTACTTAACCATCATAACAATTCTTTCCAACATATTAAAAACCCCAATCCTTTATGAAAAAATTATTTAGTTTCTAATTTTTTACTTATGGTATTCTTAAATTAATCTTATGTTTATTGAAAGTTTAATATATTTGTGGCTTTTTAAATTTTGATATTTTTTGAGTTTATTCCCTCAACTTATAAAATGACTGTTTAAATAGTTTATCATACTTAAAACATAACTTATCAAGACATTTATCACTATTTGAGGTGTTTAAATGATGTTTTTTAACTTAAAATGAAAATATTCAAACACTAAATTAGTTGAAAAGTATTTATAGGTCATTTTTTTTAGCAATTTAAGGTGTTAAAATGGTCAATTTATAAGTAGAGAGGACAAACTAGTAAAAGTGACAAGTTTAAGAGACTGAATAGATAGTAAGTCTTTATTAAGTTAAACAAATCAAATAGAAGATAAGATAAAATAGTTTTTTTTTTTAATTTTTTTTTTGAATTTAAAAGAGAATTTTACCCTTTTCCATGATTTTATTTTTTTATCATTTAATTGTTGAATTAAAAAAAATTAACTGTAAAAATAATTGGCAATCAGCACATAACCTAATTTTAAATGCTCATGATCACCGGTGAATTAAAGAAAAAAGGAACATTCTTATTGTTTTGTTGATTTCTTGATATGGGGGTCTTAGTTACATATGTTTTATTTAATTTTGAAGTAGGCCTTTTGTTTAGGGGATCAAAGATTCAATTTCAGTTTGATTCTCATTTCATGAATAAAAGCATTCATTGAATTGAATTAATTAAAGCTATAAAAATGGACACTCCGAAAAAACAAAAAAAAAAAAACCTAATAATCACTTTTCTTTTAGTAGTCAAAAAAGGATATTCAATTTTGTTGGTGTGGCTTGTAATGGATAATATGAAATCTGGATTATTAAACGCAATTTTCTTGTGGTGGGGCCAGCTAAACCCAGTAGCAAATTTAATTTAATACACCATTGACTCTTATAGAGATTTTATCTATTCAATTCTTTATTTAACCAAGAAGAAAAAAACGATGATTTAGATCATCAAGAAAAGAAGTAAATAATGTTCCCAACAATTGTTACTGGATTGCCATACTGATGACAAAACAATTTTTTTGTTATTTTATTTTTTTTAAAATTTATAGAGTATTTTACCATTCTATTAATTAAACCGTTACATTATTTCTTAATTAATTTCACCGTAGTCAACCATCACATTAATACACCAATGCTTGTAATGTATTAAAACCCTTGAGAAAAATTTAATTATTTTAGATAAAATTTATCAACTACAGAGAGCTAAATTTAATATGAATTTTCAAACAATCATCTTATCTTATTACAAAATTAATATATATATATATATAATCAAAGAAGTTGGGTTACAACTTTAGAAAGTTAAAAGAAAAATGAAAGAAACATGTTAAATAAATGATGAAGTCAACTTAAACATCTAGAAACAAATTAAAGAAAAAAAAAAAAAAACTGTGATTTGAGAGGGCTAACAGCCCTGCGACTCCAAAAGCTCTGCCTCACAGAGTCGCGGCTCTATTAGTGAGACTTAGCGGCTAGCACATGAGCTAATTTTGGCGGGTAATTCTGTTCGTTCATATCTATATGACACGTGTCGCCCGTTAGGGATACTTTGCTGCCAAGCTTCCGCAATTTTAAATAAAAACAAAAACCAGAAGAAATTATAACGAAAACTTCTTCTTCTTCTCGCTATTTATTGGTGCCTTTTTCTGTTAAAAAAGCTTTTCCTCAGAAACCAACTAAAACTACTTCTGCTGCTGCTAGAGCTTGCTAGAGAAAGAGATCATGGAGTCGATGAAAATGAAGAAAACAAAGGATCAGGCTGCTGTTTATTTCAGCACCAGGAAGCACGGAAGCGTGTTCCCAAAGAAGAGAAAGCTAGTGAAGCGAATGATTTTTTATTCTTTTGTTCAGTTTCTCCGTGATTCGCTTTGCTCAGCTTCTGCAAACTCTGTTGATGTTCCTGATCAACACAGCAACGATAACGGGTTCCTCTGCCCCAAAAAGCTCTTTACTTCACCATCTGCAAAAGTATCAAACGCCCATGACCACTACTGAATTAAAGAACTTCTGGTTATTTCTTGATTTCCTGTAAAGGATCTTATTGATTTTTATTATTCCTTCTTTATTTCTCTTTTTTCTCAGGTCTTCTATCTTTGTTTCTTGATTTCTCGAAATGGGTCTTATTGTATCTTCTTTTCTTGTAAGTTTTGATTGCTGTAATAAATTAGTTATATGATTTAAGCTTTGAAGTGGGCTTTTAAAGATCTTTGATGCTGTGACTGTTGTGATTTCGCCGGGCGGTGGGTCAATTTCTCGACCAGAAAAAAAGAAAACTAATTTCAGTCAGTTTTAGAAATGTATAAAATTTCTGCTCTGTTTACCATATGTAAAACAGAGGTATGATGAAACAGAGAGAAATCTAACAGAGCAAGCTTTAGAGTTCCACAAAACATCCAAAAAAGTAAAAAGAAAACAACGTTTTCAAGAACTGCCTTCTTTATCTGATTAAAAATAGGGGACAATTTTTTTTTCAAAAGAAAATAACAGAGAGATAGATGGCGGCAGTCGCCAGTAGTCACTTCTTTTCTTTTGGGTCCTAAAAAGGAACATTCACGTTCCTTATGACAGCTGGTTTGGCAAGGCTCTTTGGCATTTTTTCAAGAGTCAAATGCAATTTGCTTCATTGCTTGTGGAGACGCAATTTCGCCAACCACATTTTTGTTAACAATATAGTTCGTTAACAAGTTATTTTAATTTTTTTGATGGCTTGTAAGAATTGTTATTAATATTAATATTACTATTATTAGAGACCCAGTTGCCTATAAAATTAAAAGGTAACAAAAACGTAGAATTTTATCCTTTAACAGATTGTCTAATTCAAATTATTAATTAATCAAAATTCATATAACTATTAAATATTAATAAGTATTAAATACTAGGTTAAGGAAGAAATAAATGTTGCTAAAGCATGCGGGGACACATTAGTGGACATTTTAATAAATATAAGAGTAAGTGAGGTTTCACCTAATTAAACATTTGCTTCTAGTTGAATATTTGTCTCTTTTCATTTTTATAAAAAAAAGACATTTTTTTAGGATTGGGTCATTTTTTAGTTAAGTGCTATATGGAGAAAAATAAAATTTCCTTTTAAATAATAAAAAATTATATTTAACTATAAAATAATAATAATATGGTTCATTTTAAGAACTAAAATATCATTAGTATTTTATAGTTAATTATAATTTTTTGTTGTTTAAAAGAGCATTTTGATCTTTTTATATGAAACTTAACAAGTATATCTCTAAGTAAATCTTTAAATATTAACATAATAAAAACTAGAGAGTTAAAAGTTTGATTTTGAAATAAGAAAGAATTATATATAAATTAAGTCAAGTCTCATAAAAGAAAATGAAATTTGTTCAAAATATAATCTGTATAATAAATAAATATTTTAATTAATATTAAATGATATGTATCATTTTATAAAAATTATATAGTTCAGATAAAAACATATTATAATAAACTGATGAATTTATAATAAAAAATAAATATTAAAATAAAATATTAATAAATTGATAAACTAATAATATTTTTTTTAAAATAATATTTAAGATTAATAAAAAATATTAAATAAATGATCGGCCTTAGTTATGTTGACAAATAATTTTATTTTTAGCTAAAATATGAATAAAAATATGAGAGAAGATGGACAATATGAGAATAATATAGCAAAATAAATAATTAATAGAAATTTTTACTTACATTTAATGTATTACACTTTGGGTATAATTTATGATATATCAATTCATTGACTTAAACTTAGTTATTGAAAACAAAATATATATTTTTTTATTACAAATTTGACTATAGATGAGGTAAGAAATAATTAAATATGAGAAATGTTTAGAAGTAATAAATTATCAAACTTTCGTTTCTCTTTGTTTTGTGAACAGTAAATTTCCATAGTTTCTTGTAGTTCCAGGTTTCAAAGGCGTGGCTGCTGGTTTTTAAACAGTAATCATCCCCTTCTACTTATTTCCTCTTGTTTACTTCCTTTTTCTTTCCATATTTAGTTTATAGCTTTTGTTATTAGCTTATATCTATATGTTGTTGATAGTCATTCTGTGCAAAAGGCTTTTCATAACTGCAGCCCTCTGTTTTGCTTGTGTTTTGCCCTCATGAACTTGCGTGTCGGTTGAAGATCTTGATCCCTCCATGGACAGCCGGAGGTCAATTGGTTTAGTCCGGCGTTTTTGATTGATCCCTTTATGGATCTCTTTGTCTTGAAGACGAGCACCTCCAGGTTGCTGTTGTCGCTGTTGATGCCGCCGTATGGCTTTCTTCGTGTCCTCCTGAACAAACTAGGGTTACTACCCTAAACTTGAAGATAGGTGATCTTGGGCTTTATCTTATTTCAAGCCCTTGAGGTTGTAAGAGCTTTCTCATGTATTGGCCTTCTATCTTTAATGTTTGTTTAGCTAATATAATATAATCTACTTTAGTTGTTAAAAAAAAACAAAAAAAAGGCTTTAAACCGTCTCTTTGCACACTTCCTCATTTATTGGTCCACATCACCTATAAAATTTTTGACTAACGACTACTACCATCCAACCCATATTCCTTTTTCTTGCTTTCGCTTTCTTGCTATCTTGCCATTTGCTTTGGATTATCGGAAAATGCAAGTAATGAAACTAGTCTCAAGCAGCTAGTTTGAAGTCCAAATGGTTCTTGAAATCTTCCCCCGCAGTTGACATTTTTCAATAAATATATTTTATCATATTATAAATATAAGATCTATTATAAAATCTGAATCTAATTAGAACAATATAGATCTTCTTTCTTTTTTTTTTAGAAATAGTGAATTATTTTTTCGTGATAATTTATGAATATTATCAAATCATTGTACATATGCTAATAAAATATAAATTTCATGGTCCGATAAGGTGTATAAATGTATAAATAAAAATAACACAATGAAAGCTTATAATCATACGTTAATCATTCAAAATGTCTCAATAAATAAGAAAATAAAAGTTTAAATTATGTTAAAAGAATGGAGAAAGAAAGAAAAAAAAACTTGATTTAGGTAACAGAAATGCGTTCGATCTAAGATTTACATCTAAAAGAAACACACAGTGGAATAGAAAAAAACCCTAGGCTATTCTCTATAGTGCACCGGTGCCTTCTTCTTCTAGTTCTATGGAGGGTGGTTTTTGGACATTCTTTTGGTCAAAAATCACCCTTCCACTTCTCTTATGTCACTCTTTATCTGTTATGATATGAATTTTTATAAATTATAAAATTAAATTTTTAAAATTTATAGTATTAATAATTATTTTATTAAAGTCTGATATTTGATTATTAGTGAAATTAAATTTAAATTTTTGGTATTGAATATTATTTAATATTATTATTTATGTAAATTATTGATTAATTGTTAGTGTATAATTAATTTGGGTATATTTAAATTTTTAAAATATTAGAATATTAATTTTAATTTAAAAGTTATTATTATTTTATTAAGTTTTATTATATATATATATAAAAGTAATTTTTTCTTTTTTTCCTTCTTTCTTCCTTTCTTTTTTCTTTTTCCTTCTTTCCCCTACACCCCCAACACCACCCGCCACCACCACTTGCTCAGCCACCTCGCCACCACCGATCACCGCCTGACACTACTGCCAGCAACCAGCAGCAGCCCCGCCGCCTCCTTCTCCTCCTCTTCCTCTTTACTCACGTTGTCGGATTGGTTTAAGCCTTGTCGACGACGTTTTCGGTGACCTATTGTCACGACCCAAAACAGGGGCCATGACCGGCGCTAGGGAACGGGAATTCTTTCGAATCCGGAACCCGTAGCAAGCCTAAAAATAAAATAAAAATGCAATAATAACCATAAAAATATAATATGCAGCGGAAAATAAAATCATAAATATTACAATATCATCCATCTCAACTGGATATAATTCAAAACTCATCACATCGCATATATAATCTCATAAATGTATAATCTTTATACAAATCCAGTTTTAACATAATACATCTCTTTAAAACAAATACATAAAATCCAAAAAATCTCCAAAAATTCTACAAAAATTCATACATGAAGATTAAACTACCAGGAACAACATTTGTGAAGGAAGTTTCCATGAATCATCCAAATTGAAGCTCAAAAAAATCGAAAACCAAAAGTGGCCGAAATATTCAACTCAAAACCTAAGCAATTCTAGACCGTTTTAGCTCAAACAAAAGCTAGAATAACACTCACCGGAGCTCAAGGAGAAGAAAGAGATCGGCGGTGTCGAAAACGGTGGCCGGAGGAGGGAGAAACGGCGGTAGCTCGACTTTCGGCCTCTAAAGCTAATTCCGGCCAAAACTCGTCGGGAAAGGGGCTGCTGGCGGTGGGGAACTGCTGGAGGCGACGGTGGCAAGCCGAGAGGCACACCGGCGGTGAAGGAACGGCAGTTGCAGCGGTGAGGGATGGTGGTCGGGCGTCGGGCGTGGGAAAGAAGAAGGAGAAGGAGTCGGGGGCAAAATGGTAATTTGGCAAATTCTTTTGATTTTTAATGTATATATGTATATATATATACTTTATACTTTATATTAAAATAATATTAAATTACACACATCAAATATACACCACACACATTAAAATATTAATATTTTAATAATTTATACCAAATAAAATTAATTAAATAACAATTAAAACAATTAAATACTTAATAAAATATTAGGGAATTAATAAACCCTAATTAAATAAATATACACACACCGACTTTATTTAATAATTTAAAAATATGTATGAGTTCATGCAAGTCCGTAAATACCTTTAAAATAATTAATAATACATTGTTTACGTGAAAATTTTCCCGAAAATGCAAGTCCCGGGAAAATTTTACGTAAAACACTGTAAATAATACACCGTAATTAAAATAGGTTTTAAATACATATTAACTCGTAAAAATATCACATATATATTCAAAATTATTGACACTGCATATCCCGGTACAGTGTAAAAAATATTTTTAAAAACACGGGATATTACAGTCTTCCCCCCTTACAGGAATTCGTCCCCGAATTCCAGAAAACAAGATTACAGAATCAGGAAAGAAAGAGATACGGGTAAGAAGCTCGCATCTCAGCTTCAGTCTCCCACGTATGCTCTTCAACTCTGTCACTACGCCACAAAACCTTGACCATCGGAATCTGCTTCGATCTCAACTGTCGAACTTGAAAATCAACGATCGCCACAGGTTCTTCCACAAACGTCAAATCTTCACTCACTTCCACACTGTCAGGTTGCAACACGTGTGAAGGGTCTGAGATATACTTCCTCAACATCGAGATATGAAATACTGGATGCACCTGTGACATACTCGGAGGCAAATCCAACCGATATGCAACAGTGCCAACTCTCTCCAGAATCTCAAACGGTCCAATGTATCTCGGTGCTAACTTACCCTTCCTGCCAAATCTCATTACACCCTTCATCGGAGATACTTTCAGAAAAACGAAATCTCCAACCTGAAACTCCACATCTCTGCGCCTAGGATCCGCATAACTCTTCTGTCTGCTTACTGCGGTCTCTAATCTTCGCTTGATCACGGTGACTTTCTCTGCAGCATCCTGAACCATCTCTGGTCCAGTCAAAGCTCTCTCACCAATCTCATCCCAACTCAACGGGGATCTACACTTCCTTCCATACAACGCCTCATATGGTGCCATACCAATACTGCTATGGTAGCTGTTATTATATGCAAACTCAACAAGCGACAAATGATCATCCCAGCTACCTCCCAAATCCAAGACACACATCCTCAACATATCTTCCAGTGTCTGGATCGTCCTCTCAGACTGGCCATCTGTCTGAGGATGAAAAGCAGTACTGAAATCCAACCTAGTGCCCATCGCTTCTTGCAACTTCTGCCAAAAACGAGAAGTAAACACTGAACCTCTATCTGACACAATGGACACAGGTACTCCATGAAGGCACACAATATGCTTCACATACAACTTCGCCAATCTAACAACTGAATATGTGGCTTTCACAGGCAAGAAATGTGCAGACTTCGTCAATCTGTCTACAATCACCCAGATGGAATCGTATCCATCCTTCGAACGAGGTAAACCGACCACAAAATCCATAGCTATCCTTTCCCACTTCCACTCGGGAATAGGAAGAGGCTGAAGCTTCCCAGAAGGCTTCTGATGTTCGGCTTTCACTTGCTGACACGTCAAGCACTTAGCAACATAATCAGCAACATCCTTCTTCAATCCATCCCACCAGTATAAATCTCTGATACTGTGGTACATCTTAGTAACACCTGGATGAACGCTGAAAACTACAACAAGGAATACTCATCAAGACATACTCGAACCTAATACACTGCAGTAGTCCAACAGAAAACACAACTTTAAAACTAGGGCCACAACTCACATAACTAAGCCCTGACACAGAACTCCACTCAGAAACGAACTTCGCTCTGATACCAACTTTGTCATGACCCAAAACAGGGGCCATGACCGGCGCTAGGGAACGGGAATTCTTTCGAATCCGGAACCCGTAGCAAGCCTAAAAATAAAATAAAAATGCAATAATAACCATAAAAATATAATATGCAGCGGAAAATAAAATCATAAATATTACAATATCATCCATCTCAACTGGATATAATTCAAAACTCATCACATCGCATATATAATCTCATAAATGTATAATCTTTATACAAATCCAGTTTTAACATAATACATCTCTTTAAAACAAATACATAAAATCCAAAAAAATCTCCAAAAATTCTACAAAAATTCATACATGAAGATTAAACTACCAGGAACAACATTTGTGAAGGAAGTTTCCATGAATCATCCAAATTGAAGCTCAAAAAAATCGAAAACCAAAAGTGGCCAAAATATTCAACTCAAAACCTAAGCAATTCTAGACCGTTTTAGCTCAAAAAAAAGCTAGAATAACACTCACCGGAGCTCAAGGAGAAGAAAGAGATCGGCGGTGTCGAAAACGGTGGCCGGAGGAGGGAGAAACGGCGGTAGCTCGACTTTCGACCTCTAAAGCTAATTCCGGCCAAAACTCGTCGGGAAAGGGGCTGCTGGCGGCGGGGAACTGCTGGAGGCGACGGTGGCAAGCCGAGAGGTACACCGGCGGTGAAGGAACGGCAGTTGCAGCGGTGAGGGATGGTGGTCGGGCGTCGGGCGTGGGAAAGAAGAAGGAGAAGGAGTCGGGGGCAAAATGGTAATTTGGCAAATTCTTTTGATTTTTAATGTATATATGTATATATATATACTTTATACTTTATATTAAAATAATATTAAATTACACACATCAAATATACACCACACACATTAAAATATTAATATTTTAATAATTTATACCAAATAAAATTAATTAAATAACAATTAAAACAATTAAATACTTAATAAAATATTAGGGAATTAATAAACCCTAATTAAATAAATATACACACACCGACTTTATTTAATAATTTAAAAATATGTATGAGTTCATGCAAGTCCGTAAATACCTTTAAAATAATTAATAATACATTGTTTACGTGAAAATTTTCCCGAAAATGCAAGTCCCGGGAAAATTTTACGTAAAACACTGTAAATAATACACCGTAATTAAAATAGGTTTTAAATACATATTAACTCGTAAAAATATCACATATATATTCAAAATTATTGACACTGCATATCCCGGTACAGTGTAAAAAATATTTTTAAAAACACGGGATATTACACCTATGAGCTCACCACTTGTTCCAAATTAATCCTCATTCTCTGGGCTTCTTAAGCCCTCAATTATTTTTGGTTTTCAACTTCAGTAAGCCTCTCAATTTTGTGAATTTGTGTTTAGGTTAATTTTGGGTATTTTGTGAAATTGAGTTTAATTCGATTGATTTATGTTAAATTGACTTTAGATTATTGTTGTAGAGGTTATGAGCTTTCCAAATATGTGTTTAGATTTAATTTTGAAAATTATTTTCGAAATGACATTATTTAGGGCTCGGAGTTACTATTCCGTCACTGTTTTGAGCTTGGAAAGTTTATATTTTTAATAAATTTTAATAATTATTTTGAGCAATTTTTGTGAAGGAAGTTTATTGAAATTATGTGTGGAATTTTTATTATGAATTTTTGAATGTTTATGTGAAAAATGAATTTTTGAAAAAATTAGTAATTTTATATTTTAGTTGAAATTATTTTTTTTTTTGACAGAATATGAGTATTAAATAGTATTAAAATAATTTTTATAATTTATTTTCTATTTTTAGCAAATTATTAGTAATTTTCGGAAAAATATATGAATAATAATTTTATTTATTTTTTTAAGTTTAAATAAGTTTTTGAAAATTTTTATTATATATTTTAGCAATTTAAATAATTAATTGTAATTAATACTATTTAATTGCAAAATTAGAAGAATGGATTTTATTAATATAATTTAGTTACAAACTAGAAATTTATTATTTATTTGGAAATAAATATCTTTTATACTTTTTTTATTATGTAAATAAATTGATTTGTGATATTTAAATGAATTTTGTGATTTTTGTGAATTATTGAAATTTATATTATTTTATTATTGTTGATAGTGTTGGTTTTTAGTTGGGCAATAATTGTAGTTTGAGAGCCTAACCTGAGAAGTTGAATTTTATGGATATTTTAAAGTGAGGATCGACTCTACTTTTATAGATGGATGTCCGTTTTACAAAGGAAACTCTGTTTAATTTTTGGTAGATTTGTTATAAAATATGACTTCGGGTTGGTCCTAAATTTTGAGTTTTAATCGAGTCGTGTCCTAGATGGAGTTGTTCTTTAGAAATTATAGGTGTATAAAAATTAGGAATTTAATTCTATGATCATCATCATCATTATTATTATTATTTTCCTTAATTGCATCGCGAGCTAGACTTATTGGACTGGGCTAGCCGAACTGAAATAAAGGAGCGCACTCAAATTGTGAGTTATTATTATATGTATGCATTGCATGTAGAAATATTTTGGCATCCACACTTTTTAATAAATATGAATTTCATTATGCTATATTTGCATATATATTAAATTGAATATTTATTTGTATAAAATTTGATGTTTTTCATATTTAATATATGATTTTATTATTTTATTTATAATATGTTATTTTTGGGGATAGTTGTGGAACATGCCACTTAGTGGGTTACATTAGAACTGTTGTGCAATAGTACGTTAGATGCTAGACCATAAATTTATTGATTTGAGATATGATTAATTGATTATTGAGATTTATGGTGAGAGAGGTGTGATTGCGAAAGCTCGATTGACCTAGTGTTTCGGGGCCAATTATGCCTGCAGTGAGACTACGGGAGCTTGGTTGACTTAGTGTCTCAGAGCCAGTTTACTGTCAAAAATTGAGAAGAGAAATATTTTTAGAATTAAGAGAGTTTGTTGGCTAATAAGGTTCAGTGATCGAGGTTGCGAAATGTTTTAGGGTTTTTCTCCAGTCATCCAATTAAATATTATTGCATTTATTTGTTTATCGAAAATGGAATTTTGAACATCTGTATGAAATGCATGTATAATTTAAAATAAATATAAATATAAATATATTACACTGATACTTGAATGTCTGTATCCTTAGGTTGCATGCATATATATAATAATGATTCACTCAGTGAGGTCTGACCCCCCTCAAATATTTTTTTTCAGGATTCGTCCCATCATACCTCTCATACTAGTTCTCTTTGTCGGACCCTTTCCTCTTCAGCTGATCTATGCAAATTTTAAATTATCCTTTTCTTGTATTGCTAAACGCTGCAGTAGTATTACATACTTGATGTATTTTATGATTATTATTTTTTATGCTTGTATTTTGAATATTGTAAAATATTTTATTATGTTATATATATTTAGATTTCCTTTTGATTTAAAATTTTTTTAATTTTGAGTAATATTTATATTTATGTTTTACTAAGTTTTTATTTTTAGACTTGCTACGGGTTTCGAATTCTTGTGAATTTCCATTCCCTATACCCGATCATGACTCTTAGGTTTGGGTCATGAAAAAGTTGGTATCAGAGCCTAGGTTTAATATGATCGGATCTAGGTTAGAGTTAGAGTTTTCTTTGAAACTACTATAGTAAATTAGGTTTGATTATGTCTTTGAAAGTCTTCCTTGCTTTAGAGTTCTGCATAACTAATAGGATGTCTATTTTGTCTAAATTAGGTTTATGTTTATTCTTTTAGAATGAGGAGGAGAGTGTGAACTACTCCACAAGCTAATGTGGGGTCCTTCTAGGATGAGATTCTACATCTTGAGCCACTGGTTAAGCATAGGGGTAGAGATAGATGTAGACCTAGAGGAGCAGCAGGTCACCATAAATAGAGAGATTTATAAGATGAGGAACCTACAGACTAGGATTTTGAGGGTGATACTTTTGCACTAAGAGTTTAACAAGGTGTAGTGCCGATACCTCTGGCCATCTTGCAGATGCAGCCTATATATCAACAGGACAAGTCTAACCCAGAGGTAGCCTTATTCTACACTAGTGTCAGTAGGAAAGCATTTGATAGGACTTCAGATCCTCTAGACTTCTTATATGCGATAGAGACGAGGACTCAAACCACTCACACTAAGTACGAGAGGATTATAATTGTTGATCTATCAGTTTAGGGGCCAACCCTAAATTGGTTCGTTCAGGTAGTCTATCCCCATATGACTGCTATAACATGGGCTCAGTTTTGAGAGAGATTTATAAGATGTTTTTGCCTAGAGCTTATGCGAATAAGCTACAAACTCTGACTGACCAACATTACCAGAGGTGACAGGTCAGTAGAGGAGTACACCAGAGAGTTCCTCAAACTGGGTCGATATGCAGAGGACTTAATGAGAGATTAGTACTTTACAGTTACTACATATGTCACTGGATTGGGTTCTGCGTTCACTGGGATGCCTACTATAGGTCTGACTCTTGAGTTTGTGATAAAATTGGCCAAAGATATAGAGCTCATATTAGTTAGGTAGGGAGTTATGCATGATTACTATCAGATAGGAGGTGTCCAAGTACGAGGATCTCAAAGCACTTAGTACACTACATTTAAGATTAGCTCTAGCAATCAATAAAAAGGATCCATTCAGTAGGGCTAGAGTTCTTAGTAAAGAGTCCATAAGAGTAGCAGACATGGCTGTAGTAGACCATACAGACTTGTTAGATTCATTTCAGGTGCTACCAGTAGTAGTAGTGGCTAGAGTTTTGGTTATGGTAGCACAAGATTAATAACAGTGCTTGTCAGATGTGCAGGAGAATTCATTAGGGATCGTGCTACATGGCTCCAGGAGCATGTTTTAGATGTGGACAGATGGGAATTTTTGCCAAATCATGTCTCTATTCTATTTATCAACAACAGTTTCCATAGCATTCTATTACTAGTGTAGCTCCAGCTCCTCATCAACTACCGCCAGCTTAGTATCCAATTACTTTACAGTTTGTGGCCTATAATGGGTGAGGCAAAGGTAGTACGAGAGACTTTGGTCAGGCATCTACCAACCAGTGAGGAGGCAAAGAAAGGGCCAAAGTCTTCACTCTCACTCAGTAGGATGCTCAGGCATCAAATGCAGTGGTAGTAGGTACACTCTCGGTATATTTCATTAATGCTAAAGTCTTAATTGATCTGGGTGCCACTAATTCGTTTGTGTCCCCTATTTTCACTTTGAAATTGGGTTAGTAAGCTGTGAGGATGGCAATTCCTTTATTAGTTATCACACCTCTAAGTGATTTATTGGATACCAATGTCATTCTTTTTAGGTGTTTGGTGTTAGTGGAAGGAAGAGAATTATCTATGGATTTAGTATTGCTAGATGTTATGGATTTTGATGAGATCTTTGGAATGGATTATTTGTCTCAGCACTATACCATAGTTAATTGTTAGAGTAAAGAGGTGATTTTTAAAATTTTTAATGATGAAGAATTTAAATTTATGAGTGACAAGAGTTCTATACCTCAGAATCTTATCTTCGCCATCACGGTTAGGAAGATGTTGAGAAAAGGGTGTCAGGGATACTTGGCATTGGTCAGAGACACTATAACAGAGTCGACATTTATCTTAGATGATCCAATAGCATGTGAGTTCTCAGATTTCTTTCCTGATGAATTGCCAGGTTTATTACCTCACAAGGAGATCGAATTCTTTATTAATATGATCCCAGGCACAACTCTTATCTTTATGCCGCCTTATAGGATAACTCTTGCAGAGTTGAAGGAGTTAAAGAAGTAGTTGTGAGAGTTACTGGATAAGGGTTTTGTTAGACCCAATATTTCTCCTTGGGGTGCACCGGTAATATTTGTGAAAAAAAGGATGGTACACTAAGATTGTGCATTGATTATAGAAAGCTGAATAAGGTAACAGTTAAAAATAAATATCTTTCTTCGAGGATAGATGATTTATTTGATCAGCTTCAGGGTGCATAATTCTTTTCTAAGATTGACTTGAGGTTAAGTTATCATCAGTTATAGATTAGTAAAGTCAATGTTCCAAAAATGACATTCCGTACTAGATATGACCACTATGAGTTTCTGGTGATGTCTTTTGGGTTAACCAATACACCAACAGCCTTCATAGATTTGATGAATAGGGTGTTCAGACCATTTATGGATTAGTTTATAGTGGTTTTCATTAATGATATATTGGTGTATTCGAAGAGTATAGAAGAGCACATATATCACTTGAGGATAGTACTACAGACACTGAGAGAATATCAACTTTATGTAAAATTCTCAAAGTGTGATTTATGGTTAGAGAGTGTAGTATTCCTTAGGCATGTAGTGTCTAAGGATGACATTCAGGTTGATCCATAGAAGATTAAAGTAGTGTCTGAGTGGCCTAGACCGACCATTGTTATTGAGATTCAAACTTTTTTGGGTTTAGCTAGGTACTATAGGAGATTTATATAGAATTTCTCAATAATTATAGCACCTATGACCCGCCTAACTCAAAAGAATGATGTTTATATAGTTAGATGCATATGAGAATAGTTTTCAACCATTGAAGGAGAAGTTGACTATAGCTCTAGTGTTGACTTTACCTAATGGAGTAGATAAGTTCACTATGTATTATGATGCTTCTAGAGTTGGCCTAGGTTGTGTGTTGATGTAGAATAGTAGGGTAGTGGCTTATACTACCAGGCAGTTGAAGAAGCATGATCAGAACTATCCTATTTATGACCTAGAGATGGCTGCAGTGATCTTTGCTCTTAAGATTTGGAGACATTATTTATAAAGGGTGACTTATGAAATTTTCACTGATCACAAAAGCCTGAAGTACATTTTTCAATAGAGAGATCTAAACTTAAGGCAAAGAAGATGGTTGAAACTTCTAAAGGATTATGACTGTGATATCTTGTACCATACAGGCAAGGCTAATGTGGTAGCAGATGCCTTGAGGAGGAAGTTTTTAAGTAGTTTTGCTCATATTAATGTGGAGAGAAGACTGTTGATCTTAAAGATGCACAAGTTGGTGGACCAAGGGTTAATGATGAAGATAACCAGGTTAGGAGGATTGTTAGCTCAGTTTAGAGTTAGATCAATATTGAGGGATAGGATCAAAGTAGCTTAGAGTCAAGATCCTGATTTGGTTAAGCTTGTGGAGAAAGTTTATGAAGGAAAATTCATTAATTTCAACCTTGATGATGAAGGTGTTCTTTGGATCAGTAAAAGATTGTATGTTTCCAATGTGGATAATTTGAGAGAGAAGATATTGGAAGAAGCTCATTTTACAGCCTACAATGTACATCTTGGTTCTATTAAGATGTATCATAATATTAAAGATATTTACTAGTAGGATGGAATGAAGAAGGATGTAGCTAAATTTGTTTCTAAAGGCTTGACCTATCATCAAGTGAAAATAGAGCATCAAAAGCTTTTTGGGAAGCTTTAAAATCTTCTAATTCCTGAGTGGAAAAAGGAGAGAGTCACTATGGATTTTGTGATAGGATTGTCTCGTTCTAAGGATGGATACGATTCCATTTGGGTGATAGTGGACAGGTTGACCAAGTCAACTTATTTCTACCAGTAAAAGCTACTTTTTAAGTGGCCAAGTTGGCTAGGCTATACATCAAGAATATTGTGTGTCTTTTTGGGGTGCCTATCTCTATTATTTCTGATAGAGGTTTGGTGTTTACCTCTTGATTTTGGTAGAAGTTGCAAGAAGCGATGGGTACTAGGCTTGATTGTAGTACTACTTTTCATCCTCAGATAGATGGTCAGTCTGAGAGAATGATCCAAACACTTGAAGATATATTGAGGATGTGTGTGATGAATCTTGGAGGTAGTTGGGATGATCATCTGCCATTGGTAGAGTTTGCTTATAATAATAGCTACCATAGCAGTATTGAGATGGCACCATATGAAGCATTGTATGGAAGGAAATGTTGATCTCCTCTGTGTTAGAATGAAGTTGGGGAAAGAGAATTGACCAGACTGAAAATTATCCAGGACGTATCCAAGAAAGGCACTTTGATAAAAAAGAGATTGGAAACAATAGTTAGTAGATTGAAGAGTTATGTAGATCTAAAACACAAGGATGTGGAATTTCAAGTCAAAGACTATATATTTTTAAAGGTGTCAATAATGAAGGGTGTTATGAGATTTGGCAAGAAGGGAAAATTGCCATTGCGATACATAAGACCTTTTGAAATCTAGAGAGAGTTGGCATGGTTGCCTATTAGTTGACTTTGCCTCCGAATTTGTCTCTGGTGCATCCAGTGTTCCATGTCTCGATGGTCAAGAAGTATATTTTAAACCCTTCACACATTTTACAGCCTTAAAGTGTGGGAGTAAATGAAAATTTGACGTATGAGGAAGAACCAGTCGCTATCATTGACTATTAAGTTTGCCAATTGCATTCGAAATAGATTCTGATGGTCAAAGTCTTATGCAAGAGCAATAACGTGGGAGATCGAGGCTGAGATGTGGGTGGCTTACCCTTACCTTTTTCCTCGATAAATTCTTGTATTCAGTTCTTTTTATTTAAAATTTGAGAGCAAATTTTTATAAAGGGGAAGACTGTTATAACCTGAATTTTTATAAATTATAAAATTAGATTTCTGGGATTTACAGTGTTAATAGTTATTTTATTAAATTATGATATTTGATTATTAGTGAAATAAAATTTGAATTTTTGGTGTTGAATATTATTATTTATGTAAATTATTGATTAATTGTTAATGTATAATTAATTTGGGGATATTTAGATTTTTAAAATATTTTAATTTAAAAGTTATTATTATTTTATATTATATTATATATAAATAAATAATATATATATATATATATATTATTTATTTTTTTCTTTTTTTTCTTCTTTTTTATATATATTATTATTTATTTTTTATTTTTTTCTCTCTTTCTTCTTTTCTTTCTTTTTTTACCTTCTTTCCCCTGCACCCTCGACACCACCTGCTCAGCCACCTTGCCAACATCGATCATTGCATGACGCTGTTGCCAGCAACCAGTAGCAGCTTCGCCACCTCCTTTCCCTCTTCTTTTCCTTCCTCCTCTCCCTCTTTTCTCACGTTGTTGGATTGGTTCGAGACTTGCTGGCGACCTCTAAGCTTACCTCCAGTCCCAAATTAATCCTCATCCTCTAGGCTTCTTAAGCCCTCAATCAATTTTAGTTTTCAACTTCGGTTAGTCTTTTAATCTTGTGAATTTGTGTTTAGGTTAATTTTGAGTATTTTGTGAAATTCAGTGTAATTTGGTTGATTTATGTTAAATTGACTTTATATTATTATTGTAGAGGTTATGAGCTTTCGAAATATGTGTTTGGATTTAATTTTAGAAATTATTTTCGAAATGGCACTATTTCAGGCTCAGAGTTATTGTTCCAAGCTTAAGAAGGTTATATTTTTAATAATTTCTACTGATTATTGTGAGCAAGTTTTTCAATGAAGGTTATTGAAAGTATGTGTAGAATTTTTATTATGAATTTTTGAATGTTTATGTGAAAAATGAATTTTTGGAAAAATTAGTAATTTTTCTATTTTAGTTGAAATTATTATTAATTATTATTTTTTATAGAATTTGAGTAATAAATAGCATTAAAATAATATTTATAATTTATTTCCTATTTTTAGCTAATTATTATTAATTTCTAGAAAAATGTATGAATAAAAATTTTAATTTTTTAAAGTTTAAATAAGTTTTTGGTATTTTTGTTACATATTTTATCAATATAAATAATTAATTGTAATTAATGCTATTTAATTGTAAAATTAGAAGAATGGATTTTATTAATATAATTTAGTTACAAACTAGAAATTTATTATTTATTTTGAAAAATTATTTAATAAATTGATTTTTGATATTTAAATGAATTTTTGTGATTTTTATGAATTATTGGAATTTTTATTATTTTATGATTGTGGATTGTGTTAGTTTTGGGTTAGGCAATAATTGTAGTTTGGGGCCCTAACCTGAGAAGTTGAATTTTGTGAATATTTTGAAGTGTTTTTGCATGCATGATCAATTCTATTTTTGTAAAGGGATGTCCATTTTACAAAGGAGACTATCAAATTTTTAATAAATTTCTCATAAAACGTGACATCGGTTCCATCCAAAGTTTTGAGTTTTAGTTGAGTTATGTCTTAGATCGAGTTATTTTTTAGAAGTTCTAGATGTATAAAAATTAGGAATTTAATTATATTATTATTATTATTATTATTATTATTATTATTATTATTATTTTTCCTTAGTTGGACAACGAGCTAGGCCTACCGGGCCGGGTCAACCGAATTGGAAGAGGAACGCACTCGAACTGTGAGTTATTATTATATGTATGTAATGCATGTAGAAATGTTTTGGTATCCACACTTTTTAATAAATATGAATTCATTATGCTATATTTGCATATATATTAAATTGAATATTTATTTGTATAAAATTGGATGTTATTCATATTTAATATATGATTTTATTATTTTATTTATAATGTTATTTTGGAGGATAGTTATAGAGTGTGCCATCTAATGGGTTATACTATGACTGTTGCGCAACAATACGTTAGATGCTAGGCCATAAATTTATTGATTTGAGATATGATTTATTGATTATTGAGATTTGTGGTGAAAGAATGGTGTGATTGTGAAAGCTTGGTTGACCTAGTATCTCGGGGCCAATCATGCCGGCAGTGAGACTGCGGGAGCTCGATTGACTTAGTGTCTCGGGGCTAGTTTACTATCAAAAATTGAGAATTTTGGAATTAAGTGAGCATATTGGCTAATGAGGTTCAGTGATCGAGGTTGTGAAATATTTGAGGGTTCTGCTATGATCCTCCACCTAAATATTATTGCATTTATTTGTTTATTAAAAATGGAATTTTGAGCATCTATATGAAATGCATGTATAATTTAAAATAACTATAAATATATAGATATTATTATACTGATGATTGAATGTCTGTATCCTTAGGTTGCATATATATATATAATAAAGATTCACTCAATGAGGTTTGACTCCCCTCAAATATTTTTTTTAGAATTCTTCCCATCAGACCTCCTATATTAATTCTCTTTACTGGACCCTTTCCTCTTCTAACGATCCATGTAAATTTTAAATTATCATTTTCTTGTATTACTAGACGTTACAGTAGTATTACATACTTTATGTATTTTATGATTGTTATTTTTTGTGGTTGTATTTTTAATATTGTAAAATATTTTATTATGTTATATATATAGAAATTTCCTTTTGATTTAAAAAGTTTTGAATTTTGAGTAACATTTATATTTATATTTTATTGAGTTTTTATTTTAAGGTTTGCTATGGGTTCCGGATTATTGCGAATTCCTGTTCCCTAGCGCCAGTCATGACTCTCAGGTTTAGGTCATGAAAAAGTTGGTATAAGAGCCTAGGTTTAGTATGGTTGGACCTAGGTTGTTAGAGTTTGAGTGTTCTTTGAAACTACTGCAGCAAATTAGGTTCGATTATATATTTGAAAGTTTTCCTTGCTTCAGAATTTCACGTAATCAATAAAATATTTATTTTATCTAAATTGTGTTTGTGTTTGTTCTTTTAAAATGAGGAGAAGAGCGCAAATTGCTCCACAAGTTGATGTGGGGGTCCTTCCAGGACGAGATTCTACCTCCTGAGCCGTCAGTTAGGCGTAAGAGTGGAGGTAAAGGTAGATCCATAGGAGCAGTAGGTCGCCTTAGATAGAGAGAGCTGTAGGATGAGGAATCTACAGACCAAGATTTTGAAGGTGATGTTTTTACACCAGGAGTTCAGCAAGGTGCAGTGTTGATACCTTTGGCCGTCCCGCAGATGCAGCCTATGTATCAGCAGGGTATATTTGATCTAGAGGCAGTCTTATTCTACGGTAGAGTTGGTAGGATAACGTTTGATGGGACTTCAGCTCCTTTAGACTTCTTGCATACGATAGAGACGAGAACTCAGACCGCTTACACCAAGTACGAGAGGATTATAATTGTTGAGCTGTCAGTTGAGGGGTCAGCCCTAGATTGGTTTGTTTAAGTCGTCTAGCCCCATATGACTATTATGACATGGGCTCAGTTTCAGGAGAGATTTATGAGATGTTTCTGCCCAGAGCTTATGTGAATGAGCTATAGACTCTAGTTGACCAACATTACCGGAGGCGACATGTCAGTAGAGGAGTATACTAAAGAGTTCCTTAGACTGGGTCGGTATACAGAGGACTTGATGAGAGATAAGTACTTCGCAGTTACTACATACGTCACTAGATTGGGTTATGCGTTTACTGGGATGCTTATTATGGGTTTGACTCTTAAGTCTATAATAGAGTTGGCTTTTAAGTCAGATTAGTTAGGTAGAGTGTTATGCCTGATTACTATCATATGGGAGGTGTCCAGGTAGGAGGATCTTAGAGCACCCAGTACACTACATTTCATATTGGCTCTAGCAGTTAGCAGAGAGGATCCATTCAGCAGGGTTAGAGACTTTAACAGAAAGTCTATAGGAGTAGTAGACATGTTTGTAGTGAACCACACAGGCCTATATATATATATATATGAGTACAGGTGAGCTAAAATTATTAGTTGAAGACTTATACATAAGAAATTTTTCTTTATAATCTCAATTTTTTTGAACCACTTTCTCGTATCAATTTAGCTCTGGAATGAATTGTAATTAACATGGTTAAGGAAATCATTAATTTTCATTTTTTGGGCCATTAGGAGAAAGAAAATGGAAGGGAAAGATCATAAATGAAATATTAGACTCACATACTAAAGTATTAATTGTGTAACAATAGACCCACTGAATGGAAGAATCCTTCAATGTGAAAGAAGAAAAAAGTAGATTAAATATTTTTATTATTGTTTAATGAGAAAAAAAATAAATTGTTAATGATTTCGGTTTTACCTAGTTGGAGATGCAAAGTCTTTGTTCAAAATTAAATGAGGATGTGGACCAATAAATGGGAAAGTGTGATATCTTTTTTTTTTTTTTGAGCAACAAGTGTGATATCTTTGGATGTCAAAATGATGGGACAATTAAAATTAAATATTGCATCAGCATTTGAGCTTCTCCCGCCTGCTTGGACCACTAGCAAGTGGGTGTGTGAGTATACTTTTTTCCATGGATTGATTCAACGGTGTGGTAGTATTATTATTATTATTTTTTTTTTATAAATTGAGCCATTATTATAATTTAGATTTCAAACTTCTCACTTTTAACTTCTCACTTTTTTTTATAAATTGAGCCATTATTATAATAAATTGAGCCATTATTAAAATTTATTATATATGACAATATAGAATGGGTTTAAAATTATATAAATTAAGATATACTTTTTATTATTAAGTTCAAATGTTATTTTTTATTAAAGAAATTTCATTGTTTTTCTTTTATTTTTCCTAAGAAAAATGTAATTTATAAGTTTTTGATTGGTAATTTCTTTTACCATTAGATACAATAATATAAAATATCTTTCCGTTAATTATTAAATAAAATCATCAAAACTGAAATAAACAAATATAACAAAAAAAAAAAAATACATTCTATAAATAATAAAAATTTAGAAATCTATTATTTTTCATAGATTGAATTTACGAAAACTATTTAATAATTGTACTTACAAATTATTTGGTGAAACTAATGCAAGTACGTGGCAGGAATGTGAACTGCACGCTCTTGAACTCGTATGATATTAAAGCCAAAACAAAACAAAAGAGTGGCCACCATAGTCAAAGAATTTTAAAAATAGATTCTGGAATTGTTTGACCGTACCCATACGTGTGCCTGCTGATCGTGTGATAAGAAAGTCCAATAACACAGAGGAATAAAAAAAATTATTTTTTTTAGGTTCAATTAATGTGGAAATTTTTTATTGATTTTTAAATTAATTGCGTGCTTAATAATGATTAATTAATTAATTAATAAAAAAAGGTTGTTAAAGTTATAATATGGGCTTAATTAATAAATTGTGTTGGAAATTTTTTCCCCTTTTGGTCGGCGGAAAGGTCTAAAGTGTTGGTGGATGTCTTTCAAGCAAGTGACATAATAGGATTTTATTGCAAAGGACATCTTAATTACATGCAGTGATAATATAAATACATTAAAAGAAAATGCGGCCAATTTCGTCTCTTGTTCAACAATACACATACTCGTAGTGATAATATAAAAAGATTTTAAAAAATGCGGCTAATTTTGTCTTTTAATCAGCAACAAATTTTTTTTTTAATTTATAATCTAATTATTTAGATATCTCAATTTATTAAAAATAAAATTTATATCAATACTTTTCATCATAATTAAAATACATAAATAATATTTTTATAAATTAAAATTAAACTATTTAAATACTTAATTAAACAAAAATATTTATGAATTAATTTTTTAAAAGTTAAAGTATCAAAATAATTAACTTATAAACTGAAAAACCAATAAAAGTTTTCAAATTTAAAAAACTGCAAATGCAATATGTTGTTTAATAATAAAATTTAAAAGTTATTTTAAAATAAAAGGACATTGAAAAGGATAATTTTTTTTATACAATTCCTTCTATCTCTACTTTTTAAACTATTAGCAACTAATAAAATAAAAGAATTTTTGTTGTAGAATTAAGATTGAATTGTTTAGTTATAGAACTAAACTTGAATTTAGTAGTATTTACTTAGAAGAAAAATATTTTATAGTAGAATGATTTTAAGAGAATTTAGAGAGAGTTTGGAGAGAATTTGAAGAACTATAATATTGAAAAAATTTGGAGAATAATCTATCTTTTTCTCTATATATTCTCATTAATGAATTTCAATTTCTTTATATAGAGATTTTCTTTTCACTATTTAAAAACTATTCTCTCACAAGCAATATATTGTTCATTCGCAAGCAATATATTGTTCATTCACATTCATAATACTTCCCCTTGAATAACAATATTTTGCAACTGCCTCGTTAAAACCTTATTAAATAAAACTTAATGGGAAAAACTTTAATTTAAAGAAAAAGAGTACAGTGCATGATTTTTTCCTCCTCAAGTTGATATGTATAATCTTTCTTCACATAGTATGTAGATGTCGCATTCCAATATCGTGAACATGTTTTCTAAAAATTGTAGTTGGAAGCACCTTTATGAAAAGATCAGTTGAATTCTTGCTAGATTGAATATACTTTATATCTATATGATTGTCTTTTATTAGCTCGTGAGTGTATGAAAAGAATCTTGGAGGTATATGTTTTGTTCTATCACTTTTGATATATCCTTCCCTTAACTATGCAATGCATGCTACATTATCTTCATACAAAATTGTTAGACTTTTGTTGACTAAAAAACTATAAGATTCTTTAATATGATGTGTCATTGATCTAATCCACACACACTCTCTACTTGCTTCACATAGTGCAATAATCTCAAAATGATTTGAAAAAGTAGCGACAAACGTTTGTTTATGGGAACGCCAAGAAATTGCAATTTCATCATTTGTGAACACATAGCCTATTTGAGATTTCGCTTTATGAGGATCAGATAAATGCCCTGCACTTGCATAACTAATCAATTCTTATTTTGAATTGTTAGAATAAAATAAACCCAAATCCACATTTCCTTAAAGGTATCAAAGTATATGTTTGATCCCTTTCCAATGCCTTTTTATTGGAGCTGAACTGAACCTTGCTAATAAATTGAATGCAAAAGAAATGTCAGGTCTAGTACAATTGGCAAGATACATTAGAGCTCCAATGGCACTAAGATATGGAAATTCAGAATCAAGAATTTCTTTATTTTCTTCACAGGGTCGAAATGGATCAGTTTTAATATTGAGTGATCTGACGACCATTGGAGTACTTAAAGGATTTGCTTTATCCATATTAAAGAGTTTTAAGATCTTTTCTGTGTAATTTGATTGATACACGAATATCCCATTGTGCATTTAATCCATTTGTAAACCAAGGCAATACTTGATTTTTCTAAGATCTTTCATTTCAAATTCTTCCTTTAAGTATACTGTTGCTTCATGGATCTAATTTAATGTTACAATGATATTTAAATCATCATCATAAATTCAGATATTGTTTTCTTAATAAAAATGCATGGGTAGATAATATTACTCACATATCCTTTATTAATCAAATAATCGCTTAAATAATTATATTACACGCATCCAGACTGTTTTAACCCATATAAAGATCTCTGGAGCTTGATCGAATATATTTCTTTAGGTTTTGTACTTAATGCTTCAAGCATTTTAAATCCTTCAGGGATTTTCATATAAATGTCACTATCAAGTGATCCGTACAAATAAGCAGTTACAACATCCATAAGACGCATTTATAATTTCTTAGAAACTACTAGGCTAATCAGCTACCTGAACGTGATTGCATCCATAATAGGAGAATACGTTTCATCATAATTAATTCCTGGCCTTTATGAAAACCTTGAGCTACAAGTTTAGCTTTGTGCCTTATTATTT
The DNA here is from genome assembly GCA_947683625.1 of Mallotus nudiflorus. Taxonomy (NCBI): domain Eukaryota; kingdom Viridiplantae; phylum Streptophyta; class Magnoliopsida; order Malpighiales; family Euphorbiaceae; genus Mallotus; species Mallotus nudiflorus. The sequence continues at coordinate 444,639 of CANTUR010000029.1, read as the reverse complement.
CATTTTTCTCATTTCTCTTTCGTACAAAGACCCACTTGTATCCTATAGGTTTCACACTTTTTGGCATAGGAATAATTGGCCCAAAAAAATTTCGCTTGTTTAGTGAGTCTAATTCAGCCCACATAGCATCTTTCCATTTTATCCAATTATGCCTATTTTGACATTCCATGATTGATTTTGGTTTAGGATCATCTTTGTCATTTATGATTTCACATACAACAGTATTTGAAAATATTTCATTAATACTTTTCATCTTATTTCTATTCAACAGTTTTTTTTGTATTGGTATAATTTATCGAGACTTCTTGATTAATATCATTTATACCTTCCATTTGGGGACTTTCTTTATTTTTTATTTCTTCAGGGATATTTTCCTCGCTATCAATATGATTATCTACTTCTTTTCTCTTTCGAGGATTTTTATCCTTAGAACCAATTGGTCTTTCACGCTTTTGGCGTGTTTTAGACTCATGAGTGTCTTTACTCTCAAGTTTCATTTCTGGAATTTCAATACAAACAGGAGCATTGGCTGTTGGTATATATGATTTAGTCACTCTTTTTGTATCAGTAAATGCATCTAGCAATTGATTTGCAATTGCTTGTAAGTGCACAACCTTTTGCACTTCTAATTCATATTATTTTGTGTGAGGATCTAGATGTAATAATGATGGTTCATTCCATGAAATATCCTTTTTCCCTTCTTTCTCCTTTTTTCCTAATGTTGGGGAAAAAACCTCATTAAATTGGCAATAAGCAAAACGTGCTATAAAAACATCACCAGTTAAAGGTTTAAGATATCTAATAATTGAGGGTGTTTTAAACCCAACATAAATTCCCAATCTTTATCGAGGACCCATTTTTGTGCGCTGAGGTGGCACAATAGGTACATATATTACACAATCAAAAATTCTGAGATGGGAAATATTTGGCTCTTGACCAAATGCCAATTGTAGTGGAGAATATTTAAGATATGCAGTAGGTCTGATATGAATTAATGAAGCAACATATAGGATTGCATGACCCTAAACTAAAATGGGAAGCTTTATTCTCATTATTAATGGTCTAACAATAAGCTGAAGACATTTAATCAATGATTCAGCTAAACCATTTTGAGTATGTATGTGGGCAACAAGATGCTCAACAATGATCCGAGTAGACATACAATAATCATTGAATGCTTTAGATGTAAATTCACCAGCATTATCAAGTCTTACCTTCTTAATTGTATAATCAGGGAATTGTGCTCGTAATTTAATAATTTCAGCTAGCAACCTTGCATATGCAACATTACGAGTTGACAATAGATAAACCTGTGACCATCTACTAGATGCATCAATTAATATCATAAAATATCTGAATGGTCCATATGGTGGGTGAATTGGCCCATATATATCACCTCGAATTCTTTCAAGAAACATAGGTGGTTCGTTCTGAATTTTAAATGGTGAAGGCCTCAAGATTAATTTTTTGAGAGAACAAGCTATACATGACATTTCATTTGATTGAAGAATTCTTTGCCCCTTTAATGGATGCCCATATGAATTCTCAATTATTCTTCGCATCATTATTGATCCAGGATGACCTAATCTCTCATGCCATAAATTTATTGTTGAAGGATCATAAGATTTTTCTTTTACTGCCATATGTGATTCAATTACATGTATATACGTGTATTGCAATCCAGTAGGGAGTTTTGGTAGTCTTTCTAATACTTGTATTTTTTCTGATTCATAGGAAACTATATTTAAATATTTGTTACCATTTATAGTAATGGATTGGGTATCACATCCATTTCGATATATGTCATCAAAACTCAATAAATTTCTTGTTGATTTTGGTGAAAACAAAGCTTCATCAATTATAAATTTTGTTCCATTTGGTAACATAAATTTAGCTTTGCCAATTCCTTTAATCAGATCTACAGGACTTGATATTGTTTTTACAACTACCTTTGTGGGCTTTATTTTAGAGAAATAATCTCTATTTTTCAAGATAGTATGTGTAGTACCACTATATGGTATGCAGAGATCTCCAATATTGTCTTTATGTTGAGTACAATCCATATTAAACTTCAAAATAGATAAACACATAATTAATCAATTAAGGTAAAAACATAATAATTGTGAAGTATGATATTTTATTAATTTAAAAATAACATACATAACAATAACATATTCTTTAGAATTGAAAATAAAATAGGTAATAACAACATACTTAAAATTATAGTTGCCTCAATTTCCATTGTCAATAAAATCATCAGTAAAATCAGAAACATCTAGATGAGTTGTATCATTAACAGGAGTATGATGGTCATTGAAGTTTATTTCCTTCTCTTTGTCTTTCAATGATGCCTTATAAAGTTGGCAAAGATGTGGTAGTGTGCGATAAACTCATGCCCAGTGTCCTTTACTACCGCATCTGAAACACATAGTTTCAGACTTATTTTAGTGCCTTTCTTGAACACCACTGATGATTGATTTTAACTTCTTTTGAGGTTGAGTCTGAGTTTGTTATGGAGTATTATTATATTTATTTCCATGACCACGGCCAAAGAATTGACCTCTTCCATGTCCACAACCTCTACCTCTCCCATGTCCATGGCTATTATAATTTTTATGTCTGGAATAATTTGTAGCATTTGCTTCTGAAAATGCTATTGAGCCAGTGGGATGAGACTGATGATTTTTCATCAAGAGTTCATTATTTTTCTCAGCTACCAGTAGACATAAAATTAGTTCAGAATATTTTTTAAATTTCTGCATCCTATATTGTTGTTGTAGTGTAACATTTGATGCATGAAATGTGGAGTAAGTTTTCTCCAACATATCCTCATCTGTGACTACCTGTCCATAAAATTTTAATTGTGATACTATTATGATAAAGTTAGATTGAAGAAATAAATATAAATATGAATAAATATAAATTAGTAGGAGGTATAGTTATTCATGATAATATATAATCAAATAATATATTCATAAATATTAAATATTAAGAAATATATACTTTATTCTTTTGATTGAGAGCTTTTCGTGCCGATAACGTGTTGTAGAATTAAGATTAAATTGCTTAGTTTGTTATAGAACTAAACTTGAATTTAGTAGTATTTAATTAGAAGAAAAATATTTTACAGTAGAATGATTTTAAGAGAATTTAGAGAGAGTTTGGAGAACTATAATATTGAAAGAATTTGGAGAATAATTTTCTCTATATCTTCTTATTAATGAATTTCAATATCTTTATATAGAGATTTTCTTTTCACTATTTGAGAACTATTCTCTCACAAGTAATATATTGTTCATTCACATTCATAATAGTTTTAACCTTTTAAAATCTCTCTCACGTATTGTAGAAACACAAAAAGATAATAATACCCTTATATACTAACAAACAAATAAAATTTAGTATTTAATTAAAATGATAAAACTGAAACCTAAGAATAAATGAGTAAACTCTAGATGAAATATGAGTGAACCCCTAATGACATATGCCGTTGGTATCCAATCTTTGTAACAATTGTAAAAAAACATAAGAAGTATACAAGGTAGGATTTTGTAATACAATTTTTTTTTGATAAAAAAAACAAAATATTAGCATGTTGTTAAAATTAGTTTACTTGATAGTAATGTATGATGGTATCTCTTTTGTTATTATTCGTGAAATCATTATTTCAAAGATTGGCTCCATACACAATATCAAAATTAATCACTAACTTTCATTGATATGCTAATACAAAACAACCAACAATATACATAACTTAGAATTACTTGTTTTAAATTTATGCACGATTGAGGTAGACCTTCCAGATTTAGGATATTAGCCTCGATACATAAATCCATAATGGTCTATAAATTATAAGAAAGGGGTAATCTTATTATTAATATTTATCATAGTTTTCAAGTGAAGAAAAAAATTGCAAATAAACTTTTACCTTAGTTGTAGTATCACTAGACATGTCCTCATCATCATCTACAGTGAACATCGTGCATGTGTTGTTGTACCTTTAGATTGGGGTGTTGACATTATAGTTGATATTAAGGGCATAAAGTTAAAAGTTTATAGATGATAATAAAGAACATGAGCTTGTTTTGCACATTCTTTGAACAAACACTAGTTTTTATTTTCAAAAATTACCCACTTTGTGTTTATACTTTTTTTTGAAATAAGTTTTCAAGGGGTGATAAAAGCATGACCTTCTACTAAGCTAGAGAGATGTTAATAATGGCTTAAGTTTAGATTTGCTTATATTAATTGATGGTGTTGGGGTGTCAATTAAGACCACTGGTGTTGAATAAACTAAATCAAAAAAAGAAACTACATTTAGTTTTGTTGAAATTCGATTTTATCTACTGTAAATGACTTAGTTGTGCATTGGAAATTGGGAAAAACATGTGGATAATGATTGGTTACAGCAGGGTCAACTTGATTTGATGATACGCTAAGTGTTTTGAATTTTGAAAGGATTCAAAATTTTATAGAATTGACTAAAAGAGTGAGTAGGGTTTTTAGATGTTTCAAAATTTGCGTTGTTTTTACTAAGTTTATTAGGGGTACCAAATGGAGTAGGCAATAGGGATACAATACATTTTTCGAAGAACCACTTCGTTAACTCTTCCTTCACATTTTCACCTTCGTCATTCGTTGAAGTGAAGATTGAAATATTAAGTGAACGCAATATTACATAACATATAGTATATGCTTAAATATGGGCTTTAATAATAACATGTAGAGTGCAATTGGTAAGTGGCGAGTATATTTATTTCATGAAAATTATAAATTCAACTGCCTTAAATATATAATTCCCACCATGAAAATACAATTATATATTTTTCTTTTAAAATATTATGTAATTGATATATTGCATCTCAAAATTTTAAATGTTAACTTATACATTTATGCAATCAAATTTACAATTTAATCTCAATTGTTATTAAAATTGTAGGTCTTATTATTAATTCTAGAGGATGTAACAATTTATCTTTATATATTAAAGATTACACAGAAATGTAACTACAACCATATGTTTTACAAATTAAATTTTGAATATGATATGTTGCATCAAATTCATCACATTTTCTTCAATGTAAATTGTTACTAACATTGTAACAAAGTAATACCATTTAAGTATTATGTAAATGAGATGTTATTATTTTGAAGATTATAAGTATGTACATGATAACATGATCTATTGTGTCTGAATTCATCATCGGATGTTGTTATTTTGAATATTACACATATGAACATAAGATGTTGTATCATAATTCATTGTAAATGTAAGTTTGATGTAAATTATTATATGTAATGCATCAATTAATACCATTTAATGAGTATGTATAGAATAAGTTGCAGTCTATTACATAATAAGTTGTAGTCCATTTTATTTAATGTTATCGTATTGAAGATTACAAGTATGTACACAATCTAGTATGTCTAAATTCATCATCAGATGGCTTGCCTTTTGAAGATTGCACATATGTACAACCATATGTTGTATCACAATTTACTATACATATATGTTCTATTAGGGTTTAGTAATTTATAAATGCAGTGAAAAATTAAAATTTCATTCGTAAACCTGAAATAGGATCCATGTAATTCAATTAACTGATTTAATAAGGGTTTCTAAAACCTTACCACAAACATAAAAAAAGGGTAAGATTACTGGAAGGATGAGAGGGAGTTCATTTTAATGACACCTTACCTCAAGCTTTCTATTATTCTTGGTTAGATTGAGACATCTCCAATATGGGTGCATCCTCCACAAGTATCCACAAGAACAACCGCTAACTAAAACGAGTGTATGTTCTAGCATTTTTCCTTGAAAGTCTTACTACTTAAGAACTCTGTATTTTTTTTTCAAAAAGGTGAGAAACGAATTTCTTTTGTAGAATGAAAAGTGTGTATAAAACCTTAGAGAAAAGGATGTGTTTATACACCTCCCATTAGGGTTTCATTTACCAAAATGGTTTTTACCTTTCAATTTCTGTTTTGATTCAAATTCCAAAACAAAAATTGTTTCCTATTTATTTAAGATAACAATTACCTTAAATATATATATATATATATATATATATATATATATATATATATATATATATAAGTTTATTTATCTATTCACCACAAAGTTTTATGGGACTAGTAAACCCAAGTTCGTTTTGGGCCTATTCTAAATGTGTGACCCTGTAGGTTAACATAACATTGGTAATAGGCCTGAAATCTCAATTTAGGCCTACTAGTCATAAGTGGCATTTAGCACGACATTATGATTACCCAAGTTATAGTGAATATTATAGTCCTTTTCACATGATACCTTAATTGAACATAAGACATAATTTATGTCATCCTTATACAATTCAACCAGACTATCTCTTGATTCTAAGTAGAATGAGAATAAAAACTCTTTATCAATTTATTCCAGCATGGCCATGCATTTTTTTCAGTTTATCTTATTAAGGGGCCGTATATATCTAACTCAGATTAAATGAGGGATAAATTCCTTCTCAATCAAGAAATTCCTCATTCTATATCCAACAATAATCTATTTCATCATCTTATTAAAGATAATGTTAGAATGTGTCAAAATACTAAATAATTATATAGAAAACCATGGTGATTTTAAGGTTAGAGGACTAATACAATATTACTGTGATGAGAATTACTTAAGACAATTATCTATGTAGTATTCTTATAGTGGGTCAATCCTGTACATCATTTCTTAAACAAGTACCTATGAGTTGACTTAATATCTTGTACACGTTATTAGTAAAACATAATCATCAGTCAATATTATATTAGCCTTAATTCATCATTATTTTAATAATAATGAATGACTAGGGATAAATTAGAATATAATTCATATTTAACCTAAGGGTTTTACTATCAAGTCACATGCATGATGACCTTAGAAAGAATTGACTATTTAAGTAATTATTACAACAAAATAATAATAATGAAAATGCCTCTTTATTAATAAAATGATAAAGTCAAAACATGGTCATCTATGATTGACCTAGTGCATATCATTAACATGTTCAATGTAGATTATTATGAACATTGTAACATATAATACCATTTGATAAGTAATATTTGATACATGATATGTTGCATTCCATTTTATCGGATGTTATTGTATTGAAGATTACAAGTATGTACATGATATGTTGCATTCCATTTCATTGCATGTTGTTGTTATATTAAAGATTACAACTATATACATGATATGTTATATCCCAATTCGTGTTATTATGAATAATGTTAACTTGCACATATATGTAATTATATGTCCTTTTCTATTTAACTTAACTTATATGCATGTTCATTCCTTAAACTAATAAGAGTATTGTAAATATTTTTTTTATTGTAGACATGAGAAATGTTCATTACTCAAATGTACAATCTAATGTCAACTATTATGAACATGGTAAGAAGTAATATACGTTAACGAGGATGTACATTATATCTCTAAATAGTATTTAAAATGAAACATATATGATGTATGATATTTTGAAATTCTAATTTTAAACCTCTTACAAAAGAAAAGAAAATAAATTGTTGCTACACGTTAGTACAAATTGTATATATAATTGATAGAACTGAGTAATCTAAATGTTTGTAAATGTAATTAATGAGAATAAGCAATGTACATGAATCATATATACACTTTCATTTATATTGCACAAATTAATTTCAAATAAAAATGAACATATTGTCAATAGGTAGTGATGCAAACATGTACACATGTTTGACTTAATATTGTGTAAATATTAATTTGTAAATATGTGATGTATCATTTTATATTTTTTTAAAGTGTCATTTTTTAAGTTTCTTATGACAACATATAATTACATATATTTTATTTTGGGATTAAAAGTGTAATGGGGATAACATTTGTATCCAATAATTTATGTGTACTTTAATATAAAGTTGATCAATATTTATTGTTAGTAATTGTATACATGATAGTATACATGGAAATACTAAAATGACATGTACAGTCACAATCGTTTTGTCATTTAGCATATAAAAAAATTGAAACATCGTATACAGGTGACTTTTTATTGTTATGACTTTTAAACGAGACCATGGTTAAACATTATATATACATAACAAAGAGTACACAGTGAGACATTTAAAATATTTTATCTTTGATTAGAGAAAAAAAGGATGAAAAAATTAACATTCAACATGGAGTTGCACCCTCTACACCATTTCACCGTAGCTAGGGATGAACATCATGTAAATGCTGCAATGCATTTTATGTTTTTGGAAAGGCTTTTAACAAATTTAGATGCCAATAATTATTATGAGGGAATAGGGAATTACGGTGAATTATATGTGTGAGTACCAGATATAATTCAATGCAACACATGCACATAATGCCATGGATGCCCTGTAGAGGAAATGAATGACAATCAAGGTTATGAATTTTTAACAATGGTTGAGCAATGCCCATGTCATTATGTAATGTCTATTGAATCCCCTCGAGATTATATAGCATTTTACAAGGATTTCATACATAAAGTGTTCATTATTCTCAAAAGAATGTTCAACTCTATGGAAGAGTTAGTGAGAAATACTAGAAACTCTGAGCAAGGTAATAGAAGATTGTCATTAAGAATGAGAATAGGAAAAGTGAATGCACTTTGGGTCTAGTAATGGATAGTGTCAAAATGATGCTTGAGGGAATACTATATGAATGCATTAGTGTGTTCCCTGAGTTAATTTATTTTTTGTATGACAATAGATGTGATTTCATCAAAGGAAGGTATACAAAACTGTTGTTTCAACATTATGGAGGAAAAGAAAACAAATTTCTTGAGTTATGTCACTAGCTTATTCTTTAGTGGCTTCATGGTACTGCTCTATTTTGAGAATGGCTATTGAGGGAGGATTCTGGTAGGTCTATCCTAAATTTTTTAGATATTTCTAGAGAAAATTTGATTTCAGTAAAAAATTTTCATTCCTATACGAATTCATGTTTGGGAAGAAGATTATAGACATTAAAAATTAAAAATTTCTCTATTATAATCACACCATTTTATTTAATAGGAGGAGGATATCATTCATACATTTACAACAATAAAAATGATTTGGTGTTGTTATACATACCAAATTTTTTTAATTGTGATTTCTTTGGATATGATTATAAAACTTAAAGTTCACGCCATTTTTGAAGTGAAACAATAGATTTTAAATTTAGATGCATATTTAAAGGATCAGTTGATAAAGACATTTATGATACTGCAATGTTAGAACACATTGACGAGTATTATGGTCCCTATGAGGAGGATGACACATAGTAGTTTTTATTAAGAAAGTTGTACAAACAGAAGTTTTACACTTTTTTTTACTTGTTTGTGTTTTTTTATTGTAATGTTTATAGTATATTTTGTTGTTATGTTAAGTGTTATCATATGTAATGTATTTTGTAAATTCTTAACAGTCATATGACACATATTTTATTTTGTTTAATTATATGCTTAATTATCCTTAAGAATATATATTTGTATATTGTTGTTTAGTTCGATATAAATCACTATGATGGTCAATTAAATAGATTACTTTATTTGTTGAAACTATGTCATTTTAATATTGCATTCCTTAAAGGCATTGCAATACCCTATACGTCCTCAAAGGCATTTTAGATTACGTTTTACGTTTTAGATGAGTATAGTGAAGTGAAGTGACCTTTGTTAAGCTGGGTTGCATCTAAATTAATAAACCTAGAGTGTATAATAAAGTGACGTGACCTTAAGGATAGATAATGACACGTATATCTTTAATAAATATAGAGTGTTCCCAATGTGTTTATCACCCTAACCAATAATGTAAACAATTAGGCTATATAAGGGACAATTGTAAGCGAAAACACAGTTGCTCTCAAATATATATTTTTCAAGAAATTACAATGGTTGCTTCATATCAATAATATTCGTTGTCTGAAGAGCTTAAAAGAGAAGGTTATTATTTTTACCATATAGTAACGGAATCAATTCCTAATTTGGTGAGTAGTATCATATGGATGTATACACATTATCTATAATGTAAATTTCTTTTGATTTATCATGATTTCATATTGCTATCTCATGAAAACTAATAATGTTTCATTACAGACTATTCCAGATAGAACTATCCATCACATGGTAAAGCCACTTGTAAGTACTGTTACCATTTGGATCATGCACGAAGCGCCATAAGACCTCTAGGAAATAAGGATTATCAAGGACCTATGCGTGGATAGAGATAGACTGTTCTTTAGTCAAGGGTGGCAAGAACTTGTAAACCACTATAAAAAAAATGAGGGGTGGATGCTGAATTTTTGGATAAAGACATCAGAGATCATATAGTTGCAAATACGAATAATCAAATATTAGCAAATTAAGTACAACCCCCTACCACATGGAGAGACTAAACCTGTAGTAGAAATTTCAACATCATTTATTGTCTGATGATAGTGTTTTAGCCATTCCTCTATATTGTGGATCAATAATGAGTTTGAAGAAGATTAATATTTTCTTTATGACTTATGAAATTCAAATTCATCCTCAGGTATTTGGAGATAATTATATTTATTAATCCAATTATGTGAACTTTTTTTCGTTTTGAAGATTTTTATTTTATAATATTTAAGTTGGTAAGCAAAAAAGATATTTTATTACAATTTTCTAGTGTAACTAACTTCACCAATGGCGTACAGCTTAACAATGTCAACATAAATTAAAATGACAATTAAAAAATGACATGTATGTCATCCGATCAAAATCGGCCATTGCCCTCGCCAGCCAAATATGGTATACTCAACCGATTTGATTAGTGAAGTGACTACACTTGTAAAGAGCCATTTCATTTTCCTAAGCGGTTGAATAAGATATTAAGTTCAAAGTAAATGATAGTTTGTAAAACTCAACGTACAAATGTGATTAATGAAGAGCCATATATGGTAATACGCAACCTTCATGATTGGTAAAGTGACTACACTTGCAAAGGGCCATTTCATTTTCCTAAGCGGTTGAAGAAAAATTAAGTTCACAGTAATTGATAGTTTGTGTTGAATAAGAAATTAACTTAATAAGTAATTTAGATTTTAAAATTTACACTGTAAAAAAATTAACTAGTATTTTGGTTGGTCTAAACACATAGTGGAAAAAAATTAAAGCTTTCCACATAAAAATTAATATGGGAATACTCTAGCCTAATGTATATTATCATCCAAAGAGAAAAAAATAATGTGAATATAACATGTAAATTTTACTTTTTTTTTTTTTTCAAAAAAGGGTAACTTAAGAGTATGATAGGGTTTATGTAACCCGTCATCACAATTATTACAATATATCTTGAAAATCATAAATAATAAATACCAAGCAAATTTATAGGCAGGCTAGTGTGATGATTATAACCTAATGTATATCACTTCACCACAAAGATTTAAATTAAATTCTTTAATATTTAACATTAGTTCACCATAATTACATATCCAAATTTCTCTACAAATAGCCACACTGACAATTTTGATACTTTAGCCATGGAATGCAATTGCGGAAAGCTAGTTACACTCATGGTGTGCACAGATGACATTAACTTAAGGAGGAGGTTCCTTTATTATCAATTTCACTCTGTAAGATGTTATTATAAAAAATCATTATAACAATTAAAATTTATGATGTTATTGTTTAATTAATATTTTTTATGATTTTTGTAATGTAGAATATGTGTGGGTACATATTCTGGGTGGATAGAGAGCCCATTGCATATGAAGCACAATACGTATATGATTTGAGATAATTAGCACATCAATTAAGGGAAGAGAGGGATAAGGCTATCCATTAAGCAGCAATGGTGCATAGCTCTGAAGATAAAATTCATTAGTCATACATATGCAAGATTGAAAGACTGAAAAAAGCTAATGAACAGCTTAAAACGAATTTGATGAAAGATGAAAATGAAGATATGATGGAATGACTGGGGCTAATGAAAATTAATGACAAGCTGAGGAAGGCCATCTTAGTAAGCTTAGTCCTGCAAGGCAAAGAAGGGGCATTAGGTGGTCATTGATGTTGCCACTTTGACACTTAAGTTAGTGTTGGGTTTGTAAGAGAGAAGAAGGTAATGAGGTTGGAATATTTGGGATGACTTACCTCTAACTTTTTCCCACTTATTTATATAAATGTAATGGCTTGTCTTCCAAGCCTTATTTTAGAGACCGTTCCTCGGGTGAGCTATTTAATAGGCTGGTGTCAACAACTTTTTAGTATTCATGGCATCACTTAAAGCATGCCTTCTGGATCATTTAATGCTTAAGAGGGGCTTTAAAATTTTATATTTGGCTTTCTCACCTAATTGGGAATCAGGCTGTTGTGGTCTACCAGGTGAATATCATTTTGGTCTCATATTTAGATTTAGTTACGGTCTTGGGTCATATTATTAACCTGTTGGTATAGACTACTAGTCGTTAGGGTCTAACCTACTATCATAATTCCCCTTGAAAAAGTTGGACATTTATGTCCAACATGCTAAGTAGTGATTTGTTAGAGAACATAGGATGTTATAAGACATTTTGGTTCCTTAGAATAGTGGGTGATAGCTTTAAATTTAAAATGATGTCGGTTAAGGGCATGTGCAGGTGGTCGTTGTGGGCATTTAATTGCAGTTCTCTTTTCTTCTAAAATTGGTGTTTCTTTTTTGCCTTGATTTTAGTTTTTTTGAAGTTTCACCATTTTTGTGTAAGCAACTTCTTTTTAATTTTGCCTTTTCTCTTTACTGGCAAGAATCTCTCAACCATTCCTACAGAGTGACATGATGTCTTTGAGAAGTAGGTGGTTTACTCATACTCTTTTATTTTTAATCTTATTTGGCTTTCTTTCCCTCTTCTCACTTTTCTCTTTTTTTTTTGTGCCATGTCTGCTTTAAGTTTTTATGTGTATTTGCATAGCCTTTTATTCATTTTATGTTTCAGGTCTTTTTAGTTTTGGAGTTTTAGGTTAAAGTGTAATGGAAATCTCTAGCTCATCTGCTGTTAGTGATAATGACTCTATTGGATTTTATGGAATGTTAAAGGTCTCATTTGATAACAGTGAGAAAACTTTGGTTGGTGATGATCATCAGTCGATGTCTTCTTAATGATGTGCTAGTTATTAACTTGGTGGTAAGCCTCAAACTTCTAATAGCTTTTAGGGTGTGTGATGTTCAATTTGTTTCTTTTATTATGCCTATAGTGGTTTCTGTCGATCCCCCAGTAACAGTCATCAAATTAAAAGTTCTCACTAGCACTTCGGGTTATACTGATTTAGTGGGCATGGCGACATCAAAAATTGAATCCTCTTTGACTTATGACCAATTAGTTACCATAAAAAAGGAGTACTTGATCCCTTTACACTATGACTTATTGCTTTTAGGAGACCATAGAGCGTTCGTCTCATTAGTTGACGTAGATATTATTGTTTATACTAAAGCATTACGCATCGGTCTATGCTTTCCTCTCATTCCATTTTTTGTGAAGTTGTTGAAATTCTATGGTATCCTGGTTAGCAAATTGACACCAAATGGATGGATGTTGATTTTGAGTTTCACCAAGGCCTACTATAATCTTCATAGTAAGCCCAATTTGTCTTTATTTCAAAATTTGTTTCTTCTCATTCGGAAAAAGGAGCACTACCATTTTTTTGGTCACTCTGAGAAAGTTGTATTTGGGGGACTCCTCAAGTCTTAGAGGACTTGAAAGCTTCAATATTTTATCTTAAGGAATCCCGAGGGCTGGGGTGTTCTGCCTAGGGTGTGGAAAAAAAAACCCCATAAGTGTGGGTGGTATGTCTCCTTGACTGATAAGCAGGCTAGTAAGGTAGACCTGTTGTGTACTAAGGCTTGTAGGAGAAGAGTTTGATTATAGTAAATTGATAGTCTTTTCTGTATTTGCTTTTATTATGTATGCTGGGTATCTTTTATATTCTTATTAGTTTGTTTGAATTATGGTTGTTCATATTTTTCAGAGCTTGATCTGTCTAAATTAATAAAGGCTTAATCACAGAAGATGAGGCTGAGGGGAGTTTTAAGGACTCTCGATGTATCGAAGGCTACCACTCCACCAAAGCAGTCTATGAAGGGGAAAAGCAATTTTTCATTGGCATCAGGTTCTATTTGTTTTGATCTTGCTCATGCATGTGCCCTTCCTAATGACCAAGACCTTAGAGACCAGATAAAAGATTATGAAGATCTTATATTGCATTCTCGGTCTACTTCTTTACAGGTTAGCATTTACATGTCTTATGTGTTATTGGTATTTCTTTATCTAAATTATTTTTATTTTACAAATGGTGCATCTTCTTTCATTATTAAATGGGCACAACGCTAATATAGAGAGGGAATCTGCACTAAAGTATAGGAACCTCTCCTCTAACCTTGAAAGGAAAAAACTGGAGATTGACATATTGATCGCCAAAGCGTGACCGATGCTTTACTTGGGGCTAGAGCATTGGATGACCTGCTAATTGTAGCACAAGGGAAGATCAGTTAGCAAGAGAAGGAGATCACCAATCTAAAAAAGGCTCATCAGGTGGAGCAAATGAGTAGTGGAGTAGTCCTTTGGAGTCTACGATGGTGTCAAAGAGCTGGTGATATAAGCCCTTCGTGCACTATACCCAGACCTAGATATTTATTTTATGGGTAGGGTGTTACCAGGTACTGAGCTAGATGTAGTTCTTGCTCGCCTTTTTGTTGGTAAGGAGCAGGAGAGTAGGTCACCCCCTGAAGCAGTCGATGGTGTGGCTGAGGCAACCAAGGAGCAACGCATTAAATATTTGACTAAATATGCTGATGTTTAAGCTATAATCCCCTTTTTTTATTGCATGGTATTTTGGGATTGACTATCTCCTTACTCTTTTGTCAATCTGAACAATTGAACTTTCTTTTGCTCTCTTTATGGATTGTTGGGAGGTGGTATGGATTTCTGCTTTTTTGAAAAATTTATTATGTTTAGTTATTATCGTGTTATTTTACTTTCTATGTATATTCTTCACTTGAATGGAGTTATTAGACCGTTGCATCTAGGGAAACAAATTCACAGTTGACCCAAACAGCTATTATCTGGTGAGATAGCAGGGATATATCTTCATGGGGTGTCATTCTCAAGCTATGTTGGTCCTTCGTTGTCAACCTAGTTTTGCATTGGTTCTCTACCACTCCATCAAGGAGATTGACTTAGGGCAGAACTATCATTGGTCCTAGAGACCGCCTTATTAGTCTATAGGACTACACAACCTGTCATAGTAAATTGGTTTATTTATTAATTAGTTGTCTTGCACTTGCTTACGTGTGTGCATAATATGTGGGTCTTCATCGCTTTTCGCAACTCATGCACTTGTATAAATTTTTTCTACTAAGTTGGTCATGGTCGCTTGGTAAGACTCATGCACTTGTACAATTTTTTTTTGATTTATTGTAAACTAAGTGGGTCTTCATTGCTTAGGGTGACTCATGGACTTATATAAATTTTTCCAATTTATTGTAAACTAAATGGGTCTTTATCACTTGGTGTGACTCGTGCACTTGTATAAATCTTTTAGTTTTATTATAAATCAAGTGGGTCTTCATCACTTGGTGTGACTTATGCACTTGTATAAATATTTTAATTTTATTGTAAACCAAGTGGGTTTTTATTGCTTGGTGTGACTCATACACTTATATAAATTTTTCAATTTATAGTTTAATGGCAATCATACTTTTAAGGCAAAATATTATCTCTCATTGATAAGGGGCCAAATGGCCGCTTAAACATTACATTGCATTATAGGGTTTATAATTTACTAATAGAACTATTCAGGTTATTAGCATTCCACATCATAAGGAGTGGTTTTCCACAGGCTTCACTCAGTCGATAGGTCCTACTAGTTAGTCTATATAGTAGTGCTCGGTCTAATTTTTCTCTAACTCTCTTACTCATGCATTGCTTTCCTGATGATTGATTTAATAAGTACTTAGTCATTAATGTGGAGTAGCCTAGGTTTCACCCTTTTATTGAAGGACTTTGCTACATTTTGTTTGTAGGCCTCCATTTTGACTCTGGCTTATTCTTTAATCTCAATAACCAAGTTTAGGTTGGCTTGTAATTCTCCTTCACTAGCTTTTTCTTTATAGTTAACTATCCAGTAGCTAGGGATACCTATTTTAAATAAAATCATGATCTCTGTATGCCATTTGGTATTTTGATAATTATACTAGCTCCTACCCCTTTGACTCTAGATGCTCTGTCAATATACATTCTTTAAGGGTGACTTGCTATCTTAGCTTCTACCTCGATCCCCTCCCTACACTTAGCTAGGAAGTCTACTAGAATCTGTGCCTTTATGGCTTTCCTTGGTTCATAAATGACACTGAATCCCTTTATTTTGGCTACCTACTTGACTAGTCTCCTAAAAGTTTTAGCCTTTTCAAGGACCTTCCTCAGTGGTTAGTCTATTTGAACCATCATTTAGTGAGCTTTAAAGTATTGTCTTAGTTTCCTTATTGATGTGAACAGGGTGAATACCAACTTCTCAACCCGAAGGTATCTTTTCTCAACCTCGTAGAAGACCTTGTTGATGTAGTAGATTGGATATTGCTTGTTCTTGTCTTCCCTGATCAGAATAGAGGTGATGGTCTCTTTGGTTACTGAGAGGTACAACGACAGACTCTCTCCAAGTCTTAGTTTGTTGAGAAGGGGGGCTGCTGAAGAAGTTCTTATTGCTATTAAAAGCTTCTTAGCAACTTTTGATCCAATGGAAGTTCTTATATTCTTTTAGGCTTTTATAGAATGGAAGCATTGTACACGGTGAGGTTTAGCGTGCATCCAAGATTTTAGCAACTGTGACATTGTTTAGGCTCAGGACTTTAGAGAACACATTAACCACTGTCACAAAGACATGGCGTGGAGATAAGGAGTTGCCACTCATGGTAATAATTGGGACAAATAAAAAAGATGGTACTCGATTCTCTAAAAAAAAGTTAGCACTACAAACAGGAGATTCTGGATACGGAATACTAACTTCTCTTAATCTCGTGTTCATTTAGAATAATTTTATAAATGATTATTTCATCCTCTAATTACATGCAATTTTATTAAACCCTAATTATCATCCATTTAACCCAAAAGGCAACAAGTCAATAAAATTACAAGTAAAAATGCATTAAAAAAGCAATGTCCCTATGTCTAAATTATGTTAATTTTATTTTATAAGTTAGTTAAATCTACATATTTTATGTTAAATGTGGGCCTACATTAATTAGTGAGTTTAGATCTATTTATATTAGTCTGTCTAAGATATGGGTTTAATTCTATTCAATTTTAAAGAAAAATTAAATTAGTGGGCCTAAGTCTAAATTGGTTTTATTTCAAGTAAAATATAGGTCTAGGTCTATTTATTAAAAGAAATGAATTTAAGTTAGTTGAGCTAAGTCTAAGCAAGTTTTTAATTAACTAAGTGGGCCTAATATCTAATTAACCTAATAGGTCTAAATTGATTTTAATTATTTAAAATCTTAAATCATTTTTAAGCATATTTATTCAATGGGTTAGACCTAAACGTGGGCTTGGGGCCTAAAAACATAAAAAAAAAAACATAAAAAAACATAGCAAAATCAAATAAAAACACATTCACATATGATTTCTAAAAAAAATCTAATTTAATTACATACAAACCCTAATTAACTAAAGTCACCATTAATTTTAATTAATTTTTACCCAATTAAACCTAATTATTAATTGATTTTAAATACAGACAATTAAATCTTTTATTATTCTCACTACTGGGGCTATTACAAACTACGTACAAAAATTAAATAATTATACATCCATGAATAATTACATAGAACACATAAAGGTAAAATGAAAATTAAAATCCTAATATCTACTGAAAAACAGTACAGATTGTTCCATGACATTTCATGGCTCTTATGTTCACTTGAACACAAGTAGTATTCTCCTCAATCCATAATCAAGTATCAAAACAAAAAAACACAAAAAATTAGATTAGTAATGAAATTGGACAAGAAAATAACAACGAGATAAAATAAAAAATCACAAAAAGAAAAGAGAAGAAAAAAGGGAATGTTGTGCATATGTTTTGAGATAGCCCCTAAGATTAGGATTTTCATCGTTGTTTTTGACTCAATTGTTGATTTGATTCTGGACTGAGATTTAATTGTGTAATTCTCTTCTCTCTTTTGTTGTTTCTCCTTTTTTTCTCTCATTTTTTTTAGTCTGTGTCTCGGTCCCTCCCTCTCTGTGTAAAAAAAAAAGCCCTCCAGCACGCATGCGGACTCTGCTTTTAAAAGCAGAATTTGCGCGTACTAGCCTCCTCCAAAGGAGGAGCAAACTCATCTCCTATCAAAACAGACTGATAAGGATTTGATTTTTAAAAGTTGTGTTTGGAATGCGTCAAAATCTTTTTCAGATAAAAAAATGATTATAAAAATTCAATTTTGAACCAATCAATACATTGAAAAATTGCAAAAAAAATTGAAAAAAAAGGGATTTTACGAGTCAGAATTGTGCAATGCCGATCGAAAAATTGGATTTCTGATCTGAATTGGAAATCCATAATTTCGATCGACATTATGGATTTCCAATTGGAAATCCATAATTTTGATTTTTAATATTTTTTTATTAAAACTCTTAAAAAATTGACTTATTTGCAATCAAATCTTAAAAAACGTTGTAATTTAATCCCTAAAGTCTAGAAAATCGACAACTAAGTTCAATTTTTGAATGAATTTCATTATAGGGTAATTATAGGGGTTTACGTCACAATTGTGCACAATTGTATCTCGAAATTGGGTGCTTACAGTTGGCCCCCTTTGTCGCTGTTTGCTTGACAAATTACAACAAAGCAGTAGAAGCACACAGTTTTGAAAGAAAGAAATTAGGACACTTGATTGTATCCTAAGTGATAGATTAATGCTTAAATTGTTAAGCAAGGTGTGATGTTTGGCAAGTCTCACTATATTTCCTGCTGAATGTCTAGTGGATTTTGTGCAAATGAATTATCGCTATATTCCCTGTGGGACGTTTAGCGATGATAAATTAAAAACTTACTATAGTTCTTGTGGAACGTCTAACAATGATGAATTTCGTTATATTCCCTGTGGGACGTCTAATGATGCACACTATATTTCCTATAGGACGTCTAGTGATGATAAATTAAAAACTTGTTATAGTTCTTGTGGAACATCCAGCACTGATGAATTTCATTATATTCTCTATAGGACATCTAACGATGCACAGTATATTCCCTGTGGGACATCTAGTGAAGTTGAATTGAAAATTTGCTATAGTTCCTGTGGAACGTCTAACACTGATGAATTTTGTTATATTCCCTGTGGGATGTCTAGTGTAGTTGAATTGAAATTTTGCTATAGTTCCTATGGAATGTCTAGCACTAATGAATTTGAAAGTTTATATCATAACTGCTATGCAGTACATAATATAATGAAGGTTATGACTACTGTGTAGCACATAACATAATCATTTGAAATTCATATCATAGTTATTCTGCAGCATATGAATCTATTGATTGAAATGATGCATGTAGAATGCAAAAAATGAATTATGTAATCTGTGATTCTATATTTGACAGAAATTTCAAAATTACAAATTGATTGTGTAGTTTTAATAATTCAATGAATTATTAATTTGATAAATGTCATGATTTAATTAGGAACATGTTCCTAATCCGAATGCAATTATGGATCAAATTGCAAGAAATAAAAGATGAATAAAAAGAATATAAATTAGAAGGATTAAAATTGATATTTTTCATTTTATATACCCTTCCTATTCCTTTTGTCGATCACTTCTCTTCTCTTCCTATTCTTTTCCTTTTTTTTCTTCTTTTCTTCCCAATTGATTCAAATTTTTCTTTTCTTGATTTCTTGATCATTTTTGGTTCGATTTTTCATCCGTCTGATCCAATGGTTCACCCACAACATGGGCCATGTTGGAGAGCAGACATGCAAGCAGATCTAGTTATTCTAAGTCCATGTTTTCCACAGAATAAACTTGGACTACGAGAAGGTGACATCATCTTTTCTTTGACTCGTTTGCATCTTCATAGGCCTTCACAGACTGGCAATGAGGTATTTTCTGTCCCTTCTGCTTCATTCTGTAAGATTAATTCAAATAATTAGCTATAATGATTAATTTTTACAGTGTAAAAATTTACATGCATGCTAACTAAATTAAAATTAAAAAATTAACTAGGATATGTAAGAAAAAATTCAAATTAAATGTTGAAAAACAATTGGGAGTCATCAGAATTGTGAATTTTTTATTTGAAATTCATAATTCAGATCGGCATTATGGATTTTCGATCGAAAATCCATAATTTCGCTTTCAAAATTTTTTTATTTTTTTAATTTTATTTTACACATAAATAAACAAACAAATTATATAGATAAAAGCAATGTAGAGAATGATTTTTGGTTTCTAAATTTTATTCAAAAACCACTGAAATTCGCGGGATGCTTCCATTTGGCACGAGAATTGTTCCATGGTTTGCCAGAGAATGTGACACATATCCTCTGGGCCTCGGGCTTCAGACGTTTAGTTGCTGCTCTTTCGACTGCTAGAGGTAGATAAGATCATTATTCCTTATTTGCACTGATTGAGAGGTCGATGGACACCACTCACACCTTCCATACACCTATAGGGGAGTTGACGATAACTCCTATGAGTTTCTCTATTATTATTGGTATCACATTTGGAGGGACTCATGTACCCTTTGACATCAGCTACTGCAATCTTCTAGAGCATAGACGGAGTCAGTATGTGTGAGATTTGATTAGGTTCGCTCCAGCATGGAAGAACCATAAGAACATGGTTCTTTCCTCTTTGGTTGAGGGCTTCGAACATCTACCCATTACTACTCGCCAGATTGCTCAAAAGGCAAGATGTTTCCTCATCTTTTTAGGCATTACTCTTTTTTGTAAGACTGGTCATGAAGTGAGCATTGCTCTTCTGGGCCCCTTATGTGACTTAGACCAGGTTGTCACTCTTGATTAGGGATTTATAGCACTTGCTTATCTTTACTACAGACTCAACACTGTTTGCAGAGGCGTAGTGACCATGTGCGGCTTTTGGCATGCATTACATGTATATTCTTATTTGCCTTTAATTTTGCATATTTCCTAATCCCTCTATTGATTTTACTAACTCCTTTTCTTTCTTAGATCTGGAGTATTGAGCTTGGGCTAGTTCAAGGTTTTGGTGCTATTAGCCTGGACAAGAGCCTGCCTTTAATGCAGAGATGGGTTCATCTCGCCTTGCCAGTATCAGGAACACACTTTAGACGTACCGTGACCATTTGAATGCTCTAGAATGGAACTTGGTAAGAAAAATCATAAAATCATTAGTATTAGTTAGTGAAACTTAATTTAGTTCTGAAAATGAAAATCTGTAGGTTGATCCTAGTTGGTTGGAAGGTGGTGATGATTTCCAGCGATACAACTTCATGGCTGGTGCAGCGAGGCTATAGACACTGAGGATTCTACTTCCTGGGTATGGTTGCAAGATGTAGTATCTTGGTGAGTGAGTATATCGCTGGTTTGTAGGACCTACTAGGCGACGTGTCCCTTTTGGTATTCCTGCTTCTATGATATGGAGTTCTGATCTTGCTAGATCAAAGCTGAGGGAGGCATTGTAGGGGTATGATGCTTCGACTTTGCTTGAGCGATCCCGCTATTAATGACAGTATATCTAGGAGAACCTTTTAGAGCAGATTCCTATTAGTGATGTTGAGGTATCTCCTAATGATTTCAATTATCTTTCTGGATTTTATGAATAACTTTTTTTTTTAGTTTGAGGAGGTCCGCTCTCTTATTGTTGAAGCGAAGGACGTAAAGACTGAGACTATTCAAGAGACTGAGATTATTCATGATCCTGAGATTGAACCTTGAGACTGAGAGGTTTGAGTCCAGGCCTAGTTCGTGGCATGTTAGGACTAGCCGTGATGGGGTCTTTGTCGGTGCTACGCTTGGTGATGTCTCTCTTCTAGACAAGTCTATGTTCTACTGGGCTCCCGCTGTTTAGGCTCGAGTTGAGCAACAGATGTTGTTTGGTGATGCTCAACTTCCTAGCTTTTGTCCATCAAACGCTTCTCATGTGAGTATGTTTGACTTATTTCTTATATAGATCTGTACATTTGAGTAAAAATTTTACAAAATAGGTTCCCTGGACACAGGCAGAGTATTTATATGGACTTGCCTCGTCTCAGAGATTATTCACGATGCAGGTTACAGACAGTTGGCGGGTAAGCGCCTATAATCAGAAAATGCAAATGTCTGCATGCTATGCATGTAATGCGTATGATATGATGTTTTCTGTGTATGCAGAACTATTCCAGCGGTATAGAGTAGGAGAACGAGATACTTCATCGGCAACTTGTAGACTTGGGCTTTGATCCGTATAGCGTTGGGACTTCATCTGCTAGACCTCCAGACACTTATTATTATGATGACCCTACTAGACGATGGAGCTCATGGCCTGATACTAGAGCTCAAGATGAGTGATTTAGAGTTTCTATATTCTTGACTTTTTATGTGTCTGTTTTTATTCCTGCACTGTCTCGAACACTGTTAGATAGAACTAAAATAGTGCTTGCATCTTAATGGATTTTTTTTCAATAAATAACTAATTAAAGAAGATAGCTAATGAACATTATCCTTTTAAATAATTATCTATTTATCTTAATCCTTTTCCAAGATGGATAATATTGGATAGATAAATAATTAAAAGAATGGATTATCTTCCCAATTATCTATTTATCCCAATCCTTCTAAGATTCTATCACCTTATCCACATCTTTCTTTGTTAGCAGAATCCTTTTCCCACATTAACTCATCTTCTTTCCCTATATAAGACCATACAAGGGGCATTCTCCTTCATTCTATATACCCTCATCATGACTCAAGCATCTCTCCAAACAATGAAGAAATTTCTTAAAAGTCTCAATGGTGATGATTGGAATAAGCTTCAACCTTTCCACATCAAATCCCTGAAATCTTTTTAGCACCTGATTATCGATAACAATCTCCTACATACTGTTGCTACCTTCTGGGATGTTAAGGACCATGCATTCAGGTTTAATGAGCAAGAGCTTTGTCCAATGATTGAAGAGTTTGCTGCTATTCTGGGATGCATATTAGACTCGATTGCTATGATAGCCCTTCTAATTTGGAGATGCAGTTTCCTGGCTGATTGGTTACGTTATTTTATTTGCCCTTAGCGGATATTTACATGTATACGCATAACCCTAGGACCATCAATCTTTCTTCTCTGATCACCGTCTATAGGACTTGGGACAAGAACACTGCTTCTTAGACTATAATAGTTGCTTTCTGTTTATATTCTCAATTTTTGCTAGTTTCTCACCATGGTGGTGCTGATACATGCATTGTCAATATTTTGGAACAGATAAAGCTTGGGGCTAACCCTATTCCAGTTATCCTTGCTGAGACCATCAATGGGTTAGACAGTTTCAAGACTCATAACCATTTTTCAGGTAGCTTACTTCTTCTTCAGGTATGCAACCAAAACTTTTATTTATTTTGTCTTAACTTTTGCTTAAGCCGCCCTTTTGGGTTTTCAGCTTAGCAGACTTGCCTTAACTTTTAATTACTAAAAGACCCTTGAAAAATTGACTTATTTGCAATCAAATCTTAAAAAATATTGCAATTTAGTGCCTAAAGTCCAAAAAATCGACAACTAAGTTCAATTTTTGAATGAATTTCTTCATAGGGGCGTACGTCGTAATTGTGCACAATTGCATTCCAAAATTGGGTGCTTACAAGCATCTTTTTATAGAGCAGGAGATAAAGCATCCAAGTGCTATGATTTTTTTATTGAGCTTTTGCATTTATTTGTCCAAGGTAGGGGGTCTCATGGAGAGGATGGCTTTTATCTTTTCTAGGTTGGCCTCAGTGCATCACTGAGAGATTATAAAGCCTAGAAATTTCATAACTTCGACATCAAATACACACTTCTCGGGGCTAAGCTTAATGTTGAACTAGTCTAAAGTCTGAAAGGTTGGAGTTAGGTCACTGCCATGGTCTAGATCTATTGTACTTTCTATGATTATATCATCGATGTAAACTTCTATGGTCTAACCTATATGTTCCTTGTATATTATATTGACTAGCCACTGGTAGGTTGCTACAACGTTTATTGACCTTAGCAAGTTAAACAATCTTGATTTTAATATTAATAAACTTAATTTTGAGTAATTAATATGTTTGTTTCAAGGTGTATAAGTTAGGAATAATTTGAATCAAAATAATAATGAAATATCGAAGAAAAATGATTTTGAAAAGCCAATGAAAATACTATCTCGACCAAACTCATAATAGGGACTAAATTGCATAAAATGTTGCAATTTTGGTTAAAGTCCCAAGCATGACCAAAGTGACTAAAATTTGGCAAAAAAGGTAGAACTTATCTTGATTGAGTGTCCAAATTGGGACATGGCTCGGGATCAAGGCAACATTTAACATAACGGCTCATAATGCCTATTTAGTTCTAGTCCTAATCGAGACTGATGATATCCCAATTGGGACCTGACAAAATGTAGCTAAAAAATTTAAATTTTCATTCAAATTGACTTAAATAATAATGGGAATGAAATTATTGTTTCCAATAACTATAATTAGATTGTTCAAGTATAAATATGGTCTTTGAAGATTATTTTGAGGTTAAGAAACTTGTCCATTCATTTTATACATTCAAGTATTCAATTAAGCTCACTAAACTCTTCTAAAATTTACTTCTTTGTATAAACTCTTGTGAGAGTTGGTGAGTGATTAGAATAGACATTCTTGTTCTTTTATTTTCTTGGATTAGAAAATGGGAAGTGAGATTCTATTATAAAGGAATTGGTTTAAGTGTTTAGCCATAAAAATACTTGGGATTTCAGTTTTAGTGTGATCCTTGAAAACACTTGTAATTCAGTTTTTAAGTGAGCCTAGAAAACTCAAGCTGTAAGGTTATAAGAGTGAGCCATAAAACTCTTGTGTAATTTTATTCTTGTGAATAAGATTGTGGGTGATTGAAAATCTTAGCTTGGGGATAAGTTAAGTGGAGACATAAGATTATTATTGAATCTGAACTCCTTAAATTTTTGTGTTCTTTATTCTTCCTTCTTAACATTCTTTCAATTCTTATAAAGAATTATTTTAATTTTTAATTATTGTTCGATAGTCCTATTCACCCTCCTCTAGGACTCTTTCAGTGTTCTTGAGGCCAAAAGGTATGACTATGTAACAGTAGGTCCCTCAATTTGTGTTGAAATTGGTATTTTCTTCATCAAACTTGTTTATCTTCATTTGATGGTAACCAACATGCAAGCATCCATAAAGTTGTAGACTTAGTAACCTCTAATAGAGTCTAATAATTGATCAATGCTTAAAAGCGGGTAGCTATCTTTAGAACATACCTTGTTTATGTCAGTGAAGTCGACACACATTCTCCACTTCCCATTTGGCTTTTTAACCATAACAACGTTAGAGGGCCAATCCGGGTAGTATACTTCTCCTATAAAACTAGCTTTCAGCAACTTCTCAAATTCATATGAGATCACTATTTGATGGTCCAAGGCATGTTTTCTCTTCTTTTAGATGATCAGTTTGGTATTGCTATATAAATTGAGCTTATAGGTTATGATGTCTGCTGAGACTTCCTTGATCTCCCCTGGTGACCATGCAAATGTTCCCTGAAAATCAACGAGTGTGGTTTTTATGCACTATTTGGTCTCCTCCAAGAGTTCTGTCCCTACTTTGACCTTTTCTCGCCTCTATGCGAGAGGCATCTAAACTCTTCCATGGATCACGCCCTCTCTTCTCCTAGTCGCTTTGACCTAATAGGTTCCACAGGGAGTGTGCCTATGTTTCCCCTCCATTCAGTAAGCTTTTTGAGTGGCTTTTTTATCTCCTCTAATGACTAGATCTCCTTTTAGTGTGGGGATCTTCATGATGAGGCACCTAATACAAGTTATAGCATAAGTTTTATGTAGAAAGGGTCTACCACATATTGCATTGTATATAAAAGGGAGGTCTACCACCATGAAGGTAATGGTGAAATCTTGGTAATGTTCATTAATTCCTAACTTAATAGTCATTATTATTGATCATTCTATTTCCACTAGTGACCTACTAGGCCTAGCAGCAGTGTTGAGATCGGTTTGAGATGAGTCACAGATCCTCTTAGAGCTCTAAAATTTTCTAATGTAATAAGGTTGATTGAACTTCCATAGTCAATCATTATTCTCCTAAGTAGTGTATTCCATATTCTTTCTTCAACTACCAAAGCATTCTTCTTTAAGTGTGACATTTAGTCTCTGTCACTATTTGAAAGGTGATTGGCTTGTAGTTTTTGTTTCCTTTTAAAGAGGTTGTCGCGTAAACCAATCGGTAGTGCTTCCTCTTCTTTAACAGTCGATCACTTAAAGGTTCTCCACTGATTATCATGTTAATGATTGCTGCAGAGGCTCCCTTAGGGGATGGTTCACCTTTATGGTCTTCCCCATTCTGCTGGTTACTCTCCTTTCTTTCGAGTGCTGTCTGTCCAATAAATTTCTTAAGGTAACCCTACTAGATGAGGTGTTCTATTTCCTCCCTGAGTTGCCATCAATCCTCTGTGTTATGGCTAATGACTTTATGAAATTGACAACATTTTCTTTGGTCCCTTCGATCCACATTTCTTTCACTCATCCTTCTGGGCCATTGTATTTTTTCCCCAAACTTCTTTACCCGTGAAACTATAGAGGAGTGAGAGGTTGACATTATTGTAGAGCATTTTGGAGGTAGTGCTTGAGGTAAAGGCTTTGATGGTGTAATAACCATAGTTTTTAAATTATTTTATTATATAATGAGATATGCAGTGTTAAAAAAATTTAAAAGTTATATTTAATTATTTTATGTTTAATTATATTTTTCTACGTAAATATTTTATTTTGAAACTTATTATTTTGGACATTTAATTTGCATTATTTATAATTATTATTTTGGATAGAACTCTTTTAATAATAATTAATTTAGAGTATTATTAATTCTATTATCGTTTTATCAAATTCTATTATTTATTTTATTAGAATTATCATTATTATTAAATATTATTTTATGTGAGTTTAATTTGCATGTGTGTGTGTGTTTATTATTATTATATGTGTGAATATATATATATATATATATATATATATATATATATATATATATATATATATGAGTGTGTGTGTGTATGCGTGGTGAGAAATGAGTTAATATATAATAATATTATAATATATACATACTTTTAACATAAAGTAATATATATACATACATACAAAAATGGGTCATACATTCAACAAACACATAAACATATATAGATTCACACATAAGCCACTATTCATCATCTTCTTCCTTCCCTACACCGTCCCATTCTCTGCCTATCACTATGCCTCCATCACTTTCAACCACTGTTTCTCAAGCTTCCAGTCTCTATCAACTCTCTAGACTCCGATGAGCATGAATTCAAGCTTAGTTTAAGCTCTAAACGTCCATTTATCGAGTTTTGTTGAATTTTTATTTTGGAGCTTTAGGGTGTTTTGAATTTTTTTAGCATGATATTGCTTGAATATTGAAAACTCCTTTTACAAAAGTGATTTCTAGAAGCTTAATCTATCTCTATAAAATTTTGTTTGAATTTTTGGAATTTATTTTATTTTTTGTGATTTTGTAAATATTTTATTAATTTTCGTAAATTAATTTATTTAATTATAAAATTTGTTGATTTAGCATTTTTATGGGTTATTATTAATTATAGTGTTGAGATTATAATTTTTGTGATTTTTATGTAATTTTTATAATTTTTTTTTTATATTATGTCAATATTGGATAATTAGCTTATAGTTGGGTTTTTGTTGAAATTATTGTTTAATAATGTGTTTTAGTTAATAGTAGTAATATATATGTTGAGAAAATAATTTTTATGCATTTATATAATTTTTATACAATTTTGGAGTAATATTAGTATATTATGTGTATTTTTTGAATTATAAGGGTAAATATGTAATTTTGTTAAGATTATAGTTAAATATTAGGTTTTAGTTGGTTTTATAATTATTTAAGGTACTAAAATGATTTTTACAAATTATTTACTATTTTTAACTAATTAAAAACTAATTTTTGAAAATTATTTTCAAATAATATATTATATATTATTTTGATAAAATAATGGGTTTTTATAACTTTTGTTATATTCTTGGGTTAATTAAATTATTTGGATTTATAAAATGAATTTTTATTATTAATTGTGTAATTATTGGAAAAATAGATTTTTAATGATATTATATTATTAATTAGGGTTTTTAAGTAATTATTGGAAAAATAATTATTTTTGGTGTTTTAATGTTAAATATGTTATATTTTGATATTTTGAGGGTATTTATGGTATTTATTGATTTTTGATATATTTTATTGTATTATTTGAATTGTGGTGAATTATGAATCTCGGTTGGAAAATTTTAGTATTTCGGAATCCCAATTGAGAGTTGTGAAAATTTTGTATTCGAAGTGTATTTTTGTTTGCAGGACCGACTCTACTTTTTAAGTAGAGAGATGTCTGTTTTACAGAAGAAGTTTTGTTGAATTTTTGATAGAATTCTCGTAAAACGTGACATCGGGTCCAATTCCTATTCTGTGTCTGCTTGTGTTTAGTAATTCTCGATTGAGTCTCTAGAAGTCTAAGTTAAATTTATTCTGATTTCGTGATCATTTTTATTGTTCAGTTGCTCCGAGACCGAGGCTTAATGGAGCAGACCCACCGAGTCTATCTCGTGGAGCTCTAATTATTGAGTTATTATACTATATATATATATATGTATTGCATTTAGGATGCATGACTTAGGATTTTTCATTTTCATTAAATGTTTTTAAAAGTAATTTAATTTATAATATGATTAGGTTTATATATACATATTTTAAATGTATATTCATTCATAATTGTTTATTTAAATGATTAGTATATTTTAGGTATATTTTTAATATATTTTAGGTTTATTCCTAAATAACTGCATGCTATATTATTGATTTATATTTAAATTATTTTTAAGTATATTTTTAGTATATTTTTGATATATTTCTAAATAAATGCATGTTTTATTATTGATTTAAACCTAACTTGTTATTGGTATATTTATGATTTATTTTTTTATCTATGCATGCTAGATAATTAGGTTATTTTTAGTATATTTTTTGGATATATGTCAAACCTAAATGCATGTTTTAGTACATATATATGTTTTAAATGAATACTTATTCATAATTTTTTTTATTAAATGATTTGTGTACTTAGGGTATATCTTTAGTGTATTTAGGTATATTTTTAAGTAAATGTATGTTAAATTATTGAAACACACTTAAATTGTTTTAAATTATAACAATGGTTTATCTTTAGTATATTTCATGTTTTATTTGACATATGTATACCCGAAATATACTTGGTTTATTTTACGTTTATTTCTGGTATATATATAGTTTATTTTACTAATTATAATTGATTGATATTAATTTGATTGATTTGATTAATGTTGATGGTATGATTGATAGTGTGATTGCTGGAGTTCGGTTGACTTAGTGTCTCAGGGCCAATCACACTGATAGTCAGACTGCTGGAGTTCGATTGACTTAGTGTCTCGGGGCCAGTTTAATGTCCATAGTGAAATAAATGATCTATTGATTTGATTGAGATGTGAGGTGATAGATAGTGTGATTACTAGAGCTCGGTTGACCAAGTGTCTCGGGGCTAATCACACTGACAGTCAGACTGCGGAAGCTCGGTTGACTTAGTGTCTCGGGAACAGTCTACTGTTCAAATTGGAATAAGTGTTTTATTTGGAATTAAGTGAGACTGTATGGCTAGAATGACGATATGGTTGATTGAGGTTGCAATTATTAGGGTTCTAATTGATCCTTCATGAATTAAAATAAATATTTTCTGCATCTAGTATATTTATAAAAGTAGAGTTAGTATATGTGTGAAATGCGTGAGTATACATATATATATGAATGCATGATTGGATATGATTTAGATTGCATAGATATATAGTATAATAATTCACTCAATGAGGTCTGACCTCCCTCAATTATTTTTTTCAAGAGATCCTATATCGTCAGACCTTAGTAGTAGAGTTCTTTGTCGATGTTCTTCTGTCCCGGCTATTTTATGTAAATGTATATTTTGAACTCTGAATTACATTCTAGAAACTGCAGTGGTAGTGTTATTGTATCAGAAGAGTATTTTTTTATTCTGATATTAAATACTCTAAGAATTATATTTGAACACTGTACGAATATATATTCATTTATGAAAGGATTTGGAGTATTTATTTTATATATTGATTCGAAAAATTTTAATTCTATCGTACTTTTTATTTATTTATTGCATGATTTTATTTTTTTAATGCTTACTACGGGTTCCAAATTCGAAAGAATTCTCATTTCCTAGCGCCGATCATGACTCCTAGTTTGGGTTGTGACAAAATTGGTATCAGAGCCTGGTTTAGAGATGTGGACCTAGGTTGTCGAGTCGTGTTTTCTTTGAAACTATTGCAGTTAAATTAGGTTTGATTATGTCTTTGACAGATCCAATTGTAAGTCAAGTAAAAGCACGAGTAACCAAACATGTCCCTTACCGTTTATGGCCAGTGAGAATAGTGGAGGATGTAGATAAGTACACTAACATATTTTTTTAGGACAAAAGGTTGTAGGACATTGTCAACCACTACAAAATACATGAAGGTGGTCTCTCTATTTCTAGATATGGACACTAGAAATCCTTGATTTGCAGGTTCACAAACATCTATATATTGATAAAGGGATTTTATATGGTCCACCACCACATTAATGAGGAAATGATGAACCGGGATGGAAGAGAAGAAAAGCAAAAAAAAAAATGTTACAACGTAGACGATGAAAATTATTATGATGACACATAATTAAATTGGAGAAGATCCTTAGGATGTTGTATTGCATAACTAAGAGCACAGGTGTTTGAGTTCGTACTACGTCATTTATCTTTTTTCGTCATTTATTTTACTATATATGGTTTTTTTAAAAAAATTATATAATATTTTATATAATAAAAAATGCATGTTTTGTTTGAATCAATTGCCTATTTCCTCTTTTCCCTCAAATACAATAGAGAATATTTCCATATATATAAATTACAAATAAAAATGTAACTATCATGTGCTCATATGCATAGTCTACCTTAGCCATAGTTTTAGTATGCTTTTACATTAACGCTATAATACATTAATAATCTTAATGCATATGGTTATAAAGAAGTTGTCCATACATGTCAAGATGGTGTACATAAATATTATTACTCAACCTTTTTTCTCCATTGGCATTTAGAGGTGTTTGACTAGATTGACTATTTTGAATCGGTGCATTTGGCTGGATAAATGACATAACACCTCACCCACTACTTCCCACTCCTCCATAAGCACCTCCCCTACATCAATGACCATCTCCTCCTCCGCCTCCATGACCCTCTCATCCTCTGCCTCTATAACCATCTCCTCCTCTGCCTCCACGACCAACTCCTTTACCACCTCCTTAAGCACCTCATTTACCACCTTTCCCATCATTCCATCTAACGCCATTTCCTTCATGTCTTGGTCTTAACAATTGACATGTGGCCTTTTATGAGGATTTTTCATAAGAGGATTAAGAAGTGGTGCACCAGTTGTGTCTTTATTATCATTAACATTACCACAAACTTCAGAGTCATCATTTGTAGGTCCATTCTAACTCAGTAATTCAGTCATAATTATTTCCAACCTTTAATATTTTATTCCTTTTTAAAGAAAATAAAAACAACATAAAATTTATCATAAAGAAACATGGTCTAACATGACAAATGTGTTAACAACATAAAATCTGATAACATGATCATTAATAATAATGATAGGCAACATGAAAGGAAATAATTTCAAACATATGAAAAACAATTGATAGCACTTAACACATCTCAAATATAGTACATATCTCAGATGATCATATAGAGCTTAGTTATAAAGGAAACAAAAGACCACGAACTAAAATAATGAAAACAAGGATAGTCCAAATCTAAGAAAATTTAAGTTCATCTTGCCAAGTATCACACATAGACACATATAAACAAAGTAAGCAAATCAAGGCTTTTTACTACAAAAAAATGTGACAAAACTACCCACACTTATAATGTTACTATACATGCATAAATAAAATTATATAAAATAAGTTATTCAAATATTCAAACTCAAATATTTCTTCCCATTTGTCAAAATGCAAAAGGAAATTATAAAAGAAAATAAAAATTGCATTAATGAAAATGATAGAGTTACAATGATTATAAAATACCAATTGTACACTAAAGAGAAACAAAACATAAACAAGACATAAAACTAACAGCTCATAACTTATATCCAAAAAATATCTAGAAGATAAACCAAACATAAGCTGACTCAAAATAAATGTAAATATAAACAAACAACTCAAGGCTTATATACAGACAATATACTAAAAATAAACTAAATAAAAATTGGCAAAAACATATAAAATAAGACATAAAATCTAGTCTTATTGAGGAGGAAAGAGAGAATAACTTTGCTAAATTAAAATAATTAATTAATTGAATTTTAACTCAATAATTCATTATTAATTTGTAAAAAAAGGAAGGTTTTTTTAAATAAATTAAATGACCATATCATAATGCACATATTAAATTTAAACATATATAAATGTATGAAAATTAAAAAAATGTTATGCTTATTTTGAATAATTAATTTATTGAAATAATTTCAAAAATTAATTATTAAATAGCAAAAAAAAATTTAAAAAAGTTTAAGATCAAAATCAAAATTAATAATCAAAGCAATCAATAAGCATAACATGATTTCACATGAAAACAATCCAACTATCAATTAAGCATAAAATTAAGACAAACTAGAACCATAAATCATTCTAAGATCATGCTTAATGAAATTTAATCTCTCTTCATTGAAAGGTTTGGTGAAGATATCTGCAAGTTGATCATTTGTGTTAACAAATTCAAGTGCGATATCACTAATTTGAACATGATCACACAAGAATGATGTCTAATGTCTATATGTTTGCTTCTAGAATGTTGAATGGGATTTTTGCTAAGGTTAATAGAACTTGTATTGTCACATTTGATTGGAATGTGATCAACTTTTATACCATAGTCCAACAATTCTTATTTTTGCCATAAGATTTGTGAATAATAATAATAAATTTATTTCTTGCTAAACCAAGAAACTTAACATTGTCCTAAAAATTGACAAGTTTTAGAAGTACTCTTTCTATCTAGTAAACTACCGATAAATTCTGCATCTGAATAACTAATCAAGTTAAAGGAAGAACTCCTAGGATACTAAAGTCCTAATTGCAAACTTCCACTTAAATATTTGAAAATTCTTTTGATTGCATTCAAATGAGACTCTCTAGAACTAGATTAAAACCTAGCACATAATGTCGAGTCTACTAGCGGTTAAATAAAGAAGGGATCTGATCATACTTTTAAATCACTTTTCATCAATCGACTTTCCATTCTCATTCTTGTTGAGTTTGGTAGTGGTACTTATAGGATTTTCACTTGATTTAGCTTCATCTATGCCAAAATTTTTGAGAATATCTCTTGCATATTTAGTTTGATTGATGAATATCTCATTCTTACATTACTTAATTTGTAGTCCAAGGAAGAATTTGAGTTCACCCATCATGCTCATTTCAAATTCTCCTTGCATTAACTTAGAGAATTCCTCATATAAGTAATAGTTAGTAGCATCGAAAATAATATTATCAATATATATTTGCATAATAAGTAAGTCGTGCTTAAATTTCTTTATGAAAAGAGTTGTGTTAACTTTTTCTTTAGAGAAACCTTTCTCTAAGAAGAAATTGCCCAATCTTTTATACCAAGCTCTTGGAGCTTATTTCAATCCATACAAAGCTTTTGATACCTTAAAATCATGATTTACAGAATCAAAATTTTTAAAACTCGAAGGTTGTTCAACATATACCTCCTTTTCAATGAAACCATTTAAAAATACACTTTTAACATCCATTTGATAAAGTTTAAAATCCATTAACGATACAAATGAAAGTAACATTCTAATAGCTTCTAACCTTGCAAGTAGGGAAAAAGTTTTATCGTAATCAATGTTTTCCTCTTGATTATAACCTTTAAGTACTAGTTTAGCTTTGTTCCTAATTATGACACCTTGTTCATTCATCTTATTTCTAAACACCTATTTGGTGCCTATAATAAAATGACGTTTAGGTATAGGAACTAAGGTCTAAATCTTATTTTTCTTAAATTGACTTAACTTTTCCTGCGTAGTGAGGACCCAAAATTCATCACTCAAAGCATCATCAACATTTTTGGGTTCAATTTGAGATATAAAGGCTAAATTAACAATAAACTTAAATTGAGATCTAGTAGTTAACCCTTTTGTAGTGTCACCTATGATGAGGTCTTGAGGATGTGCTTTTTTGAATTTCTAATCCTTTGGAAGTTTATCCTTCAAGGTAGGTTGAGACATCTCCTCATTGTCCTCTTTGCTTGGACTTTCAAGTTTCAAAGGCTTACTGACATTTTCTTTTTAAGAGTTCACATCCACTTGCTCATCTACAAAATCATTAATACTACAAATATCCTTTCTAGCATCAAGTGAGTTTAATTCATTAAATAAAATATATATTGACTCTTCAACTAATAGTGTTCTTTTATTAAAGACTCTATATGCTTTACTAGTGGCGGCATAGCCTAGGAAAATTTCTTTATTGGCTTTAAAATCAAATTTTCTAAGATTATCCTTGGTGTTCAATATAAACCACTTACATCCAAATACTATAAGATATGAAATTTTAAATTTTTTATTATTCCAAATATCATAAGAAGTTTTATTTAAAATTGATCTTTTAAAAACTCTATTTTGCAATGTAGTAAGACGTGTTAACGGCTTCCGCCCAAAATTATCGAGGTAAATTATACTCATGAAGCATGGTTATAGCCATTTCTACTACAGTTCTATTTTTTCTTTCAACTACCTCATTTTGTTGAAGAGTTCTAGGAGAAGAGAATGTTTGTGAAATACCACTTTCATTACAAAAGCTTTTGAAGAACTCATTTTCAAATTTGGTTGCATGATCACTTCTAATAGATGAAATAAAAAAACCTTTTTCTTTTTAAACTCTTTTTGAAAAATTTTCAGAAGCTTTAAATGCATTATTCTTTTAAGTAAGGAAACACACCCAAGTGTATTTAGAGTAATCATCAACTAATACATATGCATGTGCATTCTACCGAGACCAGCAATTCTAGTTGGTCCAAACAAATTCATATGTATAAGTTCAAGTGGCCTAGAGGTGGACACTATTTTTTTTATCTTAAATGAGGACTTGGTTTGTTTTCCTTTTTGGTAAGCACCACAAGGTTTATCCTTATTGAATTCTAGCTTAGGTAAACCAATCACAAGTTTGTGTTTACAAAGATCATTCAAAAGCTCAAAATTTGCATGTCCTAACCTTCTATGCCATGTCCATATGTCATAGGAGATAGACATTAAGCATTTTATATATTTGTTATCAATTTTATTCAAATCAATAACATAAACTTTGTCTACTCTTTCCCCACTAAAAATTACTTTGTCTTCTTAAAGATTACTAACAAAGTAATTTCTAGGATAGAAAGTGACTTTATTTCTCATGTCACGTAACTGACTTATACCTAACAAATTATATTTAAGACCATCAACAAGCAACACATGGTGTATAGATAAGAGTTAAGAATTACCAATTTCTCCAATGTCTATTATCTTTCCTTTGGCATTGTCTCCAAATGTAACATGTCCTCCATCCTTTGCATCAAGCTTATTGAATTGCTCGTTATCTCCCCTTATATGTCTTAAACATCCACTATCGAGATACCACTTACTTTTAGATCTTATGGATTTCAAGCACACCTACATAATAAAATTTAAGTGTTCTTATGAACCCAAACCTTTCTTGGTCTAGGTTGGTTGGTCTCAAGATAATCCAAAGGAAGAAAATTCATATGTAGTCTTCTATAGAAGCACACATTGTTGGTGTGTCCTTTGATCATGCAATATGAATATATAACATTTTTAAATTTATTTTTTCTAGGATCATATGGTTTCCTAGTAAATGAAACATGTTTTTTATGTTGTGGTGGTGAGTGTCTCCTAAAATTATTTTGAGTCATAGTGTGAGACATGTATTAACATTGACAATGACAATGAGTTTTTTGATAGGTTTGTGCAACATGTTTAAGTGCATTATATTGTGTAACCTGCTTATAAGTTTTGTGTCTAGTGTACATATAAGCATGTTTGCGTTGTACTTTTCTAGCATGAAACCTACCTCTGTGTGTTATATAGGATTATGTTTTATGAGACTTTCTTTAATATTTGACAGATGAGACTTATTAGCTTTGAAAGCTTCAATCTTAATCGGTTTAGAGGTAGAAGAAGTAGAATTATATGAAGCTTTAACAAAATTAATATATGATGATGATGGGGAAGAAGACATTCCATTTATATTTCCTATTCCATGAGTATTTCCATGGAGTTTTTGAGAGTCAAGTAAATTATCTAAACTTTCTTTTCCTCTTTTGATTTTTTGAGTTTCTCTTCCAAGGACTTTTAAGATTTTAAATCACAAGAAAGTTTTTCATTTAATTTAACAATCTTAGCAAAATCATTCCTCAAATCTTTAGATTGTTTGGTCAAGCTAGCTAACTCATGTTTATATTGTTTCTTCTTAGAAAGTAAGTTTTTGCATTTAATTAAGAGTTTGCTTACAATAGAGCTCTCATCATCATTATTATCATCATCATAATCACAATAATCATCACAAGAGGAGTTAAAAGTAGATGGTACCTCATTTTCATTTTCAAAAGCCATGAAGCAAAGGTTGGCCATTTCTTATTGTTCCTTTTTCTCTTTGAATTCAGAGGAGTCATCCCAAGTAGCTTTGAAGGCCTTCTTTTTCTCATTTGCTCCTTTGTTCTTGAATTTTAGTTGGGGCACTCACTTCGAATGTAACTCAGTATCTTGCGTTCATCGTAAGTAACCTCTTTAGTTTTCTTTTTGCCTTTCTTTTCGTACTTCTTGTTAAAGTCTGTTATTCTTAAGGCATTTTTATTTCTTAAGAACTTAAAGTTCCTAGTGAGCATGGCAATGTCACCTCTTCACTATCTTCTTGCAAGGCTTTTAAGGCAGTACTTTTTTTCTTCTTTTCCTTCTTTTCTTGCTCTTCACATATTTTCTTAATTATAAGTTCATATGTTAAGAGCTTTCAATAAGCACATCGATTGATAGTGTAAAGAGGTATTGAGCTTCCTTTATTAAAGTAACCCGAGATTCTCAATCCTTCTTAGGTAGGATTTTTAGAATCTTGTTATTCATATCCTTAGAGAAATACTTTTCAAGTTTCTTAGGGGTTGTGAAAAGATTGTTGAGTCAATTAGTCATATCTATAATTGACTCATGAAGCTTCATCTTGAAGAGTTCATATTCATACATGTGAAGTTAGATCTTCTTGCTCTTACTTATACATTACCTTTATAATGGTTCCCCAAGGTCTCCCACATTCCCTTGACCAAAATTCAATGTTGAAATTTACCTCCTTCTTCTTTTGCCATGGAAAATACTAGAGTGATTATAACTTTTTTTTTTCTTGCTTTTGTTCATTATCCCATTGACTTCTTGAAAGAGTTATTTATACACTATCAATGGTAGCTTTAGGTGGTTCTCAACTTTTGAGAACAACTTCCCAAAGTTTAATGAAATCATAATCTAAATATAACTCCATTTTGAACTTCTAATATGGGTAATCACTTTAATCAAAGAATGGTCTAAGTTAAGAAATATTTTGAAATTGACTCCCCATGATCTTGTATTATAGGAATGAAGTTCTTAGAATTCAAGCTCTGATACCAATTAAAAGTGCCTTAGAGGGGGGGGGGGGTGAATAAAGCTTATAAAGGATTTTAGCAAAATTAAAATGAATTTAAGGAATGAATAAGAATTGAAAGAGAATATAGTAGGAAGAATAATAAACACAAAAATTTAAAAAGTTTGAATTCTCAACAATCTTACGTCTCTATATAACTTATCCCAAAGTTAAGGTTTTTCAATATCCACAATCTTATTCATAAGATTGAGATTACAAAAAAGTTTAAGGCTCACTCTTTAACCTTACATAAATAAGAGTTTTAAGGCTAACTCTTTATCCAAACAAAAAGAGTTTCTAGGCTCACTCTTAACCAATACTTAAGTGTTTTAATGGATAAACACTTAAACCAATTCCACTAGAAATATATCTACTTCCCTTCTAATCTATCCTAAGAATTATATGAAGATAAAATCCTATTTCTATCACACAACCAACTCTCACAAGAGTTAATTAATACAAAGAATATTGATGCAAAAAAAAATGAAGCTTAATGAATGCTGAAAAAGTTTTTTATAATCAAAGAGTAAATGTAATGTATATTCTTATTATCATAACTCTAGAATATATATATATATATATATAAAGCTTAAAAAATATGGTTGTTGGAGCCATTGATTATGTCTCCAACGTCTTTTTTTTTTAAATATGATCGTTGCATATTCATGAAGTTTGTTGTCACTATGGAAATAAGGCTTCAGTTGCAGTGCTTAGTATTCTATCACCATAGCAGCGTTGCTTCAGTCGCAACCCTCTGCTAAAAAATATGGTTGTTAGAGCCAATGATTATGTCTCCAACATTTATTTCCTTCAATAATTTCAAAAATATGTCCGTTGGATTTCTATAAAGTTTGATGTCACCATGGAAGCAAGGCTTCAGTTGCAGCCCTCTGCTGAGTTGAATTTTGACTTGGCTCTCTATCACCATGGTAGCTTTGCTTCAGTTGTAGCCCTCAAATGAGCTGAATTATAAGCTTTTTGTCACCATGGAAACCTTGCTTCAGTCACAGCCCTCTGCTGAGCTGAATTATGACTTAGCTTTCATTGAGAGTAATATTATACTTATGCTTATAATCATACTTAAATAAAGAACATTAAATACTCAAAATTAAGTTTGTTAAGATCAAAATTAATATTGATTATTACTAAGGTCAACACAACCCTTGCTTTAAAAACTCCTTTTTTGTTATATCATCAATAGCCAAATTGACATAATAGTTGAATGGATTTTGAAGTTCCTTGAATTTCTTATACTCATATATCATATTTAGATAACCTCTAACAAAGAAAATCTTGGAATGGTGATGGTGAACATCCTTTCTCCACCTCCTTGGCACATACCTTTCGTTGATCACATGAATATCTTTTTTAGACATAACTTTGAAAATATGGTAGCACAGAATACTAATTATTTCAAACTTCTTATAGTCACAGTTTAAATAATTTCCTTGTTCTTTATACTCAATAATGTAATTGAATTCTTTTCAATAATAATCATTGAGTATTGATCATTCAAGTGTTCTGAACTTTTCAATGCCATTATCAAGTGTTTGTGATTGGCCTGCCTTTAGCTCAATAATGTGATTGTACCAAATTCTCTTTATTTACTCTTGCATTTGTATAAATATTGCATGGGCGAAAGCCCTATAGAAAACCTTTTCCTAGGGAAAATCTGAAATGCAAAACATATTATTCTGTTTGTAGTCATAGTCAGCTTGGAACTCTTTCTTAATCTTATCACTTTGAGTGATCTTATAATGCTCAATAAACTATTTCAGTGTACTCATTGAATGAATATATTTATCAAATTATGAATGCATACTTTCACTCCTCTAAGTTGACACCATTTTAGCCTAAAATGGGTGCTTAAGGTAAATAAGTACCCAACTTTGCCTTTTAGAATACAACTTAGCAAGCTAGTTGTTCCTCTCCAATCCGTAGTCTGTTAAAAATTTGCTCTAGTTTTGCTCAAACATGCATATTATAACGCTTTCATATATATGACATTTAAATTCAAATAGAACTTTACTAAATTCCCTAATGTGCTTGAATTTTTCAAGAACTTTGCATATTTTATGCCACATACAATATCGATAAATAGTGTCAAGCATTACTTCCCTGACAGCTCACTTTATACTCTCACATTGATTGGTAATTATAGTGGTTGGATGTATATTGCCCATGCTAGCTAGCCATGCCATGAAAAGCCATTTGAATGATTCAACATCTTCATAGAAAACTATAGTACATCCTAATAAAATAGATTGCCCATGGTGGTTCACATCGATAATAGTTGCAAATGGCATTTTATAACAGTTAATAAGATATATAGTGTCGAATGTGATACCGTCATGGAATTCCTCTTATGCATTTTTACTATAAGGATGAATCCATAGGATGTCCCTTAGTCTGCCTTTATCATCAACATTGATGGAATGGAACAATTCCCTCTCTTGCTATTACATCCTGATAACAATGTCGAATTGACTCGACATTGCCCTCACCTAGCATCTGCTTCCTTTGACTATCAATGAAATTCCTGCAGTCCTTTGAATTATAGCTTAAATTATATGGGCCACTATATTGTACTTGCATAAGTCTAACACTTTTGCATGGCCTAATGCTAGCAATATCATTTGCTATAGGAATTCAATTCATATGGGACTCAAATTCCTATGAGCAAACATTAACCCACTCATGTTTGGAATATGCTCATAATTATGTTCATTTTTTATTGAACTAATAACCTAAACTCCTCTCCTCACTGCATTTAAATGTGTAGGGTAGCTTGTCCTCTTGGTTTTCCTTTTGCATCCAATTTTCTACCTTTATAACTGCTTATTGTTGATGCTTTCTAGCACCATCACTGCCCTTGTGTCCTCCTCTCTTTGCCAATGAGAATCCTTTCAACTTTGCATGCTATTAATATGCTTAAATAAGTTTATCCAAACTTGTAAAATACATACATGGTTCAGGACTTGTTTCGGCGTTATAGTTATTCATCAAACTATCTTTAATTTCAAGCACTTTATCAGTTGGACTATCTTCTATGTCAAGCACATCATCAGTTGGACTTTCGTTGATGTCAAGCACATCATCCATTAAACTATCTTCAATGTCAGGCACATCATCAATTGGACTATCTTTAAAGTTAGGCGCAACATCAGTTAGACTATCTTCAATGTTAGCCACATCACATTCTTCCTTTCTTTCTACTGCACCATTTGTATTTATTGAATCTTCAGATTCATAACCATCACTAAATATTTGTTGAAAATTTTGTTTTCTCGTTGACATATTATCGTCTGTAGTTTCTTGTTCTAATGATGGAGATATCAGAGTTTTGATAGTGATTGAACATACAATGTTGTGGCTTTTGAAAATGAAATAGGGCCACAAGTTGGACTGTAACAAACTTAACTTCACCAAGTTATATTTCAACTTTATCACTCTATTTTCTTATCAATTATCAACATGAATTTTGGAGTTTACCATGCAGCATTAAACAAAGGATAATTGAAAAACGCATTGCATTTAATCTTCTAAAACTTTATAGGGAAAAAATATTTTATTAATAATGGTTTTCCCTTCATTTTATTTTACCGCTCAAATGTCCCTCCTTCTAACATAAGGGTCACATTTGTCTTCTCACAGTCATTTATTTTTTCTATCCAAAAATTTTATCGGGATAGCATTACCTCATAGTCTCATATAAATTTATTAAAATATTTTTTCTATCCAAAAAGACTTAGATAGATACTATTCGTAAAGATTTATCTTTATGAAAATGGTACTAATTAATTCGATGGCCATTACACATTTATTTTTTTTAATGCATTTTGTCTTTGGTTACTTTGTTACATGAATTCAATCATGCCTTTCATGTTTAGAATACGATTAAAGATTAATCATATTAATTTAATTTTAATTTTTTAATATTTTTATATCTTTCTTATTTTACATCTAATTAATGAAGATATAATTAACATATACATATTATTAAAAATAATTAAAATAAATAACAACTACTTAATAGGTCTATTCATTTGGTCAATTTCATAGACTAAAATTTTTTTGAAAAATTAAAATAAAAAAAAAAAAAGAATTTTAGATTTTCAAACCTAAGACCTCATGGACCAAAATAAACACACCTTCCACTAAATTACATATATCTTTTTAGAGTATTTCAATATATATAATTAATGAAGATATAATTAACATATACATATTATTAAAAATAATTAAAATAAATAACAACTACTTAATAGGTCTATGCATTTGATCAATTTCAAAGACTAAAATTTTTTGAAAAATTAAAATAAAAAAAATTAGAGGTTCTAACCTAGGACTTCATGGATTAAAATAAACATATATAAACTAATATATATATAATATTTCAATACATAATTTTTTTTTTGTTAATTCAGAAAATTCGGTTTTAACTCAATTTTTCAGTTTTGAAAATTTACAAACTGAAACAAACTAAAATTATTAATTTTCAATTTGATTTTTGTCTCAATACAGTTCTTGCTCACCTTACTACTTAATGTCTAAAATATAAAATACACTTCATATACAAATCTTTCCTTTTTTTTCATATACAAAAGATTCAGTTAATTCAATTTAATTCAAATTTGAAAATTTATAAATCAAACTGAACTAAAATTATTGTATTTCAATTCGTTTTTTGATTTAATTCAATTCTTGCTTAGCTTACTACTTAATATCTAAAATATAAAATACACTCCATATGCAACTCTAACCCTTTTTTTTTCTTTTCCTGTGCTCGTGATTGAAGAAGTTCAACTCACAAGAGAAGCATCCAAAGGCTCTTTACATGGGACATGGAACAAAAAAATTGACTGAACTAGAGCTTCCGGGATTGCAAATAGTAAAAGAATGTTGAAATCACTTTATTCGTTTCCTTATATTAACTTTTAATTAATTTATTGAATTAGGTTGACCAACACTTCTCTCCAATCCCCACAATTTAAATGGTTATTGGATTCTGTTGATCACTTTCACATTACT
Source organism: Mallotus nudiflorus (assembly GCA_947683625.1). Classification (NCBI taxonomy): domain Eukaryota; kingdom Viridiplantae; phylum Streptophyta; class Magnoliopsida; order Malpighiales; family Euphorbiaceae; genus Mallotus; species Mallotus nudiflorus. The sequence goes on along the minus strand of CANTUR010000029.1, from coordinate 401,580 downwards.
CTCTATGTTTGTTGTATAGAACTTTTTTTACCATAAAAGTTGGTGTCATTTACTCATTTGAGCCTCAACTTCCTCTTTCCATGTAGTCACAGGGCTGGCTCTTGCATATGATAATTTATCTATATGCACTGATTCATTTTTTTTTTATTTCATATTCTAAGTTTGTTTTTTTTTTTGACTGAGTTTATAAATGTGGGGTTACTTGCTTTTTATTTATTGTTTTGAATAAAATATTATAAAATATTTTTATGCTATGATTGACATTTGATCTGATAAAATTTAATAATGAGTTACATATACTCAATATTTTAATAATGAGTTACATTTCTTAAAGAAATATATGGAATTTGGAGAATGTCTTTGCATGAAGTCCCAATGGGAATAGAATGAGAGAATTTTCATAAACTCGTTTTTTTTTTGGGATAAGAAGAATTCCATTTTCTTTAAGGGGACAAAGACAGTTGGCTCAGTAGCACAAATTAAACATAGGGACAAGTACAAAATGGTTCAGTAACACAGATTAAATATAAGGATAAGTACTAATAACTTGTTTTCAGAACTCTTAAGTTTAAGACCTTGCAATCAATGAACAGAGTGTAAGGTGAGAGATGGGGAGAGTTCCCATAAACACTTCAATGCCTAAGTCATAGAACAGAAGTAGAGTTTGTATAGAGAGCAAGGAACAATTAGAATATGAGAGAATGAGATGATGTATGGGGTCCTATTTATAGTGATGTTTAAACCTGAAAGGAGTAGGATTTCTTATGGGATAGGAATCCTAATCCTAGTAGGAGAGTATTCCCTCTTTACTTAGGAATCCTCTTCGGGGTAGAGTCCTTTCTATGAACGAATTCCGTTACCTTCCCTTACCGGTTAACCTTATTTAAAAAATAAAAACCTTTTAGTTAAATAAGAATATATATAAGCGGTATTAAGAGTCCCCCCCCTCAGGTATATTCGGATATTTATGTCCGTCGTATCTAAGTAGAATAGAGCACTTATACTTCTATATAGAAAGTAGTTAGGTACTGCACAGTGACATAGGAGGATGAGCTGAGGTGGCCAGCCTCAGTCACAGGAAGAAAGTAAAGCTCGGTACCAAGTCTTGAAACCATCGTGTTGTTGAGGTGTCATCTAGACCTTTAGAGCACACTAAATCTGCAAGATCGAGTACAATAGATTAACCCGTCCATGTAAAAACGATGTGATGGAACCAGTCGTCACTAGATTTTTAATGCTCGATGCAAGGACGCGAGGCTTATATGCTCGGAACCTTACTACTATGGAAGCGACTTGAGGGTGCCAGCTTCAATCATTGGACTTGAATGCTCGAGGCTTAGATGTTCAGTGTAAGGACACGAGGCTTACATGCTCGGAACCTCAGTACTATAGAAGTAACCTAAGGGTCCAGCTTCAGTCAGTGGACTTAGATGCTCGAGGCTTAGATGTTTGGTGTAAGGATGCGAGGCTTACATGCTCAGAACCTCAGTACTATAAAAGTGACCTGAGAGTGCCAGCTTCAGTCACTGGACTTAGATGCTCGGTGTAAGGACGCGAGGCTTACATGCTTGGAACCTCAGTACTATAGAAGTGACCTGAGGGTGTCAGCTTCAGTCACTGGACTTGAATCTTGGTGCCTTAGAAGCGTAGCTTGAGTGCTAGATAGCTGGAGTGTGCTAAAAGCGTAGCTCGGATGCTTGTTCCGAGTAAATAGAAAAAGAGCTTGGTAAAGATGTGGTCAAGCCAAGGCATGGCTATGTTGCTTTAATTCTTAGGAATTTGAAATTTGAATCACGTGAATGATGTGTCTTTTCGTGTGTCAATAAATGAGACATTTTTGCTGCCGTCATAATGACCACTCGATTAATGGATTTTACTTTTCCCAAATTGCCCTTAATGATATAGGGAGAAGCGACGTAATGATGAGAGCAATTAATGACGTGTTTCCAGATCCTTCTATAACTCTATAAATATCTTTATGCTTGTCAACTGATGCATTTTGCCCTTTTATTTTGCCATTGTCACATTTGCATTACTACTGCTGCTTCGTTTTTGTATATCGCAATCTTTGCACTTTATAACCAAGTGATCTTTGTCTTTCTCCTTCTTTTTCTTGTTTTCTTTGTCTTTCATGCATTTTTTCTTCTTTATAGAAAAAATTATAGCACTAAGGGAAAAAGTTAGTTTCGACCTATTTGTGTCAAAAATAGATGATGAACTACTGGGGTGGTACCGGAGGCGGTTATGTATTCTCATTGATTATACCCTCTATACAGTAGATAAGAAATTTAGGGCTCATACTCCCATGTTAGGGCTTAGTGGATTAGTGGTATATTTTAACAAGCTAGAGGGGGGTTTAAAGTTTCCATTAGATCCCTTTGTTAAGAGATTCATGAATAGGAATGACATAGCACCTGGTCAGCTCCATCCGAATAGCTATAGGATTCTGACTAGGTTCCTCCAACTAATACACGAAGAGGGTAAAGAACCGATTTAGATATTTTTTGATATCTGTACAGTCTGGCTAGGAAGAAGGGAGAACTGATGTTTTCCCTATCAGCCGTTCCCAACCATACCCTTTTTGTAAAACTTCCAAACCTCCATAAGAAGTGGAGGCATATTTTTTTGTCATCGAGCACCCATCGGACTTCGTATATGTTCAGTGAATATGGTCTGATGAGTGCCACAGGGTAAAATGGCCTTTAAGACTTCCTAGTCACGACACAGAGATGGTTTTACGGCTGCATCTTGATGGTCTTGCCGAAGCTTGATCGACTGAGGACGTATCTTGGAGATACCTGTAGAGAGTCTATTCAAACCGTGTTCATTCTATTGGTACATTTAGGTTATTTAAAGGTATCCTTTTGACTTGCTCTATCTTTTCGATTGTAGATGGCTGACTTTTTTTTATTTTGCGAACGGGATTTCCCTTCTAGCTAATGAAACAATAGCTCCATAGGAAGTACAAGCATCCCTTTCTTTGAAACCTGAAGCCCTTGCGGGCCGTGAGGAGATGGCCATTTATCCTAAAGGCAAAACTATAGTCGAGTCATCCCGTGCTGGGAAGGGGTTGGCGAAAAAGGCAAATGATCGATCAGGACTCTAATGATGAGGGGCTCGATGAAGAGATATACATTCAATGCCCGAGGTTGTCTGGATATGAGGGGGTGGATACTGAATAAAATGAAGCCTCCGAGCATCTCGAATAAACAAGTGAGAGATCAGTATGCAGAGTCATTGAGGCTACCAACAAATGTGCAGCGTTGGTCTGAGAAGGGTCCGGAAGCGCTGCTTGATTCGATGATCGACCATTTGTTAGAAGTAAGTGAATATTATCTCTATTACTTACACTTTTACTTCTGTTAAAATAAACTTCTCTTGTCACAGATGACCCAGGCCTTGTTACTGGCAAAGGACTAATATTTCAATTTGAGTCTAAAGAAGACTGTAATATCCCGTGTTTTTAAAAATATTTTTACACTGTACCGGGATATGCAGAGTTAATGATTTCTGTATTTTATATGATATTTTTACGAGTTGATATGTATTTTAAACCTATTTTAATTACTGTCTATTATTTTCAGTATTTTACGTAAAATTTTCCCGGGACTTTCATTTTCGGGAAAATTTCCACGTAAACAATGTATTATTAATTATTTTAAATGTATTTACGGATTTGCATGAACTCATACATATTTTTAAATTATTAAATAAAGCCTGTGTGTGTATATTTATTTAATTAGGGTTTATTATTACCCTAATATTTTATTATTTATTTATTATTATTTGATTATTTTATTTATTATTAAATTATTAAAATTTATTATTTTATTATTATTTATTTATTAATATTTAATTATTTTAATTTATTTTATTTTTTTTCTTTTTTTTTTCTTTTTTTTTTCTTTTCCTTTTTCTTTCTTTTTCTTTTTCTTTCTCTTTCCTTTTTCTTTCTTTTTCTTTTTCTTCTTCTTCTTCCCGCGGGCGGCCGACGACCACCATTCTTCCCACCGCCGTTTCTCCCTCCTCCGGCCACCGTTTTCGACACCGCCGGTCTCTATCTTCTCCTTGAGCTCCGGTGAGTGTTATTCTAGCTTTGGTTTGAGCTAAAATGGTCTAGAATTGCTTAGGTTTTGATTTGAAGTTTTCGGCCTCTTTTGGTTTTTGATTTTTTTGAGCTTCGATTTGGATGATTCATGGAAACTTCCTTCACAAATGTTGTTCCTGGTAGTTTAATCTTCATGTATGAATTTTTACAGAATTTTTGGAGGTTGTTTGGATTTTTGGGTATTTTTGAATATTTTAATATTATTTTCTAATTTTCGGAAATTAATTATTTAAATTATGAAATTGGAGTTTATGGTTAAATTAGGTGTTGAAATGAATTATAGAAATTTATTTGGAATTTTTATGAATTTCTAAGTATTTATTTTTAATTATTGAAGTTTATGTGATTTTGTAAAATTAAGTTAATTGTGTTGTTATTTGAATTTAATTGGTTAATTGAGTTTAAATATTGATATTATTGATAAATATGTTGAGAAAATTAATTTTGGATAAGTGTATGATTTTTGGTGAATTTTTGAAGTAAATTAGGTATATATATATATATAGGGGTATTTTGGTAATTTTACCCTAAATTGTCTAAAAATGTAATTTAATTGGTTTTAATATTTATTTAAGGTATAAAAATGATTTCTACAAAATATTTAGTATTTTTAACTAATTAAAACTATTTTCCGAGAATTATTTTCAATTATATATAATATACGGTTTTTCTAATAAAATGAGTTTTAATCGGTTTTTATAGTGTTTCAAGATTTATTATGTAATTTCTACGTATGAAATGTATTTTTATGATTTAAGGATATTTTTGGTATATTGGAATATTATTCTGTGTTTGTGGATCCCGGTCGACAGATTGTAGTCTGGAGTCCGACCGAGGGGTTGTGAGTGATTGTGGTGTTTATTTTTGAAGTGTATTTTCTTTGCAGGGTCGGCTCTACTCTTTTGAGTAGAGAGATGTCCATTTTACAGGGGAGGTTCTGCCGGATTTTCGGTAGAATTCTCGTAAAACGTGATATCCAGTCGAACCCTAATTTTCGATTCTGTATTTAATACTCTAGATTGAATTCTAGGATTTCTGTTAGGGTTATTCTGATGTCGATTAATTATTTCTTGTTTAGTTGCGCCGAGACCGAGGGTTAGTGGACCAGGCCCGTCGGACCTGTCTCGTGGAGCGCATTAGGTGAGTTACTATATTATATATATATGCTTAGGATGCATGATTTAGAAAATGCATGTTTTATTTTGACTAAATATGCATAAATAACATGATTTATATTCAAGTATATTTTTGGTATATAATAAATTATATACATGTTTTATTAATAAAATATATTTAAAATGTTTTTAAATATATTTTTAGTTTAATTCATGATTTGATTGGATTTATTTGACATATATATACTCAAAATATACCGGGTTTATGTTTGGTATATTTTCGGTATATATATGGTTTATATTGCTATTTCATTTATATCCATGCATCATTTATTTTTGTGAATGAATGTTTTATATTTAAGAATGAAGGATATCAATAGAACGTGCTACCTAGTGGGCAGCACTAGGACCGAGTACGTACCGGTACGCCTATAGTATTTAGGCTATATTACTAACTTATTTGTGGATATTGATTTGATTATGATTATTGATATGTGAGATGTGGTTTGGGTGTGATTGCTGGAGCTCTGTTGACCAAGTGTCTCGGGGCCAATCACACTGGCAGTCAGACTGCTGGAGCTCGGTTGACTTAGTGTCTCGGGGCCAGTCTACTGTCCATATGGATTAAGTGGATATATTTGCAATCAGTGAGCCTGTATGGCTAGAGTGTTGTTTAACACTATTTTCTGAGGTTGCGATATTCTAGGGTTCTATGTGATCCTTCATAAAAGTTGATTTTCAGACAAAATAAATAAAATGATTTTTCTGCATCTGTATGAACTTGCCTGTATATATACATATTACTCATATACTGTTGACTGTATGCATTATCACTTAGAGTGTATGTATATATACTATAGTAATTCACTCAGTGAGGTCTGACTCCCCTCCGTTGACTATTTTTCAGGAGAGTCAACTTCCTCAGACCTCAGTAGCAGGTCGATACGCCGGATTTCTTCCGCCCCGGCTTCTTTATGTAAATTGTATACTTGAGTCTTATTTATTTTATCTAGACACTGCAGTAGTTGTGATTTTCAGTAGTTGTAAATTAAAGTATTTGTTTTAAAGAGATGTATTATAGTAAAACTGGATTTGTATAAAGATTATACATTTATGAGATTATATATGCGATGTGATGAGTTTTGAATTAAATCCAGTTGATATGGATGATCTTGTAATATTTATGATTTTATTTTCCGCTGCATATTATATTTTTATGGTTATCATTGCATATTTATTTTATTTTTAGGCTTGCTACGGGTTCCGGATTCGAAAGAATTCCCGTTCCCTAGCGCCGGTCATGGCCCCTGTTTTGGGTCGTGACAAAGACAGAGGTCAGGACAATAGCTATTAACTTTGAGAAGAAGCTGGATGGTGCCAAGGTAGCACTAGAGCTCTGCCAGACAAAATATACAGAGGTGAAATCCAAGGCTGAGGTGGATTAGAAGAAAATCGCTGATCTGGTGCATAATCAAGGTCAATTGACGAGGAGAATTGAAGAGCGACATCTTTAAATTGTAGATCTAGAGAAGAGGCTATCTGAGGTTGAGAAGTCTCGAGAAAATGACAAAAGATCCTACCTAAATATGGTAAGGGAATTTCTCAAGGTCTACAGGTCTAAATGTAGGAGGATCTTACTTTCCCAAAATCCTGAGTTTGACTTAGAAGTGCTGGATCGAATAATGTCGGCAGACCTTGCAAAGATTATTGCTGAGGAGGATGCTCTTCTAAAGGCAAATACCTCACATACAAGGAATAATGTTGAGTCTGCTATTGCTGCTGAGCCTACTACACCTTCTAATGCGGCTAATGTTGTTTCCCCCTCCGTGTCCGGGCCCAACAGTCCAGATATACAAGTAGTAGAGTAGAGTTGTTTCCTTTTTTTTATAATTGATATGTTGTAAAAACATTATTGTTTTAATGAATAGATACTTTATTGAATATCATTTTGAGTACAATTTATTGGTAGTATTTTCTGAGGCAATCTAAGTTCCAAAATCGTGTTAGCTTTTTGCCTCTTCTATCTCTTAGTTTGTATGCTCTTTTGGTTGTGTATTCCGAGATTTGATATGCACCTTCCCAACCTAGCTTGCTAGTTCCTAAGTTTCCTTTATCAATATCTACCCTTCTGAGTACCCAGTCTCTTAATATGAACTATATTGGGCGACTCTGTCGAAGATGATACTGTGCCACCTTCTGCCGATGTGCTTCAGTAGTAGCTACTGCCCGCTCTCGCCTTTCCTCTAATAGGTCCAGACATATTCGAGCATCAATATTGTTGATGTTATGATCGAGACTGTGGCTGACCCTATAACTTGGTGAACCAATCTCCATCGCTATTACCACATCTATGCCATAAGTCAATTTGAATGGTGTCTCCTCAATGGATGATCTAGAAGTGGTTCTGTAGGCCTAGATTACATGTTTAAGCTCATTAACCTAATTTCCCTTTTTCTTATCAAGTCTCTTATTTAATCCCTGCATGATAATTCTATTGGTGACTTCCGTTTGTTCATTTATTTACGGGTGGGCTATTGAGGTGAAATGAAACTTTATTCCGAGGTCTGAACAAAAACCTCTAAACTTTTCATTATTAAACTATTTATCGATGTTCGTAATCAGAGTGTGAGGGATGCCGAATCTGCAGATGATCTCTCTCCAAAAGAAATGTTGTATCCGAGCTTCTATGATGGTTGGAATTACCTCCACCTCTACCCATTTAGTAAAATGGTCTATAGCCAAAATCAGGAACTTTTTTTATGAAGTGGAAGTTGGGAAGGGACCCAGGATGTCCATCCCCCATATGGCGAAGGGCCATGGGCTGCCAATTGGATACAGAGGGTGGGAAGGCCTATGATTGAGTCGATCGAATTGTTGGCACTTGTTACATGCTTGAGTTAGCTTCTGGGCATCATTAGACATAGTAGGCCAATAGTATCCTTGGAGTTGTGTTTTCTGGGTTAGTACATAGTGGGATTCATGCACTCCACAAATTCACTCATAGATTTCCTTAAGTATATAATTACCTTCCTCTGGAGAGACGCACTTAAACCATGGGTGTGAAAGAGATTTTTTGTAAAGCTCCCCTTGGTGGATAGAATAGTGGGCTGCTCTCATTTTTAGCTTTCGAGCTTTCAATTTTTCTTTAGGGAGAGTTTCGTATTCTAGGTATTAGAATATTAGACGCATCCATTCTGAGACTTCACGTATCTCCAAGACTTCAAGATCTTTCGTACTGGGTTTTGTCAATGCCTCATTGAATTACATATCCTTAAATGCCTGGCTATCTTTAACTGCTGATTTGGCCAGGAGGTCAGCCTTAGAGTTCTCCTGTCTAGGTATCTGGATGATCTCTCATTGGCCCCTTCTTATTCAATAAATTTCAAGAGTTGCCTGACTTTGTTCACATACTTAGCAATGCTTATGTCCTTAACTTGGAACATGCCGTGAAAGCCATTTATTCTATAGCTATATTGGTAAAGCTATATGTGAGTACCTGTCCACATTCATGGAGTACCTGTGTCCATTGTGTCAGATAGAGGTTCAGTGTTTACCTCTCATTTTTAGCAGAAGTTATAGGAAGTGATAGGCACTAGGTTGGATTTCAGTACTGCTTTTCATCCTCAAACAAATGGTTAGCCTGAGAGGACAATCCAGACACTGGAAGATATGATGAGGATGCGTGTTTTGGATTTAGGAGGTAACTGGGATGATCATTTGCCACTTGTAGAGTTTGCATATAATAACAACTACCATAGCAGTATTAAAATAGCACCTTATGAGGCTTTGTACGGAAGGAAGTGTAGATCCCATCTAAGTTGGGATGAGATTGGTAAGAGAGCTTTGACTAGACCTGAGATGGTTCAAGATGCTGCAGAGAAAGTTATTGTGATCAAGAGCAGATTAGAGACTGCAATTAGCAGGCAGAAGAGCTATGTGGATCCTAGACACAGAGATGTGGAGTTCCAGGTAGGAGACTTTTTTTTTTAAAGGTATCTCCAATGAAGAGTGTAATAAGATTTGGCAGGAAGGGTAAGCTGGCATCGAGATGTATAGGACCATTCGAGATTCTGGAGAGAGTTGGCACTGTTGTATATCGATTGGCTTTACCTCCGAGTATGTCTCAAGTACATCTGATGTTTCATATCTCAATGTTGAGGAAGTATGTCTCAGACCCTTCACTCATGTTGCAGCCCAACAGCGTGGAAGTGAATAAAGACCTAACGTTTATAGAAGAACCTGTTGCGATCGTTGACTATCAAGTTCGACAGTTGCGTTTGAAGCAGATTTCGATGGTCAAGGTGTTATGGCGCAGCAACAGAGTAGAGGAGCATACCTAGGAGACTGAAGCTGAGATGCAAGCTTCTTACCCATATCTCTTTCCTCCTTGATCTTGTATTTCTTCTTTCTCTGAAATTCGGGGACGAATTCTTATAAGGGAGGAAGACTGTAACAACCCGAGTTTTTAAACGATAAATTAGATTATTTGATTATTTTATGAATAACTAATGTTATTTTTACATTTACTTATAGTTTTTTACATAAAAATTATCCCGAAACTTATTATTTTGGAAAATAATATTTTAATAATATTTAAATTTAGTGCATTAATAATTTTAATATTATTATTATAGGAAATTACATTATTGACCTTTGTTTCATGAGTCAATATATATATATATACATGCATATATATTACTAGGGTTTTTTTTATGCATGTGTTATTTGTTAGTGTTATATATATATATATATATATATATATATATATATATATATATATATATATATATATATATATATATATAATAGTAAAACATCTTCTTCTTCCCCTATCCTCCCCAATACTGAGCCACACCCCCCCCATCACCATCCGTTCTACCGTTCCCCTCCATTCAGTGTGCCTCCCAGAGCTTTGTCTCTTCCTCCAGCAGCTCTGCCGCCTACTGTCGTCCCCTCTGACGCCGGTGAAGCTGCAAAATGTGTTTTGGCTGAAAATCACCCTCTCCTCCGTTCACCAACTTTCTGGCCACCAAACTTGGTGATTCCAGTGCCGTTGGACGCCTAGAACTCCATAGAAGCCGATTCCAAGCTTCTTGTAGCTTGAAAACACGATTTGGTAAGGTTTTAAGCTAGTTTTCAATTTTGGCCATTTTTTATTCTTGATTTTTTTGAACTTCATTCTTTAAGATTCAAGCTTAGTTCCTTCAAAAATTATATTTCCCTTAGTTTAATCTACATTTTGGAATTTTTGTATAATTTTTGGAATTTATTTGATTTATGTGAATTTTTTATTATTTTAATATTATTTTCTAATTTTTGTAAATTAATTAAATAAATTGTGAAATTGTGATTTTTAGTGTTTTTGGGCGTTGAAATTTATGTAGAATTTAATTTATAATTTTTGTGATTTTTGTGTAATTATTATAATTTTATTTAGTTTATGTCAATTTTGGAAATATAGGTTATATATGTGTTTTGTTAAAATTAATTGATTAATTGAGTATAATTATAGATTTTATTGAATTATATGTTAAGAAAATAATTTTAGAGTAATTATATAATTTTTATTGAATTTTTGAGTATTTTTAGTATATTATGTGAATTTTTAAATACTAGGAGTATTTTGGTAATTTGGTAGTAATTTTAGTTAAATATTAAGTTTAATTGGTTTTAATAATTATTTGAGGTATAAAAATGATTTTTAAAAATTACTTACTATTTTTAACTAATTAAAACTATTTTTCAAAAATTATTTTCAAATTATATATAATATGCTATTTTTGTTAATAAATGGGTTTTTAGTAACTTTTAGTATGTTTTTGGACTGATTGAGTAATTTGGATTTATAAAACAATTTTTCATTAATATTTGTGAATTTATCGAGATATATCGATTTTTAATAATATTATATTAATATTATGGTTTTTAAGAAAATATCGGTGAAATAAGTATTTTTAATGTTAAATATTTAAATTTGCTATATTTTGGTACTTAAAGGGCATTTTTGGTATTTATGAAATTTTAATATATATTTTTGTGTATTTTATTGTGAATTGTGGACCTTGATCGATGGAATTTATCGTTTGGGATCCCGACCGAAGGTTGTGTGAATGTTTTGTAAATTATATTCGAAGTGTGTTTTTCTTGCAGGACCGACTTTACTTTTTAAGTAGAGAGATGTCCGTTTTACAAAGGAGCTTTTATCGAATTTTCGGTAGAATTCTCGTAAAACATGATATCAGGTCTAATTCATATTCTCTGTCTGTGTCTAGAATTCTAGATCGAGTCTTTAGAAGTTAAGTTAGATTTATTCTAATTTTGTGTTATTATTTATTTATTAGTTGTGCTGAGACTGAGGCCTCGTGGACCAGACCCATCTCGAGGAGCGCACAACTGTGAGTTATTATAATGTATATGCATTGCTTAGGTTGCATGACTTAGTCTTTTATGTTTTAAATATAAATTTTTACATAATTGCCTATTTGAATGTTTAAGTATATTTTAGATATACTTTTAGTATATTTTGGTATATTATGAAATAAACGCATGTTTTCCTTTTTCAATTAAACATAGCTTGTTTTTAAATATATTATTGGTTGAATTTAATATGTTTTGTGATTTATTTAAGCTGATTATACATATATATACCTGAAATATACTTAGTTTAGTTTAGGTATATTTCTAGTATATATATGGTATATTTGTTTATTTTAAATACCATTATGCATCATTTATTTTCTTGAATGTATGTTTTATATTAAAATGAAGGATATCAATAGAATGTGCTTCCTAGTGGGCAATACTAGTACCGAGTACGTATCGGTATAATAGTAGATTTTAGGTTAAATTACTAACCTATTGGTGGATTATGACTTGTTGATTCATTTGATTGATATGAGATGTGATTGAGAGTGTGATTGCTGGAGCTCAGTTGACCAAATGTCTTGGGGCTAATTACACTGACAATCAGACTACTGGAGCTCGGTTGACTTGGTGTCTCGGGGCCAGTCTACTGTCCAATTAGACTAAGTGAATTATTTGGAACTAAGTGGGCCTGTATGGCTAAAACGAGTTCTATTGATATTTAAGGTTGCAAAAATATAGGGTTCTATTTGATCCTTCATAACTGATGATTTTAAGTATTAAAATGAGTTTCGTTGCATCTGTTTGTATTTGTCTGTATATGTATTTATTATATATACTTTTGAGTGTCTGCATTTGGCATTTAGTTATGCATGTATATATATTATAATAATTCACTCAGTAAGATCTGACTCCCTTCTATTGATATTTTTCATAAGAGTCTTCTTCTTTAGACCTCAGCAGCAAACCTGTGCGCCGGATTTCTTCCGCTCCGGCTTTATTATGTAAATCACTTACTTAAGTTTTATTTTGTACTCTAGACACTGCAGTAGTGGTTGTATTTAAATCTATTGAGAGTTGTATTAATATTTATGCATGTAAAAGGATTTTTACTTCAGAGTGTTTCTCTGAAGGTCGTATTAAAAGATGTCTATTTATGATATATATATATATAAGATGTGATTTTATGATATTAAGGATGTTGAGAAGTTATTTTATTATTTGAGATTTAATTTTTGCTGAATAATATTTTTTTATTTTATTTTACTGCATGCTTTTATTTTTAAGGCTTGCTACGGGTTCTAGATTTGAAAGAATTCCCATTCCCTAGCGCCGGTAATGGCCCCCTGTTTTGGGTCGTGACACATTTCTTGAATGAAATATGTTAATGCTTGGGCTTTCACTTGTTGGCGGTGCTCATAATCAATGTCAAATTCTCCAAGTAACACCGACCATTGAACTAGTCTGCCTGAGGTCTTTGATCTTTATAAGATTTTTTACATAGGGAAACGGGATCGGACCACGATAGGATGGGCATGGAAGTAGTGTTGGAGCTTTCAGGACGCATGAACCACAACCATAGCCAACTTATCCAACATCGAATACCGGACTTCGGATCCTTAGAGCATTTTGTTGATGTAATATACTGAGTTTTGATAACTTCCTTCTTCTCTTACCAGTATAGAAGCGATGCATTGTTGGCCTACAGAGAGATATAAACACAATATTTCATCTGAGACGGGCCTGCTGAGTAGGGGTGGTGAGGACAAGAACTTCTTGATGTCTTCGAAGGGCTGCTTGGCAATCTGCAGACCAAACAAAATTTTTGGAATTTTTTAGAGCTCGGAATAATGGTAGACACCATCTGGCTGAGCATGAAATGAAATGCCCCAATGTTGTATTCTACCATTTAGCTTTTGTACTTTGAGGATATTTTTTGGGGCTTTCATGTTGAGTATGGTTTCCATTTTCTCCGGGTTGGCCTTAATACCTTTGTGGGATATCATTAATCCCAGGAATTTGCCCACTTTGACTCTAAAGCACATTTTTCTATATTTAGCTTGATCCTAGACTTGCTCAATAATCGGAGAACTTGATCCAGATCCGCTGGGTGTTATTCTACATGTTTGCTCTTGATGATGATGTCATCTACTGTAATGACCTATGTTTTTAAATTATTTTATTTTAAAATGAGATATGCAGAGTTAATAAAATTTAAAAGTTAAATTTAATTATTTTATTTGACTATTTTACGATTAATTAAAATTATTTTATGTTTAAATAAATTTTCCTACGTAAATATATTATTTTAATTGATTAATTTGCATGATAGTTATAATATTATTATTTCTATTATTGTTTTACCAAATTTCCCTATTTATTTAGTTAATAAATTATTTTATTCATTTGTATGGTTATTTTAGGTATTATAATTATATATTATAATAATTAGGATTTATATTATTTATATGTGTATATATAATGTTAAGTATGTGTATTTTAACTAAATAAATACACATACCACCATCCAGCTACCTCCACTCGTTCTGCTGCCTCCTTCTTCTTCTCCGACAGCGTCGACGAGCAGAAGTAGTAGCAGAGTCGACAGTGGCTTTCGACATCGTTCCACCCACGTCCGACCACCATTCTTCACGATTTCGGTCTTGTTTTCTTCCTCTCATGCCAGTGAGCCCTAATCTAAGCTCAGTTTGAGCTTAATCTTCCATTTTCTTAAGTTTTGTTGGATTTTTAGTTTATGGTTCATTAGGGATTCAAATTTTTTTTGGGTTGTTAATGGATGATTCACACAAAGTCCCTTTACAAATGTTGATTCTAGTAGCTTAATCTACCTCCATAAATTTTTGTGTGATTTTGAAATTTATTTTGATTTTTATGAATTTTTGAATATTTTATTATTATTTTATTAATTTTCGTAAATTAATTATTAAAATTATAAATTTTTGATTTTTGGTGTTATTATTAATTGTTATTAATTTTAGAGTTGAGTTTATAATTTTTGTGATTTTTATGTAATTTTTATAACTATTTTTAATTTATGTCAATTTTTAAAAAAATTAAGTTAAATATAGATTTTGGTAGAAATTATTGGTTAATTATATGTTTTTGTTGATAACAATGAGATATATGTTAAGAAAATAATTTTTATGTATTTATATAATTTTTATTGAATTTTTTAGTAATATTAGTACATTATGTGTATTTTTAAATTTTAGGGTTAATTTTGTATTTTTTAATAATTTTAGTTAAATATTATGTTTAATTGGTTTTAATATTATTTGAGGTACAAAAATGATTTTTTTACAAATTATTTACTATTTCCAACTAATTAAAAACTAATTTTTGAAAATTATTTTCAAATAATATATTATATACTATTTTGGTAATAAAATGGATTTTTAGTCAATTTTAATATGTATTTAGACTAATTAAGTTATTTGGATTAGTAAAGTAAATTTTTATTAAATTATATTGAATTATCGAGAAAATTGAATTTTAATAATATTATATCATTATTTCGGGATTTTTATGTAATTATTGAGGAAATAATTATTTTTGGTGCTTTAATGTTAAATATGTTATATTTTGATATTTTGAGAATATTTATGGCAATTATTGATTTTTAGTATATTTATTGAATTATTTGGATTTTGGTGACTTATAGACTTTGGTTGGGGAATTTTGTAGTTCGGGATCCCAACCAAGGATTTGTGTGAATTCTGGTTTAAAAGTGTATTTTTCTTGCAGGACCGACTCTACTTTTTAGTAGAGAGATATCCATTTTACAGAGTAGATTCTGCCGAATTTTCAGTAGAATCCTCATAAAATGTGACATCAGGTAAATTCTGTGTCTGTCTGTGTTTAGTAATCCTAGATCGAGTCTCTAGAAGTTAAGTTAAATTTATTCTGAATTTCGTGATCATTTTATTTGTTTAGTTGTGCCAAGACAGAAGCCTAGCGTACCAGGCCTATCGGACCAGTCTCGAGAAGCGCACACCTGTGAGTTGTTATTCTATATATACATTACATTTAGGTTGCATATTTTAGAAATACATGTTTTAATTGAAATTATTCATAAATTTCTTTAATAAATGATTAGTATACTTTAGGTATATTTTTGGTATACTTTTAATATATTTCTAAATAAATGCATGTTTTATCTTCAATAAATATACCTAGCATGTTTTAGTATATTAATGGTTTATTTTAGTAAATTGTATGATTGATTTGAACTTATCTGACATATATATACTCGAAATAAACTTTTGGTATATATATATGGTATATTCTATCATTTTGAATTTCATTTTACATTATTTATTTTCGATTGAATGGTTTATTTTTAAAATGAAGGATATCAATAGAATGTGTTACCTAGTGGGCATCACTAGGACCGAATATGTACTAGTGTGATAGATCGTAGGGTTAAATTACTAATTTATTTGAGAAAATATGATATGATTGATATGATTGAGATTGATGTGACTGAAGGTGTGATTGCTGGAGCTCGATTGACCTAATGTCTCGAGACAATCACACTGATAGTCAGACTGCTAGAGCTCGGTCGACTTAGTGTCTCGGGACCAGTCTACTATCCGGATGGATTAAGTGAATTTATTTGGAATTAAGTGAGCCAGTATGACTAGAGTGATTTCTATTGTTAATTGAGGTTGCGATCATTTAGGGTTTTATTTGATCCTTCAAAACTTATATTTTTTAGTATCATGAAATAAAGTGAATTTCAGCATCTGTGTGAATTTCTTGCATATATATATTTATTATATACATATGATTGGTTGCATTTGTCATATAGGAGATGTGCGTATATATATTATAATAATTCACTCAGTGAGG
Source organism: Mallotus nudiflorus (assembly GCA_947683625.1). Classification (NCBI taxonomy): domain Eukaryota; kingdom Viridiplantae; phylum Streptophyta; class Magnoliopsida; order Malpighiales; family Euphorbiaceae; genus Mallotus; species Mallotus nudiflorus. The sequence continues at coordinate 385,122 of CANTUR010000029.1, read as the reverse complement.
TCTGACACCCCTCAGTTGATATTTTTACAGGAGAGTCTTCTTCGTCAAACCTCAGCAATAGATCTATCCACCGAATTTTTTCTGCCCCAACTTTATTATGTAAATCATCTACCTGGTTTTATATTGTACTATAGAAACTGCAGTAGTTGTATTTGTATCAGTTATGGGTTCTATTTGTATTTACTAGTTGTGATTTTAATTCAAAGGCTATTCTTTGAATAGTCTATTAAAATATTTTATTTTATGATATGAAGAGGTTATTTTATCATATGGATTTGAGATTTAAATTCTAATGCATATTTATTTATTTATTTTATTTATTGCATGTTTTTATTTTTAAGGCTTGCTACGAGTTCCGAATTCAAAAGAACTCTCGTTCCCTAGCACTGATCATGGCCCTCGGTTTGGATCGTGACATCTACATATACTTCCACGCTTGTATGAATCTGGTCCTAGGGTACCTGGTTCATTATTCTTTGATATGTTGCTCCAGCGTTCTTCAGTCCGAAGGGCATCACCTTGTAGCAGTATAAGCCTTCATGGGTAATGAAGGATGTTTTCTCCTGATCTTCTTCCTTCATCGGTATCTGGTGATATCCTTGTGTTGCGTCAATAAAACTATATAATCTGTGGCCAGCAGTGGAGTCTATGTGCTGGTTGATCATGGGCAATGGGTAGCTGTCTTTGGGACATGCCCAATTAAGGTCAGTATAGTCCACGCACATCCTATACTTCCCATTTGCTTTTTTGATAAGTACCATGTTGGCTACCCATTATGGATGAGTAACTTCCTTGATGAATCCAGCTTCCAACAACTTCTTTATTTCCTCAGCAATTATCCTCTGTCTCCCATAGGCAAAGGTTCTTTTTTTCTGGGCCACTGGATTTGCTCCCAATCTGATGTTTAAACTGTGACAAGCAACCTATGGATCCATGCCAATGATTTCGGATGCCCGCAAAGCAAAATCTTTCAAGTGTCTAGTGAGGACTTCCTTTATTCCTTCCTTGATGTCATGGTCAAGTTTGTTATCGATCTTCACCACTTTGTCGTCCATAATTTACAGAGCTTCTGTGTCATCAACTGATTGTGGACCAACGCCCTGTTTCTCTATTTCCCATGTTTCTAGGGGGAAGGCTTCCTCTTAAGGCTTCATGGTCATCTGGTAACACTGTCTAGCCATATACAGATCTCCTCAGATGGTAAGATTTCTACTCTCAACTAGAATTTTCATAGTTAAGTGTCGAATACTAGTGACTGCATCTGCTTCATAGAGCGCCAGCCGTCCTATGATTCCATTGTATGCCAGTAGGAGATCCACCACGTTGAATACTGTTTTGATAACTATCATTTCTTCGTCGTCTCAATTCCCAAATTCTAGATTTAACTCCACGGCTCTTATTAGCTATATAGTTCCTCCACAGAAGCTTGTGATGGGGTTCTAGATGGTCTTCAGATTAGTGACAAAGCCTCCCATTACTTTGTATGCATTCCAGGATAACGTGTTGATAGTGCTTCCGTTGTCTACCAATAACCTTTTTACTAAGTAATTGTCTATGTACGCATTTATCACCAGGGCATCACAGTGGGGATGGTGAACATGCGAACTATCTTCCAAATTGAATACGATATCTCTTTTATTGAAGACTGACATTTCTCCCCCACTCCATTTCAATTTCTTCTCAGTATTTTCTCTATTGATGATCATGTTAATAATGCCAATTGGCTCCTTCTGAGATTTCTTTGCTTCCAGACTGTCATGCACCTGAGTTTCTGGGTTTTTGCTCATACTCGATGTGTCCGTGAAATTATTGAGTTTACCATTTTACACCTGTATTTCTATGGCGTGTTTTAGCTCTCTGCAAGTTTCAGTGTCGTGCCCGTATTCTCAATGATGTTGGCAGTATTGTCCCCTATCTTGCGTGGATCTTCGACTGGGGCTTATTCTCTTAGTTAGGGTGATTTCAATGCCATTATGCCTGATCCACATGAAAATCCTAGATTGAGAGGTGTTCGAGTGTGTGTATCTGTCCGCTTCCCTGTCAAATCTCTCTATCAGGTTTTTAAATTTTATTTTTGGGAAGATTGCTCATCTGGCTCTTGGTCTTTCATCTTTGGTCGGTGGCTTTTCCTCCTCCCTTCGCATCCTTCTATCTTCATCCATTTTTATCATTCTGACTGCCATCGCCATTACTTCCACAAAGGTGCTCGATTCCTTGGTCATTATCTTGTCTTTAAGTTTTCAGAGTCTAGTGCCATTTTTCAAAGCTTCTATGGCAACTTCATCAACAAGGCTTTTGATCTGTATGGCTATTTTGTTTAACAGATTAAAATAACTTCGCAGAGATGATGGTTTTAGCTGGGGGAATATTGGTGATGAACCTGGTATGAAACTGCTCTGCCAAATCCTCAAAAGAAGTGATGAAATTCTCTGGGAGTCAATGAAACCACTTTTGGGCATTCTTTGTGAGTGTGCTTGGAAAGACTCTACACATGATTCTATCATTCACATTCTGGAGCAACATCCTTGTTCTAAATGCCGATATGTGGCTGACGGGATCTCTCATCCTGTCATACTAATGAAGCGGTGGGATTCTGAATTTAGTAGGGATCTTTATCTAAATTATCCTTCTTATGAATAGGGTTCTGCTGGCCATAACACATTCATTTTCCTTTCTTGGTTTTTTATGGACTTTATGTATAACCTCTTCAACTTTCTGAGCTAACTTTGAGTCATCAAGGGCCGAAATTGTTGAACTACATTTCCCTTTCGGCGCTTTGCCCTTTCCCTTACTTATCTCTGATGCCTGTTGGAGTGTCATGTTGTTATCGATTTGAGCTGGTTCAGAATTCCCACTTTGTATTAAAGCATTTAGTTGTTGCTGCATTAAAGCTATTTGCGCTTAGATATTTTGTATCACAACTTCCTTGTTGGTTTGGTTGAGGTTGAATGCTTGGTTTACAGTGTTCAAGTTTGTTATGGTTATTGTTGGGGTGTCTATTAAATTCAAAAAAGGTATAGAGGGTATTGAATGATGGTGGTGTTGTAAAGGAGCATAATATGGAAAGTCTATACTCAAAGCCGGTTACCTCTGGGTGTTGTCAGGAAGTGAATGTGTATGTCTGAATGAAGTTCTGGCATACTGAAAAGTGGCTGGAAATACTATTGTTAGGAGAGGAGTTGAGAGATCATTAGAAGAAATGGATGCAAAAGGATTGATGTTAGTTTCAGGACTCAAAGTTGGTGGTGGGCTAGAAGTCATAGTGTGGATGTCTTTAGCTTAGCAGGTATATGAATGGCTTTTCCTAAGAGTTCCTACAGACGACACCACTTGATAACTTGTTTCTAGAACTCTTGAGCTTAAGACCCTGCAATCAATGAACAGAGGGCAAGGTGAGAGGTAAGGAGAGTCCCCACAAACACTCTGATGCCTAAATCAGAGAACAGAAGTAGAGTTTGTATAAAGAGAAAATATGAGAGAATGAGATGATGTAGAATGAGAGGTATGGGGTCCTATTTATAGTGATGCATAAACTTGAAAGGAGTAGGATTCCTTGTGGGATAGGAATCCTAATCCTAGTAGGAGAGTATTCGCTCTTTGCTTAGGAATCCTCTTCGGGGTAGAGTCCTTTCTATGAACGGATTCTGTTACCTTCCCTAACCGAGTAACCCTATTCAGAAAACAAAAACCCTTTAAACAGGAATATATATAAGCGGTATTAAGTATAAAAAAGTATTTTGTGATTAGACATATTTTCATTTACAGACTTATAATTTTTTTTTCCGTAACATTTACAGGCATATGGTTTTATTTTTTAACACTTTAATATCTTATTAATAAATATCATTGTTATTTTATAATAAAACTTTAATATAACAATTTCTTTCAATAATATAAATGATTTACCATCAATATAACTGTTTAGATACTTTTAAAAATATTACAAATTTATTTTAAAAATTATTTTTAATTCATAATAAAATTAAAAATAAATCTTATTTTTATTTATTGTGAATTTACTTTAATTAGTTCAATGCTATATTACTTAGTAAATAATTTTACTATTAAAAATTCATATTATTTGAACATTATATCATATATATTTAATAATATTATTGAGTAGGGTATTAAAATGTAAGTATAATGAAAGTACACACCCTTAAATGTTATGAAAAATACTACAACTGTCTAAGTGAAAAAGTTCTAACCATAAGGTATTTTTTTGTATTTATCCCTTAAATATATGTGTAGACGATGAGGTTTAGTGCGCATCTAAGATTTTAGCAATCGCGACACTGTTTAAGCTCAAGGCCTTAGAGAACACACTAACTGCTGTCACAAAGACATAGCATGGAGATGAGGAGTCGCCACCTAGGGTAATAACTAGGACAATTTGATTGGTGGTACATGATTCTCTAAAAGAAAATTAGCACCACAACCAGGAGATTCTGTATACAGAATACTAACTTCTTTTAGTCTCGTGTTCATTTAGAAAAATTTTATAAATGATTATTTCATCCCCTAATTACATGCAATTTTATTAAACCCTATTTTGACATCCATCTAACCCTAGGCATCTAGTCAATAAAATTACATATAAAAAATGCACTTAAGATCGCATTGTCCCTAAGTCTAAACTATGTTAATTTTATTAAAAAGTTAGCTAGATTTACATTTTATTTACAAGTGAGAAAGAGACTAAAGGTGGGCCTACATTTTTTATTAATTAGTGAGCCTAGATCTATTTATTTTACTTTGTCTAAAAATGGGCTTAAGTCTATTCAATTTTAAAAGAAAATTAAATTAATGGGCCTAAGTCTAATTTTATTTTATTTTAAATGAAATGTGGGTCTAAATCTATTTATTTTAAAAGAAATGAATATAAGTGGGCTGAGTTAAGTCTAAACAAGTTTTTAATTAACTAAGTGGGCCTAAAATCTAATTAACCTAATGAGCCTAAATTGATTTTAATTATTTAAAGTCTTACACCATTTTTAAGCCTATTTATTAAATGGGTTAGACCTAAATGTGGGCCTGCGACCCAAAAACATAAAAAAGCCCACAAAATCAAATCAAAACACATTCACATATGATTTCTAAAAAACCTAATTTAATTACATACAAAACCTAATTAACTAAAGTCACCATTAATTTTAATTAATTTTACCCAATGAACCTAGTTTTACTAATTAATTTTAAAGTGCAGAAAATTAAATCTTTTACTATTCCCACTACTGGAGCTATTACAAACTATGTACAAAAATAAAATTTAACAATTATACAGCCATGAATTAAAAAAATACTACACAAGATACCAAGATACCAAATAAATATAAGAAATCCTAAGTTCTCCTGGAAAACAATACATGTTCTTCCATAGCATTCCATGGACCTTTTGTTCATCTAAACACAGGTAGTATCCTCTTCAATCCTCATACGGACATCAAAAAAAAAAAAAAAAACACAAAAGTAACTAGATTAGTAGTGAAATTAAATAATCAAAATAATAACAAAAATAAAAGGAAAAAATCACAAAAATAGGATAGAAAAAGAACACTGAAAATGTGAATTATATCAAATCTCAGGGGTAAAAAAGTAATTTGCTTTAGGATATGTACACGAGGAACCACATGGAGGGATATAGCCTTTGCCTTTCGATCTTACCCTATAATTTTTTTTATCATATTGTAAGCACCCAATTTTGAGATGCAATTGTGCACAATTATGACGTAAGCCCATATGATAAAATTCATTCAAAAATTAAACTTGGTTGCTGATTTTCTAGATTTTAGGGACTAAAAGTCAATTTTTCAAAGGTCTTTTGGTCAAAATTAGGATTGGCATTACACAATGTCGATTGGCATTAGGCAATGTTGATCGACATGCACAATGCCGATGCGTAAAAGTCCCATTTTTTGATTTTTTCTTATTTTTTATCAATTTTTTTAGTGTTTTGATTGGTTGAAGATTTAATTTTATGATTATTATTAGCTGATGAAAATTTCAATGCGTAAATAACCTTCAAAAATCAAAATTCTTATCGGTTTGTTTTGGGAGAGATGAGTCTGTTCCTGCAATTGAGGAAACTAGTACGTGCAGACTCTGAATTTAAAAGCAGAGTCTACATGTGTGTGAGGGAGGAGAAAAAATTTTTTTAGGAGGATTTTTTACTCACGGAGAGACAGAGAGAAACACACACATGCAGAGACTAAGAAACATGACTACGCAAAAAAAAAAACCCTAAAATCCAAAACGCTACTGAGAACGTGCTTTTCAGTCCAGAATCAATAGCCATTCAATTTCAACAGTGATAATCCAATCTGAGGGGCTAAAAAAAGGCATTTGCAATCTCCAATACTTGCCCCCCTCAATTTATAGTCCATTTACACATAAGGACTTATGTTAGGGTTTGAATCTTTCTCCGTTACTTAATATGTGAAAAGACAAAAAGGACCAAAAATAAAAATGCCCAAATTGGATGTCCACTTTCATTTTTTTTCCAAGCATCACTTTTGTTTTTTCCTTCGTAAATTCATTCATCTTTGCTCCCCTCCTAAACTCTAAAAAAAAATTAAGAATTTGACACTACTATTGTTATCACTAAGTGGATAAGACAGAGGTAAAAAAAGTAAAGATAATCCAATTATTTAAATCATTAATTTTGATTTATCTCAAACTATTCGCTTAACTGATTAGTAAAATAATTAGCAATTTATTAATTAAAATGGGAGTTGTTTATTAAATTATTAATTAGGGTTTATAATTGCAAAGTAATTATAGGTTTTTCAATTTTCTTAGAGAAATAATTAATTCTTTCATTCTAACATAATTGTAACGTAAATAATTTATGAGATTTGAAGTGGTCGGCCTTTGATGCATAACAAAAGCTTTTGTTGTCTATTTTGACACTTGTTTTATACAAGATTATTATTGTGTTTTATTTCTCTTTTGCAACTATATTCATAACGATCGCAAATAAAAAACAAAAAATGGGTACAAATAGAGAGATGTAAATAAGTTAGTTGGTTCCTTATTTGCTTGTTGTTATTATTGTTGCAACTAGTGGTTTTAATATGAATTGGTTATTGGTTTTAGGTTTATTATTTTTTTTTTCAATTTCGAAGAATTTAGGTAGCTAACTAACTTGTATAAAACTTATTTGCATATGTTTTGTAAAGGTGTGACACTTGTTAAGGATGTCAGAATTACATTGAATGTATGTGACTAATAAATAATGAATCCATTAAAATTAAATTCTAGTTCATGAGTCAATATACATAAAAGACTATTTATATAAATAGCACATAACACACATCATAAAGGCTTACAACGTCAAACAGTTCACATCTTTCCTTATGTTATTTATATACAATACACTAGCTTTAATAAAAAATATAAAAATTTACTAAATAGGTTACATTCTATAAAATTGATGACGACCTCCTATTGACCCAACTAACACAATACTAATGCAATTGATGCAAATGTTTCTTCAAGACATACTACAGTTCTTCTAGTCCTGAAAAATAATGCAGAGGAGTGAGCCTGTAACTCAGCAAATGAATAACATAATATTCTATGAAAAATAACACATTCAAACATGTAGTATTTATCAATTATCAATCCATTCAATGTTTAACTATAATTTATAGTATGTACATAGTCATAGTAGCATAGTATGTACAACATATTCCTTTAGTCTTTATACGGCTTATTAAAGGGATTCTATAATGCACACAACATTGCCATAATTATAGTATTTTTTTTTTACAACAATGAACTTATAGTATGTACAAAATCATAATAGCATAGTATTTTCTTCTAAAAAATAATGTACTTATAAATTATATGTAATTCAATTTTTTTTATTCATGAATCCCCATATACACACAGCCCACCATAATTTGGTACCAAATATTTCTTTAACCTTATTACGGTATTTCAAGGGGATTCCTTAACGTACACAGCATTTCCTCATTCACAAGTAACATTATGTCCTTATACTCATCCAACCATATTTCTTATATTTGCATATATATTAAGAGTTCACTAGACTATCACAACACTTTATTAAACTCATCATTAATTAGATACATCATATATCACTCCATAAAGCTAATTAATATCTCCCCCATAATATATAAGAAATTAATAATATACCATTACCATATTTCAACATGACAGAATTGACAGTGCAAATTAAAAAATACACTAAAACTTCCACGTTAAAAATATCAAAACCATATTCTCCAAATCAATAGTATTATAAGTCTAGATTAATTTACAACTAATTTTATATCAATTGGATATATATAGAAGGAGAAACATAAAAAACATTCTACTATGGTCAATATGTCATCAAAGACTAAGCTACATAAAGAATTGTCAAATATTGGCCATCAAAACAGAAAAACAAGCTTCCTCTATTTCTATCAATTTTGTAAATAACATCTCAAAGTTTTCATAGGAATAAGTGACACCCTATTTGGAGTTACAAAACTCCAAGTATGACTTCAACAAGTATTTTTTTTCTTACCCAAACAAGACACCCGAATTCAACAACCATTATTCATATATACAATTTCATTCATATGTAAAGTCTAATCTCAAGTACAATCAATCATCAACACAATAATAAAAAAATTAGCATCTATCAATTAGAAAACATATATTTCTCTTATCCAATTAGCTTAACAAATAAATTTATAATTATTTATTTTAAGTGTTATATTCACATAGAACATTAAGTTATTCACTTACCTTTATTATTTCCTTGCCTTTGCTTGAATTTTCTTCTGTGATAGCCTCTTTTCCAATTTGTTTAGCTGAAATAGATTATAATTTACTTTTCTTAAACACTTAATAATAATAGAACCTCACCTAGCATTATAACATTACTAAATTACTTAAGCATGTAAGATTACAAACTATAATAGATTTAATAGGCTGAATTTAAAAATTCCCCAAAAAATATATACAATGAATCTTAAAATGAAACTTTCTATATCACTAGACCTATGTGTTTATAGTAATTTAAAATTGATTTTGTTTCAATTAGAGGTGTATAGAGGAAGAACCCGAAGAAATAATCTATCATACTAAAACCAACGATGGAAATTTAGCAATAAAATATTCAACCCAAAATAGCCATTGAACCAGTAGAATTCGATTTCCACTATTTTTGTAAGTTTTGTAGTAGACATCTCAAATTTATTTTAAGCATAAACGACAACTAATTTGGAATTAACAAACTCAAGATATAGATTAAATAATATTAATATTCATACCTGATTCAAACTTCAGACCCTCTCCTTCTTTTTTTTCTTTTTCCTCCTTTCTTCCCACTTCCTTTATATGCATAAGTTTTCCTTTTTTTTTTATGGATGCCACCTAGCCCAATTCTACCACCTTTTATTTCTTATCACATATTTGTTTATTTATTTCTATTTTATTTTTATTTATTTATTTTTTCCTTTGCCACATAACCAAATTCTAGAAAAATATTTGTATATATATACATTTATGTATATATATTTTATTTTATTTTTTAAATCAACTTAACCAATTTAAGTCCTATATATATATTTTCAATAATCAATTTAATCCTTAACTTACTAATTCTTATTATGGACTTAATTGTAACATTTATATTTTTTTCCTATTTAACATTGGAATTATTATCACACATATCTCATGCATTTCTCATGTCTATATATTATGCATATTATGTAAATAAATGCAAAGCATTAGGTGGGCATTACAAGAGGACTATGAATTGGTTTTCAAATATGATAATAAAGAGAAAAGATTTAGCAATGTATATGCTCAAAACTACTTTAACTTGAGTTTACTTAAAGATTGTTTTAGGTTGTTTCAAACTAAGAGTGGGTTTATAAATGTAATGTGTGGGTCTAATAGTTTGTTACAAAATTGTGAAGATGTAAAACAAATGTTTAAAAAGTATAAAGAAATGCCTATAATTAAAATTAGATTAATTAATAAGGAATATGCACTTGAAGTTAAGAAGGTAAATATGACAATAATATGATTAAGGGGGTTGGCGAGGGTAGTATATCTACATAAAGTATGGTAGTTGATAAATATGTATGGTCTAAATTTGTGACTAATGATTTTATTGACATGGAAACGCTCCATAATGCATTGATTGAGTCTAATGTTGAGCATATGATCGTAATGAGCAGTGGTAAGTTAGGAAAATTGAGAACTAGGGTGGGTAATGTTGAGGATCCTATTATGGTGACCAGCCATATGAACCTATTCAAATAGAACTTAAAAAAGGATCGAATCTAATAGAAGAGCCATATGTTGAGGCTGGTATACCATTTATTGAACTTGGAAATGATTTGGTAGGTGAAATAATTAGGGAGAAGGCTAATAGGAGAGACAGAGATAAATATCATATCAGCTTTAGTATCAGTAGAGCAACAGTCGAGGGTAAAGGGATAACTAGAGGTGGAGGAACAGTTAGAAGTAGGGGTGGAAGGATAGTTAGAAATGGTGGGAGGGATCAAAGAAATTTGAAACTAAGACAGGGCAATGAAGGGGAAGAGTTAAATGATCCATCTAATATTTTTAATTTTTTTTATAATGATAATGAGGAGTGGTTGAATAAAGAACAATTGATTATAAGTGAGCAATCTAATAATAAGGAGAGTTATGAAGAAGAAAATGTTGATGATGATGGAGATGGACTTAATAATGTAAGTGAAGGGAAGTTAAATAATAATTCATCTTCTAAAAGTGAGTCGAACCATGAACTTAGGAAGAGAAAAAAGGATAATGATCCTTTCAAAGGAATGTATAATGAAACTTTTACATTTGATGATACAAAAGAGGTTTAATTTGAGAGAGGACATATCTTTAAAGATGTGTATGCATTCAGTGCAGCTTTGGTTAATTATACTATAAAAGGAGGGTATACAATTTATAAAATAAAAAATAAAGCTGATAGGGTGACTGCAATTTGCATGGGTGATGGTTGTAAATGGAGGATTCATGCCTCACTTTTACCTGATGGTATCACGTTTATAGTAAAAACCATTAATGATGAGCAGACATTTATAAGAAATCTCGATAAGAAGTATTTAGCTGTCATTGAGAAATGGATTGCTAAGAAACTATATAACAGTATAATGGACAATCCTGAAATTAATTATGAACTCATGAAAAGCCAATTAATAGAAAATTATAATATCGATCCACCTGATTGGCAATTGTATAAGACTAAATGTAGGGTTAAGACATTAAGTGAGGGGTCACATTCAAAGAGTTATGCCAAACTGCTTGAATACATAGGTTTATTAATGCAGTTTAATCCTGGAACTATTTATAAATTTGAATACCATGAGAGATAGAATCTTGATCTCAATCATGTATTTAAAAATTTATTCATTTGTATAAATACATTGAGGGAGGTTTTTTTGAAAGGATGTAGACCCTTTATTGGGTTGGATGGTTGCTACTTAAAAGAGCCATATGGTGGAGTACTTTTAGTTACTATTACAATTGATGGAAATAGGGGAATCTTGCCAATAGCTTTTGCAATTATAGAGAATGAGTGTCAAGCCGCATGAAATTTTTTCCTAGAACTATTAAAGTCATGCATTGAAGATGGATTCCATAAGAAAGATCGAACTTTCATGTTAGATAAGCAAAAGGTAACAATCATGAATTATTTATATTTGACTTTAATCGATTATTGTTCAATAGCTATAATTGAGAATAAATTCATATGTCTTTGATTTTGTAGGGAATGATGGATGCAATGAAGTAATTATTTCCAAATTGTATCCATAGGACTTATGAAAGACATTTGCTAATACATCTAAAGAAAAAATTTCCAAATGTTCTAGGGTTAAAGGATGATTTCTGAATTGCATCATTTACTACACATGGATTTGAATTTTGGCAAGTAATGAAGAGGATTAAGTAGCTTAAAGAAGGATAACCATATGATTAGATGTTAAATGTACCTCTTCATTAGTGGTCAAGGCATATGTTTAACTCAAAAGCAAAGAGTGACCATATCACAAACAACATGACAGAGTCCTTTAATAGTTAAGTGAATAAAATCAGGTGCATGTCAATCTGTAATTTAATGGATGCTATTAGGTAAAAGTGCATGGTTATAATGCATCAAAGATATGTAAAAGCTAGTACTTAAGAAGGAAGGGTGACACCAAAAAGTGAGGACTACTATTAATAATCTTATTAAATAGAGTAAATATTGCAAATACTTTCCTGGCATAAATGATGAATTTGAAGTGGTAGAAGGAAAATCTAAATTTGTTATAAAATTAGACATGTAGTTGCTTATAGTAGGATAAAAGTGGATCCTTTACAAGCATGTAATAACTTGCACTGGATATAAAAGGGCTAATGTGGAAGACTATGTTGATGAGTATTTCACAATCTTAAAAGGCATATAAACCTACTTTGCATCCTTTTCCCTTAAATGAACTTGAAGAAGATGATATACCAAACAACCAAAAGCTTTTACGTCCTCCACTTAAGCGTTTATCAGGCAAACCAAGAATAGTTAGAAAGAAGTAAGATGGAGAAACACCAGCTGGTGCAAAGATAAAAAGGTCTTCTACTATTAGATGCAAAATTTGAAAAGATTTTGATCATAACAAAAGGACATATCAAAAAGGACCAACAAATGTTGTAAGTATACTCATCAATTTAATTTAAGAAATTACAAATGCAATAACCAAATATTTTTATATGGTTGTAATTAAATATTGTGAGAAATGTTTCAAAAATTAAAAGTACCAACAATGCTCAATCAGCAAATTATGGGAGTGATAGTATGTCATCATATATAGTAATGCATGCTATATTTACTTTTTTTACTTCTATTTTATTTTTTAGAAAAAAGCAGTCTCATGTTACTTGTGGTATCTAATTTATAAGTTATTACAAGAGGAAGGACTACTCCAATAGGAAGGGAAGCTCTAAGAGGAAGATAGATCTAAGCATTATAATTTTTTGTGGACATAGAAGAATGAAGTACATTGCAGCATCAAAATTGTTTTTAGACATAGTTGTTGTTTTTGGGTTGAAAGATCCAAGCATTGAAACTATCTTTTTGTACATGTTGCTTAGTTTAATTATTTTGCTAGGGTAAATAGCTTTTTTTTAACTTTCCTTTTTGTTTCACATAGGTTTTACATGATGACTGCAAAGCTGAGATACATATTTTTTGTATTTGTTGATGTCTTTCATGTTCATCCAAAGCAATATTGTTATACTCATGCATTTTGCATTGTGACATGAAAGTAATACTTAATGTGAATGTAGTGACTTTCTTGAAATTATATTTATATTAAATGTAATGAAACACTAGTGTCTCTTTTCTTATTTTGCAATTCTTGTGCCATTTTATAATTAACTTAAAACTAATACACATGTCTATAATTGTTAATCAGCCATTACATTAATTGTTACATAAAAAAAAGTAGCTGATAAACCAATAATACATAATAGTAACTGTTAACTACAAGTAGTACAACTAACCATCACAATTGGTATTCAAGATTTCACCCTTATTATGATAAACACAAACACTAACATCAAAATGACAAAACCAAATGCATTGCTCTAAATATCTTCATACACCCAACAATTCTATATAGTTCTGTAAGCTGACTATACAAATACTTGTTCTCATCTTTCAAAGTCTGAATTTCATCTTTTATTCCAATATTTCCACATTATTGCTTTTATTATGCCCTTTTGTTGCATTGCCGTCTACAGTAATTAAGTTAGATCCACCTGCAATTAGGACACACCAACCTAAAAAGCTACTTCAAACACCATTTTTGCATGCATAGTATAGTCTATTCTTGTTCTTCACATTTTCACAAATCCTCACAACTACTCTTTTGCCACATCCACATGGTCTATTAGTGAATCTTAAACCTTTCCAATTATTTCTAATGCCACTAATAGTAGACATTCTATAAAAATAAATAAATCAATACAAAATATACTGAAAATCAAGAAACCAAGATATTGAATTCAATACATACAAATCAATAAATTGCCTTCAGACCCATTCTTCTCATTGCTACCATATCAAAATCCAATTCCGAGTACACTTAAAACAAAACCAAAAGAACAAAAGCAACTAAAAATTAGCATAAAAGAGTTAGAAAATAGAGGGAATCACAAGTTGCATCTTCAAATTGCCTTAATCTTATAGCAAAGGGAGAACTTAATTTTATAGCAAATAAAATCATAAGGGAGAACTTGAAGAGTAGGGAGTATGAGAAGATTAACAAGAAGAAAACAGTACGTTCAAAGAACAAGAGAGGAGGGGAGCGTGAATTATGTCAAACCTCATGGGGGAAAAAGTAATTTTCTCCATACCAAATTCAATTGAGAATATTAAATAATAGTTTATTTGAAGTGATAAGAAGTTTCATTTTTTAAAAATATTAAATTGGAATTGTATATATAAAAAAAGGATAATTATTGTGTGTTTCCTGTATTTTGATATATTGCACTATTTCTTTTTTGATATTTAAAAAAATACTTATTCATTTATAATATTTGCAAAACCATGTATTATCTTATCCTTAAAGAATAATTAATTAGTATTAGCTGTTACAAATGTCATAGATAAATAAATATTTTTCAAATGTTAAGGATTAAGTAGTGTAATAGGTCAAAACACAGGGAATACACAATACAATAATTATCTCTAAAAAAATTATAATGATAGAGTTTTGCTTCCTCCTAGGATCAGTAGCCTCAATTAGATTAGTTAATTTTTGTGACTGTTGGTATACTAAATGTAATTTTTTTATGCCTCTCTTTATTTTTTATTTTTAATAAGAATATAACTAATTAATTATATCTACTTTTAAAAAGAATGCAATTTATTTTTAAATATATTTAAAATTAATACAAATATAAATATATAAAAATTAGTGGTCCAAGCTCCTTATGATTGTGATTTGAGTTTCCGTTGCATTTATGGTAATATCTTACTGCCTATTTTCTCTACTTTTTGCCCTTTGCTACAGTTTCTTGTGTTTTCATTTCTTAATTGTGAATTGTGGAACATGAAAGTGGCTGCAAAACTTTCAAGAAATTAATTCCATATACAAATTGATTCTTTCTTTTTTCCGTTCTGAACAAAGAATTTGATTGACAACACATGGAATTAGACCGCATTACAGTGACTAGATCTTGATCCAAGTACCCCAAAAGAATTTAAAAAACCTTTTTTGTTGAGTATTGAAGGACCATATTTAGGAAAAGATTAGAAGTACGTAGTTGTGGTCTCTTTTTTAGTTATTAACAATAAACTAGCTTAACTTTATTATGCCAATTACTGTCAAAAAAATTCAGATAATCTTACCGGATAATGATAATTTTCTGATTTATTTATATGAAATTTCATTATCATATATTCTTTTAAGAACTTAAAAAAAAGTTTATATCGTTTTTTCGTCTAAACTATTGATATTTAGATCTCATTGCACTTTATATATTCCAATTCGATTTATATATATGATCAAAAACAGTAAAAAAATTTTAATAATTAATTTTAATGTGGTTGAATATATATTATTACTTAAATTCAATATGTTGTAAGTGAAAATAGATTCCTACTAATTGTTGGTTGGAGTTAATCTTTTTTAATATGTAAAAAAAAAAGTTACCATTTAACTTCATTAATTTTGAGACCTTTCATACAATTAAGAAGAAAAAAACACTTAAAATTTTTATTAAAATGACTGACGTATACATAATAATATTAATTAAATGTTTTCTAATTCATAGATTAAATAAAATAACAAACACATCTAACTATAACTAGCTATTTGGGATATATATATATAAGTACTTAAAATATTCATTTGGTTGAATAATTAAATATAATAAATCAGATATAAGCAAGTCATTTTGTTCGAGTAACGTTAAAAATAAAAATTAAATAAAACAAATGACAACAGTATCTGTCTCTTGGTAGGAGATAATCAGATATATACAAAAGTAATTGCAACCGTAATTGGACCATTTTCCAACCAACATTCATCCGCTAGTACGGTAAGAAAGTGGTGTCGAATATACCTGAGAGTTCTTCAAAAAAAATATATATATATATAAATATATATATATACACACGCCTAAGAAGAGATTAGTTATGGCAGTTACTGTTCTGCTAACATTATCATTTTTAAGTCCTTTAATTTTACTAATTATAGTGTATAAATTGTATTAAATTAATTATTATTATTCTTTTTAATTAAAATAGTCTAGAGGAACTTAGAATACAGATAGCTTAGACCAAAAAATAATAAAATAAAATACAAAAATTAATTATATTTCCATGTTATTTATTTATTTATTTATAGTTTGGAAGAGACAATAAATTGACAGTTACTTGGTGAAACCCCCAAGTTAGACTATCCTAATAGAGTATAAACAATTCACACTGGTTATGTTTTATTTTAAAATAAGTACATAAAAATTTGTGAAATCACATAAATTACTAAAATTTATATGAACAGCTCAAAATATGGTATTTTTTCAAATGAATAAGATGTTTGATCTTATCAACAACATTAAATAAGTATTATTTTGTAAAATGTTTTATATTTGATAAAAGGGCTATTTTAGTAATAAAATGGTAAAATTATACAAAATAACTTTGCAATTAATTGACAAATTTTCTTAATCCGTGCGTACAAGCAACTTTGCTAAATTTGATGGGACGGAGGAAGCTTATGTTATATGTATGATTGGAATTAAAATATTTTGTTTTTAAGTAAGTATATATTACGTTTGTTTGATGTCTTAAATGGCATTTTATATGTCTAAATAATTAGGAATAAAGGTGTTTATTGGTCTGTTATCTTGAAAGCCGACAAACTATATACGAATAGCCTTTACATGCAAGGAAAACTTCTGCTAATTGTGTCAAGACACGTGTACAGCTGAGTTTGACCCACATTGCATATACGCGTTAAATTTATTTTGTGATGGTATAGATACCGTGGATTTATTTTTTACAAAATAAGATTTATTTTTTAATAATAACTTTTAAATAATTTAACACGTTTTTATTCTATGATAATAATAATAAAGTATACACGAAGTAAATAAACAACAAAACTTTTTGTGATTTTAGAATTTTTTTTTTTTATTTAGGAGAAAGTGCTAAAAAACGCCCACTAGCCACTAAGAAAAATTTTTATGATATATTTAACCATTAATTAACCATCACAACAATCCTTTACAATATATTAAAACCCAAACCCCTTATTTAAAAATTATTTTGTTTCTAATTATTTACTTACGGTATTTTTAGAAAAATCTTATTTATATTAAAAAAATTCAATATATTTGTGGCTTTTAAAATTTCATACTTTTTATGAGTTTATTCTTAATCTATAAACTGGTAGTTTGAATATCTTATCTTGCTAGCTGCTGTAAACAAAACTCTCCAAGACATTCATCACTATTTAAGGTGTTTAAATGATATTTTTGTAATTTGAAATGAAACTATTAAAATACACAAATTAATTGAAAAGTATTTTATATGCCATGTTTGTAGCAATTTAAAGTGTCAAAAATAGTCAATTTATAAGTAAAGAGGACAAACTAGTAAAAATTGTCAAGTTAAAGAGACTATAAATATATTAATTCTTTATTAAGTTAAAAAAAAATTAAAGAAAATATAAAATGAAATAGCATATATTTTTTGAATTTAAAAGAGAATTTACCATTTTTATGATTATAATTTTTATTATTTAACTGTTTAAGTTTAAACAAATTAATTGTAAAAATTATTAGTACATAAGCTAATTCTAAATGCTCATGATCAATACTGAATTAAAGAAAGAAATAAACTTCTTATTGTTATGTTGATTTCCTTATATGGGTGCGGAAAAATGCAAATTTTAAATGTGAAAAAGTCAGAAATTTTTTTGAAAATGGATCTCTTTCTTCAATTTAAGCCTTAAGTCTATTTTATATTTCGTAATAAGTCTCAAATTCATATAGTGTTATAGTCATCAAACACTTAAACACACGCTAAATCTCACCGCCTAGTTAGGGGGTGTCTTAATAATTATATGCTTTTGTATCTTCTTTTCTTTTATTGTTTTTTAGCATAATATACGAGATCACTTTATGCATATTTCCTAAAGAACTAGTTCATTAGTTATATATGTTTTATTTAATTTTGAAGTAGGCCTTTTGTTTAGAGGATTAAAGATTCAATTTCAATATGATTTCCATTTCATTAACAAAAGCATTGATTGAATTAAAGCCATAAAATTGGAAACTCCAAAACAAAAATTATAATAATCACTTTTCTTTTAATACTTGAAAATGTTATTCACTTTTGTTGGTGACTTGTGATGGATTCATAAAATTTGGCATTTTTTTGGATCATCAAATGCAATTTTCTTGTGGTGGGACCTGTCAACCCAGTGGCAATTTTAATCTCATACACTACCGATCATTATAGGGATCTTATCTATTCAAATCTTTCTTTACACCATGACTTTTAACAAGTTGTATCCTAAACAATAAGAAAAATGAGAAAAGAATATTATTTACAAAGGACTCATTATTTAACCCTCTCTTATTGTTTCAAATTTATATAATATGTTATATTTATAAAATTCTAATCGACAAATTAAAAGATTTAATATGATAGTGCATATTTTCTTTGGTTACTTGGTGCAATGAACTTTGAAATAGTAATGTAATGATCATCAAGAAAAGATGTAAACATTGGTCCCAACAATTGTTACTAGATAGCCATATTGATGAAAAAACCATTTTTTTTTAATTTTAATCTTCCTTTTTTTCTAATTTGTAAATTATTTCACCATTTTATTAATTAAACCATTAATTTCTTAATTAGTTTCACAGTTGCATTACTTAATTAACCATTGCTCGTCCTTCTAATGTATTCAAGCCGCTTGTGAAAAAATTTAATTATTTTCATGAATTACTTAAAATTTATCAATTATGTTATTGAAAAAATAATTAAGTGATAACTACGTTTTAAAAGTATTTTAAGATATAAAATTCGATCGATTTTTATCATTATTAATTTAAATAAAAAAAATTATCCATTATTCTACAGTCCATCGAAACTTAATTATCAATTAGAGAAAGCTAAATTTAATATAAATTTTTACATAATTATCTTATCTTATTACTAGAAAAACATATTACGTATATAATCAAAGAAGTTGGGTTGCAACTTTAGAAATTTCAAAGAAAAGTAAAAGAAACATGTTAAATAAATACTGAAGTCAACTTCAACATCTAGAAACAAATTAAAGAACGTGAAAAAATTATTATTTTCTCTGAAGGCAAAAAAATATCCTGTGATTTGGGAACGCTAACAGCCCTGTGACTCCAAAAGCTCTGCCTCACAGATTCCGAGGCTCTATTAGCACCGCAGTCTACAAGTGGGTTTTTTTTTAAAAAAAAAAAAAAGAAAAAGAGCACTACAAGTGGGCTTGAGACTTAGCCGCATGCGCTAATTTTGGCGGGTAATTCTGTTCTTTAATATCTATAAGACACGTGTCGTTTGTTTAAGGTAGCTTTGCTGCCAAGCTTCCTTAAAAAAATGCAATTTTAAAAAAAATGAAACTCTTATTTACATCTAATCTACTGTAATATAAAAATATGTGTCTTTTTTCTATTAGTTAAATGTATAACACTCATTATATATATTATACATTTAAAAATTTAGTGCAATAGAATAAGTTTAGGTAAAAATCTCTCAAACATCGCTGTTCTTCAACAATTATGAATATGCCTTTTTGTTCAAATTTTTTTTTCTCATTTAATTATTTGAAAAAATTACAAATTTAAATAGTATAAAACTTAAATTTTAGATTCTAAATTTTATTTTAAAAAAAAATTAAATTTGAAAAAATAATAAAATTTAAAAAAACCACAAGGACCGAGAAGGTAATTGTAGTTACATCGACTGTTGTTGTCGATGGTTGCTATATCTATCGTTACAAACAAAAGGAAATTACAAGGAAAATTTCTTATTCTTTTCGGCTTTCTCTATATACTGGTGTCTTTCTGTTAAAAAGCTTTTCCTCATAAACCAGCTGAAGCTACTTCTGCTCCTGCTAGAGCTTGCTGAGGAAGAGATCATGGAGTCCATGCAAATGAAGAAAATGAAGAAAACAACAGATCAGGATGCTGTTTATTTCAGTTCCAGGAAGCACGGAAGCCTGTTCCCAAAGAAGAGGAAGCTAGTGAAGCGAATGATTTTTGATTCTTTCGTGCAGTTTCTTCGTGATTCGGTTTGCTCAGCTTCTGCAAACTCTCTTGATCGTCCTGATCAACACGACAACGATAATGGGTTCTTCAGCTACTGCCTCTGCCTCAAAAATCACTTTATTTCACCATCTGCAAAAGTATCAAATGCTAATGACCACGACTGAATTAAAGAAAACTTCTTACAATTTTCTTGAATTCTTGTAATGGGTCTTGTTAATTGTTATTATTCCTTCTTTATTTTTTTTTTTTTGTCAGTTCTTGATCTTTGTTTCTTGATTTCTTGAAATGGGTCTTATTGAATCTTCTTTTCCTGTAACTTTTTTTTTTTTTTTTGAATTGCGGATTGCCGTAATAAATTAGTCATATGATTTAATTTTTGAGGTGGGCTTTTAAAGATCTTGCTGCTGTGACTGTTGTGATTTCGCCGGCGGTAGGTCAATTTCTCGACCACTAATTTCAGTCAGTTTTAGAAATGTATAAAATTTCTGCTCTGTTTACCACATGTAAAACAGAGGCATGATGAAACAGAGGGAAACGTAGCTTTTGAATTCCACAAAACATCCAAAAAAGTAATAAGAAAACAACATTTTCAAGAACTGCCTTCTTTTAACGGATTAAAAGTTTTCATCTTAGATTTCTTGAATAAAAGCATCGATTAAATGGGCATAAAATTGGATAAAGCCATGAAAATAGAAACTCAAAAGGAGACAAATTTTTTTTTTGGAAATAACAGAGAGAGATTGATTACGACAGTCGCTGGTAGTCGCTACCTTTCTTTTGGGTCCTGTAAAGGGACATTCACGTTCCTTTCGGTTCGTTTGGCAGTTGGCGAGGCTCTTTGTGCATTTTTTCAAGAGAATGCAATTTGCTTCATTGCTTGTGGAGACGCAATTTTACCAACCACATCTTTGTTGACAACATAGTTCGCTAACAAGTTATTTTAATTTTTTCGACGGCTTTTAAGAATTATTATTATTATGAGAATTTATTTCCACTTTACTATTATAACAATTTGCTAAAAATGTAATTATTAATAAAGTAAAATTCACTTTCGAATAACCAAAATAACAATAAACTACAACTACAAATATAAATATGAAGAAATAGAGTGGTGATTATAATCAAATTTTAGGGGGCAATTTTAATTATCCCTAAATATAAATCTATCAAATCTCTAAAATAAAAGGAAAAAAGGAGACAAAACATGAGGACACAACTCTTCCTCCAGCTCTTCTTCTTCATAATCATCGATTGATTTTTTTTTTTCATTTTTTTTGTTATTTTCAGCTAACTATATATATTAATTTATTTAGATTTAGGGATAAATTCCTATATTGTTTATTTTTAGCGAAATCTAGAAGAAGTCATGGTTTAGAGAATGAGAAAGAATTGATTTGGTTTAACAAGATAGAGGTAAAAAGGCTAAAAACATAGATTAAGTTAAAAAAAAAAAAAAAAAAAATTGCCAATAGACAAAACTACTTCATATATGTTTTGGTCTAATAATTTTTTTCTCTTACTTGAGATTTTTTGGGTTTAATAGAAGGAAATAATTTCAAATAGTAGAGAAAGAGGATCAATTCTATTTTGAGAGAAAATTTTTTATATGGTTTACCCTTTTATTAAGATTTTTAACTTAGTTGTGTGTAGAAAATAAAACTAATGAGGTATTTGTTTTACTTGTTAGGATGTAACTAGTAGTTTTTCAGTTCCTAACAGCTAAAAAATCACATTTGGTTAATTGCTTTGAAAAGGAGTTGGTAGTTCTTAAATACCCAAATAATACCAATTCATATAAGCCCCAATTTGGAGATTTTCACCAATAGCTTTTGTTTAAAAGTTGTATTTGTAATCTTATTCTTACCTTTTTAACTTTAATTAATTATCATTACTTAATAAATTATTGTTTGAATAATTATTAAAAATATTGACAAAATATTAATAATTTTGTTAATAAAAAATTTTGGTAACTCATTATTTCTAATATTAATAATAGTACTAATATTAATATTTTATTTAAAATAGATTGTCTAATAAAAGTAGATATACTCGTTTTTTGAAATTATATAAAAGAATCTATAATATTTTTTTTATTATAATCATTAAATAATTTTTTTTTACTACCATACATACTATTGTTTATATTTATACCATTTTAGGGCTGTGCATCGGGCGGTTCAGGGAGGGTCAAGGGTGGAGAGAAAACCGATCAAGTTTGGAATGATTAAAATGTCCATTGAATCGCTGAAATTCAAAAGTGGAAATAATCGAATTAGTAGTCCGCATTGGATTTATCAGATTGGGCCTAAAAATTAAATGTTAAAAAATGAAAAATAAAACACTTTTAATATATTGGGTCTAACCCATTACAATAAAAATATCCCTTTACATAAGCCATTTTTGCATTTTGACCTAACAACAAAATATATACTGTCTACTTGGCAAATTTCTATTCAAAGCTCCTAAATTCAATAATTAGGAGTCCTAATTCAATAATTTAATGTCAATTTCTATTGAAGTAGGAGTCCTAATTCAATAATTAACCCTAAACTAAAATATACAAATATGTTGTAATTTTTGCCAGTTACAAAATAAAATTCCCTCAATAGCCAAAAAACATGGGTAATTTGAATATCTACTAGTATTTACTTCAATTAAGTTGTCTGTACAAACCAAAAAAACAAGGGTAATTGTATTGTATTCACAGAAGTCTATCAAGGTAAGCAAACTGCAGAAAGTTCACTGATTAGTAAAAGAAAATGAACCTGCAAAATAAACAATTACAGATCAATTGAAGACTAAAACAAAAAACATAACTAAGTGACTAGCGAATGTCAGTTAAAATAAAATTTTCATGTCATTGGACGAATGCAAACTTAATTTCTGGCAACAAATTGTAAACAATTTGCTACTTAAGAAACATAAAGTTATGCATTCAACCAATTGTCAAAGAATTTAGTGGAAGCTTCATCATTGCCTAACACAGACTACAACACAGGTACCAAATTATCTGTGTTGAAAAAATTAACCTCACTACTTAGCCTCATTCACAAAAGCCACTTGAGGGTTTTATGACCATAAGCAAAACCCTGGCAGCTGGTGGAAGGATTTTTTATATTTATTGCAACACAAATAAGGCATACAAGTGTCACAAACTGATTCAGAACATAATGCAAGAAAAATGAGCACAAGTTCAATAATGCCATATAGCATATGAAAATCATAAGTTCCCAAATCGCAATAAGCAACAAGCAGTAATGCCAGCATCAGTTCACAACAATTTAATTACAACAGGCAACAGGCAGTAATACCAACATCAATTCACAACAATCACAAATTCACAGCTACTAATTGAGTAAATACAAAAATGTAAAAGAAAAGAAGTTTAGAAAGAGTGTTACTTAGTTGTTAGCAAAATAAAGACAGTATAGAGATCACTGATTCAACATCAAGATCCAGTTAAAGGGATTGTAGCTCCAATGCCAATTAAAGGGAGGTCTGAGAAGAAATATAGAGAAGATAATAACCTACAAAGTAGAATCAAGTTCAAAAGAATAAAAAAAATTAAAGCAAAAACTAACATTAATGATTGACCTTTTTTAAATTCTTCTAATTCATCCATGCTTTCTTTAACAAACTAAATAAAAATGTGGAGTTTTAATCCAATCTTGAACATAGATCAATGCTTCAACCGGTTTTAGAGTTAAACTACTCTTGAAGGCATGAAGAACTCATCCACTAGTGCTAAAAGTAGATTCAGAAGCAACTGTGAAAGTTGGGATGGTCAAAATATCATGAGCCATTTTGGAAAGAACATGAAATCTTTCTATATTTAATCTCCACCATTTCAATATATCAAAATTTCCCTCCTCTTCCAATCCAAGCAATGACACTGATAAATAAGTATCTAGTTCACTTTTCTTACTTCCACCAATTCCACTCTCCAATTTTTATTGCTTAAATCTTACTTTTAACACCGACATGAATCTGAAACTTGATTGCACATCAAGAGGAGTAGATTGGCTTCCACCAATCATAAAAATAGCATAGGTTAGAGCGGCATATTCAAGAACAAGCTACCCTTTATTCACATAATCAACAAACGATTCATATAAAGCAGGTTTTACATTGATGAACAAGCTCCTACCAATCAGTTCATCATAAATAGTGTTCAAATAAAACTACAGATATTCCAATTCTTACTGTGGATCTAGAATATTAGACATAAATTAAAGAAGTTCATGTTATCTAGATCTCCCCAGTACTTATCAAACTTTAATTTCATATTGAGTCTCATTAACCTCATAGACATATCATCAACAGTCCTTAAATCATTCAATAGGCAGAACAGATAAACTATCTTAGAAAAAAAATAAGTAAAAAGTGACATATTGAGAACCCGAGATTCTCAAAGTCATTTTATAGAAATAATGTAAAAACTGAACCAGATTTTTGGTACATTGCCAGTCAAAGTAGTCAGGCACATTATCATTAAGGTTTGCTTGAAAAGATTATTCATTCTTTTAATATTTTTTAAATTTTTTATCATAAATGCAAGCAGATTTAAGCATCAGGTATATGGAATTCCACCGGGTTGACACATCAAGAAAGAGCACACTTAGATTCAATACCAAGAAAATCAAAAAATTCTTTGAATTTTCTTAATCTAGATGGTGAATTCTTAATTATCTTACCACCTCCCTCACCTTTTTTACAACTGTGCTTAATTCCTTTAGGCCCTCATTAACAACCAAATTTAGAATGTGAGCCACACACTTAATATGCACATATTTCACTTTAATGCTACTCATTCCCCAACTCAATATTTTTTTTAAAAAATGACATTGCAGTATCATTGGAAGCAACACTATCAAGTGTGACAATGAAAATATTTTTCAAACCCCACTCCAATAATGAGTTTTCTAGTGCTTTAGCAATATACTCATCCCGATATGAAGAAACAGGAAAAAATGATATTATTTTCTTATTAAGCTTCCATTCATTGTCTATATAATGTGCAGTAATGCACATATAGTTGATTCTTTGGATAGAGGTCCAAGAATCAGTGGTACGACACACTAATTGATAGTTAGTTTTCAAAAAGTTTTTTAATTCACTCTCTCTTTAACAAAGATGTTGAAGATATCCCTAGTAACAGTCCACCTAGATAGGATTTTGAAATGAGGACATGTAGCATTCATGAGTTGTCTAAACCCATCCCCTTCCACAAATCTCACAGGTAACTCATTTAAGGCTATCATTTTTGCTAATGCATTCCTAATTAATTCTTGGTCGAATTTGCAGGTTCCCATAACCCCTAAATTAGATGCACCCCTCAGAAGCCGAAACATTGAATGTAGGTTGAAAGGTTAAAAGCTATTGTCTAGTTGCCTTTATCGTGTGGATTTTTTTGTACAAGTGAGAACATGGTTCCTAAGGGATGAAGTCACATGTTTTTTTTATTTAACACCAAAAGTGGCAGCACAATATATGCATTTAGCTTTAACAATTCTCACCTTCTTTAATTGGTTCAAAATGCTCCCAAGCTGCATATATGTTTTTAATCTACTTCCATTTTTTTTAGTAGCAGTCTGTTATGAAGACGAGATAGAGTGATGTTCAACAGAAGCATTAGGCTACTGTTGTGTTGTTTGGGACACTTCCACCATATTTATAGGATCACTAGGAGCAATTCCAGTGGTATTGCCACTGGCATCACCTAGAGTGTCCATCTACATATTCAGAAAGAAGAACAACACAAAATAAAACAAAATCAACCAATTGTTGTTCAACAGGATCACAAAATAACAAATTCACATAATTAGCTACCACATTAACAGAAATAAAAAAATTAAACAATTACAAACAACAAAAAATAAAACACAATCAACCAACTGTTTCAACATAATCACAAAAATAATAACTTCACATAATTACTACCACATTAACATAGATAATAGTTAAACAATTACAAAAATTCAAATCTATTATTAATATTTCAATAATACATACTTATATTTGTATTATATTTATATTAAAAAATTATACATAATAATATGAATTAATTATAAAATAATTAATTTATTTTATAAATTATAAAATAATAATCAAAATTTATAAATATTTTAAAAAAATATAAATCTATTAAAGTTATATTATATAAGTTAAAATGTTAATTTACTTATATTAATTATAAATATTTTACAAATATAAATTAAAAACATATATTAATTTACTTATATAAATAATTCGTTATATAAATTTAAAAAAATTGTAAAAAATTAAAAATTAAAAAAATTGTCAACAGCAATGTCACGACCCAAAATAGGGGTCATGACCGGCGCTAGGGAACGGGAATTCTTTCGAATCCGGAACCCGTAGCAAGCCTAAAATAAAATAAAATATGCAATAGTAATAATAATAACACAATTAAATAAAATACTGTGCAGCGGAATAAAATCATAAATATAAAAATAATAATCCACCACGGGATTTAAATCAAATCCTTATCTCATATATATAAATAAATCCTTTAATACAAGTTTCAGTTCAAATTCTTAAAATACATAACTCACACAAATATAATACATAAAATCCACAATTTATTTACAACTACTACAGTGTCTAGATTATAAAAATAAAACTCAAGTTAGCAGTTTACATAAAGAAGACGGGACGGAAGAAATCCGGCGTACAGGCCTGCTACTGAGGTCTGATGAAGATGACTCTCCTGAAAAATAGTCAACGGAGGGGAGTCAGACCTCACTGAGTGAATTACTATAATATATATACATGCATACTAAATGACAATGCACATAGTCAATAGTATATATGTAATAAGCATATATACAAGAAAATACACACAGATGCAATAAAATCATTTTATATATTTTTATTGAAAATCACAGTTCATGAAGGATCAAATAGAAACCTAGAATATCACAACCTCAAAACAGTGTTAGACAACACTCTAGCCATACAGGCTCACTTCTTCCAATATATATCACTTATTCCATTTGGACAGTAGACTAGCCCCAAGACACTAAGTCAACCGAGCTCCAGCAGTCTGACTGTCAGTGTGATTAGCCCCGAGACACTTGATCAATCGAGCTCCAACAATCACACTCCTAAATCATATCACACATCAAATAATCATATCCAATCAACATCCACAAATGGTTAGTAATATAGCCTAAATGCTATAAGCGTACCGGTACGTACTCGGTCCTGGTGCTGCCCACTAGGTAGCACGTTCTATTGATATCCTTCATTAAAATATAAAGCATACATTCACAAATAAATGATGCATGAATTGAATAAAATAACAACATAAACCATATATATACTAAAAATATACCAAAATTAAACCAGGTATATTTTGAGTATATATATGTCAAATAAATCCAATTAAATTGTAAAATAAACTAAATATATATTTAAAAACATTTTGAACATAAATGTCTAATAAAGCATGCATATAATTCAAAATATATCAAAAATAAACTAAAAAATAAACTTAAGTACTGATTAAATTATTTATGCATATTTAATCCAAATAAAACATACATTTCTAAATCATGCACTCTAAAACATATATATATATAGAATAGTAACTCACACTTAGTGCGCTCCTCGAGATGGGTCCGACGGGCCTGGTCCACTAGGCCTTAGTCTCGGCGCAACTAAACATACAAAAATAACAGACATCAGAATAAACCTAACAGAAAATCCTAGAAACTCAATCTAGAATATTGGATACAGAATCAGAATTAGGGTTTGACCGGATATCACGTTTTACGAGAATTTTACCGAAAATCCGACAGAACCTCCCCTGTAAAACGGACATCTCTCTACTCAAAGAGTAGAGTCGGCCCTGCAAAGAAACACACTTCAAAAAATAGACACAGAATCACAATCACAACCCCTCGGTCGGACTCCAAACTACAGTTTACCGACCGGGGTCCACAATTCACAAAACAATTATGAAAATACCAAAAATTCCCTTACATCATAAAAAAACATTTTATAAGTAGAAATTACATAATTAACCCTAAAACACCGTAAAAACCGATAAAAACTCATTTATTTAGAAAAATCGTATAATATATATATAATTGAAAATAATTCACGAAAAATAGTTTTAATTAATTAAAAATGCTAAATAATTTTTAGAAATCATTTTTATACCCTAAATAACTATTAAAACCAATTTAATTACATTTTTAGCCAATTTAGGGTAAAATTACCAAAATGCCCCTATATGTATAAATATACTAAAATTAATCCAAAAATTCACCAAAAATAGTATAATTGCACAAAATTAATTTTATAAATATATCTATCAATAATATCAATAATTAAACTCAATTAGCTAATTAATTTCAATTAAAAACATAATTAACCTAATTTTCCAAAATTACATAAACCTAAACAAATTCAAAATAAATACATAGAAATTCATAAAAATTCAAAATAAATTTCTATAATTCATTTCAACACCTATATTTCTCATAAAACACAATTTCATAATTTAATTAATTAATTTTCTAAAATTAGAAAATAATAATAAAATATTCAAAAATACCCAAAAATCAAAATAATTTCCAAAAATTCTAAAAAAATTCACACATGTAGATTAAGCTAAGGGAAACAAAATTTGTGAAGGAATTTTTCATGAATCAACCAATTAAAATTTCAAAAAAATCAAGAACCCTAAAATGGCCGAATTACCAAAATCGAGACCTAAGCAAATCAAGACCATTTTAAGTGAAAAAAAGCTTGGATTCATACTCACCGGAGCTCAAGGAGAAGAAAGAGACTGTCGGTGTCAAAAATGGTGGCCGGAAACTTCGTGAACGACGATGAGAATGAATTCGACTTCTCCAGCGATATCAAGCTCCTCCGACGCCGGAAATGGGCTCTGCTGGCAGCGGAACAACTGGAGGAAGGAGGTGGCACGCCGGGAGGCACACTTACGGCAAGAGAATGGCGTGACAGTGGCCGGATTCGTGTGAGGGACGATCGGGGAAGAAGGAGAAGCTTGAATGGCACTTTCGTAAATAACTCAAACTTTATTTTTTTGTTTAATATTAAATGTATATGTATATATATATATACTTTTACACTATATATTAAAATAATATAAACTCACACACATTAAATATACACTACACACATATAATTTAATATTTTTAATAATTTATACACTAAAAATAATTAAATAATATTAAAACTAATTAATAAAAAATAAAATATTAGGATAATTAATTAAATCCTAGTTAAATAAATAAATACACATATATACGTTATTTAGTACTTTAAAAATATATATGAGTTCATGCAAGTCCGTAAAATTATTTAAAATAATTAATAATAAATAATTTACGTGTCAATTTTTTCGAAAATGCAAGTCCCGAAAAAATTTTACGTAACGTGCTTAAAATAATATAAAACAATTAAAATCAATTTTAATTAAATAGAAACTCATGAAATATCATAAATATATACAAAAATTATCAACACTGCATATCCCGATGCAGTATTAAATATTTAAAAATACGGGATATTACAAGCAAGATCAAATTGCACAGAAATTAGATCAAGAATAAGATCACTAACCAAATGTGTTTCACAAACAAAAATTGTAAATTTAACAAAATTTTTAATATATATAACTTTCATCTCTTTTTCCACTAAAGATCGAAGGGTTAGTGATCACAAAATGAATAGATCAATCAATTTTATGACTTCCATCTTTAAGGGAATGCGATTAAAATTGCAAATCCAAACATGCAAATACAAAAAAAAAAGCAAAAGAAGTTAACTCCTTTTTACATTTAAAAAAAAAAATTCTTTATGAAAAGTCATAGATTTCATAGATCTAAGAGAACTATATACCTTTTTGCTAACCCTTTAAATTTTGAATGAGAAAGAAAGAACTATATACAAAAAATCTCAAAAAAAAAAAAAAAAACCAGCCATAGCTTGGGAAACAACAAAGTTAGGTTGTTATTTTATGTAAATGGAATGAGAGATGATGATAATAGCTATAATAGAAAGACCTAAAGAACCAATGACTTCTCCATTTTAAGTGAAATCTTGAAGATTCCATAAACAAACAACCAAGGAGATGTGAGGACACAACACAAGATAGGCGAGGGAGACGGTAGAGAGATCATAAAAGCAAAAAATAACGAGGGAGGCGAAGAGTGTTTAGAATAGTATTGGGTTGAGAAATAAGGAGAATAAAAGAAGTTTATGATGGTTTTATACCTAGGATTAGGTTTTTTAGGGTTACATTGTTAGGGTATATAAACTTCGTCGTTTATATTATATACATATGTGTGTGTGTGTGTGTATAACTTCGGAAGTTCAGACAGGTTCGGTGGAAGCACACTTCCATCGACCCGCTAATCAAACTCTGAAATTTACCCCACCCATCAACTGAACTGTGTCGAACTTCCATCACATCTGAACCGTTCTTCATTCTTGGGTCGGGTTCAAGTCCGAATGAATTCTACATAGCCCTATATCATATATTATACATATAATGTCTATATATGTAATTAAATATACTATCAACAACCGCTACTACAATTTTACCAAACACTTAGTATCGGTTAGCTATCAACTATCTACTATTAGCTACCAACAATAGTTATCAACAACAACTTAACCAAATATGCCCTAAGTTTATAGTTCCCACTACTACAATTTTACCAAACACTTAGTATTGGTTAACTATCAACCATCAGTCACCAACTATCTACTATTAGCTGCCAACAACAGTTATCAAAAACAACTTTACCAAACAGGCCCAAAATTTATAGTTCCCAATTTTTTTGAATTTTGTTGGCCACTATTTTTTCTTTTATTGAATGTATATATGAATAAATTGTGGGCAAAAAAAGCAGAAGAAAAAAAATTATTGAAAAACTTTATTCATGATTTCAATTTTCAGTATAAAAATATGATAATTTTTATGTCAAAAAAAAAATAACTTTATTATCAACATCTCCGACTCTTTTTCTAGTCATATGCAGTACCAAATAGTTGATAAAAAATAATATCAAAAAATAATACTAGGAGATTGGTGTTTATTTCTTTTTTAGGACATCTTTCTTTTTTCATATCATAGTATGTGGACGTATAACTATGTATTACCAATTTTTCATAATGTAGTGAAATTAAAATTTTATATGATCAAGTATCACCCATTTACCAATGTACTTGGTAATTCTCCTTGCTATAAAAAAAATAAAATAAAACACATAAAAATTAAGTATATTTCCTTGCTATTTATTTATTTATTTAGTTTGAAAGAGAATAAATTGCTGCTTAATTTGTGGGAACCCCCAGTTCGACTATATTGCTAGAGCATAGAGAGTTCACATTGGCTACGTTTTATTTTAAATTAACTATATTAAAATTTGTGAAATCACATAAAACACTAAAATTTATATGAACTGCTCAGTGTATGGTGTTTGATTTCTGATAATTATCACATATAGATTAATTTTTGGGTTCTAGAGCATTGGTTGGACATTGCGTTAATATTTCTTTTCAGTCCTTTCTCCTGTCATGGAAGTAGTGAATTTTACAGAGCGGAGATTTTTTTAATCATAAATAATTTTTAATTATATATTTATTTTAAATGAATAATTTATGAAATTTTGTATGTTATTTATTTAGTATAAATATATTATTGGAATTAAAATATTTTGATTTACGTAAGTAGATCTTATCGTTTCTTTGATGTCATAAATGGCAATTTATATGTCAAACATTAAGAATAAATAAAGGTATTAATTGGTCTATTATCTTAAAAGCGACAAATTATACATAGTCTTTACATGCAAAGAAAATTTCTGCTAATTGCGTCAAAACACGTGTAACCAATATGAGTTGGTTTTGTGATTTTAGAATTTTTTTTATTTCTTTTATGATGTCATTATTTTAAAAAAAAGATAAATTCTTCATTTATTACAAATCAATAATATATCTTCATGAACATATAACATGAATGAAGTATAATAAAAAAATATAAAAAAAATTCACTGAAAATGTGAAACTATTTATCACTATTCTTCAATCATGTTGATATAGCTATTTTAATTTCAACTCGATGATTTATTCAACAATTTTTATATTCCATTTCATAACATTAATTATTCATAAATCGATTTTATGATCTTTAATTGAATTTGATTGTAAAAATACTGATAAAAATTTCATAATAAATAAAATTATAAATTTCATAAAAAAGAATCATCAAAATTTCATAAAGTGATTAATAACTTCATGAATAAATAAAATAAAATAAATATGTTAAAGATCTGTATTTATTGGATGAAAAAATAAAAAATAATTAAGGATCATAGTCGATTTTAAAGATGATCGTTGGTGGGTAAAAATAAAAATGTTTGATGAAAAAACCTAAATAAAAAGAGAGAAGAAGCAAGTTGTTTTTCTTTTTTTTTTAAAAAGATGGGTTTAGGAGAAAATTGGGTGCCAAAAAAACCCACTAGCCACTAAGAAAAAGTTTTCGTCGAGAAAAAAATATTTTGTTTCTAATTATTTACTCATGGTATTCTTAAATTAATCTTATTTTAATTAAAAATTTAATATATTTGTGGATTTTCAAATTTCATACTTTTTATGAGTTTATGCTCTCATCTTATAAAGTGACAGTTTAAACACCGTATCTTACTATGAACAACACTCGCCAAGGCATTCATCACTATTTAAGGTGTTTAAATAATGTTTTTGTAACTTAAATTGAAACTATTTAAATATCTAAATTATTTGAAAAGTATTTATACGTAATATTTTTAGCAATTTCAGATATCAAAATAGTCAATTGATAAGTAAAGAGGACAAATTAGCAAAAAGTGTCAAGTTCAAGACTATTAAGTCTTCATTAAATTAAAAAAAATTAAAGAGAAGATAAGATAGAATAACATATATTTTTTGAATTAAAAAAAATCCATTTTCATGATTATAATTTTTTATTATTTAACTGTTCAATTTAAAAAAAAAAACGAATTTTAAAGAAAGAAAGGAACTTCTTATTGTTTATTGTTTTTATTGATTTCTTGATATGGGTGTCTTAGTAATTATATGTTTTTGTATCTTCTTTTATTGTATTGTTTTTTTTTTTTTTAACAATTTATTGTATTATTCTTAAGCATATTATATGGGATCCCTTTAAGTATATTTCCTATAGAACTAGTCCACTAGTTAGATATGTTTAATTTAATTTTGAAGTAGGCCTTTGTTTAGGGGATTAAAGATTCAATTTCAGTATGATTTCCATTTCATTAATAAAAGCGTTGATTGAATTGAATTAATTAAATCCATAAAAATGGAAACTCCACAATAAAAATTCTAATAATCATTTTTCTTTTATTACTTAAAAAGGATATTCACTTTTGTTGGTGACTTCTGATGGATATATAAAATTTGGCATTCTTTTTTGGTTTTTTTTTTTTTCAATTGAAATTGATTCATTCTACTATCATAACTTGCCCATTAGGGGCTACAAGTTTTTTACAAGGATTGAACAAAATAAGGTAAATAACTTATTGTTGGCTATTTTTTTTTTATTTTTTAGGTGATTGTGAACGTGCTAAAGGAACAAGTTCTTAAAATTTAAATTGACTTCTACAGACGAAAAAATGAATTTTCAAGTATCTTTACCACAATTTACTTGGATTTCACACAAAATGTAACTAAAAACAATAATAATGATATAAAAAGCTATTGGAAAATTTATTAATTTTTTGAAGATTAATATAAAGTAAAAGTAGACTAAAAGGACAACAAAACTTTTGTAAAAAGTAAAGAAAATGACAGTAGATGCTAATGATTGACTGAAAATGATTATTGATTGATTGTTGATAATTGGAGATGTGATTGTTGGTTGATTGTTGATAATTGGAGATGTTGATCGATGCCCTTCCTTCAATCATTCTTTGCCCTTTTATACTGTCAGAATTTATTTTTCCCAAATAAATGTTGCATCTCATAAGTCTTCTGTTTTGGAGATTTAATTCTCGCAGTAAATTCTCTTAACTCCAGATTCTCTTTTTACTCATACAAGCAATAATGAACCGTCACTTCCAGATTTCTCCCGCTCCTTAAATACCAAGTCTTTCTCAAAATTGGGCTCTAATTATTTACATGGCTCTTTAATTATATTGAAAATAATGGGCTTACAATTTTTATTCCAAAATTCAAATTAGGTACAAACACTTACCTTGAACCAAGACCTGTTTGTGTCTACTTCACTAGTAGACTCTTTTATAGTCAATGAAAAACTATGCTAACACAGCTAAGTTTTTTCATGACTAAGTACTTGATTGATAGAAAAGGTTCCTAACTGGACATTAAAAAAATAGCTAATAAGGAAAAACACAATTATTACTAGTCTAAGCAACAACTAGTTTCTTCCAAAACAATGGCAACAATAAAAGAACAAATCCTAAAAATTAACTCATTGTGCAAATAAATAATGCAAGGAAGATTGAACAAAAATTTTTGTTTGCACTTAATAGAGCTATGCTGCCTGAAAATGATAGATCAAGTGCTTCTTATTGCTATCCAAACTATTCTCTTCCTACGGCAACTACCATCGCTAGACTGGAGTCTCTTTGTCCGATTGAACTAGAGCATCGAACAGAAACTGCGATTACCATCTTCTTCTTATAGCAACGACCGTCGTTGGATTGGATTTGGAGCATCGAACAGAAGCTGTGTCTTCATTTTGCACTAAATGCAACTCCGAATTGGAGCTAGTTCTTCAATGACCCTTCCCTTGATCAAGTTCCATTGAAACATGAGTGGGTCTACAAGGATTTGAGAAATAAACCAAATTCAAGTTATTTGTAGACTAAAACTTCAAAAATAAAGAAGAACAAAGGAGATTATATGGCGGTTTTTGACTAAAAAATTAAACTCACTAATAAAATCATTTTAGAAAAAACAACTAGTTTCTCAACTAGAGAGAAAAGCTCTTTGGAGAGCACAATTGAATGCAATCACCACTTTACACTTCTTTTTTGGGTTTCTTGTGGTAGGATCCAGTGACAATTTTAATCTAATACACTTCCAACCCTTATAGAGATCTTATCTATTCAAATCTTTCTTTACACTATTGCTTTTAACTAGTTGTATCCTAACCAAGAAGAAAAAGGAGATAAGAAAAGAAAATTATTTACAATATAAAGGATGATTTAGATCCTCTCTTATTGTTCCATATATATATATATATATATATATATATATATATATATATATATATATACATTGTATGTTATATTTATAAAATTCTAATTGATATATTAAAAGATTTAATATGATGGCGCATATTTTCTTTGGTGACTTAGTGAAATGAACTTCGAAATAGCAATGGAATGACCATCAAGAAAAGAAGCAAACAATGTTCCCAACAATTGTTACTAGATAGCCATATTGATGACAAAACAATTTTTTTTTTTGTTATTTTCATCTTCTTTTTTTCAAATTTATAAATTATATTACCATTTTATTAATTAAACCATTACATTATTTCTTAATTAATTTTACGGTTGTATTAATTAATTAACCATCACACCAATCCTTCTAATGTATTTAAAATTTTGTGAAAAAATTAATTATTTTCACTGTAAATGAAAAAATAGTTAAATAATAATTATTTTATAAAAATATTTTGATTTCTTTTATCAGCAATTTAAAAAAGAATATTTACTTTTTGCTGTGCAGTCATTGAAAATTAATTATCAACTACATAGAGCTAAATTTAATATAAAATTTCACACAATAATTTTATCTTATTACTAAACTAAAACATATTACATATATAATCAAAGAAGTTGGGTTACAACTACAGGAAGTTAAAAGAAAAAAGAGAGAAACATGTTAAATAAAACGATGAAGTCCCCTTGAACATCTAGAAACAAATTAAAGAATGTGGAAATTTAATTCTTTTATTTTCTCAAAAGAAAAAAAAAAATTAAAAAGCTGTGATTTTAGAACGCTAACAGCCCCGCGACTCCAAAAGCTCTCTGCCTCTAAGAAAAAACAAAAACCAAAGGAAATACTAATGAGGAAAATTTCTTCTTTTTCTCGCTA
The DNA here is from genome assembly GCA_947683625.1 of Mallotus nudiflorus. Classification (NCBI taxonomy): domain Eukaryota; kingdom Viridiplantae; phylum Streptophyta; class Magnoliopsida; order Malpighiales; family Euphorbiaceae; genus Mallotus; species Mallotus nudiflorus. Next base: position 348,690 of record CANTUR010000029.1, on the reverse strand, counting down.
CTTATTGGTGCCTTTGTCTGTTAGAAAACTTCTCCTCAAACCAACTAAAACTACTTCTGCTCCGGCTAGAGTTTGCTAAAGAAAGAGATTATGGAGTCAATGAAAATGAAGAAAACAACAGATCGGACTGCTGTTTATTTCAGTTCCAGGAAGCACGGAAGCGTGTTACCAAAGAAGAGGAAGCTAGTGAAGAGAATGATTTTTGATTCTTTTATGCAGTTTTTTCGTGATTCGCTTTGCTCAGCTTCTGCAAACTCTTTTGATCTTCCTGATCAATACAACAACGATGATGGGTTCTTCTGCTGCTGCCTCTGCCTCAAAAAGCTATTTACTTCACCATCTGCAAAAGTATCAAATGCCCATGACCACTACTGAATTAAAGAAAACTTCTTATTATTTTCTTGATTTCTTGTAATGGGTCTTGTTGATTAGTATTATTATTATTCCTTCTTTATTTCTGTTTTTTCTGAGGTATTGTAACTTTGTTTCTTGCTTTCTTCAAATGGTTCTTATTGGATCTTCTTTTCGTGTAAGTTTTTATTGCATATTGCTGTAATAAATTCGTTATATGATTTAATTTTTGAAGTGGGTCTTTAAAGACCATGATGCTGTGACTGTTGTGATTTCGCCGGGTGGTGGATCAATTTCTCGACCAGAAAAAAAGAGAACTAATTTCAGTCAGTTTTAGAAATGTATAAAATTTCTGCTCTGTTTATCATATGCAAAACAGAGGCATGATGAAACAGAGAGAAATCTAACAGAACAAGCTTTAGAGTTCCACAAAACATCCAAAAAGGTAATAAGAAAACAACATTTTCAAGAACCGCCTTCTTTATCGGATTAAAAATTCTCAGTTTAAATATCTTGAATAAAAGCATTAATTAAATGGGTATAAAATTGGATAAAGCCATGAAAATAGAAACTCAAAAGAAGACACAATTTTTTTCAAAAGAAAATAGCAGAGAGAAAACGGCAGTACTTTCTTTTGGGTCCTAAAAAGAATTACGGTTCGTTTGGCAGTTAGCGAGGCTCTTTGGCATTTTTCCAACCGTCAAATGCAATTTGCTTGTGGAGAGTGGAGGCGCAATTTTACCCACCCCATCATTAGAGACCGGTTCACTATAAAAATAAAAATAATGGTAACAAAAATGTAACCAAAACAAAAGTTTTTATGTACCTCAGACAGTGACTATAGAGAATTATTTGACAAATTCCACCCAAGGGATGGAGCATTTTGGTGATTGGTGACATGAATTTTGAAATAATGGAGTAGGTTAAGAAAGGAATCCATGTTACCAAATCATGCGGGGTCATATTAATGGACATTTAAAAAAAAAAAAAAAAGAGTAAAATGAGGTTTCACAAGATTAACAATTGCTTTTTTTTTTTTAATGTAAAAATTAAATTTTTATTGGCCAGAAATTTTTTTTTCTTTCTAAGGTTAGGTCATTTTCCAGTTAAATGTTATATAAAAAGATTAAAATGTTGTTTTTGAATAGTACATAAAAAATTATAATTAATTATAAAACAGTAATTATATGGTTCATTTTAGTAAATGAGGAATGCATTGATAACTCCGAATTGATATTTTCACTTGTGAAACCTACATCAATGAGAAGAACAAGTAAAGGGACGGTGTTTCTCTCATAAACATTCTAAAACTTAAATCAATAACGATACAAGGAAAAATATAATAAAGTGAATAGACATAATAGAATAGAAAATAAATAGCAATTGCTTAGATGATGTGATAATGAAGTGATGAAATGATATCTTGATGATGTTATATAATGAGAATGAGAACATGAATGACATGAGATGTATTTATAGGAGAAGGTATTGCTCAAATCTCTTAAGAATATGATTCGTTAGTATTCTTATTCAAGTAATCCTCCCCTTTGGGGGAAATATAACCCTTATTAAAATAAAATACTAATATGGGATATTATGCGTGTATATAATGTTGATAAATATAAAGGACTGAAATATCATTAATTATAGTTTTTTTTGTTACTATTTGAAAGTGCATTTTGATATTTTTATATAACATTTAACAGAATAATAGTCTAATTTACTTTTAATCCAGAATAAAAACTAAGGAGATAAAAATTCAATTTTGAAATAAGAGGTACTTGTATATAAATTAGGTCAAATTTCAGTGAGAAAAATGAAATTTGCTTAAAATATTATTAGTATAATTAATAAATATTTTCATTAATATTTAATGATTTGTATCATTTGATAAAAATTATATAGTTTAGATAAAAATATATTAAAATAAACTGAAGAATTTATAATAAACATATATATGAAAATAAAATATTATTAATAAATTGATAAACTAATAATCTTTTCTTAAAAATAAAATTTAAAATTAATAAAAAAACAAATATTAAATAAATGATCGTCCTTAGTTACGTTGACTATATTTAGTAGCTAAAATATGAATAAAAATATGCGACAAGACGGAAAATATGAGAATAATATAGTAAAAATAAATAATTAATATGAGAAATGGTAGGAACTCTTTGCACACTTTCTCATTTATTGGTCCACATCACCTACAAAAATTTTGGCCAACGACTACCCCCATCGAACTGGTATGCCTTTATCTTGCCATCTAAGCCATTTGCTTTACATTACCGGAAAATGTAAAGTCATGAAACTATAGTCTCTAGCAGCTGGTTTGAAGTCCAAATGCTTCTTGAAATCTTCCTCCACAATTGACATTTTTCGATAAATATATTTTATCATATTATATTCCAGTTTTAATATAAGATCTATTATAAAATCTGTACCTAATTATAACAATATAGATTTTCTTTTTTTTTTCAGAAATTGTAAATTATTTTATCATGAATTATTTATAAATATTATCAAATCATTACACATATGCTAATAGAATATAAATTTCATGGTCTGATAAGGTTTATAAATAAAAATAGATTAAATATTTTTAGGGATAATTATTGTGTGTCCTCTGTATTTTGACCTATTACATTACTTCATTTCTCATATTTAAAAATATATTTATTTATCTCTAACATTTATAAAATCGTGTATTATTTCATTCCTAAAAAAAAATTAATGAGTGTTAATTATTATATTAAAAATGAATAAATATTTTTTAAATATTAAAAATAAAATAATGTAATAAATCAAATTATAAAAAATATACCGTATCTTTCTATTATTGATTAATGAGAAAAAAAATACCAAATTGTTAATTATTTTGGTTTTACCTAGTTGCAGTTGCAAAGTCTTTGTTCAAAATTAATTGAGGATGTGGGCCTATAAGTGGGAAAGTCTCATATCTTTTGATATCAAAATGATGTGATAATTAAAATTAAATATTGCATCAGCATTTGAGCTTCTCCCACCTGCGTTATCTGCGCGTGGACTACCAACAAGTGTGTGTGTGGATATACTTTTCTGGAGATTGATTACTTTTTTTTATTATTATCTCTGTTTGTAATTATTTTTCGTTTAACGTTTAGCATGTAAATTAAAAAATATAATTAATATAGATATAAAATATTATATTATTTTTATAATAATTCACTCAACCAATCATTAACTTTATATATTTCAAAATGAGTAGATTAAATAAAGGTAAAATATAAAAAAAGTAATTAAAATTTATTAGTAATTGAAAATGTCAAATAATTAGAAATAAAAATAGACACCTAAAACATCAAATATTTAAGAATAGAAAGAGTTTTTTTTATAAATTGAGGCATTATTAAAATGTAGATTTCAAACTTCTCATTTTAAAGACCACTCTAACAATTGAAGTAAAATTCATTATATATGATAATATAGAATGGGTTTTAAATTATATAATATTAATATAAAATATTTATTATTTTTATAATTACAATTTAATTAAGATATACTTTTTATTATTAAGTTAAAATGTTATTTTTTGTTAAAAAAAATTTCATTGTTTTTTCTTCTATTTTCCCTAAGAATAATTTATAAGTTTTTGATTGGTTATTTTTTTACTATTAGATACAAAAATATAAAATATCTTTCAGTTAATTATTAGATAAAATCATCGAAACACAACAAACAAATATAACGAAAAAAAGTTACATTCTATGAATGATAAAAATTTACAAATCTTTTATTTTTCATAGATTGAATTTAGGAAAATTAATTAATAAATTTTACTTACAATTTTTTGGTGAAATTAATCCAAGTACGTGGCAGGAATGTGAATTGCACGCTCTTGAACTCGTATGATATTAAAATTAAAGCCAAAACAAAACAAAAGAGTGGCCACCATAGTCAAAGAGATTTTAAAAATAGATTGTGGAATTTTTTTGACCGCACCCACACGTGTGCCTGTGAATCATTTGATAAGAAAGTCCTATAATTAAGAATAATAAAAATTACTTTCTTTTTTAGGTTCAATTAATGTGGAAAATTTTTATTGATTTTTATATTAATTGCGTGCTTAATAATAGCAGCTTTCTATTATCAATTCTATTGATTAATTAATTAATTAATGCAAAAAGGTTGTTAAAGATATATTATGAGCTTAATTAATTAAGTGGGGTCGAAATTTTTTTCCTGTTAGGCTGGCGAAAAGGTCTATAGAGGATGTATTTCAAGCAAGTGACATAATAATTTCTTTGTTTCTTTTTAATTGTTATTTTAAATTGAATTTTTTATTTTAATTTATTTATCGTTTTCAATTATTAATGAATTTTATTTTTTTATTATATCTTTATTTATATAAAAATAAATTTTAAAAATATATAAAATTAATAATTAGTTAAAAAAATTATTATATGGATAATATAATATTTTATACATATATTAATTATATTTCTTAATATATATATATAACCTTAAAAATGATAATTAAAAGTGAACAGAATGAGTAATATTTTATTGCAAAGGACATCTTAATTACATGTAGTTAGTGATACTATAAATACATGCACTTTAAAACAAAATGCGGCCATTTTCGTCTATTATTCAACAATACACACTGTGATAATATGAAAACGTTTACAAAAATATGCGGCTAGTTTTGTCTCTTTTTCGTCAACAAATTTGTTTTCTTGGTAAGTATTTTTGACTTTGTTATGGTTATACATATATATATAGGGAACTGGTATATCATAATGTAGAAGTGCATAATACAGTGTACGGTCTTATACTCTAGTCACAAGTTAGACATGGAGGTTACTTAGGACAGCCAAGGATTTAAGGAAATTGTAGCAAGTATATCATAATGTAGAAGTGCATAATGTAGAAATGTTCACTGTGCATGGTCTCACGCTCTAGTCACAAGCTAGACATGGAGGTTACCGTACCAAAATGCAAATAGAATTTCACAGAGTTTTTGATGTGCAGAATCCTAATTCCTTAGGCAAGCACAGAGCATACGTTCTGTTACTTAAATAATTGAAAGTGAAAATTGCAGAAGATAAAAGAAACCTTTAAAGAAAATAAATAAAAGACATTAAAACAATAGAGAATATTGAAACTTAAACTTACAAGAGTTTGTTATATAAAAAGTCCTTTATATTCCAAGTAAAGGGAGATACAATGGTTCAAATATTCAAAACGCAGAGGTTTACAGAAATCTCTTTATACATATATATATATATTTTTGTTACTGGAGAATTATAAATTTCTTAAGAAATCTTTCAGAAAGTAGAGAGGAAGAAGGAGATAGAAGGAGTCTTTCCTAAAATTTTCTTTTGTCAAAAAGTTCTCCCCCTTCTTAGTAAGAGGAGGGTTCTTTATATAGAGGACGATGGCCTTGTAAGCATATGGAGAATAGGACGAGTGGGGTACAGAGGAGAGTGAATTATGGAAGGAATTAGGGTGACTTATTTTATTGCCTGCCAACTATCTTTCACAACCACCACCATGTGACTTGAAATAATTATCGATTATTTTGTCCTGATAGTGGAAAGTGGGTCCCCAACCTTTAGGGGGAATAGAGAGAAGTGGGGTGGCAGCTGAAGGTGGAGTCGAGTATTTGACATAATAGTTGAATTTTCCTTAAGGCTGTCCGAGAATGTCCCATTCAGGAGAAGAATAAGTTCCTGCCAAAAGGAAAATATATTAAAATACTTTTTTTTTTATTTTACCCTAACTTTGGCATGGGTCGCCTTATACAAGGTTTTCAACCCATCGGGCTTAAAATTACAACTACAGACATATATTTACAAAGAAAATATTTACAAATAAAAAGGTCCTATAAGCTTTTGGGCTATGGGCCTTTGGGCTTAATAGGAGAGAGAATCCCAAAACAATCATCCTCATTGTCATTACCCAAATCGACTAAAGGTTCTGAGTTTTCGGAGCTACTGGATAGCGCTGCAGAGGAAGAGGCTTCAGATTGAAGGAGCTGCTGCATAGTCTTGAAATATTCTTCTTTAGTTTTGGTAGCTGCAAAGAGGGCACTAGCATGGGACTTTTGAGCCAGAAAGGAAGTTTGTGCCAAGTTCTGATTCAGAAGATCCAAGGAAACTTTATTGTTGGAGCCAAGAGGAGACAGCAGATTGGGAGATCTTATCTGTTTTATTATAAGAGTTCCACCATTTGATCTTGAATCTTCTCTGAAGAACTATAATATCATTGTTAGAACAAAATTCGAGGTACCATTGAGTTACCCAAGGGATAAAGAATTTAGAGCAATAGAAGGTGAATTTCTTTTCAAGTTGGGAAGGTCTATAATAGGAGCAAAAAAGTCAAAACCCTGACGAATTTCAAAGGGAAGAATATCAGGGATTGGTCCATAGTTATTCCACCATCTGGCGAACCATGCAGGAAACTCAGAAATATTAGCATGATCACTTAGGAAGAATAGCCATGAATGGGTATTAAAATGGTTTTGGATAAGGAAGGTGTTAAACTATGCTTGTTCATAATCCCAATATGAGTATGTACGGAAGAAGTCTAACTTTACTGAGAAGTTTACAGGGAAAGTTTTGGGTTTAAAGAGTTCTTGTCCCCAAGCAGAAGGGTGGAGGACTTTAAGAATTTTGCAGGTTGAGTAAGAAGGTTTGGGGTATCCTTTATGGTAGAAGTGTTTGAATTCTGCAGAATCAGTAACTTCCAAAATAGTTTGATAATATTCTTGGGGTTTTGAAAGATCCCAAGGTTTGAAAAACCAATTTGGAGGAAAATGATTTTGCATAGTAAAAAATGGGTCTTTACTAAAAAATCCATTTTCTATAGTCAAAATGTTTTGAATAGAGTTCTTTATAAGAAAATTAGAAGAAGTTTTTGATTATGTACAGACAACCTGTGAACTACTTGGAGTAGCCACAACTTTTAAATCTTCTTGAGAAATGGTTTTTTAAGAGGAAGAAAATTCACCTTTCTCAATTTTAGAAATAGGAAGAGGAGCCTTATTAAGTATACCTTTGTCTGAAGGGATGATTGTCTGGTTTGCTTCTGGAGCTGAAGGAAGAGGGATAAGAGTATTTTGGATAACTTTAAGGAGTTTCGGGGTGTTGGAGATAGAATTAATCCATTACTGAATCTGGGTTATTTTGTTAGAATCATTTGATTCTTCTTGGTTTACTATATCAAACCATGATTTTATGGGTTTAAAAGTGGAGGGAAGAGGAGGATCAGGCTTGTCAGCCTTTTCTTTCTTTATTTTTCTGGGCATCTTTATCTATTTTGTAAAAATTCTCTCATCAGAAATTCTGGCGAAGAATTTGATTCTCTTTTTATATATTATATATCAAAATAAAAAATACTAACTATAGCTTGCCATCTTGCAAAAATTTGTTTTGAAGCAATATTTTGAACATCTTTTTATAAAACATCTTTTGCAGATTTGCAATCAACACGAAGCAAAAAAATTTTATTTAGTAAATCATATTGAAACTTTGTGATGCACATAACAATGGAAAAAATTTCTTTTTTAATGGTAGAATAGTTTTTTTGAGTATCATTCCAATGACCCGAAGTATACTGGACTACAACTTCTTTACTATTCTGAACTTGTTTGAGAATCCCCCTATATCCAAGATCACTAGCATTTATTTCTACAATCTTAGGAAGACTAGGATTAGCTAAGTGGAGACAGGGAATATTAAGAATAAATTTCTTTACGTGTTGGACTGTTCTGGTATGTTCATCAGTCTAGGGAACAGGGTTCTTCTTTAGTCTATCATGCAGAGGTTTTGCTATCCTGTTTATATTGGGATAGAAATCTAATATATAATTTAGGCTTCCTAAAAACCTTTGAAGCTGAGTTTTGTCAAGAATCCTATCAGGGAATTTATTTCCAAATTCTAAGGTTCTTTCTATAGGGACAATGGTTCCACAACATATATAGCGTCCTAAGAATCTAACTCTATTTTTAGAAAAGAGATATCTTTTTTTCTAAAAAAATAAGACCATTATTCTTAACAATGCAGAAAAAGTATTAAGGTGCTTGAAGTGTTGGTCAATAGATTTAGAGAAGATAAGAACATCATCTATGTAAACAATATAGAATTCAGAATAGGGATTGAATATGTCATTCATTATTCTTTGAAATTCTGAAGGAGCATTCTTTAAACCAAATGGCATGACATTCCACTCGTATTGACCAAATGGGACAGTAAAAGTAGTTTGTAATAATGATCTTTATGAATTTGTATTTGCTAAAATCTTGATTTCATATCAAACTTTGAAAATACAAAAGCATAATGAAGTTTTGAAGAAGATCTTTTTTATTAGGAATAGGATACCTTATCTATTGGAGGGTTGTGTTTAGAGGTTTATAATTTATGTCAAGTCTCGGAGTACCTCTTTCTATTTCAGAAGCTTTATTAACATAGAAAGCAGCACAGCTCTAAGGGGACTTGGATTTTGAGATCAATCCTTTGGACTCGAGGTCCTGGATTTCTCTTCTGCAGTGCTATTCCAATTTAGCATTCATTTGAATTGGTTTAGCCTTAGTAGGGATTTTTTTTTCATCAAATCCTAGTTCATAAGGCAGATCAACAATATGTCCTTTTCTATTCCAGAAAGCATTTGGTAAATCAGAACAAATTTCAATTTTCATATAATCAAAAAGAGAAGAAATTTTATATTTTAAAACATCAGACTTTAATTGTTGTTCAATTTTTTGAGAATAAACATTTTACTTTAAATCATGTAGATCAGTTTCTTTTCCTTTAATCAGGAGATTTATTTCATTTTTATAAATGGAGTGAGCTTTTAACCAGATTGAGTTGCCTGGTTCTAGGCTTTTCAAGAAAGGGAAAAGATATGAGAACTTTATCATCTTTATAATCAATAGAATGGTGATTGACAAAATAGGGGGTAATTAAGTTAATGAATGGTATTCCTAAAATCACCGTGTAATGCATGTCAGAAACAAGGAGAAAGAAAGTTTTTAATAAGAAATCACTATTTAAAACACTAGCTTCTATTTTTCCTTCAATGTTCATTTTTGAACTGTTGGCAGAAGAAAGTGTTTCAGTAGTTTTTTCTTGAAAATGTTTTGGAACAACATGAGTCTTTAAACAATTTAAATCAGCTCCGGTATCAAACAGAGCTATAGTGTCAATATGAAAATTTTTATCAAACACAATGGTAAGCTTTATGATATATTTTCTTGAAGTGACTTTATTAAGAGCATAGAGGAAATCTACTGGAATTTTATCGAGGTTAGCTAAGGACTGAGGTTCTAGGTTCTTAGTTTCATCACTATCACTAGAGTTTTCAACAAGTTTAGTGACAAGAAAGTGGATTAGGTCAGAATCCTTTTGCTGTTTTTCTTTAAGTTGCTTTATATCTGACTTTATGGTTTTTATCTCTCCCTGAAGTTCCTAAAATTCTCCTATTGGTCTTTTTCCTTGCTTTGTTCTTCCTAGGATGGTAGTCAGGTCATGCATACCTATACTGGTGGAAGGTAGCTCTGGATTTTTAAGCTTAGGGTCTTTTTCTAAGGAGTGCCTTAATTATTTTAGATATTTTTTCTAAACATCAGGATCATTTATGTGTTGGATGACATCTAGAATTAAGGTTTGTTCTTTGGTTAGCATATTAATATACTTCCTTGAAGAGACAGAGCAGGTATCTATATCGGAGGAAGAAGAGGAGGCTATTTTGTCTGTCTGAAGATTTTCCAAGAAATTTATAGAATTAGTTTCAGACTCAGACTCAGAAGTTTATATAAGAAGGGCAAAAAGCTTTTCTAGGTTCTTTTCTTCTAGATTTAATTCTTGAACTTTCCTAGAGATACGACAATACTTAGAGATATGACCCTTTTTACCACATTTATAGCAGGTAACATCTTTGAGATTGGTTTTCTGAGTTTTAGAAGAAGAGGCTTTATGTTTGATGATTTTTTATGAGGTTTTTTGTAATAAGGTTCTTCAGATTCCTTTTTCTTTAAGAATTTCTTATAATTTTAGGAAAATCTCTTAGATGAAGGTTTCAAAGACTTCTTACTGCAATCACTTTTACAAGAATTGTTCTGGGTATAACTATAGTCAAACTATTTACAGAAAGATCCTAATTCTTTTTTGGACCTTTTTAGTTCCCATTTTAAATGTTTTTGGAGTTTTAAGTCCCGACAGATCTTAAGACCTTCCTTCTGGGTAGTACTGATAAGTTCACCATAGGTAAGCTTATCGTAGGGAATGATATGAGATCCTGTAGACTATCTAATGGTATTTCTAACTCTTTCTCCTAGAAGGGTAGGGAGACCTATAAGGAATTTTTCTTTCCAGAAGGGCTAGTTAGAATCTTCTCTGAGCATGACTCTAGTAAGGAAAGTCGATCTATACCATTAGAAATCACTTAGATTTTTGCATCTGAGATTAGACAGGAGATTAGCATTTTTATATTTAAGATGGGAAGAATCTCCAATGAAATGGAGTGCTATGGTCAATATGAGGGTAGAGCAGCATCTTGAATGGGGCTTCCTGATTGATCTAGAATGGGTGTATTATCATCATTTTTTTGAATAGCATGAAGGATATCTAGTTGTTGGGGCTTAGTGAGATGAAAATCCCACCATCCTTTCAATTGTCCAAAAAATTCAGCTATAATAAGTTCAACGATAGATCTATCAGAAGTTCCTGTTTAGGCTTTATAGGCATTAAAGGCCATAGTCATTTATTGGAGAAGACTAAGGATCTAATATTCAGACATGCCATCGATGTTCCATTCATATATGGAATTGGCACTGAACTTAGATTGGATAAGCATATTAGGCTGAGAACTTATTTTAAGTTCTGGCAATCTAGACTGAATATAAGCAGGATTGGAAGAATGAAGAATGATAGGCCAAAGAATTTTTGCTATCTTAGGAGACTGTTCCTGAAAATCACCATCTTCAGAAGAGGTTTCTATATCTTTATTGAGAACACTAATACTTTGATTAACAGATTATGCAGAGTCGAGAATAACTTGTCCCGAAGTTCCACTAAAAGAAGGACTGACTTTACTAAGCTGTTGTCTAACGGCTTCTAGGAATTCAGACCTATTACTTTTAATTTCTTATTGAGCACTGGATGATATTTGAAAGGGTTTAAAAATGGGATTTTTAAGTTTTTCAGAAGGAACAGAGATAGAAGGTTCCATAGACTTTTGGGATCTGTTTTCTAACCTAGACAACTATTTACCTATGCTATTAAGGTGAGCATTGGTGAAGTTGTTTTGAACTATTATATTTTTTAGGTTTTGAGAATCACTATCCTGAGGCTTTTTATAGGGGCTGGCATCAATAGTGTCATTTTCTACAGAGATCTTTATTTGCCTAAGAGGAGGATGATCAGAGTCAATTTCCTGACCATTAGCTGTTTCCCAAATACTTTTCTTATTCTTAATAGTGACAAGATGAAGAACTTTAAAAGGATATGAAATATTATTTTCTGATGCGTATATTTCAAACCATTCAAAAAATAATATATTTACTTTATTCTTATAAACAAAATCATAAAATTCCTTTTGAATACTTTCTCTTATATGTAGAAAATTTGTAAAGAACCATGTTCTTATTTTCAAATTATAAAATGCATAAAAGTCTTTATGTAAAGATTCTTTATTATGAAGAAATTCTTTATCTAAAACATTCAATTCATGTGCAATGTTTTCTGTTATAGCTGAAGCAGTAGGAGAAGCAGGAGGAGAAGGGGATTTAGCTTCTATTTGAGGGTCGGTGTAGACTGCTCTAGCCACATTGGTACTATCATCTACGTTTCTGAGTGGAGATGAAGGGAGATCAGAGGTGGAATATCTAGCTGGGATATTATATGGTAGGTTTATGATGGGAGGTAGATTTGGATGTAGATCTTCTTGGTTTATGAAAGGTATTTCTATAGTTCTAGGAGGGTTTTGTGGTAGTTCTCTGTGGTACGAGAGATTTATTACAGAGGGTATTTGAGATAATCTTCCCAGATCAATAGATTATGTTGATGAGGTAACTGAAAATTTAGAACTGGATGATGCAGATCTATCAAAATTGAGTTTCACTGTACCATCTTGGAACTGGGTGATATTCTTTATTTGGGTGTTTAGAGGTTGAGGCTCAGGTTTTTCTAGTTCTGGATTTGCTGCATTTTCCAAGATCCATTCTTGAGGAAGGGTTATTTGGTTCCATTGGATGGGTTTAGGGATAACGACATTGGCTTTAGTCATATCTATTTGAAGCAAAAGTGTTTCTCCCTTTTTACTATGAAATCGACTCTTAGTGTTAAAAGCAGACATTATGGCTTTATAATGAACTTTAAATATTAATGCAGTTGGGATAGATCCATCGTCCATTTTGTAACTATGGGTTTGGATTTGTAAAACCAAAGACTTTAAAAGATTTATATCATTAAGAGAAATAGTGAAGTTTGGATAACAGTCAAATGATATAGGACCTTTACAGAGACTGGATTTTATAGTTCCTAAGAGAGAGTCTTCAAAGTTCCTAAACCTCATATCTCTAAGATCTGCAAGGACATAAGTATTAAGACCTTCTCTGTTTAGGGGTTTAATGCCAACTTGAACAAGACCAATATGGATGTAACGGAAACCTTTTGCTTTATGTTTATCTACAAAAGAGGAAGAAAGAAGCTTTATCTCATTTTTTGCTTTATTAAGTTCTATATCCCTTTCTTCAGTTTTAATAATATAGTCAGATTTGAAAAGGTTCAACCTAAGAGTCTTATAGATGTGATCTTTATAGTGTTGTGTGAGCTTAAAGTCATCTATGCATTTATCAAAGTCCTCTATAGTAATCTCATCACTGCTAATAATATTCTTTTGAACTTTAGCAGAAGAGGAGGCAGAGGAAGAAGAAGAAGAAGTGGTTCTTCCAAATAGTGGATTCATGGTAGAACAAGGATTACAGATCAGAGTATACACTTACAACTCACTGGCTAAACCAACGGATTTACAACCTCTCAGGGACAAACAACTGGGACCACCTGTGACCAAAAGACTTAGTGTAAAATCTACCCAGTAAACATTGTTCCAATCAAGAAAACAGTAAATAAAAGAGACACTCTCTCCCCCCAGGCTCTGATATATATATATATATATATATATATATATATATATATATATATATATATATATATTTGTTAATTTATTTTTTAAATTTGTAATTTAATTATTTAAACACCTTAATTTATTAAAAATAAAATTTATCAATACTTTTCATTATAAGTTAAAATATTTAAATAATATTTTTATAAGTTAAAAATTAAGCTATTTAAATAATTAAATTAAACAAAAAAATTTATAAATTAAATTTTTTTAAAATTAAAGTATCAAAATAATTAATTCATAAACTGAAAAAGTTAAGCTAATGAAACATTTCAAATTTAAGAAATTGCAGATGCACTAAGTTGTTCAAGAATAAAATTCAAAAATTATTTTAAAATAAAAGTAAATGACAATTTTTTTATACAACCAATTCCTCCTACCTTTCTTAAACTACTAGTAAATAATGAAATTAAATAATTTTAACCTTTTAAAATCTCTCAAGGGTGCATTTGAATCAGAGTTAAAAGAAGGGTAAATATTACTCCTTTAATACATTAACCCCTTTTAATTCTGTTTGGCAAATTTTAGACAATCAAAGTTAAATTGTTAATCCCCTTAATAGTTAATGTTATTTATATGTATTTTTATTAATTTAGTTGGGGGTAGGGTAAAGGTCTATAAAAAAAATTTATTGAAAAAATACATATTTTTCATTGTTTTTTCATTTTATTCTTATTTATAAATTACTTATCTTCTCAATTTTTTATATTAACAAAATATAAATCAAATTCATAAAAAAATATATAAATCAATTTATTTATTTTTATTATTTCTAGTTTAATTGTTACAAGTTTTTTTTTTTAAATTTTTTATTTTATTTTGTATTATTTATATTCTATAATATTTGTACAATTTTTTGTGTGTAAAAATTTTATAAAATATATTATGTAACTTTATCTTTCTAAAAATTTATAATTATTTAATATTTTAAAAAATAATTTAATTATTTAAGAATTTATTTATTTATTTTTATTATCTTAATTGTTTCATATATATCAACAGTATTTTTTAAAAAATTAACTACGCAGCTTTTACATTACCCTTTATTTATCAAACAATATTAACAATAAAATTATTACACATGTAACTGTTACTCCCTTAATAGTTACACATATAATTATTACTTTCCATTTTTTTAACCCCAATCCAAACGCATCCCAATTGTTATAGGAATACAAAAGACAACAATATCTTTATATACTAACAAACAATTAAAATTTAATATTTAATTAAAGTGATAAAAATTAAAACCTAATAACACATTAGTGAACCCTAAATGACACATGAGTGAACCCTAATGGCAAATAGATGAACCTTAAATGACTTTTTGTATTTTTATAGCACTTGAGAGAGATTTTAAAAGGTCAAAATTCTTTTATTTCATTAATTGCTAATAGGTTAAAAAGTTGAGATAGGAGGAATTCTTTTATATGTGTGTGTATATATATATATATATATATTGTTAAACTTTAAAGTTATTAAGTCTAAAATTTGATAAATATTCATTTTTATAATTCAACATTCACTGCTAAATGTTTATGTGTTGAGTTATCAAAATTCATAATTTTTTTCTATATAAATATAAAAAATTTTATTTTAAAATACACATATTTTATTTTATATAAAACACTCTAATTCTAATATATCTAAAATATTACTTGTTTTTTTCATAAAAAATTATGTCTTTTATTCTAACTAAAACATTTTTTTCAATTTTTTCTATTATTTTATTTTATTTATTCAATTATTTTTAATATATATATATATATATATATATACTCCTAATAAAAAATAATAAAATAAAATCGTTACAATAAATTTTTAAGTTTTTATTTTTATATTTAACTAAATTATGTTTTTATTTATTAAAATTATTTAATTAATTATTTTGAAATGTATAATCCGTGGTAAGCATGAATTAATGACTAGTTAATAATAAAAAGAAATCTTGAATTTTTAGACTTCTCCCCATGTGTTGCTTTTATGGATTAATACTTTGAACTTTCATTTATTTGATACCCAAAATTCTACTAATGAAAATGATTTGGAAGGAATGTCTTAATTATAATTAGTATATCTCTAGAAGCACAACCATAGAGGTTGACGGTTTGGGTATGATTAATAATTAATTTTATAATTCATGCCTAAGAATAATAGCTTTCCACTATCAAATCCTGTTGATTAATTAAATAATTAACAAAAAGATTTGTTAAATATAATATATATTCAGTCGTGTTAGTGACGGTGTTTTATTGGGGGGGACAAAACACAAAGTGATCAATGCATCTATACTAAGAAAATTGACGTTGATTTCGTCCTTAGTCAACAATGAGTTAGATTCATAATGATTTGATGCATCAAGGAGACATCAATTTCACAACAATATATATATATATATATATATATATATATATATATATATATATATTTTTTTTTTTTTTCCACTATGGTTAAATCTCACCAACATGTTTTATTAGAATAAATTAATTTAACATCAATAAATTAAAAAAAAAAAATCATATATTACTTTCAAATTTGCCCGATGCTTTCTGTAAAAAAAAAATCGTTCGAATTCATTCACTGTAAATATATATTTTTTTTATGTGAAATTTGTATTCTAAAATTATTAAGTTATTTTATTAAATTTGTAATCCTTATTCAACAGAGTGATTTTGGTGGGCAGTTTTTGTCTACTTTAATAAAAGACACATTGAACCACGTCAAAGAATATAATGGAGGATTATTCGAAGTTGTTTACTATAATTAAAAGTTTGAAAATAATGGATTAAAGAATGATAACTTTTTGTACCTTTCTGCCCAAAATTTCAACACTTCCGTGCTTATTAGATTCTGCCACAGTTTTCCGTCCTCGTGTTGCCGTAATGGTAACATATTTCACCTTTTTTTTTTTGAAATGATTTACATAGGAGTGGGCCGCTTAAAAAAATTAGAAAAAATTAATAAAAAAAATTGCCTGGGTAATTTTATCCAAAAAAATATTAAAAATGCAGGCCGCGTGTCAGGACTTTTGTTTTTTTGAACAACAATATTTCACCATATTCATGCATGTTATGATCCTGTCATTGAACGTACGGTGGCTTAAGACGGGAATCTTGGGTCTACTAAACTCTCAATTAAATTTCAAAACAATAAAAGAAGAACCAATTTTCTAATACATTTAATTTTTCCACAATTCTGTAGCTAGCCATTTGTCTTGTCAATTACAAAAATAATACTTTTGTGAAAAGTATTTTGTAATGGTTGGACTTAGTTTGCATTATATTAGCATGAACAAAGGAAGTTATTACCTACTCACAATGACGGTTGGAATTAACTGTTAAAAAGTGTTTTTTTTTTAAATATTTTAATTTTAAACTATAATATATCCGATCATATTAAATTAGTTATTAAATTTTTTTATTTTTATTTTTATAATTTTATTTAAATTGAATTGAATGAATAAAAATAAGTGAATTTTAAATACTAGTATTTTACACTTAATCATGTAAATTTTTTTTTATAATAGAAGTGGGCAAGAGCAAAACAAGGCAATGAAAAGGTGTTGAAGCTGGGAGACGAAATAGGCCGGGCTAAGTTTGACCCGAGTGAGGAAATACTAATGATCCGAAAACGGGCCGTGGCCCATTATCTGGTCATGGCTCTTCTAGTACAACAGTTAGCGAAATGCTTCGCCCGAAAAGAGGATTTTAATGACATTCTGATTACTTGGTGCATTTTTTACCTTTTTATTGGTCTTCGTTCCGTATAGCCTTTTTAACTCAAGGATCAATTCTTACTGTTGGTTATTTACATAAATACATATATATAAAAAATTTTTTTTTAAAGACTTTAAAAAATGTGGTTAACTTTCTAAACTATTTTTTTTTAACTTTTTTTTTTTAAATATAATCCACTCCCCTTATCATACTTATTTTTAGGGTTGTTTTTTTTCCTTTTTATTGATTTTTTCAATTTTTTTACTTTATATATTTTTTTAATATTTTTTTTTCTTTTTTTTAACAATTTTTTTGCTTTATATTGTTTTCATCTATTTTTTCTCAATATTTTTTTACTCAACATTTTTTTTTCTATTTTTATAATATTATATATATTTTTTCTCAATATTTTTTTTCTAATGTCTTCATTTTTTCTCAACATTTTTTTATTTTTAAGGTACTACCTTTATTTTATTTTTAATATTTTTTTTGTTCAATATTTTTTTCTCTTAAGATTTTTTTAAATAAATAATTATTAACTAAATATCTTCAATTATTGTTAAACCAAGTAATAAATAACTTCAAATGTTGTAGTAACAATAAATAAATTAAAAAAAATTCTCATTTTATATTCTTAAAGATTAAGGATTTTATTTTATTTTTACTTTAATTTCTTTATTAAAATGTCTAACAACTTTTTTTCTAAAAAAAAATTATTTCATCATCAATATGTAACAAGTTTACAATACTTATGATGTATATTTGTAACACAAACAAAAAAAACACAAAAAAAAAAAAAATCAACAAATCAAAACAACTAAAAACAATTAAAAACAATAACTGAACAACAGAACAACAAAAATCATCAACAAAATTTTACAATCATTGATTATTGTTGATTTACAGTTGTTGATTTTTGTCATTGTTTTTAAATTATTTTTTCATTATTAATGACAAAATTAAGGCTATAAATAATTTTTTTACTTTTATTAGTATTAATGATAAAAATAATAATTTTTTTTGACATATTTCATAATTTTTATTGTTTTTTGTTGTTATTTTTCATTTTTAACAAATATCAACAAATATAAATAAACAAAAACAACAAAAATAATTAAAAACAACAACTGAAACAACACAAATCAACTAAAACCAACAAAATCAACAAAATTTTACAGTTGTTGATTGTTATTAATTTTTTTTTTCAATTTTTTCATCATTAATAATAAAATTAAGATCATAAATATAATTTTTAATTTTAATAGAATTAATAATAAAATTAATAATTTATTTAATATATTTTATAATATTTTATTATTTTTATTGAAAAAATAATTATTAAATATTATGGGTAATTTTTACTTTAATTAGTTTAATTCTAAATTCTAAATAATTATGAAAAAAAATTATTAAAAATTATGGATAATTTTTAATTTAATTAATTTAATTTTTATATTTCAAATAATAGTAAGTTTTAAAATTAAAAAATTGTTATATTAAATATAAAATTAAATTATTTAAAATATACAAATCAAATAAATATATATAATAAATTTAAATTAAAAAATGATTTTAAAAATAATACATAGATAAAAAAAATTATAGAAAAAGAAAACACACAAAAACACCAAAATTTGGGATATTTTAAAAAAAAAAAATCTCAAACTCTCGGAAAAAAAAAGAAAGTAAACTAAATAGAAATGAATGAAAAAACATGATCATGCCACAAAGGAAGTAAACGGCGTTGACTAGGCCCATATTTGATATGAATCCATTCTTATATTTACTTATTGTATGTCTTTTCATCTTTGTTCCATATTAGCCAATTCGCGGGCTAAAGTAGCAATTTTTCCTTTAAATTTGAATGCAATAGTTTGGGTGTAATTAGCCGAGCCAAACCAAATTTTGGCCAGTTGCCGAGCTCACTATTCTATTCAATGTTCACTAACTATCTGTAAGCTTAAACAAAATTAAAAAAATATAAATTATAAATTAAAATTATATATTAAAAATAAAAAATATAATATTTATTATATAAATTACAATATATTTAATAAAATTATGATTTTATTCTAATAATATATTTTTAAAATATTTTTGACAATATGAATTTATATATTATATATTTAAAATTAAATTATTAAATATTAAAATTACGAGCTGACTTATAAATTTTTATTCGAGCTTGTTCGCGAGTTTTACAAGTCAAATTTTGGTATAACTTGAGCTCAGCTCGATTGTTAAACGAGTTTCAATATACGAATTCGAAACGATTTTTTATTAAGTCGAATATTAAATTACTCGCAAGTGGCTCTGATCATTTACACCCCTAACAATAGTAAATTAGTTTAGAAATAAACTTTTTGAACAATTATCACATCAACTTGGCAAATATTGTCAAGTATCCGAAATTGGCTATTTGGAAAAGTTCAATCAATCTAAAACAATGTTTTTTTTTTTTTTAACTAATTCATCCCAAAAGCTTTATACATTGACTAATTAGGTGTAATTTATCAAATTTTAAAATATGTAAGACACGAATTAGTAAAAATTAAATTAAAAATTTTTATTTTTTGGAAATTAATATTCAATTTAAAAAGAAATTAATTAACTAAAAAATAGAATATAAAAAATATAATTGATATTCAAATATTTTTTACATGAATTTAAATTAAAATGATTATTTTTTTTAAACTAAAAACTAAAAAATTAAGTTGCTTCTATTTAACTTTTCAATTATAATCAAATTGTGATCATGTATAACAAATATTATTTTTAAAATTTTTAATTTCTATATATTCAGTTATTTGAGAAAAAATTTATAGAAATTCTCAATTTATAAAACTTTAACAATTTCATTTCTAAAATTATGTGCCTTACATATTTTAAAATTTGATATAAACTGAACCAAAATACTACTTATAAAATATTTTAGATTAATTAATTAACAATAATAAATTTCAGTCAATTTAATTTTATTATTTTATCATAAAAAGCACATCTTCCACACTTTTTATGTGGGTAGGTTACCTCACTATCTTTTTTTATTATCTTTACTCAAAGTATTTTATATATTAATTATTAAATTCAATTTATATCACATTCACAAATATATAAGATGCAAAATTTTAATAATTAACTTTTTTAAAAAATTTTAAATAAGAACTATTTCTAATATTTTTTTATATATATTTAAAGTTCTAATGTTTTCAATCTCTTATTTTTACTCATATACTATTTTTTATATCCCTAAATATCTATGATTGAAAAATTTTAAATTTAAAATAATTGATAATTTTGATTTAGTTTTTAGTGAACAATTGAGAAGTTGAGCAGATGCAATTTTATTTTTTATTTTGAAATTTTAAATATTTGATAATTTTAATTTAATTTTTAGTAAAAAATTATATTTTTATTTTTTTAATTTTCTCCATTTTTTATGTGGGTGTATGATTTAGATTAAACTAAATTAAAATTTTAAAAATAAAATTTTATGATTTACCTATAGTTAATTTTTTTTAATATTCTCAATCTTTTATTTTTACTCACATACTTTTATATGTCTTAATTTCTATTTAATAATTTTTAAAACCACAATAATAATTATTTAATTATATATATGAGTACTATTTAATCGTAATAAAAAATTTAAATAGATGGAACTTCAATTTTTACTTTTTAATTAAACATTTAAATAGATGAAACTTAAATTTTTACTTTTCAATTTTAAAAAATAATATATTATTTTAATTTAAAATTATGTAAAAAATCAAAAAGTTATATTTTTCTATATATGAAATTTTTTATTTTATTTATTTTTAAACATAACATAATTCCTAAAAAATAAAAATTTTAAATTTAAATTTTTACCAAGTCATATTTTGCATATTTTAAAATTTGAAAAATTGGATCTAATTAGTCAACATATAAAAGTTTTAGGGTGAATTAATTAAAAAAAATTATTTTTGGTTAAATTGAACATTTCTGAAAAACTCATTTGTGTTAATTTGGCCAAATTTATTAAGTTAGTGGGGGTAATTGGCCAAAAAGTTAATTGCTGGACTAATTGATAATCGTATCCAAATTTTGGAGGCAAATTGATACTTTAGCCGCTAATTCATTGCAATCATGCGTCATTTGGACTATATATATATATATATATATATGCCAATTTTTTATTGTGTTCTAGTGAAATTTGGAGTAGTTTTTTACTTATTAAGAAACTTAATGAGTTTTGATTAACTTTTTAACCAAGAGAGTACGTTAAACTTTAATTTTAGCATGCTTAATTGAACTCGAGAGAGTCTTTAAGTATTTTAAAAAATTACCCTTAACTAAAAGCAATGTCTTTTGTTTGTTAATGTGTTCATGATCATATTGAAATAATGAAACTAAACTTAGGCTCTAAGTTCTAATAATCTTATTTCAATTTACTTTAGTTTGTCATGTTATTTAAATTTAATTTCTCTTTTTTCGATTTACTAGCTAAGATATTAAGTAAAAGTATTGGTATTCAATATACAATCCTCGTGGGAAATATAACTCTTTATACTGCAATCACGATCCGTGCACTTGCGGGTTTTGAACACAACAAGTTTTTGGCGCCTTTGCCAGGGATTGGAAATATTGATATTAATTCAATTTTTACTTTTCTTAGAATAGTATTTTTTTCTTCTATATCTTACTTGCTTTGTTTATTGATTTTTTAGGAGATTTTCTAGTTTATGAACACTTGATCTTAAGGAATAAATTTAGAGAAGATCAATCTTGAAATTGACAAGTCATGCAAAAAGAATCGAAAGGAAAAGTGCGCAAAAGACAAGAAAATAATGACTGAAGATCAAGTTGGAAATCATGCTCTTCAAGTGTACATAATGCCTAACCTAGGAAATAACCTAAGTAGTATTGTGAGGCCAAGCATGGATGCTAACACCTTTGAGATCAAACCAGCTATTATTCAAATGATTTAACAATTCCAATTTGAAGGTCTCCCAAGTGAGATGCTAACACCTATTTAGCTTAGTTTTTAGAGATTTATGACACTTTTAAGATGAATGGGGTTAGTCCAGATGCAATAAAACTTAAATTATTCCTTTTCTTTTTGAGGGATAAAGCTAAGTTGTGGTTACACTCTCTCACACCACAGTCCATCACCTCTTGGGATTTACTATTAAAGGCATTTTTAGGTAAGTATTTTCCACCCAGTAAGACAATGAAGTTTAGATAAGTGATCACAAGCTTCACTTAATACAATGGTAAATCTTTATACAAAGCTTGGGAGAGGTTCAAAGACTTACAATGTCTAAGCCTTCATCATGGAGTTCCACAATGGCTACTCATTCAGACTTTCTTCTAAGTACTCATTGAGCCAATGAGGATTACCATAGATGCTACAGCTCAAGACTCATTCATGAGTAAGACACCCGATAATGCATACAATCTACTTGAGACTATTGCATCTAATAATTATCAATGGCATGGAGAATGAAGCACACCAAAGAGAGTTGTGGGAATGCATGAGGTTGGTGGTTGGAACCCTCTAAATGCAAAGATTGACATACTTATAAAGAAATTAGAGGCTTCAACAAAGGTTTCTAATCCAATGGCTATCTATTCTTGTGAATATTGTGGAGGTTGTCACTCAACTTTAGAGTGTCAAAGGAATTTTTACTCTTAAGATCCTTTAATTGAGCAACTCAATGCTTTGAACAATTTTTAAAAAGGATAAGGGCATCCATACTCCAACACATACAATTCGGTATGGCGGAATCACCCTGTTGACCATTTGCATGATCAAACTCCTAATTTTGGACTTTGATAAACAATTTAGATTATAATGATTTTATTTAAGTATAAAGGAAGTTGATCAAGTATCAAGATTAATTATTTAATGATTAGAGATAATGTAATACTTCTTGAAAGAGTATTAATATACATTTTGATGAAGTATTTTAACCTATGCAAGTCCCTAATCTTTGAGAAGCAATTATATACCAAAAATATACAATTTTAGACTTATAATGGTCTACTCACAAGCACCTCATGAGTCGACCTTGTACAGTGCTTCTAGAGCTCATCTTTGCTAAAAAGCTCAATGCTCCTCATGAGCTGCCCTCACAATCGTGAGGAGCAAGCTTCAACTCATGAGGGAAGTCCTGATAGCATTCAATGGATATTTTTGAATGCAATGGTTCTCAAACTGACACTCACAAGCTAGGGTTTGCTCTTCATGATCGTGAGCGGCATTCTGACAGAAATAAGTCCAAGATGATTAAAAAATCAATAAGAGATGTTGGAGACATAATCAATGCATCTAATAACCATAATCTAAGTTGTTCATCTATATAAACAACTCCTACAGTTTAATTAAAAGTTTAAGAAACTTGTTTATTCATTATACTTTTTTAAGCATTCAATTAAGCTCTCAAGACTCTCTTTAAATTCACTTTATATTTATGTAACTCTTGTGAGAGTTGGTGAGCATTAGAATAGATACTTTTGTTCTTTAATTTTTTGGGTTTAGAAAATGAGAAGTGAGATTCTATTTTTAAAAAATTAGTTTAAGTGTTTAGCCATCAAAACACTTTGGGAATTTGATTTTTGAGTGAGCCTTCAAAACTTAAATTGTAAGGTTGAAAGAGTGAGCCTCAAACTCATGTGTAATCCCAATCTAGTGAATAAGATTGTGGGGACTAAAAATCCTAACTTGGGGATAAGTTAAGTGGAGACGTAGGATTAATGAGAATCCGAACTCCTTAAATTCTTGTGTTCATCATTCTTCCTTCTCAATATTCTTTTAATTCTTAGAAAGAATTCTTTTAATTTTTGTTTATTGCTTATTTGCCTTATTCAACCCCTCCTCTAAGGAATTTTCACACCCTAACTTCTTATGGTCTAATCAAAGAGGGGTACAAGATTCCAATCAAGGATTCAAGCAACCCCCATCCGGTTTCCAATAAATGAGTACTTTCCATCAACAATATGATAATAAACCTAATCTTGAAGACATGATGGTAAAGTTTCTTAAGGATTAAGAGGAATAAAAGGAAGCTATCAAGAACCTAACTTATTATATGAAGATATTAGAGCATCAAATTACCTCACAAGCTAGTGCTTTAAATTTTTGACAACCAAGTAAACTTCCTAGTTAACTCGAGAACCTAAGAGAGCATGTGAATGCAATAATGCTTCGAATTGGAAACTAACAACTTAAGGTAGGAATCAAAAAGGAAGAGGAGGAAGTTATAAAGAATTTCCACAACGAAGAAAAACATGCTAGGGAATTAAAGAAAGAAGAGATTCCTAAAAATGTCACTCCACTACTACCTTTCCCTTAAAGGCAACAAAGGAGCAATGCAATAATGCTTTAAAATGGAAAGTAACTACCCGAGGTAGGAATTAAAAAGAAAGAGGAAGAAGCTATAAAAAATACATAAGAAGAGGAGAAACAGACTAAGAAGGTCGAAAAGAAGAAAGAAGAAAAAAGGAAAGTACTTAAAAAGACTCCACCATTACCCTTCCCTCAAAGGCAATAAAAATCAAAATTGGATAATCAATTTGAGAAATTCATAAAGGGATTTTAGCATCTCAAGCTCAATATACCAATTTTGGATGTGATCAACACGATGCCTATCTATGCAAAGTTCCTAAAAGACATAATTGCACACAACTGAATATGGGAAGGTCATGAAACCATTCCCATCAATGAAGAGTGCAACACTGTCATTCAAAATAAGCTTCCATAAAAGCTTAAGGATTCAGGGAGTATCACTATTCCTTACACTATTGGGAATGAGTTTATAAGTAAATTTTTGTGTGATTTGGGTGAAAGTGTAAGCATAATTCCTATTTCTTTTTGTAGGTGCCTAAACATTGGTGAGCCAAAATCAACAATGGTGCCACTATAACTAGTAGAGAGATCCATCATCTATCCTTATGGAATTCTAGAAGATGTGCCCATTAAAGTGGGTGATTACTATGTGTCAGGAGATTTTTTCATTCTAGAGATAGAAGAGGATTGTTAAATTCTAATAATTTTACAGTGTTCTTTCCTTACTACTACTGGTGTAATTATTGATGTCAAACATGGAAAAATTACTTTGGAGATAGGAGAAGAAAAAGTGGAGTTTGATGTCTTTAAAAAGCCACAACACTCCCAATCAATGACTTCTTATTTTCGAGTGGATCTAGCTGAGGTTTGTGCTAAAGATGTTCCTTACCAAGTTCCCAAAAATCCACTTAAAACGCACCCCATTTGTGATATTAAGAAGGTGAAAGCAATCAAGAAAGTTAAAAAGAAAAAGGGCCTCTATAGAAAGATACTAAAGAGTGGTGTATTAAGAGTGCTATGAAGGATATGAGTTTTTAGAATTTTTCATTTTCTTTTCAAGTGCCAAATAAGCGAGCTCAAGTGGGGGCGGAATATTCCTTAACCAATCTCCTTAAGTGAAGATCCAACATTAGGGTTAAGCTAATGACCTTAAATTAGCACTATTTTGTTTAAGTTTATTTTTAGTTTGGATTTTATTTTTATTTTTCTTAGTTTTGTTATTCTATTTTATAGGTCATCCAACTTTTGAAGCGAGCATAAAAGGAAGACAAAAGCATACTAGGGAAGTTCTCATTTTCTTTTTCTAATTTCAATATTTTTGTCATTGAGGACAATGTCATAGATAAGTGTGAGGGAGGATGCCAAATGTTCGTATTATATTTTTATGTTTATGTCTGTGTGTTTTATTTATTTTTGCATGTGTATTAGTTAAATTAAAAAATAATATTTTAAAAAAATAATGGTAAGATTCATTAACTTTGAACTCGATTTCTCCATATTTGCTGTGATGCTTGTCCTTAAAACATTTTGTTTTGGTTTTATGAAAAATTGATGCTTGATTGCAATTAAAGAAAAATAGTGTTTGAACTTGCTTTTTAGAACAATTATCAAATTATTGAATGGTTTATTAATTAAGATAGTTGTAAATGGTCATTATGTATGAAAATTTTAGTTTTTATAACCTAAGCATGAACTTGGATATTAAAGTTGAGCATCATTTTGGGAGAGAGTGCATTTTGGTTTATAATTCTAAAAAAAAATCTCTCTTTTCTTTAGAGCAATAATTAAATCTTAATTTTTATGCTCTAAATCTATTACAATACTTTAATTAGAGTATAAATATCCAAAGGACCCACTTGGCAGTATCCTCGCTTAGTAATACGGGGAATGATGGGGATGACTAAGAGTTAGGAGAATTGATTTGAGAGAATAACAAAAAAAAAAGGTGAGATTGAGCGTTAAACTCACTCACCAAGGCAAAAAGAAAAGATGTTGTAATATAAAGCGTAAAATGCATTCACAGCCAAAGTTTTACAGATTTATAGATCTTGAGGTTTTTCTTTTAGGGTCATGTTCATTGGATTTCAAAGAGTTATATGCTTAGGTTATGATTAGTAAATTGTTCATATATGATGTATTTTTGTTCGAATATCATTTTTAGTAAGCAAGTTTCAATCTTGATGTTATCGGGTTGCATATCTTAGAAGTTATAAATCTTTGGTTGTAGTTGAGCTTGTTCTTTAAATTCCAAATTCGATTTTTGCTTAAGAATAAGCAAAGCTTTAGCGCAGGGGAATTCAATGTATGTAATTCTTTATATGTATTTGAATTGAATTTTAATAGATTTTTGAATAAATTATTAGAATAATTGAGTTTAATTAGGAATAATTTTAGATTCATGGTTTTGTTTCGATTTTTGTTTATTTTAGTATAATTCTAGTTTAATTAGGAGTTTTATTTAAGTATTGACTAAGTTTTTCTTTCCTTATAGGAAATTCTAGCAAATTTCCAAAAATGATATGGAGTGGCACGACACCATTTCAGACACGGATTGGCGAAACCATGTAAACCTTTGGAACATGTGTAAGCACTCAATTTCGGGATGAAATTGTGCACAATTGCGATGTAAGCCCCTATGATGAAATTCATTCAAAAATTGAACTTGGTTGTCGATTTTCTAGACTTTAGGGACTAAATTGCAACATTTTTTAGGATTTGATTGCAAATAAGTCAATTTTTAAAGGATTTTTTGGTAATTAAAAGTAAAAAAAATTGGAAATCAAAATTATGAATTTTCGATTGGAAATCCATAATGCAATCCACAATTCCGATCGGAATTATGGATTTTCGATCGAAAATCCATAATTCCGATCGAAAATCCACAATTCCGATCAAAAATCTAGATTTCCGATCGAAAATCCAATTTTTTGATTGGCATTGCACAATGCTGACGCGTAAAAGTGCCATTTTTTTATTTTTTGCATATTTTTTTTATTTTTGTTGATTTTTTCAGTGTTTTAATTGGTTAAAAATTGAATTTTTATTATTAATTTTATTTGAAAAGATTTTGATGCATTCAAAACACGTAACTTTCAAAGATTAAAACCTTATCTTATCAGTCTGTTTTTAAAGATGAGTCTATTCCTCCAAAGGAGGAAGCTAGTACGCGCAGACTCTGCATTTAAAAGCAGAGTCTGCATGCGTGCGTAGGGGGACTTTTTTTTGGAGAGGATTTTTTTTGGGAGATAGACACAAAGACGGAGACTCACACATAAACCCTAAAAATTTAGACGCCACTGAGAACACCCTATGCATAAAAAAAAAACTTCAATTTTTTTTTTCAAAGCTTTTTTATACGGTTCTTTTAAGAAGAATGATTCACCATTGTTTTTTAATTCAAGTCCAAAATCAACAACAACTCAATTTCAACAGTGAAAATCCTAGTCTGAGGGGCTAAAAAAGGCATTTGCATAGCATATAAATCTTCAGTGTTATTTTCTATTTCATTTTTTACTCATTTTTACTATTTTCTGTTTATGATTTTTTCTTTTATTTTCTTGTTATTGTTTTGATTATTTGATTTCACTACTAATCTGATTACTTTTGTGTTTTGTTTTGATGTCTGCATGTGGATTGAGGAGAATATTGCCTATGTTTTGACAAAAAAAAGGTCCATGGAATGCCATGGAAGGTCCTGTGTTATTTTCTAGTAGAATTTAGGATTTTTTTTAATCTTTATTTTGCATTTTGGTATCCTGTGTAGTTTTTTATTTATGGATGTATAATTGTTAAATTTTAGATTTTGTACGTAGTTTGTAATAGCCCCAATAGCAGGAATAGTGAAAGATTTAATTTTCTGCACTTTAAAATTAATTAGTAAAACTAGGTTCACTGGGTAAAATTAATTAAAATTAATGGTGGCTTTAGTTAATTAAGGTTTGTATATAATTAAATTAGGTTTTTTTAGAAATCATATGTGAATATGTTTTGATTTGATTTTGTTATGTTTTTGGACTTTTTATTTGATTTTTGGCCCCAAGCCCACGTTTAGGTCAACCCACTTAATAAATAGGCTTAAAAATGGTTTAGGACTTTAAATAATTAAAATTAACTTAAGCCCATTAGGTTAATTAGATTTTACGCCCACTTAGTTAATTAAAACTTGTTTAGACTTAGATCAGCCCACTTAAATTCATTTTTTTAAAAAAATAAATAGACCTAGTGTAAGCACCCAATTTCGGGATGCAATTGTGCACAATTGCGACGTAAGCCCCTATGATGAAATTTATTCAAAAATTGAACTTAGTTGTTGATTTTCTGATCTTTAAGGACTAAATTGTAATATTTTTTAGGATTTGATTGCAAAAAATCATTTTTTTCAGGGGTCTTTTGGTAATTAAAAGTTATATATATATATATATATATATATATATATATTTAGGATCGGCATTGGTGTAATGGCGACCCGCATTACACAATGCCGACCGGCATTATGTAATACCGATCGGCATTAGACAATGTCGGTCGACATTGCACAGTACTGATGCGCAATAATTTCATTTTTTTTATTTTTTCGTGTATTTTTTCTTATTTTTATCAATTTTTTCAGTGTTTTAATTGGTTAAAAATTCAAATTTTATCCTTATGATTATCTGATAAAGTTTTTTTTTTTTAAACGCAGAAGGCTTTTTTTTTTGAAATCAAAACAAAGGCTATCTGATCATCAGTTCGTTCCTCCTTTGGAGGAAGTTCAATACGCGTAGACTCTGCATTTAAAAGCAGAGTCTGCATGCGTGCATGGAGAGGATTCTTTTTTGGAGAGGTTTTGCTGGGGGGAACTTCTTTTTTTTTTTTCTTCTGGTTTTCGAAAGGATTTTTCTTTCTGAAGAGCTTTTACACCAAAAAAAGGCAGAAACCCTAAAAATCCCAATTTTGGATACTGCCAGTGTCCTTAAACGTAATCAAGTCTGAGTCTAGAATCAACAAACAATTTAATTTCAACGGTGAAAATCCTAATCTGAGGGGTCAAAAAAGAGCATCTGCACAACATCTAAATCTCTAGTGATATTTTTATGTTTCATTTTCACTCTTTTCTATTGTTTTCTTTTTGTGATTTCTCTTTTATTCTATTATTCTTTTTGATTGTTTAATTTCATTACTAATTTGATTACTTTTTTTTTTTTTCTGTTTTGATGTGTGCATGTGGATTGAGGAGGATACCGCCTATATTTGAATTGAACAGAAGGTCCATAGAATGCCATGGACGAACCTGTATTATTTCCTCAATAGCTCTTAGGATTTTTTTTATTTATTATTTTTTCCATTTTTTGTGTTCTGTGTAATTTATTTTAATTTCTGATTGTATAACTATTTAATTTTAATTCTGTAGTAGTTTGTAATAACTTTAATAGTGGGAATAGTGAAAGATTTAAATTTCTACACTTTAAAATTAATTAGTAATTGGGTTCAATTGGGTAAAAATTAATTAAAATTAATGGTGGCTTTAGTTAATTAGGGTTTGTATGTAGTTAAATTAGGTTTTTTTAGAAATCATATGTGAATGTGTGTTTGATTTGATTTTGTTATGTTTTTATGTTTTTTTAATATTTTTTTTGGGTTTTTTTATGTTTTTATGTTTTTTTTTGCCCCAAGCCCACGTTTAGGTCTAACCCACTAAATAAATAGGTTTAAAAATGATTTAGGTTTTTTAAATAATTAAAATCAACATAGGCCCATTAGGTTAATTAGATTTTAGGCCCGGTTAGTTAATTAAAACTTGTTTAGACTTAGCTTAGCCCATTTAATTGCATTTCTTTTAAAATAAATAAACCTAAGCTCACATTTCATTTAAAAATAAATCCAGATTAAGACTTAAGCCCACTAATTTAATTTCTTCTTTAAAATTGAATAAACTTAAACCCATATCTTAAAAAGACTAAAAAATAGATTTAGACTCATTAATTAATAAAATATAGGCCCACTTTTATTCTATTTCACCTGTAAATAAAATGTAGATTTAGCTAACTTATTTAAATAAAATTAACATAGTTTAGACTTAGGGACAACGTAATCTTGAGTGCATTTTTTACTTGTAATTTTATTGACTTGTTGCCTTTTTGGGTAGATGGATGTTAATGAGGGTTTAATAAAATTGCATGTAATTAGAGGACGAAATAATCATTTATAAAATTATTCTAAATGAACACGAGACTAAGAGAAGTTAGTATTCCATATCCAGAATCTCCTGGTTGTGGTGCTAATTTTCTTTTAGAGAATCGAGTACCACCAATCAAATTGTCCTAGTTATTACCATGGGTGGCAACTCCTCATCTCCACGCCATGTCTTTGTGATAGTGGTTAGTGTGTTCTCTAAGGCCCTGAGCCTAAACAGTGTCACGGTTGCTAAAATCTTGGATGCGTGCTAAACCCCGCTGTCTATAGTGGCGACTCCACTGGAGATAAGAGATACTGATTCTACTTGTATTCTTTAGAATTATTTTATTGATTGTTATTTCATTCTTGCATTCATTCTGCATGTCCCTACTAAACCTATGGCGTTGGTTTATGATTCCATGATTCCACTAGCTTCATGGGGTTGTAGATTGGTTAACCATCACTCTTAGCCTTAAATCGGTTCAAGAGAGATTACCGGGCTCATCTGACCAGAGTTTGTAACCCAAGTCCCTAAGGGGGATAATCTTCTCTCAAGTTGGTAAAGGATGCTGGGCCCCTTTGACCTTAGCCCGTAACTCAAAGTCCATAATGGAGAGAATCTTGCTAAAGGAACCTTAACTTTTCATCGGACCCTAACCACATATAATGACCTAGTTACTTCCCTTAGGATCTTCACCTAAAATGCTTGTTTGTTTGAATTTCCATAAGGTATTTCTATTTATAAAAGCCTAGGCCTATACCTTTGAAGCTCATTCAGGCTAATAAGGATTAGGCTAGACCTTTATATTTAGAAATGCTGCTTCTATGCCTTTTCTTTTTAAGAGACTCTTAATATCCCCTGTTGATATGAAGGCCAGGACCAAAAATCCTAGGAAAAGAAACTCGCCATTGAACACATGTGTGGGAGGAATAAGGTTGGAAGGCTTATGCTTGCATGTTGCTTATTAATTGCTTCTTGATACTTGCTACTTGCTAAGTGCTTGCCTGCTACTTATTGCATAACACGTGCATCATGCATACATACAGTCCATGCATCATACTAATACCTTATTTTGCAGGCATCATAGATTCATCTGGGTCTTCTCGTATCTAGGGACGAAGAGGTGGTAGATTGACCAGAGTTGATTTAAGTCCAGAGTCTATAGCTCAAGGCATTCTTCACATACTAGAGAGATTAGAAGGGAGTCCAATTAACCCACTATCCCTAGAAGTTGATTTAGCTCAGATTAAACAGACTGAAATGGAACAACAACCAAAGATGTGGACTTTAGAGGACATTAAGGGAGCTTTGATGGATGGCATGAGAGCTATAATGCAAGATGAACTGAGACAGGCTTTGGCTGGACTAGTGCAACTTATTATGGGACAACCACTTGCTGCTATTATTGAACAACCACCAATTGCCACTGTTGAATAGCCACATGTTATAGGAGCTCCACCTGTTACTCCTCCACCTACTGCTAATAATGCTGGGGGGCAACTTGCTCCTAAAAATGTGCCTGCTACTGATATGAGAATGGAAGATGTTGAAAACTACATGGTAGAAAAGGCGAAGAAAGAGTCACTTAAATTAGTTCAAGACCTTGAGTCCAAGCAGATGCAAGCATTGACTCAGAAAATGTCCAAGATGGAAGAGCTGATTAGAGGACAAGGAATGGGATATTCTTTTGACTTTGATGACATGCTACAATGGAGGGAGATCAACTGCCTAAAAAATTCAAAATGCCTCAACTATAAAAGTTTGATGGGAGAGGAGATCCAAGGATTCATTTGAGTCAATACACCATAACCATGAGCACTACTAAAGCACCATTGTCAGTAGTTGCTAGGCTGTTTGTGTTGTCCTTGGAAGGAATGGTTGTGAACTGGTACCATGGGTTAGAAAAGTCTGTTAGAGCTGACTGGAAGGAATTATGTACTGCATTCTTGAAGCAATATGATTATAACACTCGATTGGAAGTGTCAATTAGGGATTTGGAGTTGACTAAACAAAAATCAAATGAGTCCTTTTCTGATTTCTTAACTCGTTTCATGAATAAAGCAGGGATGATGAAAAACAAGCTTGCTGAGAAGGATCAAGTTAGAATGATAGTCCATAATGTGTCACCTAATTTGGTCAAGAGGTTACAGATGATGATCCTGAAACCTTTGTGGATTTGTATGATTACAAGCTGAGGAAATGGAGAGTGAGAAAAAGAAAACTGTTAGAGGCATAGGAACTCGAAACTACCCAATTGGGGGCATACAATAAGGAAGTACTAGATGAGCTGTAGAAGTGCGTGCAATTCAGCAACCCCAAAGGTTCTCTAACTTCAACCAACCACTCTCTAAAATCCTAGAGAGGCTAATCCAAAAAGGCCTGCTCTGATCCTTAATCTTTTCTAAACCCCTGAATCTAAATCTTCCTGGCTATGATCCAAACAGTTACTGTAAATTCCACCAAGCTGCTGGCCATCCCACAGACAATTATATTCACCTAAAACATGAGATCCAAAACCTGATAGACTCCGAAAAAATCACCGACCCTGAGAAATCCAACTCTAACCCAAACACCAGAAACAACCCTTTTCCAAACTACCAAAATGTTCCACCACCAACCACCATGATGATCAACTTAGGAGTTAGTGAGGAAGAAGTGCTAAGCTCCTTTGAGGACCTAAACCCTATATCCAATGGAGAACCTTTTGGATAGTCATAGAGAGGAGTAGAAGACTTATTGGGCCAGTCCTCAAGCAAGTTTGATTACAAGGTATTCTACTCGAAACCACCCTTTGTTGATATCCCTATTGAATCAATTGAGCCCTCAAGTTGGGGAGATGATTTTGATGATAAACCAGTAAAAGAAGAGCCTAAAATTCCTGAGAAATCGCTAAGAGGAGTTGAAGATCTATTGGGACAACCTTCGGGCAAGTTTAATTATAGAGTATTCTATTCTAAACCTGCTTCTGCTGACATCCCCATTGAATCGATTGTGCTGACAGGATGGGGTGATGAGTTTGAAGAAGATGAATTCTTAACCCTAGAAACGTCCTAAGAAGAGGTTGAAGAGTTGCTAAGTCAACATATAGACAAGCTGAGGGAGTTGAAGGGGAAAGAAACATGCACAGTGGAAGTTTGAAAAAACAGGAAAAGAGAACGAATCGTAGGGGCCGTGGACATCTGGTATGATTCTGATAAAGAAAAACCCACTGGATTTGATGTATGGAGTGATACTCCAAATGTAAATCATGTTACTAGAAGCGGGAGGAATTACCGGGTAGCAGAAAAGCAAAATGAAAGAGTAGCAGAAATAGAAGATGCAAAAGTAGAGGAAGGATAGAAAGAAGACCTGATCCTGGAACAACTCAAGAAAGCTAAGGTAAAAGTTAGCATTTGGGAATTACTGATGCATTTAGGTAGCCATAGAAGGGCTCTGGTTAAAGCTTTGTCGAACATGAGCATTGAAACAGCTGCTACTCTAGAAGTTATAGTGGCAAAGGTTATAGAAAAGAAACATGGGCTGGTAGCATTCTCAGATGATGACTTGCCTTTGGAAGGAAGAAATCATAACAAGACATTATTTATCCCAGCTGAAGTAAAAGGGAAAAGAAGCAACTTTGTGATGGTGGATGATGGTTCAGCTATAAATGTATACCCACTAAAGATCCTACCTAATTTGGGTCTGAAAGTAGATGACTTGACGGCTTCAAA
The DNA here is from genome assembly GCA_947683625.1 of Mallotus nudiflorus. Taxonomy (NCBI): domain Eukaryota; kingdom Viridiplantae; phylum Streptophyta; class Magnoliopsida; order Malpighiales; family Euphorbiaceae; genus Mallotus; species Mallotus nudiflorus. The sequence continues at coordinate 314,262 of CANTUR010000029.1, read as the reverse complement.
CCTCATAATCAGAGCTTACGATGACAGTACCAGGAATGTGGAGGGAACATTTCAAGCTTTGGTCAAAACAGGGCCTGTAGTGTCAATCGTTGAATTTACTATACTGGACATCCCTGTTACCTATGCCCTGTTGTTGGGAAGGCCGTGGTTTCATGCCCTGGGAGGAGTACCTTCAACAATGCACCAAAAAATAAAATTCCCTTATGAAGGAGATGTCATGACAATTGAAGCTGGAACCAATGCAATTGTGGCAGCCATACTTGATAAACAGAAGCAAGTGTGTGTTCCGCTTGGATTCCAAGTCATTGGAATATTTGATGAGATGGATCCCAAGGTTGCAAAAATGATGGAAAGCATGAATTATCGACCTGGACAGGGGCTTAGGAAAAATGAACAAGGAAGCCCTAAGCCCCCGAACATTAAAACCCAAGACCATATGAAGGGTTTAGGATATACTGAGGCAGGACCAGCTAGTAGAGGAGCAAAGAACAAAGAGAAAGAAAAAAGAAACAAGCCCTTAGGAAGGATTGGACCACTAAGTGAGAATTTCATCAAGCCAGGGGAAGGCAAGTATTATCTGGGCTCCAAAGAATCAGTTAATGTGGTGGAAAAGATGTCCCTGGGTTTGAGATCTTCAAGGAGTAGATTGTGGAAAGCCTAGTGACCAGTAACAAAAAGGAAGTCATGAAGCAAGTAATTGAAAAGATGGGTGATGATGTTGTTGAAGAGCTGCTATGTCTGCCACCTGAGAAGGAACCACCCCAGGACTTAGCTACTGTCATTAGTGATAGTTTCATTGATGTTTTTTATGAAGAAACTGATGTAATAACATCCGATCTTTATGCGGACGAAGATGTTATTTTTCCTATTGTCAATGATATGAATGCTGGTTTTGCATCCTGATAGTTCTGTGCATTATAATTTTGATCAGTCATGCATGTTTGACATTAATTCAATTCAATTCAATTCATTTAACATGGGCATAAATGATAATCCAAAGAACATTTCTATATCACATGATGTAACTCCTGAAGAGAGAAAAAATTTTGAGAGAAAATTAATAAAAAGAAAGGTAGTATTCGCTTGGACTTATGAAGACATGCCAAGTTTGGATAGGGAAATAGTAGAGCATCACATTCCAACTCATCCAAAAACCAAGCCGATTAAATAAAAATTGTACAGATTAAGACCAGAATGGACAGAAAAGATAAGGGAGGAAATTGCCAAGCAAATACAGGCTAACTTCCTAGAAGTAGTAGACTACCTCAATGGCTAGCAAACATAGTACCTATTCCTAAGAAGGATGGCAAAGTACGAATGTGTGTAGATTTTAGGGATCTAAACAAAGCCTATCCAAAGGATGACTTCCTGTTACCTCATATTGATGTAATAGTGGATAACGCTGTAGCAAGTGCAATGTATTCTTTTATGGACAAATTTTTTGGGTACAACCAAATCATGATGGCAGTCATGGATAAGATTAAGACAACTTTCATTACAGAATGGGGGTCCTATTGTTACAAGGTAATGCCTTATGGACTGAAGAATGCAGGTGCAACTTACCAAAGAGCCACTATTGCACTTTTCCAGGATATGATGTATAAGGAGGTTAAAGTGCATGTGGATGACATGATGATCAAATCAGAGACAAGAGGAGGACATTTTAAAGCCTTAGACAAGTTCTTAGCCCAAATTGAAAGGTACAACCTGAGACTCAACCCGAAGAAGTGCATTTTTGTGGTTACTTCAAGGAAACTGTTAGGACATATAGTGAGTAGTCGAGGAATTAAAGTGGATCCAGATAAAGTGAAAGCCATCCAAGAAATGCTGGCACCAAAGATAAAGAAAGAAGTAAGAGAAGGATAGAGGATTCCTTGGTAGATTAAAGTATATTAATAGGTTTATCGTAAAACTCACTAACATTTGTGACCTTATCTTTAATCTCTTAAGGAAAGATCAGCCGGTTAAGTGGAATGATGATTGTTAGAAAGCTTTCAATAAGATCAAGGAGTGTCTTGTTAATCCACTTATTTTGAAACCACCTAGATAGGGTAAGCCATTGGTTTTGTACTTGGCTTTAGAAGACAATGCAATGGGGGCAATGTTAGCAGATGGAATAGAGCACGCAGTGTACTACATGAGCAAGAAGTTTCTACCATACGAGGAAAAATATGATTTAGTAGAAAAGACATGCTGATCATGATTTGGGCTACGAGAAAATTGAGGCATTATTTTCAATCTTATAAGGTTTAAGTTATTTCAAAAATAGACCCTCTAAGGTATTTGTTTCAAGCATCAGCTATAACTGGAAAAATGTCTTGATGGTTGGTACTCTTAACTGAATTTGATATAGAATACATTACTACAAAGGTAATCAAGGGAAGAGCAGTAGCAGAATTCTTAGCTCAGAATGCGATCAAAGATGAAGAGTAGTGGAATTTGGAGTTTCCAGATGAGAACTTAGCAGTTGTAGAGCACCGGGAGTGGAAACTTTACATTGATGGAGCTGTAAACAACAAAGGAGCTGGATTGAGAGTGATTCTTATTACACCAGAAGGAGAAACCATACAATGGCAAAGAAATTGGATTTGAAGGTCACAAACAATATGGCCGAGTATGAAGCATGTATTTATGGGATTGAGGCAGTTGGAGCGAAAGGTTTGTTGGTCTATGGAGATTCAATGTTAGTCATTAATCAGGCTAATGAAGAATGGAAAGTAAAAGAGGAAAGACTGAAGCTTTATATATGCTATTTGAAAGTCTTAATGAAGAATTTCACCAAATGTCTCTTTATCCATCTATCCAGAGACGATAATCAGATGGCAGATGCACTTGCAACACTCTCTTCAATGTGGGATGGTGCAACTAGGTTGGCTATAAAACCTTTAGTGATCATGAAGTCTAGAGCACCGTGTTATGGGGGTGAGCAGCTTATGAATGTTCAAATGGGGCTCGAAGAAAAGCCTTAGTTTTATGATGTCCAAAAGTTCATTGAAAAGAAAATTTATCCAGATGAAGCGATCTCAAAAGAAAGATATGCTCTTCGTGTTCTTGCACATAACTATGCAAGTCATGATGGGGTATTATACAAAAGAATACCAAATGGGATGCAGCTCAGGTGTCTCAAAAAGGATGAAACTGAAGAGGTGATGCAAGAGATTCATGCAGGGGCTTGTGATTCTTATATGAACAGGATGATTCTAGAAAAGAAGATACTCAGAAAAGGGTATTATTGGACGACTATGGAAAAGGATTATATCAGGACAGTATGACAATGCCATCACTGTCAGATCCACAGGAATCTTAGTCACATGCCTCCAATAGTGTTGAATAGTTTATCATCCCCTTAGCCCTTTGTAGCATGGGGAATTGATATCATAGGAGAAATAAGACTGACATCATCAAATGGGCATAAATACATAGTGGTGGCAATCAATTACTTTTTGAGATGGGTAGAGGCAGAATCTTTCAACACTCTGAAAGCAAAATAGATGGCACAGTTCATCGAGAAGAGCCTTATTTGCAGATATGGGGTTCCACATCATGTCATGACAGATAACAGGGTTCAATTTTAAGCAAAAACAACAGAGTTGCTACAAAAGTATGGGATTGAACACCATAAATCTTCACCTTATCGCCCTCAAGCTAATGGAGTAGTGGAAGCAACTAATAAAAATGTCAAGAAAATCCTTTCTAAGATGGTTAAAACCTATAAGGATTGGTCTGAATATCTTCCTTTTGCCTTATGGGGATACAAGACTATAGCTCAAACTGCCACAGGCCAAACACCGTTCTCATTAGTATATGGTTATGAAGCAGTTTTGCCCATAGAAATTGAAATTAAATCCTTAAGAGTAGTCATGGAAGCTAAAATAATTGAGAATGAATGGGCGTACAAAAGATATGATTATCTAGTATCTCTAGATGAGAAAAGGATGGATGCTTTATTCCACACTCAAATATATCAGAGAAGGATAGCAAGGGCGTTTAACAGGAAGGTTAAGCCTGGGAAGATCAAAGTTGGAGATATGGTGCTGAAACAGTCTAAAGTCGTGGTGTTCGATCCGAGAGGTAAATTTAGACCGAATTGGGAAGGACCATACTTGGTCAAATCAGTCTTACCTAAAGGAGCTGTTAAGATATCAGATCTTGAAGGGAATGAGTTTATGGAACTGGACAATCTGGATCACCTCAAGAAGTACTACCTGTAAAAAATATGAATAAAAGTAGAATAAAGAAAATAAAGTTTGCTGGCTTGAAAACCTGAAAAGGCTAGTCAGGCAAAAGTTAGGACATTCTCGCTATTCAGAAAACCCATAAAGGGCTGACAAGCAAAAATTAGAGAAATAAATAAAAAAATATGGTCTCGCTGATTTAAAAACCCGTAAAGGGCTAGTCAGGCAAAAATTAAGGAAATAAAATGTGAGTGAAAAATATTCAGTTAGAAAATCCGTGAGGACTAGCTAATAATAGGAGTTATGTCATGTTATGTATTAAATGTACTCATTTTGGCCCTAATTAATGAATGAAATTGAAATTGAAGTTTTGTTAAACTTTGCATATCTTTCTTTATTATAAAGCATAAGTACTTGAAAGGATAACAAAACATAAGAAAGCCTAAAACTATGAGACCATTCTATCTAGTGATGTCTTTGTTTCTTCCTTTGCGATCCATCATACAAAGTTTGAGTCCTCTTGTACCTAACAAATCTTGGTGGTTCTGTCTTTTGGATAACAACCCAAGTTTTATAATCATCATCAGTAGTAACAGCTGCATCCAGGTGTATGTTTCATTCAAGGGCTCTACAAGGCCACAAGCTCCTAATCTTATCCAAAGAATCTTGTCTCAAAGGAAAGCCTTCAAAGTAACGATGAACTGAGGGTGACCATATTGACGACAAAGGCGTAAAGGGGTAAAAAAGGTAGAGAAGTGCAGCCCAGGAATAGGAACACAATACTCATATAGCTCAATAGTCATGAACTTCAATCTCCACCAAGGGTAGACCCATGTAATCTCAGCATCTGAAATCTTCTTCAACTAGTTAACCCTTTGGTCTATAGAACATTTGTCCTTCATTTTCAAAGGACGAGATTATAGCTGATGAGGTTGATAAGTCAAAGGATTAGGGGGTACATTAAGCAAGCTTAGCTTTTCCTGTAACCAAATCTAAAAAAAAAATGACATAAGAATAATAAAATAAAAGCTCGTTAAGTTGAAAACCCAAAAGGGCGACTTAGGCAAAAATTAGGGCAAACTTGCTAAGTTGAAAACCCGAAAGGGCAGCTTAGGCAAAAATTAGGGCAAAAAAAAAAAAAATAAAATAAAATAAATAAAAAGTTTTGGTTGCACACCTGAAAAAGAAGTAAACTGCCTGAGAAACGGTTATAAATCTTGAAACTATAGAGCCCAATGATGGTCTCAGCAAGGATAACTGGCATAGGATTAGCTCCAAGCTCTACCTATTCTAACATACTAACAATGCGTGTATCGGCACCACCATGGTGAGAAACTAGCAAAAATTGAGCATATAAACAGAGAGCAACTGTTCTAGTCCAAGAAGTAGTGTTCTTGTCCCTAGTCCCATAACTGGTGATCAGAGAAGAAAGATTGATGGTCCCAGGGTTATGCATATACATATAAATATTAGCTGGGGGCAAATCAAAGAATGTAACCAATTTTCTAGGAAATTGCATCTCCAAATCAGGAAGGGCTATCATAGCAGTCGAGTCTAATGTGCATCCCAGAATAGTAACAAACTCTTCAATCATTGGACAAAGCTATTGCCCATTAAACCTGAATACATGGTCCTTGACATCCCAGAAGGTAGAAGCAGCATGTAAGAGAATGTTATCAATAGTCAGGTGCTGAAGAGATTTCAGGGATTTGATGTGGAAAGGTTGAAGCTTATTCCAGTCATCACCATTGAAACTTTTAAGAAATTTCTTCATTGTTTGAAGAGATGCTTGAGTCATGATGAAGGTACAGAGAATGAAGGAGAATGCCCCTTAAATAGCCTTATATAGGGAAAGAAGATGAGTTCAGGTGGGAAAAGGATTCTGCTAGTAAAGAAGGATGTGGATAAGGTGATAGAATTTGTGAAGGATTGGGATAAATAGATAATTAGGAAGATAATTCATTCTTTTAATTGTTTATCTATCCAATATTATCCATTTGGAAAAGGATTAAGATAAATGGATAATTAATTAAAAAAGATAATGTTCATGAACCATCTTTTTTAATTAGTTATTTAAAAAAAATCCATTAAAGTGCAAAACACTGTTTCAGTTCTATCTAACAGTGTTCGAGACAGTACAGGAATAAAAATAGCAGTATAATAGAGAGTAGTCAGACACAGGCACACAGAAAGTCAGGAATACAGAAGCTCTAAATCATTCATCTCGTGCTCTGGTATCAAGCCATGGGCTCCATCCTTTGGTAGGGTCATCAGGATGATGAGTGTCTGTAGATCTAGAAGATGAAATCCCAGCACTTTACGGATCAAAGCCCAAGTCTGCAAGCTACCGACGAAGCATCTTATTCTCCTGCTCTAGACCATTGGAATAGCTCTGCATACATAAAAAACACCATGTCATATGCATTACGTGCATAACATGCATAAATTTGCATTGTCTCAATAAGGGTGCTTACCCGCCAACTGTCTGTAACCTGCATCATAAATAATCTCTGAGACGAGGCAAGTCCATATAAATACTCTGCCTATGTCCAAGGAATCTATTTTGTAAAATTTTGTTAATATCAATGTCAAGTGTACAGATCAATACAAGAAATAAAGCAAATAGACTCACATGAGAAGCATCTGGTGGATAAAAGCTAGGAAGTTGAGCATCACTAAACTGTATATGCTGCTCAACTAGAGCCTGAATAGCGAGAGCCCAGTAGAACATAGACTTGTCTGGAAGAGAGACATCGCCAAGCATAGCATCGATAAAGGCCCCATCGTGACTAGCCCTAACATACTGAGCAGGATGACCGGGACTAGGTCTGGGCTCAGGGCTCTCAATCTCTGGAGCAATCTCAGTCTCCTCATCGATATCAATAGGAGACTAAACCTCCTCAAACTATAAAGAGAAGGAGTGAGTCATAGGTTCTAGAAACAGAAGTTGAAATAATGTGAAATTACCTCATCATCATCAATAGGAACATGCTCCAGGAGGCTCTTATGAATAAACTACTGATAATGTCGAGAACGTTTAAGGAAATCTGAGGCAACACATCCCTGTAGTGCATCTCTCAGCTCTGAACCCATAAGATACGAGCTGCGGAGCATAGAGGAGGGGACATCAGATGGAATGCGATGTCGAGAAGGGCTAGCAGACCAGCGATACACTTGCTCCCATAGATACCACATCAGACAGCCATAACCAGAGAGCAAGATCCTCATAGGATCTAAACGGTCTGCAGCCGCTATGAAATCATTGTTAGTGATATGCACTAGGTCAATCATTTGTGATTATGTATTGACTTTCTTATTTTGTTAATAAAGAAGTATTATATTATCATTTGATTTTATGATAATTACATGAATGGTTAATTCTTACTAAGGCCATCAAGTATGTGACTTGATAGTAAAACCCTTAGATTAAAATAAGAGTTCTATTCTAATTATCCCTAGCCATTTATTCATTATATGAATATTAAAGTATTAAGGCTAGTATGATGTTGATTGATGGTTATGTTTTACTAATCATAAATATGAGATATTAAGTCAACTCATAGGTACATGATGAGAGATCATGTACTGGATTGACCCACTATGAGAATGCTACATAGATTATTATCATAAGTATTTCTTATCACAGTAATTTTATTTTGATCCTTTGACCTTGAAATCATCATGGATTTCTACATAGCTATTTTATATTTTGACACATTCTAACATTGTCTTTAACCGGACGATTAAAAGGATGTTGTTGGATATAAAATTAGTTATGTGAGGAATGTGAGTGATTTAGAAGGAATTTATCCCTCATTAATATGAGAAAGATATCTAAAGGCCCCTTGATGAGATAGACTGAAGGAAAATGCATGGCCATGCTGAAATGAATTGATAAAGAGTTATCATTTTCAGTATACTTGGAATCAAGTCATAATATTGAACTATATAAGGATGACATTCTATGCCTTATGTTCAATTAAGATATCATGTGATAAAGGGACAATAAAATTCACTGTAATTAGGTTATGTCGGATTATTGACTTCACATGACTTGGGTAGTCATAATGTCTTGCTAGAGGCCACTTATGACTTGTAGGCCTAAATAGAGATTTAGGCCCACTGCCAATGTTATGTGAACCTACAGGGTCACACACTTAGAACAAGCCCAAAACGGATATGGGTTTAATAAGCCCAAAATAAATTCTGTGGAAATAAATAATTAAAATGTTTTATTTATTTATTTATTTGTTTATTTATTTAAGATAAATGTTATTTTAAATAAATAAATAAGATATTATTTTTGATTTGTTTTTAAACAAAATCAGAATATAATAAATGGAAAATTACCAAAAGGTCATTGGTAAGTGAAACCCTAATTTGGAGTCTATAAATATGTTATATTCTCTAGGGTTTCACACACTTATTTTTCCTGCCTCCAAATTCATCTTCTTTCCTCTTAGAAAAAAAAGACAGAGTTTTTCCTTTTATTCTTGATTTATGAGACAGTCAAGGAGGTTGCTAGCACACACACTCAAATTCGTTTTATGAAGGGCTGTTCTTGTGGATACTTATAGAGGACGCATCCTTTTGGAGACGTCTTGATCCGAACAACCAAGCCAAAAAAAGCTCGAGGTAAGGTGTCACCGGTGTGAACCTCCTCTGATCCTTCCAGAAAATCTTGCCTCTTCTACGTTTTGGTAAGATTTTAAAACCCTAGATTTAATCAAGTAGTCGAATTACATGGATCCAGGCTTGGGAACGTGATAAAATTTTAATTTTTCCGCTGCGTTTGTATCACGAATCCCAACAATCATATCACTGGATGTCTTCAGCACCCTCCAACCAATCAGAATTTATTTGCAATTGGAGTAAACTAAATCAAATTTCTATTAAATTTTAGCATACTAATGATTTTATTTTTCCTTACCAGGTGCCAATCGACAGTGTTCAATTGATCTTGGTACGTCTGTAAAGTGTTCTTGTTACTAGCAAGGCGAGAAGAACCTCATCTCATCATCAGAGGAAAGGTCCTATCAGAACTGATAGCATTAAAGCCTCGAATCAGCCCGATCTCTATGCTCCAGATCTAAAAAAAAGAGAACACATCAGAAAAAGCAAAGAAGAGCAAAACTATAAAGATCAAATGAAGGAGAACATACATGCAAGACGTGCCAAAAGCCACACATCGTGACAACACCTTTATAGACAGTGTTTAGTCTATAATAAATATAAGCAAGTGCAGCAGATCCCCAATTTAATGTGGCAACTGGATCCAAGTCATGAAGAGGACCCAACAGAGCAATACTGACCTCATGACTAGTCTCGCAAAAGAGGGTCGTACCTAATAATATCAAGAGGAAACACCTCGCCTTATGAAAAATCTAACGAGGAGTCGAAGTAGGAAGGCATCTAAATCCCTCAACCAATGATGAAAGAAGAACATTCTTTCGATTCTTGCTTGCTGGGGCGAACCCGATCAAGTCACGCACGTACTGACTTCATGCATGCTCTAGAAGACTGCAATAGCTGACGTCAAATGGAACTGGGGATCCCCCAAAGGCAATCCCGGTGATAGCAGAGAAGCTCATAGGTGAAATGGTCAACTCACCCAAACGAGTAGAAAAGTGTGGGTAGTATCCATCCACCGCTCGATCAAAATGAATAAAGAGTAACAGTCAGATCGGCCTCAGAAAGTCGAAAGTGCAGCGATGAAATGCCTAAATCCGAAAGCCCAAATCAGATGTGTCACCTGTTTCGGCAGTCCATAAAATAATTCTCGGGCTAGATTGAAATAGCCCGTGAACTTCATCGGATGCTATTTCAATTTCAAAAATAAAATAATAATTAATTAATCAAGGAACTTAAATTGAAGGATTTGATTAGTTAATTAATTAATTAATTAATTGCCTTTAAAATTTTTTTTTTATCGATAATATAGATTGCCGACCGGTAATCTAGAATGCCTATAGGCAATCTACCATGCCGATTGGCATTAACCCAGTGGATCAGAAATCTAGAATTCCGATCAAAATTCCAGACATCCGATCCTCCATTCTGATAACCCGCGAGTCAAATTTCATATTTTCAGAGTTAATTTCAATTTGTCATGCATTTTCATATTAATTTCTGACTAATATGCATGTCAATGTCAATTTCTACTCTGTAACTAACTCTAATTACTGATTAAATAGGTAATATTTTTGCAAAAATAAACAAAAGTAAGAAAAGTTACCTCATTACCCACATCTTTGCACCTGTGGGTATGTAAATGAGTCAAGAGAAAGATAGTTGAGTCTTCTCGAAGTTTCAGATTATTCTGAGGAAAATGAAGAGGCAGAATCCTATGACATTCTGAAGTCTCAGCTCCCTCATGTTGTCTACGTGACGAGGAGGCCATAGGATCAGACGGATTGTAAATCGGACAACAGATGGTGAAGAAATCAAGAAAAGAAAAATCAAGATCAAGTGAAAAAAAAGAAGAAGAAAAGAATGGGAAGAGAAGTGAAGTGATCGGCAAAAGGGAAAGAATATATAAAATGGAGAATATCCATTTTAATCCTTTCAATTTATTTACTTTTTATCTATCTTTTCTTTCTTACAGTTTGGTCCATAATTGCATTCTGATTAGGAACATGTTCCTAATTAAATCACGACATTCATCAAATTAATAATTCATTGAATTAATCTGTGATCCTGAATCTTCTGTCAAATATAGAATACAGAACAAGATTACAGAACTCATTTTTTGCATTTTACATGCATAATTTCAATCAAAGGTTTCATATGTTGCACAGTAGCTATGATATGAATTTCAAATCATTATGTTATGTGCTGCACAGTAGTCATAACCTTCATTATGTTATGTACTGCATAACAGTTATGACATAAATTTTCAATTTCCTTATTGTTAGACGTTCCACAAGAACTATAGCAGGTTTTTAATTCAATTACATTAGACGTCCCACAGGGAATATAGTGTGCATCGTTAGACATCCCACAGGGAATATAATGATATTTCAATTCAAGACTATACGACCGAGTGCAATGTATCCTCAATCAATTATACGATCGAGTATAATCAACATCATACGACCTAGTGTGATGTTCCTTTTTAAAATAGACTATACGACCGAGTGTAGTCGTCATTGTACGATTGAGTGCAATGTATCCTCAATCGATTATATGACTGAGTATAATCAACATCATACGATCGAGTATGATGTTCCTTTTCAAAACAGACTATACAATCGAGTGTAGTTAACATTGTACGACCGAGTGCAATGTATCCTCAATCGATTATATAACCGAGTACAATCAACATCATACGACCAAGTATGATGTTCCTTTTTAATTCAAGACTATATAACCGAGTGTAGTTGGCATTGTACAACCGAGTGCAATGTATCCTCAATCAATTATACGATCGAGTATAATCAACATCATACGACCGAGTGTGATGTTCCTTTTCAAAACAGACTATACGATCGAGTGTAGTTGGCATTGTGCGATCGAGTGCAATGTATCCTCAATCGATTATATGACCGAGTATAATCAACATCATACGATCGAGTATGATGTTCCTTTTCAAAAAAGATTATACAACCGAGTGTAGTCAGCATTGTATGATCGAGTGCAACGTATCCTCAATTGATTATACGACTGAGTATAATCGGCATCATACAACTGAGTATGATGTAATTTTTTTCAATTCAATTACACTAGATGTCCTATAGGGAATATAGTGTGCATCGTTAGACGTCCCACAGGGAATATAACGAAATTTCAATTCAACTACACTAGACATCCCACAAGGAATATAATGAAATTCATCATTGCTAGACGTTCCATAGGAACTATAGAAAATTTCAATTCATCTACACTAGACATCCCACAGGGAACATAGTGTGTATAGTTAGACGTCCCACAGGGAATATAATGAAATTCATCTTTGCTAGATGTTCCACAGGAACTATAGCAAGTTTTCAACTTATCATCGCTAAATGTCCCACAGGGAATATAGCGAAACTCATTTGCATAAAGTCCACTAGACGTTCCATAGAAAATATAGTGCGACTTATCAAACACTACACCTTGCTTAACAATTTGAGCATCAATCTTTCACTTAGGATACAATCGAGTGTCTTAATTTCTTTCTTTTGAAATTGTGTGCTTCTTTTGCTTTGTTGCAATTTTTCAAGCAAATAACGACAAAGGGGGGCAACTGTAAGCACCCAATTTCAGGATGCAATTGTGCACAATTGTGACATAAGCCCCTATGATGAAATTTATTTAAAAATTAAACTTGGTTATTGATTTTCTGGACTTTAAGGACTAAATTGCAATATTTTTTAGGATTTGATTGTAAAAAATCATTTTTTTCAGGGGTCTTTTGGTAATTAAAAGTTAAAAATATATATATAGTTTTTAGGATCGGCATTGTACAATGCCGGTCAGCATTGCACAGTATTGATGCATAATAATTCCATTTTTTGATTTTTTCGCGTATTTTTCCTTATTTTTATCGATTTTTTCAGTGTTTTAATTAGTTAAAAATTCAAATTCTATCCTTATAATTATCTGATAAAGTTTTTTTTTTAAACATAAAAGGCTTTTTTTTTAAATCAAAACAAACACTATCTGATCATCAGTCCGTTCCTCCTTTGGAGGAAGTTCAGTACGCGCAGACTCTGCATTTAAAAGCAGAGTCTGCATGCGTGCGTGGAGAGGGTTTTTTTTTAGAGAGGTTTTGCTGGGGGGAACTTCTTTTTTTTTTCTTCTGGTTTTCGAAAGGATTTTTCTTTCTGAAGAGCTTTTACACAAAAAAAAGGCAGAAACCCTAAAAACCCCAATTTTGGATACTACCAGTGTCCTTAAACGCAATCAAGTCCGAGTCCAAAATCAACAGACAATTTAATTTCAACGGTGAAAATCCTAATCTTAGGGGCCAAAAAAGAGCATCTGCACTGCATCTAAATCTCTAGTGATATTTTTTATTTCTTTTTCACTCTTTTCTATTGTTTTCTTTTTGTGATTTTTCTTTTATTCTGTTATTCTTTTTGATTGTATAATTTCATTACTAATTTGATTACTTTTTTTTTTCTGTTTTGATGTGTGCATGTGGATTGAGGAGGATACTGACTATATTTGAATTGAACAAAAGGTCCATGGAATGCCATGGATGAACCTGTATTATTTCCTCAATAGTTCTTAGGATTTTTTTTATTTATTATTTTTTCCATTTTTTGTATTCTGTGTAATTTATTTTAATTTATGAGTGTATAACTATTTAATTTTAATTCTGTACGTAGTTTATAATAGCCCCAGTAGTGGGAATAGTGAAAGATTTAAATTTATGTACTTTAAAATTAATTAGTAATTAGGTTCAATTGGGTAAAAATTAATTAAAATTAATGGTGGCTTTATTTAATTAGGATTTGTATGTAATTAAATTAGGTTTTTTTTAGAAATTATATGTGAATGTGTGTTTGATTTGATTTTGTTATGTTTTTTTGTTTTTTTTAATGTTTTTTTTGGGTTTTCTTTTTTATGTTTTTATGTTTTTTTTTGCCCCAAGCCCACATTTAGGTCTAACCCACTAAATAAATAGGTTTAAAAATGATTTAGGTTTTTTAAATAATTAAAATTAACTTAGGCCCATTAGGTTAATTAGATTTTAGGCTCGCTTAGTTAATTAAAAGTTGTTTAGACTTAGTTCAGCCCATTTAATTGCATTTCTTTTAAAATAAATAGACTTAAGCCCACATTTTATTTAAAAATAAAACCAGATTAAGACTTAAGCCCACTAATTTAATTTCTTCTTTAAAATTGAATAGACTTAAACCTATATCTTAGAAAGACTAAAAAATAGATTTAGTCTCATTAATTAATAAAATGTAGGCCCACTTTTATTCTAGTTCACCTGTAAATAAAATGTAGATTTAGCTAACTTATTTAAATAAAATTAAGATAGTTTAGACTTAGGGACAACGCAATCTTGAGTGCATTTTTTACTGGTAATTTTATTGATTTATTGCCTTTTTGGGTAAATGGATGTTAATTAGGGTTTAATAAAATTGTAAGTAATTAGAGGACGAAATAATCATTTATAAAATTATTCTAAATGAACACGAGACTAAGAGAAGTTAGTATTCCGTATCCAGAATCTCCTGGTTGTGGTGCTAATTTTCTTTTAAAGAATCGAGTACCACTAATCAAATTGTCCCAATTATTACCCTGGGTGGTGACTCCTCATCTCCACACTATGTCTTTGTGACAGTGGTTAGTGTGTTCTCTAAGGCCCTGAGCCTAAACAGTGTCGCGGTTGCTAAAATCTTGGACGCGCACTAAACCCCGCCGTCTACATTAGGCTCACATTTCACTTAAAATAAAACCAATTTAGACTTAGGCCCATTAATTTACTTTCCTTTAAAATTGAATAGACTTAAACCTATTCCTTAGACAAACTAAAATAAATAGATCTAGGCTCACTAATTAATAAAAATGTAGGCCCACTTTTAGTCTATTTCTCACTTGTAAATAAAATGTAAATCTAGCTAACTTTTTAATAAAATTAACATAGTTTAGATTTAGGGACAACACGATCTTGAGTTCATTTTTTATGTGTAATTTTATTGACTAGATGCCTAGGGTTAGATGGATGTCAAATAGGGTTTAATAAAATTGCATGTAATTAGAGGATGAAATAATCGTTAATAAAATTATTCTAAATGAACACGAGACTAAAAGAAGTTAGTATTTCGTATCCAAAATCTCCTGATTGTGGTGCTAGCTTTCTTTTAGGGAATCGAGTACCACTTTTTTGATTTATCCCAGTTATTACCCTGGGTGGCGACTCCTCATCTCCATGCCATGTCTTTGTGACAGTGGTTAGTGTGTTATCTAAGGCCTTGAGCCTAAATAGTGTTGTGGTTGCTAAAATCTTAAACGCACGCTAAACCCTACCGTCTACAATATGAAGAATTGGCGACACGGCTTGGTGAAGCCATATCTCAACCCGTGCGACAATCTGCCCAAATTCTAGAAGAGTTGAGAAGTTGACACCACATCAAGCACGACCATGTCTAAAGCTGTGTCGGAAACTTGTAACGTGACATCACTTTAGACACGACCATGTTTGTGCCCATGTCAGAATTAAAGTATTTTCCTTACTCAAAAACAAAGAGATTTTCAAGGCCTGTGATATTTCCTACCAAGTTCACCTTATAAAAGGAGAATTAAGAGAGGCTTGAAGGAATCTTTTGTCACTAAGAAGAAGCCACAAACAATAACCAAACAAGATTCAAGGAGATTTGTGCAATAATTCAAGAGTTTATTTTTATTAATTATTATTCTTTCTAATTTTTTAATTATGTTTATGATCTTCGCCACAACCATACATGACTAATTTGCTTTTAGGGTTCAGGTTAAGAGTAGCTGTTTTATGACGAGATTGAACACAAAATTTTATTATTTGATTTTCAAATAATTCTATGAGTTGTACTTAATGTATGCTTTCATTTTTTGTTAGCTTGTTTGCATATTTATGTGTAGATTCTCACCAATGAGAGTTAAGAGAATTTATTAGCTTATGATTGATAGAATTATTTGAGAAAAGTACTGTTGATGTGTATTCCACCCACAAATGCTGGGCGAATAAAGGACGAATTTGGTGAAAAAAAAAAATGGATAATTTTCGTAAGTCATTATCTGTACTGAAAAAACAAAATGCTAAATGAAGCATATGAAAAAACAAAAGTGAAGTGAAGAATTCTTTTTTCTCAAGCTTACAATAGTGGTAACCTCACTAATGTAACATCTAAATCATTAATATTCGTTTGCATCTTTGCCATATAAAAACAAGCACAACCCATTTGCCATTTCTAATAAAAATTTAAAGATAGTGAAAAAGAATTGGCAGCAGCTAGATAAAAACAGAAAAGAATGTTGAATAAGAAGAAGAAGAAGATGAAGAAGAAGAATCCTAGTGAAGAAGAAGTGGACAGCTCAGAAACAGAGATCATTACAGAGCCAACATGTTTCAGGAAGAAAGAAGGCAGTGTGTTGCCAAAGAAGAAGGTGTTAGTGAAGACAAGAATGCTTGCTTCTTTGTTCTCCTCCTGTTTTGCCTTTCCATCATCAAAAAAGAGTAAGGAGACACTTCCTTATCCGCCATAGCATGTATGCCATTATTGTACTGATTATTATGGGGTACCATTTCAGTTCTTGTTGAATTGGTTGTTTATTTTTCATTTTTCTTTTTATTAACCGGGTTCAATCTCAAGAATGCAATCCTATATGACACCATTGAAAAAAAATTCATTGGTATTACAATTGGTAGTATTAGAGATAATTGTATTCATATTGGTTTTATATATCATTTTACATAATAATTATTAAATTCAAAACTTAATTTGATTTGGACCAGGAGCAGCAAGGTTTGCAGCTGCTGTAAAAGTGCAGAAAGAATGGTCATTGTAGTCTGTAAAAGGCAATTGTCATTGTTCTTGTATTTTTACCTAAGACCAACAGCCCCAGGGCCACAGCTCATATCTGATGGATGTCAATATGAAAGAATAAGGACAAATGCCAACCTTTTTTAGTTTGAACTTTCAACTATTAGCTGTTATTTTCTTGTGTTCTGTTATGGAGCTAGTCCTGCAAGAGAACCTGTGACCACTAAAATGAATTGGGTTTATAACAAGCCATTATATCGAAAATCCAAAATGAAATTGTATGGTTCTCTTAAAATGCATGAGATGAATTCCATATAAAGACGTTTAAGACTTCTTTTTTTTTCGTTTAAAACGACCCTTTAACATTCTGGTGGCCAAAGAACAAGATAACAACTAGTAACAGCCCTAGAAAATAAAAAGAGTAGATGGGCTACTATCAATACCTTTAGCACTATTGGTGAAAGTCTTGTTCTTTCCGGCGACTAATTTGAAAAGGCAATTAAATTAAGCAAGTTGGATTAATGTCTGTAGGTAGAGAGAATGCAATATGTTTAAAAAAAATTAGGAAATAAAGTTAATAAGCAAGCAGTCAAATAATAATTTATTTTTAAAAATATCTTAAAATATAGGATTTAAATTATATCATTGTCAATTTAATAAAAGAAAACCGTTCCTATTAAAAAAAAAAATTAGGAAATAAAGACAAATTTTTGTCTCTATTCACTTCCGTCCCAATTAAAAGAGGAAATTTCTTGGTAACATAGAGTAACATTCATTTAATACGATCAGAAGGAAAATTTCTGGTTTGAAATTTTTATGGAAATTAAAATTGGATGCAAGCTTTGACAGGGATAGAGAGGGACCATTAGTCATCTTCCCGATGAAAATGCTGCAAAGCTTTACTTTCTTTGATTTTCCTAGGAAAGCAATCTGAATGCAGAACCTGCTGCTACGGCCGCAAGAATTTAGTTTGCAAATTTCAATCTCGTTTCAAACAAGTTTCCAAACTCACATCCTCGCAATCCTTTGTGCCACTACGCTTAATTCCGTGCACATTATTATTTATTAGCCCTTCCAAATGAAAAATTAATTTCCTTCAATTTTCAGTTAGTTGTATTGGAAGCTAACTTCACTTTCCACTTAGTTTCAAGGTAGCTAGCTACTTAATTTCAGTATTTTTACTTTTTATTTGCAAGCAAAAATCAATAAAGAGATTTATCATCACAAACCTATAAAAAAATATTCGTTGAAAACGTTTTCCTATCAAATGAGGAAAACGTTTTCAACGAATATTCTTTTACAGGTTTGGGATGATACTGAGAATTCCTCATTTGCTATATTTTAAAGTAAATTTCACTAACCTTAAAATGAAATATTAACAACTGATGAGATCAACGGACAAAAAAATTTACTACATTTACGATCCTGTCTGGATAATTAATTAGTATTTTTTTAGTTTAAACTAATGATATTCACAGTCCATTAAATGTTGTCTAATTTGATTCGATCCGAACAAAACTATAAGAGCGATCAAGGTCTACCAACAACTAATAAAATTTTATAAAATGATTAGCAATTTTTACATTTTCCTTGATATAAATAAAATTTATAAATTTTTATAAAAATTTATTTCTAATTAAATTTTATATATTTAGTATAAATAAAAATTCTATTTTATTAAATTCATCAAATTATCTATAATTAACTCAAATCTATTGAAATTTCAAATAAACTTAACATTTATAAATTTCTTCTTTTATTAGGACAAAAAATATCTTTAATTTGCATATTTCATTTCTCTGTTTCATCTATTTCTTTTCGCATCTTAATTCAAAACATACAAAGTGCATTTTTGAAAAAAACTAAAGTATCAAATTAAATACAACATCAAATTCGACCTAACTGTATTGCAATGTTTTGACGCTGTAGAAAGATTAATCCACAACTTTTTCTCTTATATAAGACCACCATTATCAGAACATGAGAACCATAACATATTACAGTACATAACAGAAGTAGACATCCATTATCAAAGCAAAGAGTGTGAGAGAGACAGAAAGATGGTGAAAGAGCAAAGCAGTGGCGAAGGGGTAGGCAGGGGAAAAACAGAACCATATTTCACACAAAAGAATGGAAGTGTGTTTCCGGGGGAGAAGAAGTTAGTGCTGCGCATGGAAGTGTGTTTCCGGGGGAGAAGAAGTCAGTGCTGCGCATGGTGATCACTGCAATATGTCAAAGGGTAACATTTTGTAATCATAGGGGCATTTTATATATTTCATAATTATTTTATTTTATGTAATTTCAAGAGAGTGATGGGTGGAACATATTGATGTCTCCTCCTACCACCCTTCATTGAACTCCTTATGCTTTTTAGGGGGAGTGACTAGTCATTAAAGGCCTAAGGTCGGAGATCTAGCCACTATAAATGTTGGGTGTGTGCACTCATCTTGGGTAGGTTCCCCCCTGCCTACACCTTGGGGAGCACAGTGTCTGAATCAATGTACCGATCCATTTACTGAATAACAAAAGTAGCCCCCGTTACAACCATTCACTATGCCTTGTCGTTTGTGCCTAGAATCATGTGTGTGGCTTGCTCTTGCCCATTGGGCTATTATATTGGCTTGACGATTTTGACTCGGATACTAACCAACTATTCTTTTGTGTCTTTACAAATTTACTAGTCTGTCCCTGAGGCTGGCTTGTTAGAAGGTGTTTTAGATAAGCGTCGCACGGTCCCTTTTTGTAAAGCTTTTACGGGCCCGTGACATTTGGTATCAGAGCATTCTTTGCTCTTTAACGATGGCAAGTGTGCCAAAAATAAATAATTCTAAACATGTGCACATTGAGGTGCTAGAGAAAAGGGTGGAGACACTTGAGGCTGCAGTAGCCAAAGTGAGCCCACTAGAGAATGTCTTGAATCGAATTGAGTTGTTCAATGTTGTGATAGCTAAAGCAGATGTTATTGAGAACATTATAAAGAGAGTTGATTCTCTTGAGCTAGTGTTGGTTAGATTAATTTCTCTTGAGGGGCAGCCAATAGAGCTTGAGGCTCCCCTTAATGTAGACCCTTCGGGGAGTGGTAATTAGGATGTGTTGAAAGATTGGCTAGAGAGCCTAGTGTCTCATGTGGAGACTCTTGAGAAATTACCTGATGAGATCCTAGAGAGCCATAAGAGTATGGGTGAAGCTCTTGATGCTTTGACTAATGATGCAAAGGAAGCGATTCAATCCTTGCGTCAGGATGTACAAACAATTAGAGAGAAAGTGGATGAAAGTGTGAACATCGGTGGCGTCAGAGTTATGTCTATGGGGAGAACCAAAATCCTAAAGCCCAATCCCTTTAAAGGTGCCCGAGACTCTTGCCTCGTTGATAACTTTCTGTTTTTATATGGAACTCTATTTTGAGGCAATGAAGATCGATTCAGAGGAATAACGATTGAGGATTACACTCATGTATCTCATGGATGATGCAAAAATTTAGTGGCGGACCAAAGCTAAAGGTATAAAAGCGGGCAGGTTCTTTGTAACTGGCTAGGAGGATTTTAAGCAGGAACTAAGAGACCAATTCTATCCTGAAAATGTGAGTTTAACACCCATGCCCAGTTAGATGAACTGAGACATATAAGTTTTATTCAAGATTACGTTCCATAATTCTCAGCGTTGATTCTTAATGTGCCAGACATGGCTGAAACTGATAGAGTGCATCGTTTCATGGTTGGGTTAAAACCATGGGCCAAGAAAGAGCTTTAACGATGTGGAGTAAAAGATTTTAGATCAGCTATCTCAACAGCTGAGAGTTTAGATGATTACACCGAGAGTGGCAATAAAAGAAAATTCAATCCCTTCATGAAGGGAGATGGCTCTACAAACAAATGGGCAAGAAATTCCCAAGGAAATGCTGATCGACCAACACCATGAACTGGGAATTCAGAACGTAGAAATTGGAATTTTGGTGAGATGGAAAGGAGATTTAGAAATATGAGAGGGGGAGTAAGAAATTACCCTAACTTTTGAAATTTTGGGCAAACCTCGACAAAGCCTCCAGGGCTTAAGAAAACCACTGGTAGAAGCACCCTAAACATTAAGTGTTTTTTATGCAGTGGACCTCATCGGGTGGCAGAATGCCCTCATCGAGGAGCTTTGAATGCCATAAGGACTATACCAACTGAAGAATTGAATGAAAGTCCTCAAGTGGAGGAGGATGAGCTAGCTATGATGGGAGCCTTGAGGCACTTGAATGCCTTGGAAAGACAAATAGAGCAACCAAAAGAAAAAAGACCCAGGGGACTGATGTATGTGGACTTTTTTGTGCATGGTAAACTTTTTCAGACTCTCGTAGATACGGGAGCTACTGACAATTTTATGACAGATACGGTGGCCGCTCGGTTGGGGCTCAAGGTGGAAAGAGATAAGGGATAAATGAAAACTATCAACCATCAAGCCAGAGAAACAACTGGCATAGCTAAAGAAGTGCCATGTAAATTGGGAGTATGGAGCGAAAATGTGTTGTTCACGATAGCCCCAATGGACAACTTTGATGTTGTCATAGGGATGGATTTCTTAATAGAAACTAGAACTATCCCTATTGTTGTAACTAATTGCTTATTGATGATGGGGGAGAGCCCGTGTGTAATCCCAACTACGGTGAGCTCAATTTGTGAAAAGAAGATGCTGTCGGCCATGCAATTTAAGAAAGGGATAAAGAAGGGTAAGAAAACATATGTAGCAATCCCACTTGGGGGCCGAGGACCAACTAAATAAGGAGATCCCAGATAACCAGTGTTAGCTATGCCTAATGGTGTGGACAAGTTCATAGTTTATTGTGATGCCTCTAGAGTTGGCCTTGGTTATGTGTTGATGCAGAATGGAAGGGTGATAGCCTATGCTTCAAGGCAGTTGAAGAAGCATGAGCAGAACTATCCTACACATGACCTTGAGATGGCTGCAGTGATCTTTGCTCTGAAGATTTGGAGACATTATCTGTATGGGGTGACTTGTGAGATATTTACTGATCACAAGAGCCTTAAGTACATTTTCCAGCAGAGAGATCTGAATCTGAGGCAGAGGAGATGGTTGGAATTGTTAAAGGATTATGACTGTGAGATATTATATCATCCAGGCAAGGCTAATGTGGTAGCAGATGCCTTGAGTAGAAAGTCCTCAGGCAGTCTTGCTCATATCAATGTTGGGAGGAGACCATTGATCCAGGAGTTGCATCTGTTGGTGGATCAAGGTCTGATGATGAAGATCAGTAGGTCAGGTGGATTGCTAGCTTAATTTAAGGTGCAATTTGTACTGAGGGATAGGATTAAAGCAGCTCAGAGCTAAGATCCTATTCTAGAAGAGCTTACAGAGAATGTCAGAGCAGGGAAGTTCACTAATTTCACACTTGATGATGATGGTGTGTTGTGGGTCAGTGGTAGATTGTGTGTTCATGATGTGGATGATTTGAGAGAAGAGATCCTAGAGGAAGCACATTCTACAGCTTATAGCATACATCCGGGTGTCACCAAGATGTACCACAGTATTAGAGACTTATACTGGTGGGACGGACTGAAGAAGGATGTCACTGATTATGTTGCTAAGTGTCTGACGTGTCAACAAGTGAAATCTGAGCATCAGAAGCCTTCTGGGAAGCTTCAGCCTCTTCCTATTCCCGAGTGGAAGTGGGAAAGGATAGCTATGGATTTTGTGGTAGGTTTACCTCGTTCTAAGGATGGATACGATTCCATCTGGGTGATTGTAGACAGGTTAACGAAGTCTGCACATTTCTTACCTATGAAAGCCACCTATTTTGTAGCTAGATTGGTGAAGCTATATATGAAACATATCGTGTGCCTTCATGGAGTACCTATGTCCATTGTGTCAGATAGAGGTTCAGTGTTTACCTCTCGTTTTTGGCAGAAGTTGCAAGAAGCGATAGGCACTAGGTTGGACTTTAGTACTGCTTTTCATCCTTAAACAGATGGTCAGTCTGAGAGGATGATCCAGACACTGGAAGATATGTTAAGGACGTGTGTCCTGGATTTGGGAGGTAGCTGGGATGATCATTTGCCACTCGTAGAGTTTGCATATAATAACAGCTACCATAGCAGTATTGGCATGGCACTATATGAGGCTTTATATGAAAGGAAGTGTAGATCCCCTTTGAGTTGGGATGAGATTGGTGAAAGAGCTTTGACTGGACCTGAGATGGTTCAGGATGCTGCAGAGAAAGTCATCGTGATTAAGCACAGATTAGAGACCGCAGTTAGCAAGCAGAAGAGCTATGCGGATCCTAGGCGTAGAGATGTGGAATTTTAGGTTGGAGACTATGTTTTTCTGAAGGTATATCCAATGAAGGGTGTGATGAGATTTGGCAGGAAGGGTAAGTTAGCACCAAGATATATCAGACCGTTTGAGATTCTGGAGAGAGTTGGCACTGTTGCATATCAGTTGGATTTGCCTCCGAGTATGTCACAAGTGCATCCAGTATTTCATATCTTGATGTTGAGGAAGTATATCTCAGACCCTTCACATGTGTTGCAGCCCGACAGTGTAGAAGTAAGTGCAGATTTGACGTTTGTGGAAGAACTTTTGGCGATCGTTGATTATCAAATTCGACAGTTGCGATCAAAGCAGATTCCGATGGTCAAGGTTTTGTGGCGTAGCAACAGAGTTGAGGAGTATACGTGGGAGACTGAAGCTGAGATGCGAGCTTCTTACCTATATCTCTGCCCTTCTTGATCTTGTGATAATTTTCTTTCTGGAATTCGGGGACGAATTCTTGTAAGGGGGGGAGACTGTAATATCCCGAGTTTTTAAATATTTTAATACTGCATCGGGATATGCAGTGTTAATAATTTTGTATATAATTATGGTATTTTTTTTACGAGTTGATATGTATTTAAAACTTATTTTAATTATTGTATATTATTTTAAGTATTTTATGTAAAATTTTCCCAAGAATACTATTTTCGGGGAAATTTTTACGTAAATAATTTACTATTAATTATATTAAATAGATTTTCGGATTTTCATGAACTCATATATATTTTTGAAGTACTAAATAACGTATATATGTGTATTTATTTATTTAATTATGGTTTAATTAATTACCCTAATATTTTATTATTTATTATTAGTTTTAATATTATTTAAATATTTTTAAGTGTATTAAATTTTAAAATATTAAATTATATGTGTGTGATTTTATATTATTTTAATATATAGTGTAAAGTATATATATATATATATATATATATATATATATATATACATATTATATTGTCAAAATCAAAATTTATAGCCAAATTACCATTTTGCCCTAACTTCTTCTTCTCCTTCCCCGACGCACGCCCGATCTCCAACCACCGTCTGCCATCCTGTTTCCTCATCGTCAGTGTGCCTCCTGGCGTGCCACCTCCTTCCCCAGCCTTCCCCGCCACCAGCAGCACCCTATTCCATCGAGGTTTGGTCGGAATAAGCTCAGGAAGCCGAATTCTTTCTCACCGTCGATCACGATGTTTTCGGCCACCATTTTCGACACCGCCGGTCTCTTTCTTCTCCTTGAGCTCTGGTGAGTCTGATTCCAAGCTTTGTTTCACTTAAAATGGCCTTAATTTGCTTAGGTTTCGATTTTGGTAATTCGGCCATTTTAGGGTTCTTGATTTTTTTGAACTTCGAATTGATTGATTCATGAGAAATTCCTTCACAAATTTTGTTCCCCTTAGCTTAATCTACATTTTTGAATTTTTTTAGAATTTTTGGGAATTATTTTGATTTTTGGGTATTTTTGAATATTTTAATATTATTTTCTAATTTTCGAAAATTAATTAATTAAATTATGAAATTGTGTTTTATGATAAATATAGGTGTTAAAATGAATTATGTAAATTTATTTGGAATTTTTATGAATTTCTATGTATTTATTTTGAATTTATTTAGGTTTATGTAATTTTGGAAAATTAGGTTAATTGTGTTTTTAATTGAACTTAATTAGTTAATTGAGTTTAATTATTGATATTATTGATAAATATGTGGAGAAAATTAATTTTGGATAATTATACTATTTTTGGTGAATTTTTGGATTAATTTTAGTATATTTATATATATAGGGGTATTTTGGTAATTTTACCCTAAATTGACTAAAAATGTAATTAAATTGGTTTTAATAGTTATTTAAGGTATAAAAATGATTTCTAAAAATTATTTAGTATTTTTAATTAATTAAAACTAATTTTCATAAATTATTTTCAAATTATATATATAATATACGATTTTTCTAAATAAATGAGTTTTTATCAGTTTTTACTGTGTTTTAGGGTTAATTACGTAATTTATAATTATTAAATGTATTTTTGTGATATAAGGGCATTTTTGGTATTTTTCATAATTATTCTGTGAATTGTGGATCCCGGTCGGTAAACTGTAGTTTGGAGTCCGACCGAGAGGTTGTGGATGTGTTTCTGTGTCTATTTTTTGAAGTGTGTTTCTTTACAGGGCCAGCTCTACTCTTTGAGTAGAGAGATGTCCATTTTACAGGGGAGGTTTTGCTGAATTTTCAGTAGAATTCTCGTAAAACGTAAGGTCTAGTCGAACCCTAATTCAGATTCTATGTCCAATATTCAAGATCGAGTTTCTAGGATTTTCTGTTAGGTTTATTCTGATGTCTGTTATTTATTGTTTGTTTAGTTGCGCTGAGACCAAGGACTAGTGGACTAGGCCCGTCAGACCCATCTCGAGGAGCGCACTAAGTGTGAGTTGCTATTTTATATATATGTGCTTTAGGGTGCATGATTCTAGAAATATACGCTCTATTTTGATTAAATATGCATAAATAGTTTAATTATTACTTAAGTTTATTTTTAGTTTACTTTTGGTTTATTTTTGGTATATTTTAAATTATATGTATGTTTTATTAATGAATTATGTTCAAAATGTTTTTGAATATATTTCTAGTTTATTTTGTAATTTTATTGGATTTATTTGACGTATAAATACTCAAAATATACCTGGTTTACTTTTGATATATTTCTAGTATATATATGGTTATTGTTGCTATTTTATTTAAATTCATGCATCATTTATTTTTATGAATGTATGTTTTATATTTCAATGAAGGATATCAATAGAACGTGCTACCTAGTGGGCAGCACTAGGACCGAGTACGTACCGGTACGCTTATAGCATTTAGGCTATATTACTAACCATTTGTGGATATTGATTGGATATGATTATTTGATGTATGATGTGATTATTGAGTGTGATTGTTGGAGCTCGATTGACCAAGTGTCTCGGGGCCAATCACATTGACAGTTAGACTGCTAGAGCTCGGTTGACTTGGTGTCTCGGGGCCAGTCTACTGTCCAAATGGAACAAGTGAATATATTTGGAATAAGTGAGTCTGTGTGGCTAGAGTGTTGTCTAACACTGTTTGAGGTTGCGATATTCTAGGGTTCTATTTGATCCTTCATAAACTGTGATTTGCAATAAAAATATATAAAATGATTTTATTGCATCTGTGTGTATTTGCTTGTATATATGCTTATTATATATATACTATTGACTGTGTGCATTGTCATTTAGTATGCATGTATATATATTATAGTAATTCACTCAGTGAGGTCTGACTCCCCCCCATTAACTATTTTTTAGGAGAGTCATCTTCATCAGACCTCAATAGCAGGCCTATACGTCGGATTTCTTCCGCTCCGGCTTCTTTATGTAAACTGCTCACTTGAGTTTTATTTTTATAATCTAGACACTACAGTAGTTGTAAATAAATTGTGGGTTTTATGTATTATATCTGTGAGAGATATGTACTTTGAATATTTGAACTAAAACTTGTATTAAAAAGTTTATTTATATATGAGATGAGAATTTAATTTAAATTCCCTGGTGGTGGATTATTATTTTGATATTTATGATTTTATTTCCATTGCATTAAGTGTTATTATTATTACTATTGCATGTTTTATTTTATTTTAGGCTTGCTACGGGTTCCAGATTCGAAAGAATTCCTGTTCCCTAGCGCCGGTCATGGCCCCTGTTTTGGGTCATGACAAAGACAGAACTAGCGATGGTAAAACGGTTGGCTTACCTATTCATGAGTCGAGTGGCGACCTCCATCTGAGACCAGATCAAGCAGAACTTGGAAAAAGACCCATAAGCGGTTGCTTTAATCAACTTGGCAAAGCTAGGGAAAACTAGACAGTTGATTTGGGAAAATGATCTCTTAGTGGAAAATAGGTTTTGGTTATATGTTCCAAAGATTGGAAACCTAAGGAAGTCGCTGCTTCAAGAATGTCATAATACATTGTGGGCTGGTCATCCTGGATGGCAAAGAACACTGGCTCTCTTAACGTAGAATTATTACTGGCCCAAAATGGAAGATGATGTGAGGATGTACACGAAGACCTGCCTAATCTGCCAACAGGACAAGGTTGATAGGAAAAAGACTGCGGGTTTGTTGGAACCCTTGCCAGTTCCAAATCAGCCTTGGGAGAGTGTGTCGTTGGACTTCATTACGGGTTTATCATGAGTGGGGGAGTATGACTCCATCTTAATGGTGGTAGATCGATTCTCTAAGTATTGCACCTTCATCCTAATGCTAAAATTTAGTTCTTCAGAAGATATAACCAGAGCCTTCTTTAAACATGTGGTAAAATACTAGGGAGTACCTAAAAGCATCGTTAGTGATCGAGATGGGCGGTTTCTGGGACCTTCTAGGCATAACTCTTTCGACTCCTAGGCTCATACCTAGACATGTCTACCAGCTATCATCCATAAACAGATGGACAGACAGAGAGATTCAATAGCCTATTGGAGGAATATTTGAGGCACTTTATCAGCTCTAGCCAAAAGAACTGGGCATCTTTGTTAAATGTAGCATAGTTTTGCTTTAACTCACAAAAGAGCTCTAGTACTAACAAAAGTCCTTTTGAGATTATTACAGGTCAACAACCTTCTTTGCCTTATTCATTAAAGGGTCCATACAAAGGGCGAAACCCAAAGGCATACAACTTCTTCAAAGAGTGGAGGCAAAATAAAGAAATTGCTCAGGCACATTTAGCGAGAGCAGCACAGAGAATGAAGTACTGGGCATATATGAAGCGCAGGCTACAGGAGTTCCAGGTTGGAGACAAGGTGTTGATAAAGCTACTTCTAGAACAAGTTCATCTACGTAGTAAAGATCGCAGACTACTGAGGAGATTTGAAGGCCCTTTCCCCATTACTGCCAAAGTGGGGTCAGCTGCCTATAAAGTAGAATTACCGAAAGGACTTAACATCCATCCAGTTTTCCATGTGAGCAATTTGTGACTGTACCATACAGATGAAGAAGACACTAGCAGAAACCATATTAAGAGACCTCCAATTTCCAACTTTGAACCAACAATGAAGATTGTGGAGGACATTCTAACAGAGCGAGTGGTAGCTTCTAATCGCTACAGATACAAGGAGTACTTAGTGAAGTGAAAGGACCAAGGTGAAGAAGAAAATAGCTGGGAGAAGGAAGAGGTCCTTAAAGCTTTCAAGTACAAGATCGAGCAATTCATTGAATCCCAATCGACGAGGGCGTCGATCGCTTGAGTAGGGGAGAATGTCAAGGGGTAGCATTTTGTAATCATAGGGGCATTTTAGACATTTTATAATTATTTTATTTTATGTAATTTCAAGAGAGTGATGGATGGAACATATTAATGTCTCCTCCTACCACCCTTCATTGTGCTCCTTATGCTCTTTAGGGGGGAGTGACTAGTCATCAAAGGTCTAGGGCCGAAGATCTAACCACTATAGATGTTGGGTGTGTGCACTCCTCTTGGGTAGGTTCCCCTTGCCTACACCTTGAGGAGCACAGTGTCTGAATTGATGTACTGATCCATTTATTGAATAACAAAAGTAGCCCCGTTACAACCATTCACTGTGCCTTGTCGCTTGTGTTTGTGCCTAGAATCATGCGTGTGGCTTGCTCTTGCCCATTGGGCTATTATATTGGCTTGACGATCTTGACTTGGATACTAACCAACTATTCTTTTGTGTCTTTACAAATTTACTAGTCTGTCCCTGAGGCTGACTTGTTAGAAGGTGTTCTAAACAAGCGTCGCACAGTCTCTTTTTGTAAAGCTTTTGCCGGCCCGTGACACCATAGTGCGTAAATGTGCTGCTGATGCTGCTCCTGCCAAGGAGGGTAATTAAGGAAGTTTTCCCAAATGATGTCTAATAGCATTTTCAATTAGTGCTAAATTTGTCGTGAATTTTCTTTTCTAATGTAACGTTATTTTTCATATTATTTTAGTGTGGATTAATAGTTTCATGCCATCTTCACCAAATTGATGTGGAGGTTTTTTTTTTCTCTTTTTTTTTTTTAAATCAATCTAAAGCAATTGGCCAATTAGAGTACTATTATTTATTGATAAGGCATAGCTTTACGGTTGCACAACATGTATAGGTTGTGTTATGCCCTCTACAAACATGATGTTCCTCTTTTGCTCTTGTTTAATCTTTAATAGAGGGTGACAATTTGTGATAATATCGAGTTAAACGACATGACATGATAAAAAATTTAATGTTTTTAAATTTAGTAAAAATAGGTTTAGATTATAAATGTGTTAATATGTTTAAAACACCAAAAAAAAATATTTAAGCAGATTAAATCTGTTTAACTCATTTAAAAATATGTCAGTTCATTTATTTATTGAGTAAATCTATTAAAAATAAAATATATTATATTATATATTAAGATAATGATATGTATAAAAAATTTAAATTATTAAGTAAATATTATGTAGTAATAATTTAATATGAAGTAAATAAAGTTAAATTATTAAATATAAAAAAAATTATGTATTTATAATAGTATAATGTATTTTTGATGTAAGTTAATATTGTTAATTATGTTCATGGAACTACATAGTTTTAAAATAAATTAATATTAATATTATTCAAGAAACTCATAGTGTAAATTAGCATTGATATTAAGTATTAGTACTAAATAGAGAAATTTTGAATTTTGAGTAAATAGTATACAATATTTAATTTAATATTGAATAAATAAGTATAATAAAAATATTAAAACTATATAATTTTGATGTAAATTAGTATTAAACCTTAGAACATAATACTGTTTACATGTTTAATTTACTTTTATAATATTATTTAATTTAAATGTTAAACATATTAAAATGTGTTTGTATCATAGTGTTTAAATTCATTTAAATCTATTTATATTAAACGGGGCTATACGTATCATATTGTGTAATATGTTAATTAAATATATCCATGTTCAAAATTTAGTGTTTTAATATTATTTATTAAACAAAGTGTGTTCAGATTGGCCATATTAATATTATGCTTGTATCTCAATATGAGCTGTTTATAACTTGACTAGCCCTAATCTTTAATTCGTAGAACTTCATGCATCTTGTGTTTTATTTGTAATTTTTTTCTAAAAGAAAAATATTTTATCTATCTATTTTTTTAAACGAATATTTTATTTAGCTTAAAATCATAAATTTATTTAGTTGATTTATGGTGCTTTCTTAAAATAATTTTAATTAAATATTAGACGACACTTGCGTTATTTTCATAATTTGATCAACAGTAGCTATTCAAAAGCCAAAAAAAAAAAAAATGGTCCATCGTATTTCTTTTCTAGTTATTTATCTTTTAAATTTGATGGTATTAAAAATTTTGCGATTTTTTTTTTTATTCTATGGGACTTTTTTTAGCTTCAACTTTTAGTTGTTATTTTCTTTGTCCAGTTTATGGAGCTAGCCTTTCAAGAAGCAATTGTGACCACTAAAATGATTTGGATTTAAAACAAGCCATTGCAGTCTAATCCCCAACTAAAATTGGATGGTTTTCACTAAAAATGCATGAGTTGAATCAATTCAGGTGTTATTGTACTAAACTCAGTTCTTATACGGTCTGAAAAGATGTGCACAACCTTTTCCCAAATTGAAGGAACATATGTAAAAAGACATTTGTAAGATTTTATATGGGAAATGTTTCAGAATCTATTAATGTCTTTGGCATTATTGGTGAAAGTCTTGCCCTTTGGCTACTATTCACTGCAAGAATCTCTATTCTATTTTGTCACCGTCGTTGGAAAATTCTTAGTGCACAGAGGTACATTAGATTGACGATTAGAAGGACAATTTCTGATTTGAAAATTCTGTGAAAATTCAAATAGAATGGAGAGAGACATTTTTAGTCGTCTTCCTAGTGAAATGGCACAGCTTCAGTTTCTTTCATTTTCCTAGAAAAGCAATGCTCAAATAATAATAATTTCAATTGCTTTAGAATTTGGTTTGCATATTTCAAAGAAGTTTCAATGCTCACATCCATGCAATACCTTGTGCCAATATGGTTAATTTCCTGCACATTATTAACCCATTTTAAAGGGAAAAATGAATAAAAATGAATTTTCTTAAAATTTCAAGTAAATTGTATTGAAAGCTAACTTCAATTTCCACTTGGTTTCATGGTTGCTACTTAATTTTATAAAAACGAATATTCTATAAATATACTTTCACCTAATTTGATACATTTTTATTAAATCCATGAAATTATTTATAATTAACTCAAGTTTAATGGAACTTTCAAATAAATTTCACATTTTTAAATTTCTTCTTTTATTATGAAAAAATATCTTTACTTTGCATGCTTTATTTCTCTCTTTCATCTATCTCTATTAATTCAAAATATATAAAAATTATTTTTGAAAAATTAAAATATTAGAATTAAATTTTAGACTTATACCAAAAAAAAAGAAATAAAATTTATAGTTTTTGATTTAGCACACAAAATATAAAAATTCATTTATAAATAAAATGAATTTCTCAATTATACTTGAATCAAATATAGCTTTAGGCATATGAGGGTGGAAATATATGTATATAATCATTTTGCACCATTGTCCATATCAACTGATCTTCATCGAATTTTTTTGAGTAATTACGCAAAAACAAAATTTATTACATGAAAAAGAAAAGATTAATTAACATGCAAAGTTATGTAATATAAGCTTAAGAAGTAGAAAAATAATAATATAGAATAAAGACCTTATTACATCAATTTAGATATAACATCAAATTCGACGAAAATGCGATGTAATTGCAAATTACTTAACCACAAGCTTTTTCCTCTCTATATAACACCACCATTCCCGAAGCATTAGAGCACATAACACAACTATTATCAAGGCAAAGAGAGTGTGAGAGAGACAGAGATGGAGGGGCAGCAGCAAAGTGGAGAAGGGTCCAAAGCAGGAACAGAGGCAGCATGTTTCAAGCCAAAGGAGGGTAGTGTATTCCCAAAAGAGAAGAAGCTAGTGAAAAAGATGATGTTTGAGCTCTTGGTTCCATCCACCAAATCAAAAAAGGGTATTGCTTCCTCTGACCCCGACAAAACTAAGTAGGAAAGGAACCATTTACTCATGTAGAAATTAAAGTGTCGAAATAAATGGGGGTCTTTTATTATTATTATTATTATTATTATTATTATTATTAATATTTATAATTAGAAGCTTTGTATTTTATAATTAAAGAAATGTAACTTGTTATAGTTTGCTATCTATATATACTTCTTGTTTTGATCTTTCTGTTATGAGGTTATAGCCAGTGGCATGGTGTAGTCTTCTTCTCCTTTTCCCCCTTTGCTTTATTTGCTTTTGATTAACATTCTCTTTGTATGCCTTAAAAAAAATGAAACTTGGGGAGTACCCATTTGTTTTGA
This sequence comes from Mallotus nudiflorus, assembly GCA_947683625.1. NCBI lineage: Eukaryota > Viridiplantae > Streptophyta > Magnoliopsida > Malpighiales > Euphorbiaceae > Mallotus > Mallotus nudiflorus. Next base: position 281,915 of record CANTUR010000029.1, on the reverse strand, counting down.
TTAAGAGAAAAAGGAGAAAATTAAAGCAAGTGGGACTTCATAATCCACTTTAAAGGACAAAAAAATAAAAAAAAAATTACCAATAAAGTTGGGGACATTAATCCACTTGCATGTGGTTGGTGTATATATATCCACATGATTTTCAATCAATCTATAATTCAAAATTTTATTTAAATAAATTTAAATTTTTTATCATTTAAATTATTATATTATTTGAAGATTATCACAAATATTATATTAGTCATATAAAAATATATTTCCGCTGATCTCTTATTTAATAGGTACATAAATAACTAATATAACATAATAACATCGTCTTACTTGATTTAGATTTTGTGATTATTAAAGGGATTTTTTTTTTCAGTTGAGTTCATAAATTTCAGTATCCCATGTAACATTATTTAAGCAAGAAGTTGCTAAACTGATATATAATAATTATCGTTAATTATTTAAGCAATCTCTAACTAATGACTTAATTAATAATGAACTCATCAGTATCTCATCCAGTGAATCAATCTTTGACTACGGATTATCCCATATAATACATATTTAAGCAACTGGATGAGAAATTAATGTAAGTGTAAGATTAAAGAAACTTAAAATTATTGGCCAAAGAAATTAACTTAATATTATATGCGAATCAGTTGATTGCTCAAGAGTGCGTCCCAACATAGAAGTGAAAAAGTTGGGCAGCAGCTGCACCGCAACATCTGATTCTGCTAAACTGATATAAAATTATCATCATTAATTATTTCAGCAATCTTAGACTAATGACGTGATCAATAATGACCTCAGAATTATTTAACTAATTTTTTATTAATTAGTATATATGCCAACCTCAAGACCCCATCATCAAATATTAGGCTAATCCACATGTGATTAATTTGTTTAATCTGCCACGTGTCCTCGTATTGTTGGAAATACAAAGAGATGGAGAAGCAGCAGCAGCAGAGTTAAGAGGGGTCCAAAGCAGGAAGAGAGGCAGCATGTTTCAAGCAAAAGAATGGAAGTGTGATCCCAGCAAAGAAGAAGCTAGTGAAAAAGAGGATGGCTGAGTTCTTGGTTCAATGCATCACACCAAGCAACGTTACTGCTTCCTTGAGCCCCAACAAAACTAAATAGGAACCATTTACTTTAGTAGCAATTAATATGTCACAATACAATAGGTACCATAATACATATATATATATATATATATCCACACAATTTTCGATTAGTTTATAATTCAAAATTTTATTTAAATAAGTTTACAGGTCTACAAATAATTAACATAACATGGAAACATTTAAAATATTGCCTTGCTTGATTTAGATTCAGCCATTATTAGATGTGTTTTTTTTTAATATTTCAGTTCATAAATTTCAATATTATTTAAGCAAGAAGTATGAGAAATTGTTGTAATTGTAAGATTAAATCAACTTAATATTAAGCACAAATCATTTGATTGCTCAAGAGTGCGTAAAATCACATCATAACAGTGAAAAAGATGGGTATTGTTCGGAAAAAAAAAAAGCAGTGAAAAAGATGGGTAGCAACCGCACCGCAATATCTGAATTGCTAAACTGATATAATAATCATCCTTAATTATTTAAGCAATTTTTGACTAATGACTTAACAAATTAATAGTGAACCGATCAATATCTCATCCAGATATATATAAATATGATTAATTAGCATATCAACCCCATCATCAAGTCATAGGTTTTTTTTTTTTTGTCATACATGCATTAACTCTATAATTATCATTTTTTGTTAATTTAACACTTTAACTTATAGTTTTACTATTTTAACACCTGAACTTAGTTATATAATGTATTAGGTTGCACTAATATAATGATATAATATATTTACCACCCATTGTATTTTCACTTTTTATCATTTTGACACATTTATTTATAATTTTTTGTCAGTTAAACTCTTATAATATGACATATGTTGATTCATTATTTTATACTGACAGAGATTTTAACATTATATTTCAACTAAATTCAGATGTCAAAATTAAAAAAAAAACTATAAATTAATGTGTTAAATTAATAAAAAAAATAACAATTACAGAATGCCACATGTTTTTTTCTTTAAACTAACTATCAACTATCAGGTCATACGTTGATCCATATGTGATTAATTAGTTTAATCTACCACGTGTCCTATTGTTGTTTTTGGTTCCTAATTAATTACCGGCCTTTCCTGGACGAAAATTTCAAAGCAGGGAGTTTGTTGTACAAGATTTTCATATACAAAAATATTCTATTTTCTTATTTTTTTTTGGAGGGACTATTTACTTATATTTTTGCCTTCAAATTTGATGTAAATTTTTTGCCATCAAAGCATTTTCTAATTTATTTTGAATGTATCAAATTCATATGACATAATCGAAATAAGATTATAGTATATGTATCAAATATTATGATAGGATACAGTACTAAATATATTATATGTATCAACAAAATTAATATAAAATAAAATATTTAAAAATAATACTTTATTCTAAAGAAAGGGGTGGGCTCCAATGTTTTCGGTTTCAATAATGATATTTCCTTTTCCGATTGTGGTTATTTTTTATGTCCATTTCACATTTTTTTTTATCTTTATTAAAAGTGAAAACAAAAGTTTTATAGATTTACATGGAAAAAAAAAAAAAAAAGTAAAAAAATATAAAAAAATTCTAAAGACAAAAGAGAAAGGTTAGGATTTTTATTTTGATTTTTTGTTTGTTAGGAAGTTTTGTTTAACTTTGCATATATTTATGTGCATCTTTAATTTTAACTTTCAGTTGTCATTTTCTTACTGTCCGTTTATGGAGTGGCAATTGCGACCACAAAAATGATTTGGGTTCTATAACAAGTCCTAAATTTAGATCTTCTACTCACAACCTTGTCCCGAATTGAAGGAACATAAAAAAACATTTAAGGTTATGTATATACAAAATCTTTTAAGATTGTGGTGGGCAGGTAAGTTAGCATTTTTGGTGAAAGTCTTGTCCTTTTTGGCTACTTATATATTCACTACAAGTAAATCAAGGGATGAAAACAGAAATTTTCATCTCTATTTTACTTTCTCACCGTCATGGGAAAATTCTTAGTACACAGAAGTACATTAGATTGATTATTAGAAAGAAAATTTCTGATTGGAAAATTAAAAAAAAAAAATTAGTAAAAATTCAAATTGAGAAATTCATCTTCCTAGTGAAAATGAAAATGGAACAGCTTCAGTTTCTTTAGTTTTCCTAGAAAAGCAATATTCAAATACCCTCCGATTCAAATTAGTAATCTCTTTTTTAAATATATTTAATGTAATATTAATTCTTTTATTCTATTTTATTTTTATATTACCCTTATCTAATTGGTTTTACAATATTCTATAAATTTTATTTAAAGAAGTGTAATTTAATTCCATTTAGGAGTATTTTGTAAATTTATTGAATATTTTTTTAATTCAAGTGAAATAATAAAAGAGACAATTAATTTAAATCGGAGGAGTAATAATAAAACTTACATTTGGTTTGCAAATTTCAATTCGTTTCAAAGAAGTTTCTCAGCTCGCATCCACGCAGTACCATATGTCATTATGATTAATTTCCTGCACATTATTTAGCTTTTAAAGGGAAAAAATTAATTTTCTTAAATTTTCAAGTAAATTGTAGTGAAAGCTAACTTCAATTTCCACTCTGTTTCATGGTCACTACTTTATTTCAGTACTTTAATTTTTATTTACAAGAAAAAAATTATTAATGTAATTCGTGGTACCCTACAGTGAAAGAATATTCTATGGATATACCTTCACCTTATTTGATACATTTTTAGGTATTTGGTATATATGTTACAAATTCAAAGTGAATTTCACTAACTTTGAAACCAAATAAAAAATCAAAAGATTTTTACGTCTAATATAAATAAATTTTATAACATATCTAAGTTTTGTGTTCGACATAAAAAAAATTATTTTATTAAATTCATGAAATTATTTATAATTAGTTCAAATTTAATAGAACTTTCAAATAAATTTTACATTTTTAAATTTCTTCTTTTATTATGACAAAAATATCTTTACTTTGCATGATTTATTTCTCTCTTTCGTCTATCTCTTTTTACATAAAAATTATTTTTGAAAAATTAAAATATTAGAATCAAATTTTAGATTTATAGCCAAAAAATGAAATAAAATTGAAAGTGTTTGATTTAGTACACAAAATATGAAAATTTTTTTATAAATAAAAGGAATTTCTCAGTTATACATGAATCAAATGTAGCTTTAGTAAAATTTATCTTAATATATGGCATATAATGGTGGAAATATATGTATATAATCATTTTTCACCATTGATCATATCAACTGATCTTCTTCGATTTTTTTTTTTTTTTTTTTTTGCGTAATTTCTATGGAAAAAAAATTTAGTACATGAAAAGAAAAAAGATTAATTACCATGCAAAGTTATGTAATAAAATCTCAAGGAATAGAAAAGTAATATTATAGAATAAAGACCTTATTGAATTCATTTTTTTACATCATTTTAAATATAATATCAAATTCGACGTAAATGTGATGTAGTTTGCAAATTAATTCTATGTTTTCACACTATCGAAAGCTTAACCCACCAGTTTTTTCTTCTCTATAAATAACACCACCATTAGCAAAGCATGAGAACCACAAGAAAGATATTAGAGAACATAAACACAAGTGTTATTTTAGCGAAGAGTGTGAGAGAGGCAGAGAGATGGAGGAGCAGCAGCAAAGTGGAGAGGGGTCCAAAGCAGGAACAGAGGCAGCATTTTTCAAGACAAAGGACGGAAGTGTGCTCCCAAAAGAGAAGAAGCTTGTGAAAACGATGATGGTTGAGCGCTTGATTAAATCCATTACACCGAGCAAGAACACTGCTTCCTCTGGCCCCCGGAAAACTACGTAGGAAAAGAACCATTAATTACTCTTGTAGCAATTAAAGTGTCACAATAAATGGGGAATTTTTTTTTTTTCTTAATTAGAAGATTTGTATTTTATAATTAACGAAATATAATTAAGTTATAGTTTGCTATCTATATATAGTTCTTGTTTTAATCTTTCTGTTATGAGGCTATAGCTAGTGTAGTCTTCTTCTTCTTTTTCCCCTTTGCTTTTTCCTTATTTGCTTTTAATTAACATTCTCTTTTTATGCCTTAAAAAATATGCTTTGATTAAGGGAAAAAGGAGAAAAGTAAGGAAAGAGAGGACTTGATAATCCGCTTTAAAGTTGGGGATACTGATCCATTTGCATGTGATTGGTGTATATATACAATTCGTGTTGGGAAAGCTATTTAAAATTTTATTTAAATAAATTAATTTTTCATTATTTAAATCAACATTTATTGGTTGAAGATTTTCTTTGAATATCACAAATATTGCACCAATCCTATATAAATATATGCCCTGCTGGTCCCTTCTTTAAAAAATTATTTGTAGTCATAAATATAAAATTGTTTTTCAATTCATTTTATCTAAATTTTTTATTATTTAAATTAAAAATTCAGACCTAACTAAAAATTATGATAATTATAAAAGAATAAAATTAAATCAACAAGCTGATGATGATGATGATGATAATAATAATTTTTCGAAGTGTAAAATCTGCTGCAATTGACGTAGAATTTGGTTTGCAAATTTCAATTCGTTTCAAAGAAGTTTCCAAGTTCACATCCTCGCAATCCATTGTATCATTATGATAAATTTTCTGCACATTATTAACCCTTTCAGAAGGAAAGATGAATTTCCATAAATTTTCGGTTAAATTATATTGAAAGCTGACTTCACTTTCCATTTAGTTTCAAGGTGGCTACTAATTAATTAATTTCAGTATATTACTTTTTATTTGCAAGAAAAAAATCATTAGCGAAATTCATGGTACCCAACTGTGAAAAAATATTCTGTGTATATATTTTCACCTTGCTTACCATGTTTTTAAGTAATATCATTGACTTCGAAACTAAATAAAAGAATCAAAGGATTTTTACATTTGATCTAATATAAATAAATTTTAAAATTTTTTATAGAGTTTATTTACATGTGTAAATTCTTTTTTAGTGTTTGGTGCGGTGTGACTAAAAATTTATTTAAAATTTTATTTTTAAATTCATAAATTTTTTTATGAGTAACTCAAATTTAATAAAAGTTTCAAATAAATTTCACATTTTTAAAATTTCCACTTTTATTATTTTATGACAAGAATATCTTTAAATTGCAAACTTTAATTCCTCTTTTTTTTTTTTTTTTATCTCCTTTTACATCAAATATACGGTACGTAATTTTAAAAAATTTAAATACTAAAATTATATTTTAGATTTATACTAAATATAATAAAATAAATTTTTATATTATCAAATGAATTTTTTTGCACATTAAATGTAGCAATTTGTTTATAAGTAAAATAAATTTCTCAACATATTTGAACCTAATATAGCTTTAGTAATTTTTTTTAAATATATGACGTATAAGGGTGGAAACATATTTATATAATCATTTTTCACCGTTTGCCACATCAACTAATTTTCATCGACTTTTTTGAGTAATTTATGTGCAAAAATAAAAATTTATGATATGAAAAAGAAAAATATTAATTAATTATTAAAAAATAACATGCAAAGTTATGTAAAAATATATATCCCAAGGAATATAAAAGTAATAATATAGAATAAACATTATTCTTTTTGGACTGTTTATGACGTTATTGAATTCATTTTTCCTTTTTACATCACTGTAAATATGACATCAAATTCCACGTAAATGTGATGTAATTTACAAATTAATTCTATGTTTTGAAACTATAGAAATAAGCTTAACCCATAAGTTTTTCCTCTCTATATAACACAACCATTATCAAAGCAAGAGAACCACAAGATATCAGAGCACATAAGGCAAAGAGTGTGAGAAACACAGAGAGATGGAGAAGCAGCAGCAGCAGAGGGAAGAGGGGTCCAAAGCAGGAAGAGAGGCAGCATGTTTCAAGCAAAAGAATGGAAGTGTGATCCCAGCAAAGAAGAAGCTAGTGAAAAAGAGGATGGCTGAGTTCTTGGTTCAATGCATCACACCACGCAAGGTTACTGCTTCCTCTGAACCCCAACAGAACTAAATATTTAGTAGCAATTTATGTGTCACAATACATTGTGTGGGTCTGTTTTCCATTATATAGAGGCTCTGTATTTTATAATTAAAGAGATGTAACTAAGTTATAGTTTGCTATTTATATATAGTTGTTGTTGTGATATTTTTGTTATGGGGTTTTAGTGTAGTCTTTTTCTTTTTTCCCCTTTGCTTTTCTTTATTTGCTTTTAATTAACATTCTCTTTGTTTTGATCAAGAGAAAAAGGAGATAATTAAAGCAAGTGGGACTTCATAATCCACTTTAAAGGACAAAAAAAAACCAATAAAGTTGGGGACATTAATCCACTTGCATGTTGTTGGTGTGTATATATATATACCCACATGATTTTCAATCAATCTATAATTCAAAATTTTATTTAAATAAATTTAAATTTTTTATCATTTAAATTATTATATTATTTAAAAATTATCACGAATATTATCTTAATCATATATAAACATATTTCAGTTAGTTCCTTATTTAATAGGTTAATAAATAATTAATATAACATAATAATACCGTCTTGCTTAATTTAGATTTAGTGATTATTAAAGGAATTTTTTTTCAGTTAGAATTCATAAATTTCAGTATCCCATGTAATATTATTTAAGCAAGAAGTTGCTAAACTGATATATAATAATTATCGTTAATTATTTAAGCAATCTTTGACTAATGACTTAATTAATAATCAACTCATCAGTAGCTCATCCAGTGAATCAATCTTTGACTACGGATTATCCCATATGATACATATTTAAGCAACTGCATGAGAAATTATTGTAAGTGTAAGATTAAATAAACTTAAAATTATTGGCCAAAGAAATTAACTTAATATTATATGCGAATCAGTTGATTGCTCAAGAGTGCGTCCCAACATAGAAGTGAAAAAGTTGGGCAGCAGCTGCACCGCAACATCTGATTCTGCTAAACTGATATGTAATTATCATCATTAATTATTTCAGCAATCTTAGACTAATGACGTAATCAATAATGACCTCAGAATTGTTTGACTAATTTTTTATTAATTAGTATATATGCCAACCTCAATACCCCATCATCAAATATTAGGCTAATCCACATGTGATTAATTTGTTTAATCTGCCACGTGTCCTCGTATTGTTTGTGGGTTCTAATTAATTGCAGGTTTTTCCTGGACCAAAAATTCAAAGCAGGGATGCTTTACCTTCAGGCTTGATGTACAAGATTTTCAAACACAGAGTGTTCTATTTTTTTTACCATAAAAATATTAAAAGTTTTTACCATAAAAATATTAAAAGTTTTTAGTAATTAATTTAATATAATTATATATATATATATATAATATAATATAATTTTAATTTGATAAAAAATTTATTTTTTATTTTATTTAGGTTAATTTTTATTTTATCTTTAATAAAAATATTAATTTAATTGAAAGTATATTTTTTATTCTAATTAGGTGAATATATTCTATTGCAATTAGGTGAATTTGAGAAAAACTAATTATGTATATAAGAAATATTAAAATAATATCATATAATTATTTAAATAAAATATTTATGAAATTGTAATAAATTATAACTGTATTAGTTAATATCAAATTGTTATATAAATAAATAACGCTATTATTATTTTTAAAAATTGTATATAATAATAATAATAATAATATGTTTAAATATTTATTTACTATATATCACGAGTCAAATAAATTTTTTATTCACATGTGAAACACATAATTATGTACTAGTATGTGTATATATATCAGTTAAGTAAAATCAGTAATGAGTTAATTTCAATAATTATTGTATATTAATCAAGTTTCTAGAAAATGAAACAGGCGAGGGAATGAGTGTGCTACCATGTTTTCGGCCCCCATAATAACATTTCCTATTCGGATTGAGGCACTGGCAATTAATTTACCATTTCCATTTCACTTTTTTTTTTCTTTTTTTTAACTAAGAAGGTAAACTCTTTAACTTATGAATGCTTTAAAAAAGAGTTATACCATTAAGTTATTTAAACTTTAGTTAGCTATTAAAAGTGATTCTATCCATTCCATATTCTTTAATCTTTATTAAATGTATTATTGAAAAATGGAGTTCAATCATCGTCCTCGCCAAATTACTAACACGCTATCAATATTGTAGCTATATTTAAAAAAACATTTCTAAAAGTGAAAATCAATTTGGAATATGATCTCTACATATATGATCCAAGAGAATGCTAGAGGCACAGAAAATCCTTGATTTGGCCTCTTAATTTTATAGCTTCAACATCAATACATGTAATTGCAATATTGTTGGTAGCGTGCATCCATATAAAAGGGGAAAGGATCAGGTACTTAACAGTTCAAAGAGCAACAATACGAATTAAAGTACTCGCTATTATTAGTCTTTTTACCAAGTGAAATTGGAATTATATTCCATCCCTTTCCGCAAAGTTGCCTCTATTTTATCATATTCTTCTATCAGCATGCATGACCAAAAAAAAGATAATGCAATTAACCGCTAATGAAACATAATTAGGAAGGCTCTTTTACATGCTTATTCTAATTGGTATTATACCCAATAGTTAAATTTGTAACTAATATTACATGTTTTATATTTTTACTAATTAAATATAAAATTACTTAGCCAACATCTGGTAGTTCAAGTAGTAAAAAATTTGAATTTTCATAAGTAAAGTTTTGATTTCGAATTTTATGTATGGAAAAAACATATATACGTGGGAGAATTTTACTGAATTTTTTTAAATATGATATTAGTTTCAAGTTTTATATATGGTAAAGATCAATATTCGGGAGAATTTTGCTCTTCTTATAAATATACCTAACAATAATCAGAACCCTTATATATATATCATATTGAAATGATTTTAATGCTTAATTTTTTGAAATGAAAATGGCTTACCTTTATTTTTAAAAAAGATAGTTATTTAAATAATCAAGAGGTGTGATTTAGTTATCATTCTAATCACCAACTATTAACTTAATTATACTATAAAATTGCGGTGTCTGTTTCTTTATTCATTACTTACCATCCATACATCAGTAATTGAAAGATGTAAAATTAAAGAGAAAGGGTAAAGATACATGGCATGATGTCAGTATAGATGCACACATATACGTCACCAGTTTTTTTTTTTTTTTTCCTTTTTGAATGCTTAATTAATAAGTTTCCAATGTAGATGTGTATCTCTATATAATCCTTACATGGTAGATCAAACGATAGAATCACACTTAAAGAGAGTAATATTATACGCATTAAGAGTAGTAGCTGTTTTGGCTGTTTTGGTGAGAAATGGAGAGAGAGCAAAGCAGTAATGAAGAGGTTGGCAAAGGGAAAACAGAACCATACTTAACACAAAAGAATAGAAGTGTGTTTCCGGCGAAGAGGAAGTCAGTGTTGGGGATGGTGCTCACTGCCATAGTGCCTAAAGGTGCTGCTACTGCTCAATGCTTTCATGCCAAGAAGAAGAGCAAGGAGGTTTCTCCAAATGATATCTAACATTATGTATGGTTCAATTCTACCAATAAATTCATTTCATTTACAAATATATTTGGAACGAAAAGTTTGTTTGGTTCAAGTAAATAATTTATAAAATTTATTTCAAATGAATTTTATATTTTGTTATGTTGTATTTGGTATAAATATAAAATTTTAAGTTAATTTCTAATTTTGGTAAAAAAAAAACACCCCTTTATATAAAAAGATATTTTTGAAAATAAAAATAATAAGAGTTATTTTAGTCATTTTAAAAATATATACTTAAAATTTGTGGAATTCATTAATTTAGAAATTTCAACCATAATCAATTCTACAAATTTTAAAATTTAGAATTACAAATGAATTCTATAATATGTTCATTTAAATCAAACAAATATCATTTAGAATTGGAAATGAGTTCCACAAACTTTTGTGGAATTCATTTATACCAAACACACTCTAAGAGTGTGTTCGGTTGAAATAAATTCCATAAAATTGTATAGAATTTATTTAAAAATTTAAATGAGTGTATATGTTTTAAATGAAAATTTTGTAAAATTCATTTACAATTTTAATTTTTTAATTTTATAGAATTGTTTAACAATAAAATTATCCTTATTGATGAAATGCATTTGGTTGAAATAAATTTGGAATTTACTTACAAATAAATTCTATTTAAAATTCATTTTGAAATAAAATGAATTCATTAATAAAATTGAACCATATTTTCAATTCACGCTAAATTTGTCCTGAATTTTTTATGAAATGGTGGAACATTTTATTAAAATTAAAAAAAAAAGAGATAAAATTATCAAAAATTGCTCACGTTTCTTTATCAAAAAATTTTTATAATTCATATTTGACCAAATATCTGTATTATTAATGTTGAGAAAGTAAATATTTTTATTGTATATATTAGGAAGTAAATATTTGTATACAATTAGGAATAAAGTTTTATTCTATTTAGAATGTTATTCTATTCCTAATTAGATTGTAATTAGGATTCCTGTATGTATATATAAAGGGGTGTAACCCTTCTTTGAATACAATGGAAAAATATTTCCCTTGAAGTTGAACTAAGTGGTGATTGTGATACCACTCCAGGTATGACAAATCTTACTCGAAATAATACATGGATTATTGATACAGGTGCTACTGGTCATATGACAAACTCCACTCACCATCTTACCTCTATCCGTCCATCAACCCAATAAAATATTCTAACTGCTAATGGAGGCATAACACCAGTCACTCATAAGGGATCAGTATCTAACTCTAACTCTCTTAATTTAGATACTATTCTTATTGTTCCATCTTTTTCTTGTAATCTACTATCTGTTAGCCAAATCACTGAAACCTTGAATTGCACTGTCAAATTTTTGCCTAATTATTGTGTATTTCAGGACATTGCAACGCGCCAGATTCTTGGCTCTGGTGTTAAACGTGGAAAGTTGTACTATCTTAAGTTGCATGATGATTCAAGTCAGAAATCAAGTCAAGTTAATCGGGTTGGTAGAAGTTGTTCAAGTAAAGACCAAGTAATCTTATGGCATCGTCGTCTTGGTCATCTCTCTTTTCATTATCTTAGACAAATAAAAATCGAATTTATTTTTGCATACCATAGACTCGGAATTCAAGTGTGATGTTTATGAATTGGCAAAAGGCCACCGAATTTCTTATGTATCGAGTTATAATAAAAATTCAATTCCATTTATGACTATTAATTCTGATGTATAAGGACCTACTCAGATTCCTACTCTATCTGGTGCTCGATATTTTGTAACGTTTATTGATGAATATACCCGGATGACCTGGGTATCTCTACTTTCCAATAAAGGAGATGTGTACTCCAAGTTTCAGGACCTGTACAACATGGTGGCTACACAATACTAGAGTAAAATCCGAGTCCTGCAGTCTGACAATGGTGGGGAGTATGTTAACTCAATTCTCAATGATTTCTGCCTCAAGAAGGGCATTCGCCACCAAACATCTTGTGTCAGCACTCCCCAACAGAATGGTATAGCCGAACGGAAGAACCGACAGTTTTTGGAAGTTGTTCGAGCATCCCTATTTGACATGAATGTTCCTCGAGAATACTGGGGAGAAACTGTTCGATCCGCTGCGTACCTCATAAACCGGACACCACCATGAGTACTCGGTTTTAAGACTCCTCTTCAGAAACTTCAGGAACTTTCATATCTCCACCCTTCAATAATCTTGAACCTCAAGTTTTTGGATGCTCGGCATATGTTCATCAGACACTCAGCAAATTAGACCCTCGAGCTATCCGGTGTATCTTTGTTGGCTATGCGGATTTAAAAAAGGGATATCGATGTTATGATCCGAATACAAAGAAGGTGTATGTCACTCGGGATGTTCAGTTTCATGAAAATTCTCCTTTCTTCTCCCACTCTGAGTGCTCTCTTCAGGGGGAGAAAAATCCAAACCTCCTTAAGCTTGAAGATAGCATTCTGAGTGTTTCGAATTCGAATCTCCAAAATGTTATTCCGAGCATCTCACCAGAACAGCCGAGCATCTTACCCGGACAGATCATCGAAGAAAATCCGAGTAATCAAGATAGTACATCTTCCCAACCCACACCAGAAGCTGAAGAAACTCCGGATGCAGTGCATAATAAGGTAAACCTATCTCCTTTAAATATTGAACCTCATTACCCTTCTAGAATCAATAGAGGGGTTCCGAAAAGACAATATGATCCGGACCTTTATACTAAAGCTAAATACCCTATCAACAACTTCATATCAACCAACCATTTTTCTAACTCACATGCACTTGCTGTAAAGAAATTATCTACTGTATCTATTTCGAGTAATGTGCAGGAAGCCTTAGATGATCCGGATTGGAAGAAAGCTATGAATGATGAAATGGAGGCATTACAAAAGAACCAGACGTGGGATCTTGTTCCTCTTTCAAAAGAAAAGAAAACAGTGGGGTGCAGGTGGGTATTCACTGTCAAACTCAATCCAGATGGAAGCATAAATCGATATAAAGCTCGGTTGGTAGCAAAGGGGTACACTCAGAAGTATGGAATCGACTATGAAGATACATTTGCCCCAGTAGCAAAAATGAACACCATCTAAGTCCTTATTTCCTTAGCTGCCAACCTGGACTAGCCGCTTCGACAATTTGATGTAAAGAATGCATTTTTGAATGGAACCATAGATGAAGAAGTATATATGGATCCACCACCCGAAACTAAATGTATTGACCGAGTATGCAAATTAAAGAGAGCATTGTATGGACTCAAGTAATTGCCTCGAGCATGGTTTAGAAGACTCTCAACCTTTATAAGGAAGCTCGGATATAAGCAAAGTGATGCTGATCACATACTATTCATCAAACAAAAGTTAGGTAAAGTCACCGCGCTGATTGTATATGTTGATGATATGGTGGTCACCGGAAATGATCCGAGTGAGATAACAAACTTGCAAAGACAGTTAGCATCCGAGTTTGAACTTAAGGATTTGGGTAACTTGAAGTATTTTTTAGGAATTGAAGTTGCAAGATCAGCTCAAGGAATTTCTCTTTGCCAACAAAAGTATGTAATGGATCTATTGACAGAGACAGGGATGCTTGATTGTAAGCTAATCGAGACTCCCATTAAAGTTAATCATGGACTTTCAATCCTAGAAGATCAAGTTCCAACTGATAGAGATCAGTATCAAAAGTTGGTGGGAAGGCTGATTTACCTATTTCATACTCGGCCAGACATTGCTTATGCAGTAAGTATTGTAAGTCAGTTCATGCCTTCTCCGAGTAAAGAACATATGAATGCAGTATACCGAATATTAAGATATCTAAAGTCTTCTCCGGGTAAAAGGGTTATTTTTTGGGAGGAATAAGGATTATGAAATTACCGGCTATACTGATGTTGATTGGGCTGGAGATCGGACTGATTGAAAATCAATGTCTGGGTACTTCACATTTGTTGGAAATAATTTAGTCACTTGGAGAAGCAAGAAACAGAAAGTTGTAGCAAGGTCAAGTGCTGAAGCTGAGTTTAGAGGAATGACTCATAGAGTATGTGAGTTGCTATGGGTAAGGCGAATTGTTCAGGATCTGGGATTAAAACATTCAAAGCCTATGTTGTTACATTATGATAACAAGATAGTCATAGCAATTGCAAACAATCCAGTTCAACATGATCGAACTAACCATGTAGAGGTTAACAGACATTTCATAAAATATCATTTGAACCAAGGGACAATTGATCTTCCATATGTTTCATCTCAGACTTAACTAGCTGACATTCTCACAAATGCTGTATCCGGAAAAACGTTCTACAACTCATTTGGTAAGTTGAGAATGATTGACATATATTCACCAACTTGAGGGGGAGTGTTGAGGAAGTAAATATTTTTATTGTATATATTAGGAACTAAATATTTATATATAATTAGGAATAAAGTTTTATTCTATTTAGGATATTATTCTATTCCTAATTAGGTTGTAATTAGAATTCCTATGTGTATATATAAAAGGGTGTAACCTTTCTTTGAATACAATGGAAAAATATTTCCTTTAAATTTTTTCTTTTTTCTCTGAATTTTATTCTTCAATTAAAATTACCAATAATTAATAAAATTGAAATATTTTTGTTAAAATAAAAAATTTAAAAGGGAATTTGTCTATTTTGTCACGTTGCGATTATAAAAGGGAATTTGGTATATAAGATGATTAAAAGGAAACTGATTATTTGAAAAATTAGTGGAATTCGAATTGCATGCTTGCTTTGAGATGGATGGAGGGAGACCTGCTAGTCATCTTCCTAGTAAAAATGGCACAGTTTCAGTTATTTTAATTTTCCTAGGATATCAGTACTCCAAAAATAATAATAATAATATGAGTGTAAATCTGCTGCTACTGCTGCAGAATTTGGTATGCAAATTTCAATTCGTTTCAAACAAGTTTCCAAGCTCTCACCCTCGCAATCCATTGTGCCATTGTTATACATTTCCTGCACTTAAGTAACCCTTTCAAAGGGAAAAATGAACTTCCTTCAATTTTCAGCGAAGCTGTATTGAAAGCTAACTTCACTTTCCACTTAGTTTCAAGATGGCAACTTAATTAATTTCGGTATCTTAATTTTTATTTACAAGAAAATATCATTAAAGAAACTTTTTGGTATATAGTGGCACATTCATATGAGATGCTTTAATTTTCCAAAGATAGCAATACTCAAAATTCGTGAGCTCAAAAAAAAAAAAAATTGTAGAATCTGGTGCTGAATTCGTTTGGCAAATTTTAATTCGTTTCAGAGAAATTTCCAAGCTCGCATCCTCGCTGTCCTTTGTGCCATTATGATTAATGCCTTGCACATTATTAGCTCTTTGAAGGGGAAAATTACCTTTTCATGGGTATAAATAAATTTCGTAAAATTAATTTATAAATTTAACTGAATATATTTAATTTAAATGAAAATTTTATAAAAATTTATTTTTTAATTTGATTGTATCTAAATTAATTTTTATTAATGAAATATGTTTTATTTAAATAAATTTAAAATTTATTTGAAAATAAATTTTATTTAAAATTCATGTAAAAATAAAATTTATGAGTTTTCATAAAATTTATTGACACATTTTAAATTATGTATTTTGTATAGATAAAAATTCAATTAATTTTTTTATATTAAATTCATGAAATTATATATAACTAACTGAAAACTAATGAAATTTTCAAATAAATTAAACATTTTAAAATTTCTTCTTTTATTATGCCAAAAAATATCTTTAATTTGCATACGCTTTGTTTATCTTTTTCATCTTTCTCTTTGAACTTCTTAATTCAAAATATACAAAGACCACTTTTTTGAAAACTAAAATATCAATTAAGTTTTCAATTTACACCAAAGACAATTAATAAAATAAATTTTATAATTTTAATTTAGCAAATCAAATATAAAAATTGATTTACAAATAAAATTAATTTTCAATAAAAATTGAAGGTCAGAAATCAGAAAACGCATCAGAATATTTCAACTGAGTTGACACACTCTTAATATTTATATTACGTTTCTATATCCAAAATATTATTAAAATAAAAAATAAAATAAGCGAATTAATATCTCATCAATATATTTGAATCAAATATAGCTTTAGTAAAGTTTGTCTTGATAATTGATACAAAAATATATTCATTTTTTTATTGGTGGTCATATCAACTAATTTTCATCGAATTTGTATTTTAATAACTTATGTGTGTAATAACTTTTTAAAAAATAACTTTAATTAAGTAACTATTGAAAACGAACAAGCAATGCAAAGTTATGTATAGTACCTAAAGGAATATAAATTCATATTTTTTTTACATCATTTTAATTTAAATACAACATCGAAATTCCACGAAACTTTATTATAATTTACAAACTATATGTTTTGACACTGTAGCAAGCTTGACCCACAAGTCTTCTTCTCTATATAACACTGCCATTTATCAAAGCATGAGAGCCATAAGATATCAGAGAACATAACACAATTATTCCTAAGGCAACCAGCGCGACAGAGACACAGAGATGGAGAAAGAGCAAAGCAATAGTGAAGAGGTAGGCAAAGGGAAAACCGAACCATACTTCACAAAAAAGAATGGAAGTGTGTTTCCGGCCAAAAAGAAGTCAGTGCTGTGCATGGCGGTCACTGCCTTAGTGCCTAAATGTGCTTCTGTTCCTGCTCCTGCCCCTGCCCCTGCCCCTGCTTCTACTGCTTAATGCCCTCATGCGAAGAAGAAGAAGAAGAGTAGGGAAGTTTTCTCAAATGTTCAATTCATATTAAATTTATAGTGAATTTTCTTTCTTTCTTTCTTTCTTTTTTTTAATGTAATGCTATTTTTAATGCTTAATGATATATTAGTATAATGTTGTAACTCTTTGTTTTTTTCCAATATTATCATGTAAACAGTTAGTAGTTATAAGTTTTTGTTATAAAAATATTTTGGACTGTTTATGTTTTATATTATAATTAAAAAAATATATATTTATATGTGATGATGATGACCACGGTTGACTCAATTAAAAATTAAATTAGGCTTAATTAATGGTATGAAATAGGCAGCATTGCAAGAATAGATAGTCTTTTTTTTTTTTTGCCAATGCAAGAATAGATAGTCCGTAAATGCAATTGGGAAAAAAAAGTCAAATATTTGAAATTTTTGACTTTTTGTATCTTTTTGAAATTAAATTTTATAATTAAATGCGGTTTATCTATCACCTTCAGTTAGTTGGTGTGGAATTTATTTTACGGCGCCGAGTAATGGGAACGTCAGAACTAAACTTAACGGACAACGACTTCAGTCAAGTCTGCGGGACCCATTATAAGACATAGATTTCCTTGTCTTAATTATAATTATTTTCATTTTCTCTCTCCACTTCAACGACTTCCTTCCCCGCCTAGCGCGTGACTTCAATTCCCTCTTCCTGTTTAAATCACTGGAAAAAGTAAAAACACAAAAAAAGGAAAAAAATTAATATATTAAATTGCATATAGAATTTTATATTTTTATGAATTAATATTAAATATCTTTTAAAAATTACACATGCGTGAAATGTTAAATATTAAGCAAAATATATTTGATAAAATTGATAGATCAATGACAAAACTAAATTTTATAAGAAAATTAAATCATCTTATATTCAATAAATTTTAATTAAAATAACAAAATTTTCTTTTCTAAGAGTGAAATTTAAGATATCCTAAATTATTAAAAATATATTTTAAATTAACAAAATAATATTTCGTACAATTGATTAAATATAAAATAATATCCAGCTTTTTGTTAGTAAAAGTTACCTATTAATCAAAAGGTTGTTGATAAGAAAATAAACACAAATAATTAGTTAAGTAGTGTTATTGATTTAAGCTTATGAAGAGTATTTATTTGAGAGTCATCCTAATCAACTCAACAATCATTTCCTAATTTTCAAAAACCTTATTTATTCGATAAAAATTTTTTCATAATATTTTGAACTTTCTAATTAAATTTTTAATTAAGGTTTATTTCATATGTAAATTTTTTAATTACAATCTTAAAATATACGTTAAACATATATGATAATGTTTCTTGTGATTTGCTCAAATGACCAAAGGACCACTGAATAAATTGAATAAATAAAAGGG
The DNA here is from genome assembly GCA_947683625.1 of Mallotus nudiflorus. Classification (NCBI taxonomy): domain Eukaryota; kingdom Viridiplantae; phylum Streptophyta; class Magnoliopsida; order Malpighiales; family Euphorbiaceae; genus Mallotus; species Mallotus nudiflorus. The sequence goes on along the minus strand of CANTUR010000029.1, from coordinate 263,208 downwards.
AGTTTCAGCCTTCTGAAAATGGTGCAAAATGCAGTTGTTACCATGAATGATTATGTTTACCATTACCTGGAAAGAAATTAATTTGTCGTTTAATAATAATAATCGTTCCGTTAATAAAAAAAAAATATTTTTCTTATCAATCTGCATTTTTATTTTCTAAAAATACGTTTTTTTTTAAAAAAATTTCTGAAAATACTTGATTCAAGATTCATTAGCATATAGGAAATATAATTTATGCTGTTCAAAAAAGAATTTTAAAAGATGATGGAAAATAAATCCTTGATTGGAAATATTTAATGATGGGCCTACAAGACTATTGCAAACAAACTGATCATCACCCATTCTTTTACTACCTTTGGGCTTGATGGGCTTATTATTAGCCTTTGCTCGAACTGGTTGCAATCTTCGCATCCTAGTTTTTATAAAAATATATCAATAATATATGTAAATATAAAAAAAAAAATGCAAAGAGGAATATACAAAATTACTAATAATTCTTTATTTATTGTTATATAAAAATTAAATAACTTAATTATATATTAAAAATGTAATAGATTGCATTAATTAAAATATATTTTGATGTAATTCAAAATATATTTTCTATTCTAATGAGTTTAGCTTCTATTTTATCTTTAATAAAAGTTAAATTAATTAAAATTTAATTGAAATTATATTTTTTATTTTAATTAATTTAATTTATATAACTCTAATAAAAATTAAATGAATTAAAACTTTAACATTGAAAATATCTTTTTTATTTTAATTAGATTTACTTCTATTTTATTAAATATAAATAAAATATTAATTGAATTAAAATTTTAACATTGAAAATATCAATTTTTATAAAAGAATTGATTATTAAAAAAATATTATCATAAAAAAAGTTGAAAGAATATAGAAAATATATCAAGAATGTAATCAATCATTATATTATAACTCTTTGAATTTTACAAAATTTAGATTATTATTATATAGATAAAAATGTAAAAGAGTGTTATATATATATATATATATATATATATATATACACGAATAAGTTTTTGAAATTATTGAACTAACTTCCAATAAATAAAATTCAGGATTTCAATTCAATGGAGAAATACCAGTAATGTTTGAAATTTATTTTTATATCTCTGTCACTATGCTGAGTGAACCAACTTCACAACCAGCTAATGAATGACGTAAATGGTAGATTCAACAAATTGGTAGATTCTACATGAAACACTTAAAAACTTATAAGTTAGCTTATTGAGAATTTACTTCTTTCACTTCACCTGCCATTAATAACTCAAATGGCAGAGCCTTATGTTATAAAAACTAAACATTGATGAGCAATAATGTATATTTTCACTTTCATTTTCTAATTTCTATATTACCAAACAGAATCCAAATATTGAGTTGCAAATGAATCCAATCTTTTTTTTTTTTTTTTGCAAATATTGAGTTGCAATTTGCGATTTCCATTGCTAACGAAGCCAATAATTGCAATTGCCAAAAAGGGATCATGATAAGGATTCATTTATAAATTCAATGGTTTTAAAAAATACCCATCAATTAAAGGTGTAATATACCTTGATATTACTCGTGGAAACATGCCATAAAAAAATATGTCTAATGCTACTTAAACCGAACTCTTCAAGCTTTTAATTAATTTTGGCATTGCAATTTGTTTGCCAATATTTTGTAGTGATCAACTGGAAACGTGCTCTGAAAAACTGAAAGGTAATTATCAATTTATGGGATTTTTTTTTGAAATAATCAATTTTTGGGAATTAAATACATGAAGAGATGGGATAGTTACTATATACTCCTGTGTTTAGGCCTAATATACTACTTAGTCCCTCACATTCCAAAAATACATTTTTGAATCCTTGTATTTTGCAGAGTTATACTCGTTAGTAGTTCCATAAGGGCTTTTTTAAAAGTCAAACCAAAAAACAGTGGTCAAATAGAAAAAAACAAAAGGAAAGGACAAAATTAACCTTTGAGTGATAGCTACTTAAAATAAGAAAAAGGCCTTCATGTTCTTTGTAGCTTGTCTTCTTTTTCTTCCTCATATCATTCTTAAAAAACAAAAGTAGGGTTAAGCTTGTATGATGGCTGTCGGTGGTTCAAGCAACAATGATGGATGGGAAGGAAGATATTTGAATAAGAATTGTAAGTGCGGGAGACGAGTTGGTGTAAGAATTTCAGAATCAAAAGACAACAAGAATAAGTTGTTCTATTATTGTAAAGATAACAAAAGACAACAAGAATAAGTTGTTCTATTATTGTAAAGAATCAAAAGACAACAAGAATAAGTTGTTCTATTATGTGGGTCATTTCTTGGATGGTGCATTATGGCTTCAACATTTGCCACAAGTCATAGCAATTACAATGTCGATTCAAGGTCGAGGAACAGAGTTCATAGTGAGGATCTTAATGATTTGAAGGAAGACATTGAAGAATTGAAGGCTAAGAAAAAGATTTTGATGGGAAAAATAGAGGGTGTTGAGTTTGCTATAGGTTTTATAAGATCCTTCGTGGTGATGGTGTTGGTATTTTATATTTGTTTGTTTGCATTTATTATGGCCGTTCTCATGAAAAATCTATAGGTTTAGTGTGGGGCGATTAGGGATTAAATGCACTAATAATGAAGGTTGAGAAGTGTAATGACATCTCTTTTGATGTAATTTTTTGTTAGGTTCCATTAGTGTTGTAAATGTACTTTTTGTGAAGAACTTGTAGATTAATGATGGGTATTTATACAGGTATAACTTGTGTGTTTTGAGATTGGCATTGTTGTTCCATTAATGTGGAAATTTAATGTGTTTAATAATACTATGTCAACCGTCTTATGTAAGTAAAATATCTCTCAGTTAATTTATATTACACTAAATCAACCCTGTGAAGATGAAATTAATTAATTATTTCATCCCTAAAATGAACAATGGAAGACCTATGCAAATAAGTATTGTAAATAAACCTGTGTAAATTTAATAACAACCAATGATAAATAAACTTCTTCCCATTAATGTAATAATGATCAGTTGTACATGAAGATAAGTAACTGTTCTTGCCTTAATCTAATGATCAGGTACAATGATCAATAATACATTGGTTTCCCAAAAAATGCCTTAAACCAATGATGTACATCCACCAAAAAATCAATTAGCCGTCAATTATTATGCTATATGTCTGACTCTATGAAGCCACAAAAAATATAAGCCATCATATAAAGTTTAACATGTACATATGCTATTGTTGTTATAATTAGCTATATAGTCACAAAAAACTAAAAAATAAGTCTTTTTTTATTCAATTTTGTACGCTAGTTGCAGATGTACTTGCTTGGGTTGCATTCATAAGTGAAGCATTTGAACTCCTTGCTCCTTGGACACCATCAACTTGGGATCTTGGTGTGCCCCTATAAGTACTGCCCTTGGCAGTCCTCCCCCTTCTACCACCCCTACTTGATGCACTCTAATATAACAAAAAGTCATATTTCAATTAGTATGACTGATTAAATGTATCAACATAAAAGAAATTTCACATTACACTTACTCTTGATGCTATTGGGGCTCATTGACAAGTTCTTTTGTTATGACCGAGCTACATGCAGTTCTTACATCGAATAGTGCATGCTCTCTTCCTGACATTGGAGGGTCTTACTTCATCAGCTTGTTGAACTCTTTCTATTCGAGGTTTGCCTGGATTTCTCTTCAATTTCAGTGGTAAGATATATGTTTTGGGATAAACTTCTATTAGATCAATCTATGGAAAAGGATGAATGACTCTTTTGTATGCTGCCTAGTATGTCTTCACATGAAAAGCTTCATTGTAGTATTCTTCAATATTCACTCTCTTATATCCAATGCACAGAGCTGCATGCTTATAAGGCATGCCTGCAATAACCCAAAACTGACAACTGCATTTCTTCTCTATTAACTTCACCGTATATCTTGGTTTCCCATCAAACACTTTATACTCATCATTGTTACCTGGTAATAATGAATATTTCCTAGATTCTTTTATTATCTGCTTCAGCTTTTCCTTTGCCATTGGTGTTATTTGTCCACCCAAGTACATGACTTGACATATCTTTTGTGTAATCGAACTATGCTCTTTTGCTTAATTGAATCCATAATGTGAACTATTAGAAGATCTCTGACCTTTCCAACCCAAGCATTGAATGTTTCAATCATGTTGTTTATTATGTCATCACACTTCGAAGCATAATTGAATGCATGTCTTACCCAATGTGAAAGAGGAATTGCAAGTAACCAATCAACAGCCTTTCCATCAGCCTTTATCTTTATTATCTTTATTTGTTGCCAAAACTCATAACCAGATGTTGCCCTATTTACTGCCCAAAATTCCTTTCTTAACCCTAAGCCTGAAAATTTAGCTTTGAAATTGCTGAATATGTGTTGGCAATAAAATCTGTAAGAAGCCCTTAGAAAGTAATGCTCAATTACAGTAATCAATCCTTGTTACATCAAAGCAGAATAAGAATGAAAGTTTAGTCTAAAAAACTATTATAATTTCAAAGGAATTGTATAAGTAACTCATGATACTTACCTTCTGTCGATATGATATAAAAGTATATGGTATACCTTTATTTTCACTGCCTATACATTGCTCTAAACAGTCCATAAAAAACTTCCAGCTTTCTGTGCATTCATTATCTACAATTGCAAAGGAAATTGAAAGAACACCTCTATTGCTATCAACTGTAACAGTTGTTAGCATCACTCCACCATATGGACCCTTTAGAAAACAACCATCAACACCTACAAATGGCCTACAGGCTTCTAAAAATCCTGTTTTCATAGCTTCAAAATAAATAAACAAATATTTGAATGTTGGTGTATCATCTAAACAGACCCTAGGGTGAAATTGTAACTTCACAAAGGTCTCAGGATTTGAATTCCTTTAAATGGTTAATATACTTCATCAGCTGTTTATAAGAATCTTTATAACAACCTTCAGAAACCCACACTCCTTGCCCTATACAACTACCATTTAGCTACCTCTATACCCTATTTCTTTTTTAATTCACTACGTATCAACTCATAGCTCATGAGTGGGTCAACTTCTAACATCTCATTCAACTTTGCAGCTACCCATGCAGTGCTGAGATTGCAATTTTCATTACAATCAGTCCTAAGGCAAGTATGTTCTTCTTTCAAAATTCTAACCATAAAAGTCCTCTTATCAGGCAAAACAAATGCATGAAGCCTCCGTGGACACCCTTCACTAGCACATTCAACAACCATTCTACATTTGTCATTTTTTTCTTATGATATAGGTAACCTCCCTTCATTAGATAATGCTTAAGGGTTGCCCTAAATGCATGAATATCTACAAAGGTTTGTCCTACTTCAAACTCAAATTGCCCATCCTCGAGGTTCACAAATGGTTTGCTGAATAGTTTTATGAAAGGATCTTTTTTCCTTTTCTTACTAACAGTACCCTCATCATCAGATGCAATACTTGCATCACTGTATTCCTCTCCTAGTTCACTTAGGCCATCATTTTCATCCATAATAATATCACTCTTATATTCCTTCTCAATAAGGCTCTTAGACTCAAATGTACTGATGGCAGTTTCATCACCATCATGCAGCCACTCTGCATCATCTGAGTTTGAGAAATCATAAATTTCCCCTCTTTATGTTCAATGGTTCTACCCTTTTATTTACACTGCCTCTGCTTCTGTTTATTATAAGTCATTCTTTGATTCCTACTACCTACAGGTCTGCCTACTTTTCCCCTCTCATTTCCCCTCCCTCTACCTTTGTTATTAGGTTCAAGTGCATCTCAATTTTCAAGCTCAAGTTTTGTAAAATAAGGCTAAGGTTCTATTAAAGGAGGCTTAGGTTCTATCAAATGAGGATTAAGTTCTATCAAAGGAGGATTAGGTTCATGTATAAGAGGATTTACTTGATTAAGTTCAGGTGTTATAGGAGGCATATTATCCATGTCATACTCATAATCATAATTAGGCTGCATTTCTAATCGTAACACACCTACATAATCCCTATCACTCTCTCGAGTGTGCACTATTTTTACAAGATCTAACCTTTCATTTAAATCTCAGGATTTTTTGCATACTTTTTAAACATTGTATCTATATCAACATCTGTCTCAATATGTATCCCAGAACCCAACACACATATAAGGAAGTCAAATTTAATTTCAGGAAACATCTTGTAAACATCTTGAAGTAATGTGAAGTATGAATACTTATCTGGATCTACACTGTAAATAGTTTTTATCTCTTTCTCATACTCCAACTCAATTGAATAATTGTCAGTATACAACATTCGTATGCAAATAAAAATATATTAGATAGTCATTTCACCCCCAAAAAAATTCAAAAACCCTAAATGCATACAACTCTGATTTTTACAAATTCAAGGTATAAACATAAAAAAATATTCTTAAATCACACATTTGTACAATAAAATATCATAACCCTCTTTTCCCCAAATTTAAACCCTAATTCCCATTATTAGCTTTTTACAATTTTCTATCACTATAAATATTATTTTAGTCAATCACTCTTTAATTCAACTTCAAAAAGAGTTTAATTTACTATTTTTTTCACTTACCTTTTTAGTTTCAACTTCAAAATAAGTTTTAAAATCCTCAATGCTTGTCGAGTATAGAGAGCTCAAATTGATGAAGTTTAAGGGTAATGATGGTCAAAGCTAATGAAGAAACATTTCATAAGATGAACACATTTTTGTTTGAGATTGGGAAGGTGTTTCTAAGCTGAGCTGAGAAGATGAATGAAGGAGCTTAGGACATTTTTCGTGTTTTTCTTCCATTTGCAAGAGCTCACAGCTTGGTCAAAAAATTAAAAGGGGCTATTTTAGTCATTTAATGTCCATTTAACAATAATAGTACCTAAAGGACTTTTTAATTTATTTAGCCAAAATATAGGAATTAAAAAAAAAAATTTAGAATGTGAGGAACTAAGTAATATATTAGGCCTAAACATAGGGGTTATAGAGCGATTATCCCTGAAGACATAGATATACATGAAACTTTACAATGTTACATTCAAAATGAATCGATTCAAATACATGGGATGGTACCAAAGTTTTGATTTGTTTCAATTCAGTTATCAAACTTCAATTTATGTTTTTTTAGATACCAAACTTTTGTTTCGTTTCACTAAATTTTTTTGGTACTTAAACAATTTAGAATTACTATTTTAATATAGAATTAACGATTTTTTTTTTTACAAATAAGTCTATATTTTCTATGCATTTATAGAAAATAAGAAAAAATTTAAAAATCATTTTGATTTGACTTAGTAAGAGCAAACTCATTCTAAATACTATTAGAGTTTAGAAGAAATAAACTTTGAAACTTTTTATAATCTTTGGACTAAATTGAAAAGATAAAGAGATTAAGAGATTAAAATGGTTTTTATGTGAAATTTAAAAAACTAAAAAATTTTGACAGTATTCTTTTTGAAACAAAATCAAAATTAGGTGACAATAAAGAAATAAATTAAAATTTAATATCCAAATTGTAATAAGTGTAAAGTTGAGTGACTACTTTTACATTTAACCACTCTTAAAGATGATATTCTTGATTTGGTACTTAACATGCTAAATAATGAGCTTTCCCCTAAATGGATCAATCAAACTTTCATAGTTTTAATCCCGAAGGTTGAAGACACCCAAACCTTAAAAGATTATCAACCCATTAGCCTGTGCAATGTCATTTTTAAAATTGTCACAAAAGCCTTTGCTAATAGACTCAAGAAAATTCTTCCCACCATTATTCATGACACCCAATCTGCTTTTGTCCCTGGGAGACAAATTTTGGATAATGTTCTCCTAGCCCTTGAAGCCTTTCATTCAATGAAAAAAAAAAAGAGGAATAAGAGGGATTTTTACACTTAAACTTGATATGAGCAAGACATATGATAAAGTTGAGTGGAACTTCCTTTAAAAAATAATGTTAAAAATGAATTTTCCTACTGTTTGGGTTAATCTCATTATGCAATGTATAACCTCTGTTTCATATTCCATCCTTATCAATGGAAACCCAACACCTTCTTTCTATCCTTCTAGAGGATTAAGGCAAGGGGACCCCCTTTCACCCTATTTATTTTTAATTTGTGCTGAATCTTTTTCAAGTTTGATTAGAAAAGCTGAAGTTAATCACTCTTTACATGGTTTTAAAATCTGTTGAAGAGGCTCGATTGTGTCATATTTATTTTTTACTGATGATAGTATCATTTTTAGTAGAGCTTCTCATGTTGAACTTCAAGTTATTAAAAACATTTTATCCTGTTATGAGCATGCCTCGGGCCAAAAAATCAATTTGGAAAAGTCTAAGATTTCTTTTAGTCCTAATGTTTCTTCGACAGCATGTAACTCTCTACGAAATACTCTGGGTGTTAAACTCGTAGACAAGCATGCTCGGTACCTGGGTTTGCCAACAGTGCTTACTCGATGAAAGAAGGTCCTATTTAGGGATGTTATGGATAGAGTCCATAAAAAACTCTCCAATTGGAAAGAAAAAACACTCTATATAGCAGGAAAGGAAGTTCTCATCAAATCAGTAGCTTAAGCCATCCCAAGTTACCTCATGAGCTGTTATAAATTCCCGAATCAGGTATGTAATGAAATAACATCCCTATTGGCTAAATCTTGGTGGCAACATAGTGATAAAGAGTCAGGTATTCATTGGTGTGCATGGAAAAAATCGTGTCTGTCCAAGAATTCTGGTGGTTTGGGCTTCAGAGATATGCAAGCTTTCAACCTTGCTATGCTTGAAAAGCAAAGGTGGAGACTGATTTCACATATTGATTCATTGCTAGCTCAAGTTTTAAAAGCTCGATACCATCCACGATCCTCATTCTTAGAAGCGACAAAAGGCTATAACCCTAGTTACTTTTAGAAGAGCATTATGGAAGCACAAGACCTATTAAAGAAGGGTCTGAGATGGAGAGTTGGCAATGGTGAGTCTATTGGTGTATGGAACGATGGGTGGCTATCGGAAAACCAAAATTTCAAAGCTTCAACTACAAGAATGGAAGTGGACCTGACCTTAAAAGTAGTTAATTTGTTAACAGAGAATGGATTTTCTTAGAATAGAGAATTGGTTAAAGCTTTTTTCCAACCTTCAGATGCTAAACAAATTCTAGCTATGCCTATTAGTGCACGTAACTCTTATTATGTTCTTCTTTGGAATTTCTCCAAATTTGGACTATATACGGTTAAAATGGCCTACCATGTCACCTTTAGTACAGTTCAGGTGAAATAGAGTGCTGAAGCATCCTCATCAACCTCAGTGGACTGGCAATGGCTCTGGAAACTATCACTACCACCGAAGTTCAAACTTTTCATTTAGAAACTGCTGAAGGGATTATTGCCTAATGCTTTAAAACTAAGAAGAAGGAAAATTGATGTAGGCAATATTTGCAATAGGTGTGGTGAATCCATTGAAATACTGGAACGTTTATTTCGGGACTATATTTGGACTTTACAATTCTAGTATGTTAGCAGATTGAGATTAACTATTGAAGATGTAGATAAACAAAGCTCTATAGCTGACTGGATTTTTAAACAAAAAATAACACTCCCTCCTGAAGGTTTTGTCATGCTCTTGATGTATATGTGGTTTATTTAGTATGCTCGCAATACCCTTATTCATAATCACATCCGGACGGAAGTAATGGACTGTCAAAAAAAAGCATTGCAAGTGTTGTATGAATACGAAGATTACAACAAGAGGCATGAGGGAAACTTGCACCTGACCAGACCAACAGGTTGGCAACCTCCATAATTGCATCAGCTCAAGATTAATACCGAGGCAGCAATACAGGAATCAGAAGGGATAGGCTATGGCATAACCATTCGAAATAGCTCAGGAAATCTAGTTGCAACTCAAACTTGGAATGAAGAATCAACAATGCTTCCCGAGGTTGCAGAAGCTTTGTCCCTTAGAATGGGAGTCCAACTTGCAAAGACCATACAGCTCCAGCACGTCATTTTCGAGACAGATTGTCTCTCAGTGATCCAAAGAATTAACTCATTGAATTCGGACATCACATCTCTGGGTCTTATTATATCAGACATTAAGGAACTGAAATGTAGCTTTTCTTCTTGTTCTTTTAATTATCATCCTCATGTTTGTAACAAGGCAGCTCATGCCTTAGCTAAGTTTTCTTTTAATGCTTGCAAAGATGTTACTACTTGGATGGACAACTTTCCTCAGGTGGTGCTGGACACTGTTTTACTTGATGTTATTTTTGTTTAATATTAGTTCCTTCTCTCAAAAAAAAAAAAAAAAAAAACAATGTCTTTTCATGGATAGCTCTGATATATATTAAAATAAAAATTTTAAAAAATACGATTCTAGGTGAAATAAATTTAGCTTGATCATTTGTGACGCATATCAGAAAGTCATGGCAGTGCGTATTTTGTGTCCAGGGAGGATAGGCTCACGTGATTCTATTTGTAATTTTCAATCAACTAAACTGTAATTCGACACATAATTTTTGGATTTTTTTTGGCCACTGTTACATGGGAGAATTTAATCATGGATGGGATCGGATGTTCATGATTTAACTACAACAAGAAATATTATTTTTATCTACTTAAAGTGATTAATTTTTCATTACACTAAAGGAAAGTAAAGAGATGAGAATCGAACCTATCTTCTTATTTAAATGTTTATAACTTTTATCATTTGTTTTATTCATGAGACTAATTTAGAACATTTTTAGTTGTTTTTATTTAAATTACCATTCTTATCACAATAATATATGTATAGTAAATTCTAATGGCTCCAAAAATTGTATGTTGTAAAATATATATGTTTGGGACATTTACAAAAGAAAATATATATAAAAACAAAAAACTTTTCACAAATACAAAATAAGTTAACTTTTGGAAATATAGTTGTTTTTTTTAATGTTAAAATATTTAGTGATATATTTTTTCACATTGATAAAGAAAAGAGAAATGAAAAGGTTTATAATAATTTATCTACTAAACAAGTTAACATTTGGTTGGAGAAAAATATTAAAGGGAAATTTTGGACTACAAAATAAAAGTCAACAATGGACACTTAGATTTAAATTAATTGATATGCATATATCAATTATTTTTATTCATTTTTTATTTTAATTAATTGAATACAATTTTTTTTATTTATTACTCAATGTCAACTATTTATTTGATAATTTTTCTAACAATATATATGTTGACCATTTGCATGATCAACCCTTTAATTTTAACTTTGACAAACAATTTGTATTACTAATGATCTCATTCAAGTGTGTAGGTTGTTCAATTCAAAGACCAATTTGTTTCTTCAATGATTCAAGAAAGAGCATTTATATGAAATTTAATGGAGGGTACAAACCTATGCAAAGTCTTAAATTGATTAGATACAAAAGGACTAAAAAACTGTAAATTTTCCAAGTTATAGGTGGTTGCTCATAACCCATCCTCTAAATTGTGAGGAGGCTCACGAGTAGTCTCCATTTAGGATGCCTTCGAGCTTCAAAGTCGAGCAAGAGGCTGAGCCGCTCACGATCTTGAGCCTTTCGTGAGGGTCAATTACAAGCCTCCAATGGCTTTTTCAAACACCAGTGGTCATAAAATTCAATGGTCACAAGCTAGACACTGCCCTCATAATCGTGAGCAGCAGTTCGTCTGTAAAAAGCTGAATTTCATTAAATGGTTAAAAGAAGAGCTTGGAGAAGCAATTAATGGCTCTAATAGCCATATTTTTTATGCTCAAGCTATATAAACATACTCTGAAGTTTTATTTAGAAGTTACACACTTTAAACATTAAATTTCTCTCCTTAGCATTCATTAAGCATTAACTCTTTCATTTACTTCGTGTTTTATTAACTCTTTAAGAGTTGGTTGTGTGTTATAACTAAGATTTCTACTTCATCTATTTCTTGGGATATATTAGAAGGGAAGTGAGGTTTATTTCTAAAGCAATTGGTTTAAGTGCTTATCCATTAAAACACTTAGGTTATAGTTTAGAGTTAGCCTAAAACCTCTTATTTTGTAAGGTTAGAATTAAGCATAAAACTTAAGGTTGTAAAAATTAATCTAAGTGAATAGATTGTAGTGTTTTAAAATCCTAACTTAGAAGAGTCAGGTGGAGATATGGGTTTGTTGATAAATCAAACTCTTTAATTGGTTGTGTTCTTCCTCTCTCTTTCTCTAATCCTTACTTAATTTTCTTTTAAATTCAAAAAAGTCCTATTCACCCCCCCTCTAGGGCAATTACAATATACTTATTCAAATATATCTTATACTATTAGATTTTTTTAATGTTTTGAAGTGTATAAGAAATAAAAAATACACTATAGGCAGCAGGGTTTAGTACATGCCCAAGTGTTTAGTGGCCACAACATTGTATGAGCTCGAGGCCCACTAGGAAATATGAAATAGGTCATGAGCCTACTTAGAGATGGAGTAGTCACTCAGATGAAAGTCGAAACGCATTGTACAACAACTGGATCCCACGGAGGTTCCCAGAAGTCGTCGTTAAAGATTGGGTTAGAAAACTAGTATGGGCATTTGAATGCCTACCCAATCTTATAGCTGGCCTTTGTTTACATTTTGTAATTTATTACCCTTAATTATTCAATGATTTCTTTATTATCACATGAAATGCAAATTCCTCCAAATAGTTGTTTTATTTTATAATTAGGCCAGAATTTGCATATTAATTAAATTCATGCAATTGGTCCTAATATTCACCATAAGTAAAACAAAAATTATAATTTACAATCATATATTCCAAACCAAGTGGGGAAAGGATTAAGGATTACAACACTTATGCAAAGTAAAAGTATAATAAATAGAAAATAAACCAAAAGTAAATTGAAAATAAACTGCTTGATTTAAGTAAAACCTCATAAGAACTAATTAAAGGGAGAAATACTTGATAATTCAAAATCACCGATGAATCCCTACAATGGACAAAATGTTAGTTCCCCACAATACATGAAGATTTTACATAAAAAAACCATGAAATTAGCTCATGAATCAATTTTAGCAAAACAAGAGAAAAAAAACCATAAAAGGTAAGAGCTAAACTTTAATTGAACTTATAATGTGGTAATCATACAAAATAAACTAAAGTAGTTAAGGTATACACATGCATGGAAACCCTACACAACATAAAAAAAAATGAGACAAGGTCACATGAAACCCTGTTAAAGGGGTAATCGCCTCTGTGAAGAGGCGATCACCTCACAGCTATAAGGCGAGATAATTTGGCTAAAAAAAGAACTTGTGAAGACTGTTGAAGTAGTAACTGCCTTGCCATGAGGCGATTGCTTGATGGACAGTCTTAGGCAACGGATCTTTCATTTCAAGTAAGGATATACTATTGAAAATAAGTTAAATGCATAACTACACCTAAAGCTCAATGGATCATATTAAAAGCAAAGCATATTACCAACAATGAATGCAAGATACTAAATAAAATGCTAGAAAATGAATAAATTAGAGATTATATGAGCGAGTAAGCAAGAATAATGCAAATCTATAAATTAAACTTAGAAAGAATTAAGAAAATTACTGAAGAAATAAGCTTTTAAAATACTGGCCCTCAGAAATGTTTTGAAATGTTGATCTTCTTTTTAAATGCAAGCTTCTTCCCTTCTCCTTCTCAAGCAAATTAACCTTTAAGCTTTCTTTTTTTTTTCTTTAAGAACCTCTCTAGTTCCTCCTCATCAGAGCTTTTTTTTTCTCTACAATTTTTTTGCTAAGTCTTTTTTTTTTAAAATGCTAAAAGTCCTCTCTTTTTTTCATCATTTTATTCATATCCCCTAGCCCATACCCCTACTACTACCCCTATATCATTGTATTTTCTTGGCCTTTTCTTCTCCCAAGGATATCTTTTTAGACCAGAGGATAAATTGCAAAGGAGGTTGGCCCACCAAGTTGGCTACTATGACTATCTCTACATTTAATATAGAAGCAAGTGGCTACTGTAGAGCAGCAACTCTACGATGAGGCGATCACCTCTTCAACAATTGGTATAAAGGCGATCACCTCTTCATAGAGGTGTTCGCCTCTCTAGCCTGCCCTACACTGAGCCTAGGCAATTTGGACTAATTTTGAAGGGTTTTGGGCTTGTTCATAGGTTTCTAGCCCTCCGTCTCATTGTTGAGAAGATTTTAGGATTTCTTTCATGCATTCAAGTTTTACATTTCTCATTATCAAGCTCTATTGCGGGCCGATTAAATCAAACATCTATAGTTTGCCCCCTATCATGGGTTGATGAATCGAGTTTCTACATACATGAATAGTATACTTACTTTATATTATTTTTATATTTATTTTAAATGTTTTTTTTAGTATAATACACCAATAATATACCATTCGTGTAATATGCACATACAAAACATATAATGAATAAATACAAAAAAAATTGTAATCTTGCTTGGCTAACAAAAGTGCAAGAATTTCTTATATTAATAAAAATGCTTCAAGAGGTGAGACATAGGAAGAACCTAAATATATTTAATGGTTCAATGTGATTGTACCAATAGGAGGGACCTAAACACCATTAACTATACTTGTAACTCTTCATCAAATTTGAATTGAAAGAGGAAATTTTCTTTCATTTAAGCAAAGTAATAATCATTAATATGCTTAATGGGTTATTAACACTTGATGATTAGATGGGTTTTTCAAGTTATGTACTTGAGTAATGTTTCAAGTTAAAAACAGGTAAAATGCTTTAAACTTGATAGAAATTTATTTAAATTACTTTATAATTAAGACATGAAATAGGTAAAATGTTGTATCAAATTAAATAATCAAATAAGATCTTATCAATAACACAATTATCATTCTCAAAAGCTTCTTTTGCTAATGGTGAACTGCCCATTCCTCATGGATGTAGCTTCATGTAGACTATCTTCAATTGTAAGGCTAATAGTGCTTATTAGATCTTTGAGCTTCATATTAATGCCTGAAATTAATGTCATTATCTTGAAACAATAGTTAATATACTGTTAAACTCAGAAATATAGGTCGATTTAGAGATTTTGGACTTGTAAAGCTGTGCAGTTACAATGAGGTACCAAACACGACATGGGTCATAGGTGATAGAGAATTTGTCCTCTTATCTTTAGTAACTGTTGTATATAATTCAAATTATTATATCTAAACAAATATTTTTCAATTGTAACTAGTCCGATAGAATAGCAAAGTTATTATAAACTCTATGTATTTATTTCACCATTCAGTTCAATAAACTTTATTAATTTCCATAACCCCTCTTCTCTGCCTTCATAGAATTAAAGCATTAAAAGTTTTT
Organism: Mallotus nudiflorus; assembly: GCA_947683625.1. Taxonomy (NCBI): domain Eukaryota; kingdom Viridiplantae; phylum Streptophyta; class Magnoliopsida; order Malpighiales; family Euphorbiaceae; genus Mallotus; species Mallotus nudiflorus. The sequence goes on along the minus strand of CANTUR010000029.1, from coordinate 247,892 downwards.
TTTTCTCTTCTCATTTTCTTCTTTCGCCATAGCTGTTAATTACACCAACAATCATGTCTACAACACCAATGATTCTAATCAAACTCTTATAACAATCAATGTTGCAGCTCAAACACCTCTCAAACTCACTTTCACCAACTATATATCTTGGAAATTATAATTCCAAACTCTCTTTGTATGGTATGACCTGCTTGGTTTCATTGATGAATCCAAACCTTGCCCATCTCAAACCATAATAATTAATAACACTATAACCATGAATCCTGGTCATTCTTTATGGATTTGAGAGGATCAATTGATCCTTAGTGCCATTATTGGCTCCATCTCCCTTACCATCATCCCTTTTATAACTAATTCTAAAACTTCTAAAGAAGCCTGGACAACACTTACTAATACGTATGCAAAACCTACTAGAACATGCATTAATCAAGTTAAAAATCAATCAAATTAATGATAAAAAAATCTTCAATAATTACTAAATTTCTTTAAAACATCAAAGCTCGAGCTGATGGGCTTAAATTACTTGGATCCCAATTTGATGATGATGATCTTATGGACAAAATCTTAGAAGCATTTGGAGATGATTATAAAGAATTGGCATGAGTAGTCCAAGCTAGAGATAACCCCATCACCTTCGATGAACTTCATGAAATGTTACTTAATTTTAAAGCTTCTTTACACACTCCAAAACTAGAAACCACATTTCCAATAATAGCTCATGTGACTACCCACACCAATAATAACTGGCACAACAACAGTGGTTTAAATCACAATAACAACTTCATGTCTAATCAAAACATTGATTTAATGTACACTAACAACATTAACCAGCAATAATAACGGCCATATTTAGGCTATTACCAGCTATGTCGCATCCAAGGTTAAACAATGCCTATCGTTCAAAACCCAACCAATGAAATCAAACAACAACAATGCCTCAACACCATGGCAACCCAAAGCCAATTATGTTGTTGCATCAACTAATAAACAGACCTGGCTCTTGGACAATGAAGCATCTCATTATGTAACAACTGATATAAAAAATCTTGCTATTCACAACCCTTATTAAGGAGATGATGACTTGACAATTGGAGATGGCACTGAGTTACAAATCACTCACATTGGTTTAACTACCTTAAGCTCATCTTAACGGTCTTTTCTTTTAGATAATGTTTTATGTGTCCAAAACATGAAAAAAAAAATCTTATTTCCATTTATCAATTCTGCAATTCTAATGATACCTCCATTGAATTCTTACCTGATTCTTTTCTTGTGAAGGACCTTAAAACTAAAACCACACTGTTAAAGGGCGAAACTAAAGGTGGTGTGTATGAGTGGCTGAATCCTCACCCTCTCATAGCCTTTTCCAGTATAAAGACAACATTTACTAATTAGCATTACAGGCTTGGCCATCTGGTAACTCTTATTCTTAATAAAAATTTATCAACCAAGAACTTAAGTTCGAATTCATCCTCAATGTCTACCTTGCCTTGTAATGCTTGTCTTTCCAATAAGAGTTATAAATTATCTTTTGCACAATCTACCATAACTTCTTCTCATCCATTGCAAATTAATTACTCTAATGTATGGACCTCACCTATTGTTTTAAAAGATGGAAGCAACTATTATGTGATTTCTGTGGTTCATTACACTCGATGTGTTTAGTTTTATCCATTGAAATAAAAATTTGATGTAAAAGAAGTTTTTATACGGTTTAAAGCTCTTGTTGAAAAACACTTTCATTACTCCATCAAAACTCTTTATTCAGATAATGGAGGAGAGTACATTGCCCTCAAAACTTTTCTTGCCACTTATGGCATCACAAATCTTATTACACCACCACATACACTTGAACACAATGGCCTCTCCGAATGCAAAGACTTGTGTATTGTGGAAACTGGATTAGCACTCTTAATCATGCTTCAATGCCACTGTCATATTGGTTGTATGCTTTTGCTATGGCTATATATTTAATCAATAGAATGCCCATATTAGTACTACATAATGACTCACCATTTGGAAAGATATTCAAGACTAGTCCTACTTATTCCAAACTCAAGATTTTTTATTGCCTTTGTGTCATGACCCAAACTAGGAGTCATGACCGGCGCTAGGGAACGGAAATTTTTTTGAATCTGGAACCCGTAGCAAGCCTTAGAAAATAAAATCATGCAATAATTAAATAAAAAAATGATAGAATTAAAATTTTTTGAATCAATATATAATATAAATACTTTAAATCCTTCTCAATGAATATATCTTCGTATAGTAATCAAATACAAATTTTCAGAGTATATAATATCAAAACAATCTAATACTCTTCCGATATAATAACACTACTACTGCAGTTTCTAGAATACAAATCAGAGTTCAAAATATACATTTGCATAAAATGGCCGGGACCGAAGAACACCGGCGAGGAACTCTACAACTAAGGTCTGACGATATGGGATCTCCTAAAAAAAATAATTGAGGGGGGTCAGACCTCACTGAGTGAATTATTATACTATATATACATGCAATCTAAACCATAACAATCATGCATTCTTATATATATATATATATATATATATATATATATATATATATATATATATATATATACATACATTTCACACGAATGTCAAACTCTGCTTATATAAATATACAAAATGCAGAAAATGTTTGTTTTAATTCATGAAGGATCCATAGAACCCTAATAATAGCAACCCCAATCAACCCCATCGTCACTCTAGCCATACAGGCTCACTTGATTCCAAATAGAACACTTATTCCAAACTGGACAACAGACTGGCCCCGAGACACTAAGTCGATCGAGCTCCAGCAGTTTGGCTATCAGTGTGATTGGCCCCCGACACCCCTGGTCAACTGAGCTCCAGCAATCACACTATTCATCACCTCACATATCTATCAACCCAATAGATCATTCATTCCACTATGGACAGTAGAATGGCCCCGAGACACTAAGTCAACTGAGCTCCAGCAGTCTGACTGTCAGTGTGATTGGCCCCGAGACCCCTGGTCAACCGAGCTACAATAATCACACTATCTACATACCTTTAATCTTAGTCAAATCCATCAAATCAATTATAATCACCACAATTATTTCTCACTCAACCCTTATCTATCACACCGATACGTACACGGTCCTAGTGCTGCCCACTAGGAAGCACGTTCTATTGATATCCTTCATTTAAATAAATCATTCATTCGGAAAATAATTAATGTAGAATAATATTCATAATAGTAAAACCAACCATATATATATATATATATATATATATATATATATATATGTCAAATAAAATATGAAATAAACTAAAGATAAATCATTAATATAGTTAAAAATAATTTAAATGTATAACAATAATATAACATGCATTTTCTTAAAAATATACCTAAATATACAAAAGATATGCCCTAAGTACACAAATCATTTAATAAAACATTTATGTATAAATGTTCATTTAAATATGTGTTTAGGTTTAACATATATTCACATTCTACCAAAATAACCTAATTTTCTAGCATGCATAAATCACAATTAAACCCTAAGTATACCACTAATGTTTTAGGTTTTAATTAATAATAAAACATACATTTATTTGGGGAAATATATAAAAAATATACCAAAAATAAACTTAAAAACAATTTAAGTGTAGGTTTATAATTTAGCATGCAATTATTTAAGAATAAACCTAAAATCTACTGAAACTATACCTAAAGTATACTAATCATTTAATAAAATAATTATGTCTAAATGTACATTTTAAACATGTATATATATTAAAATGTATTAAACATAAACCTAAATGTTTAATGTGTATATACCAAAATATCATCAATAATTATTTAACATGCATATATATATACAAAAGTACAACCCTAGATATACCAAAAATATTATAATTTAAATCACTTTAAGGATAAAAAAATGAAAATAAAAACCCTAAGTGATGCATCCTATATGCAATGCATATATATACAATATAATAACTCACATGTTAGCGCTCCACTAGACAAACTCGGCGGGCCTGATCCGTTAGGCCTTGGTCTCAGCGCAACTAAACAAACAAATGACAACATGAAATCAGAATAAATTTAACGGAAATTCTAAAGACTCGATCTAGAATTTTAGACACAGAATTAGAATAGGGATTTGACCGGATATCACGTTTTACGAGAATTCTACCAAAAATTTGATAGAACCTCCCCTGTAAAACGGACATCTCTCTACTCAAAGAGTAGAGCCAATCCTGCAAAGAAAACACACTTCAGAATAACACCAAATTCACAACCACAATCCCTCGGTCAAACTCCAAACTACAATTCACTGACCGAGGTTCACAATTCACAGAATAATTATAAAATACCAAAAATGCCCTTTTATAATAAAAATACATTTTATAATTTCAAATTACATAATTAACCCTAAAACTTATTAAAAATCAATAAAAACTCATTTATTTAGAAAAATCATATAATATACATATAATTTGAAAATAATTTATGAAAAATAGTTTTAATTAGTTAAAAATACTAAATAATTTGTAGAAATAATCTTTATACCCTAAATAACTATTAAAACCGATTTAATTACATTTTTAGCCAATTTAATGTAAAATTACCAAAATACCCCTATATATATATTTACTAAAATAAATACAAAAATTCACCAAAAATAATATAATTAATCAAAATTAATTTTCTCAACATATAATTCAATAATATCAATAAATATACTCAATTTACCAATTTATTTCAATTAAACACATAATTAACCCTATTTTGCAAAAGTACATAAACTTAATAAATTCCAAATAAATATATAAAAATTCAAAAAAATTACAAATAAATTTCTATAATTCATTTTAACACCTATAATTACCATAAAACACAATTTCATAATTTAATTAATTAATTTTTGAAAATTAGAAAATAATAAGAAAATAATCAAAAATACCCAAAAATCAAAATAAATTAAAAAAATTATACAAAAAATTAAAACATGTATATTGAGCTTCCAGGATCAAAGTTTGTGAAGGGAGTTTTCATGAATCAATCAAATTGAAGCTCAAAAAAATTCAAAACCCTAAATGATTGAAATGAAGAAATTGAAACCTAGGAAAATCTAGACCATTTTAAGTGAAACAAAACTTGGAATCACACTCACCGAAGCTCAAGGAGAAGACAGAGACCGGTGGTGTCGAATTTTGTGGCCGAAATCACGTCGATCGGAGCTTGATCGATTTTCGGCTTTTTTGAGAAAAACCGATCAAAACTCGCCTGAAAAGGGAGCTTCAGGCGTCGGGAATGACTGAAAAGGGAGGAGGAAGGCTGAGGGGTACAGTGACAGTAAGAAATAGAGGTCACAGTGGCCGAAAATGGTGAAAAACTGATCGGGAGGGAAGAAGATAAAGATAGTGGCAAAACTGTAAATAAAGCAAACTTCTGATTTTTGATAAATAGTAATGTATATATATATATATGTCCACCTTATATTATAATATTATATATATTCTCACACACAAATAATACTCACCACACAAATATTTTAATATATTTAATAATTTATACACTTAAAATTAATTAATTAATATTAAAACTAAATAATAAAAATTAAGGTAATTAATTAAATCCTAATTAATTTAAATAAATACACATATATACATTTTATTTTAACACTTAAAAATTATGTATGAGTTCATGCAAATTCATAAAACTAGTCAAAATAATTAATATTAAATTATTTACATGTCAATTTCCCCGAAAATATAATTTTCAGGAAAATTTTACGTAAAGTACTTAAAATAATATAAAATAATTAAAATTAGCTTTAAACAAACAACAAACTCATAAAATATCATAAATATATACAAAAATTATTAATACTGTATATCCCGATGCAGTATAAAAATATTTAAAAACTCGAGATATTATACTTTGTTACCCTTGGTTAAAACCTTATTCCTCTTATAAACTAGAGTCCAACTTAACACCATGTGTTTTCCTTGGATATTCCTTACCTCAAAGTGCTTATCTTTTCCTAGAACCCCAATCCTCTAGAGTCTATGTCTCGCGAAATGACTTAGAGCCTGAATTAGCAACAATTATGGTACCAATAACTACAAGCAAAGTGTATATTTTTGGGGTAGTGATACTAGAAGTGGCCAATAGAAGGAAATTGATCATAATGGGAAGAGATGAAGAAGAAGTTATGGTGCTTATCAAATGGGTGAGAGAGCTGTATGTAGAAAGGGAAGGTGGTGGAGGCCGCTAATGGGAGAATAAAAGGAGAGTACACCGTGAAGGAAATAGATATGGTGTTGAAACTCGGACTACCCTATTAATAGCCGGATCATCAAAGAAGGCCTAGCAAGAAGAGGTTGTGGCTGTCCTGATTGGTAAGGATCGGGCCACTACTACTACATCGGCTAAGTTGTTTAGTGAATTGGCTCATGGTAGCAACGTTACCGATGGGGAAGGAGTTTCTAACCAAAAAGATTGACCTTTGGCTATCAGTGTGAATATGTCACGACCCGAACCCTAGAGCATGTGACCGGCACTAGGGAATGGGTAGGCATAAGGCCCTCGAAACCTAAAGTAAGCCTTAAAGAAAAGAAAAATAAAAACTTCAAATTTAAAACTTTATTTCATACAAGAACACATTATCAAACTGATTTTTCTAAAAATAAACATAATCGTGCACAATATGAAGTATCCTCCATCATCAAATATCGTAAATCAATCTTAAACATTATACATAAGTGTGATTTATTAAAACTCTAATACATAAGTATATTTAGGTTATACAAACTCATAGTACAAACACTACTGCAATTTTCTAGAGTTACTACTACAATACAACTCATAATGACCTACATAATATAGCCAGTGATGAAAAGATCCGGCGTAAAGGCGGTCTGAGGTCGAACTCCCAAGCTCCTGAAAAAAATAGATTGAGAGAAATCATACCTCACTGTGTAAGTTAATAAAAAGAGTTGTACGGTTTGAAAATCTTTTTGAAAACCATATAGTTATAGTGAAAATAATTTATAATGTATATATATATAGCTTTTGAAAAATCTCGGTAGAACCCTAAACCCAAATTTCTAAATGGCCAATTGGGCCCACTTAATCTAACTAGACTGACGGTGCCCGAGAGCAAAGGTATCAATCGAGGCACCAAGCCACAGTCATCCACTTGATCCAAATACATGGCACTGGCGGTCCCCAAGAGCTAAGGCATCCACCGAGGCACCCATCCCAGTCCATTATTTACTTTTCGATCATTGGCGGTCCCCCAGAGCATAGGCTTCCACCGAGGCACCCGTCCCAGTTTATATCCACAAGTCATACATATATTGGATCCATCTCTCAATCTCTACCATGTGCACACGGTCCTGGTGAAACCCATCAGGTAGCCCGTTTTACCAAAATTTCTCAAAAATGAAGTTTAAATAAACAAAACGTATTTAAATCTTAAATAACAACATTTAAATTAAATAAATCATATAATGAATACTAAAATATGAGTATATAATGAATACTAAAATATGAGTGCACGCATCTTTAAATAAAACACATACACAAATCAATTTATCAACTTATAGGACGAGCGAGAAGGCTGACGATTACACGTCTGCCTTAATCCAACAGCTTTCGCTCCAGTATTCTCTAGAAAAAATAACAGACCTATTTTAAAAACACGTCTAGGAAATTAAAATCGAAAATCATTAGAAATAGCAAATTCTAGACTGACTCGAGGAAGACCAGATAAGACTCGATAGATAGGGAAAACCCTAATTAACGCTAGGAATTTACGGAAGATGTCACGTTTTATGAGAAAATCTATCAAAATTTCAGCAGAGTCTCCTCTGTAAAACGAACATCTCTCTACCATAGGTAGAGCCATTTCGTGCACAGAAAACGCACTTCTAAAAATTCGCACACAGTCTCCACTCGGGTCAGCTCTCCAACACAGTATTAGTCCGACCGAGTTCACAACTCAATAAAACATCACAACTTAACCATCACAAAATTAAATCATTTATTTCCCAAAAATACATATTACATATAAATATCCATAACTTAGAAAATAATTTCTCATTAAAGCTTAAAAACAAAATTTCACAAACATATATATATATATATATATATATATATATATATATATATATATATATATATATATATATATTATATATATATATATATATATATATATATATATAATATTTGGAAATAATATTCAAAATTAATATTACCTAATTAAAATACCTATAAATTGATAAAAATCCTCTAAACCTCCTAAATATTAATAAAACCAATTAAAATATATACTTAACTATAATAAGCATAAAGTTACATAATTACCCATATAATAACAAAAAATACACATAATATTTAAAATAATACATAATATATTATTAAAAATTAATTTTCAAGAACTAGTGTTAATTAGTCTAAATAGTAAATAATTTGTAAAAATCCTTTTAAATTCCTTAATTATTATTAAAACCAACCACAATTTATTATTTAACTATAATTAACACAAAATTACGTTTCTACCCCTATAATACAAAAACTTACATAATATACTATTATTATTCAAAAAATTCCCTAAAAATTATACAAATGCCAAAAAATTATTTTCTCAACATATATATTATTAATATTAATTAAAACACATATTTAAACCAATATTCCAACAAAAATCCAATTCTAACCTAATTATTTAATTTTCACATAAACTCTAAAAATTAATAGAAATTATATAATATCCCTAAAAATTATTTTCTTTATTCTAAAATTAATATTAACTCATAATAACACCAAAAATATTGAATTTATAATTTTAATAATTAATTTACAAAAATTAATAAAATATTCAAAAATTCATAAAAATCAAAATAAATTCCAAAAATCATACAAAAATTCATAGAGGTAGATTAAGCTACTAGGAATCACATTTGTAAAGGGAGTTTCCAAGATTCAAGCTAGATCAAGCTAAAAAAAAAAATTTAAAACCCTATAACTCCATAAACAAAAATCAACAAAAACTCAATCAAATGGAGATTAAAGCTTAAACTAAGCTTGGATTAGTACTCATCGGTGCAAGAGAAAGAGAAAGACACTGGAATTGAAGAAAAAAGTGACCGAAAATGATGCAGGCATAGTGATGGTGCAAGGAGAGCTACTGTGAGATTTTTTTTTTCTTCTTGGTTCTTCACGTCTTTCTTTTTTCTCTTTTATGTTGTGTGTGTGTGTGTTGGTGTTTAATGCATGCATGTATGTGGGTTATTGTATGCATGCATGTGTTTGTTTATTTTGTATGCATGTGTGTGTGTGTATATATATATATATTATTAAAATAATGTGGTCAACTTTATATAAAAATATCCACCACACAATATATATATATATATATATATATATATATATATATATATATATATATATATATATATATATATAAGGAATACAAGATGGACACATGTGATCAGGAATTTATTTCCTCAGCATAGACACATGGAATACAAGATAGATTCTCGACAATTATGGTGGCAACACCAACCTATACACCACTTCACCCACTCTAGATCGAATCTAAAACGATCTAATGTATCTAGGAGCTAGCTTACCCTTCTTGCCAAATCTCATGACTCATTTCATTGGAGACACCTTCAGGAACACCATGTCTCCAATTATAAAGGATACATCCTTTCTCCTAGGGTCAGCATAACTCTTCTGTCTGCTAAAGGTTGTCTTCAATCTCTGCTGTATAATGGGGACTTTCTCTAAACTTACCTGTACCAACTCTATACCTGTTAATTGTCTTTCACCAATCTCCTAACATAATGGTAATATGCACTTCCTACCGTACAGTGCCTCTTACGGAGCCATTTCAATGCTATCATGATAGCTATTATTGTATGCATGCATGTGTGTGTTTATTTTGTATGCATGTGTGTGTTTATTTTGTATGCATGTGTGTGTGTGTGTGTGTATATTATTAAAATAATGTGGTCAACTTTATGTAAAAATATCCACCACACAATTAATATATATATATTTATATATTCTCGCATATAATAATAATACACATACACACACATGCAAATTACACACATGCACAAATACACAAACCCAAGTTAATATATATATAATACATAAAATAACAATCCAATTAATAAAATAATTTATTAACAAAATAAATAGTGACATTTAATAAAACGATAATAGAAATAATAATGTTAAAATATCCACACAAATTAAACGACCAAAAATAATATTTTTACATAGAAAATTTAATTAAATATAAAATAACAGAAATAAATCACAAATAATGAAAATAAATTAATAAAATCTCCAAATTTTATTAACACTGCATATCTCATTTTAAAATAAAATAATTTTAAAAAAAATAAGATCATAACAGTCTCTCCTCCTTATAAGAATTCGTCTCCGAATTCAAGAAAGAAGAACTATAAAGCTAAGAGGGAAAGAGATACGGGAAAGAAACTCGCATCTTAGCTTCAGTTTCCTAAGTGCAATCCTCAATAGAATGGTTACTCCATAGCACCTTCACCATCGGTATCTCCTTAGTCCGTAATTATTGAATTTAGCGATCCACAATCGCCATTGGATACTCCTCGTAGGTCAAATCATCGCTAAGCTCTACGGTTTAAGGTTACAGAATGTGAGATGGATCAAGAATGTATTTCCTTAGCATAAACACATGGAATACAAGATGGATTCTCGATAATTATGGTGGCAACACCAACCTATATGCCACTTCACCCACTCTAGATTGAATCTAAAACGATCCAATGTATCTAGGAGCTAGCTTACTCTTCTTGCCAAATCTCATGACTCATTTAATTGGAGACACCTTTAGGAACACCATGTCTCTAACCATAAAGGATACATCCTTTCTCCTAGGGTCAGCATAGCTCTTCTGTCTGCTGAAGGTTGTCTTTAATCCCTGCTGTATAATAGGGACTTTCTCTGAAGTTACCTATACTAACTCTGTATCTATTAATTTTCTTTCACCAATCTCCTAACATAATGGTGATATGCACTTCCTACCGTACAGTGCCTCTTACGAAGCCATTTCAATACTATCATGATAGCTATTATTGTAAGCAAACTCAATCAATGGCAAGCCCGAATCCCACTGTCCTCCAAAGTCAATCACACACATCTCAGCATATCTTCTAAAGTCTGGATGGTCCTCTCTGACTGACCAATAGTTTGAGGATGGAAGGTTGTACTGAAATCCAATATGGTGCCCAAAGCCTTGTGTAATTCTTACTAAAAGACTGAGGTGAGCATGGCTCCTCTGTCCGACACTATACTCACTGGTACTCCATGTAGACATACAATCTTATTAATATAAGGTCTCGACAGTCTATCAATAGAGTACGTCTTCTTTATTGGTAGAAAGTGTGTTGACTTGGTTAGCCTGTCAACAATCACCCAAATAGCATCATAACCTCCTGTAGTCTAAGGTAGTCCAGTCACAAAGTCCATGGCTATGATGTCCCATTTCCATTCGAAAATTGGCAGAAGTTACAATAATCCCGAGGCTCTCTGATGTTCAAGCTTCACTTGTTGACAAGTCAGGCATCTAGACACAAACTTTGCAATATCCTTCTTCATTCCATTCCACCAATATGTATCTTTTAAGTTATAATACATCTTAGTAGAGCCCGAATGAATACTATAAGCAGAAAAATGTGCCTCTTCTATAATTTCCTTCCTCAAGTCATCAACATCCGACACACAAATACTAGTGCCCAACTACAATACACCTTCTCTGTCAACCATAAAGTCTCTTGACTGTCCTTGTTGCACTTTATACATAATCCTCTGTAACTACAGGTCTCTATTCTGAACTACCTTAACTCGATCCAAGTACACTGATCGTACCCTGAATTAAGCTAAAAGACACTTTTTAGTAACTTTCAACCGCAACCCTTGATCAATAATCCATGCAACTCCTTGATAATAGGCCTCCTTTCTGTGCTGATGTGGGCAAGACTACCTGTTGACTTCCTATCAAGGCATCAACAACAACATTCGCCTTGCCTGGATGGTACAAATTGGAACAATCATAGTCCTTAAGGAGTTCCATCCACCTTATCTGCCTCAAGTTCAAGTCCTTCTGCTGGAAGATATACTTTAAGCTCTTATCATCAGTGTATATCTCACATGTAACCCCATACTAGTAATGCTTCCATTTCTTCAAAGCAAACATAATGGCTGCCATCTCCAAGTCATGAGTAGGATAGTTTTACTCGTGCTTCTTTAACTGCCTCAAAGCATAAGCAATTACTTAGCCATTTTGCATTAACACACAGCCTAATCCTACTTTGGAAGCATCACAATACATTGTATACCCTTCATTGCCAGAAGGCAAAGTCAGAATTGGAGCTGACGTCAACAAATCCTTCAATAACTGGAAGTGCTCTTCACATCTGTCTGTCCACACAAACTTAGCACTCTTCTGGGTCAGCCTTGTCAAAGGTGCGGCAATTTTAGAGAAGTCTTTCACAAACCTCCTGTAGTAGCCTACTAGACCTAGGAAACTCCATACTTCTCTGACTGTTGTCGGCCTCGGTCGTTTGGTGATAGCTTTTTTCTTCTTAAGGTCTACTTGTATGCCATCCTTAGAAACCACGTGGCCTAAAAATGCCACTTGATTCAACCAAAACTCGCACTTCAAAAACTTGGCATACAACCTATGCTCCCTTAAAGTCTGAAGCACCCTTCTCAAATGCATAACATGCTCAGCATCACTCTTGGAATAAACCAAGATGTCATAATGAAGACTATTACAAACTAGTCCAAGTATGGCCTAAATACGCAATTCATCAAGTCCATAAAGGCTGCTGGAGCATTAGTCAACCCAAAGGACAATACTAGAAACTCATAATGGCCATATCTCATTCGAAATGCTATCTTGGGCTCATCACCACTTCTGATCCTCAACTGATGATATCCAGATCTTAAGTCTATCTTAGAGAAGCATGTAGCACCTTAAAGCTGATCGAACAAATCATCAATCCTTGGAAATGGATACTTGTTCTTGATGGTGACCTTGTTCAACTACCTGTAATCAATACAGAGTCAAAGGTTACCATCCTTCTTCTTCACAAACAACACCGAAGCACCCCAAGGCGATGTACTGGGTCTTATAAAACCCTTATCAAGCAACTCCTGTAACTGCTCCTTCAACTCCTGTAATTCAATTGGTGCCATTCTATAGGGTGGCATAGAAATGTTATGACCCATATTTCTAAATTATTTTATTTTAAAATGAGATATGCAGTGTTAATAAAATTTAGAGGTTTTATTGATTTATTTTCATTATTTGTGATGAATTATTATTATGTTATGTTTAAATAAATTTCCTACGTAAATATATTATTTTTGGTCATTTAATTTGCTTGATTATTCTAATATTATTATTTATATTATTGTTTTATCAAATTTCACTATTTATTTTGTTATTAAATTATTATTTGTATTGTTATTATTCAGTGTTAATTCATTTTATGTATATACATATTAATGTATGTGTTATATATATATATATATATATATATATATATATATATATATATATATATGTATGTGTATGTGTATATATATATATATATATGAGATATTTTATTATTGTGTGGTGAGAATATATATATGTGTGTGATTATTGTGTGTTATATATATATATGTATATATATATATATAAGATATTTTTATGTGGTGGAGATTTTTTTTTAATATAAAGTTTTATTATTATATTAATATATATTATGGTGCATGTGTGTGAATTTGTGTTAGCAAATATATATATATATATATATATATTTGGTCAAAGCATTAGTTTTAAAACGGGGAGAGGACAAAATATTGGGCCTTTTTTTTTTCTTTCCTTCTTTCCTATCACAACAATTTTTTTCTTCTCTTTATTGCACTTCTCCACCTTCACCGTGCATCACCATTCACCTCACCGGAGAACCACCAACCACCACCACTTGTCATCATCAACTCCCCTCTTCTTCTCCTTCCTCTCTGTCACCTACATGAGCATCGGAAGCCGTTGAAAACTACCGAAGACAAACTACACCGAGAGGCTCCATGAATGCCGATACCATTTCTGGTCACCATAGCTCACACTCTTGAGCTTGCTGGAATCCTTGAGCTCTATAGAAGCCATTTCCAAGCTTGGTTCAAACTCAAATTTGTCCATTTGTAAGTTTTGTTTAGAGTTTAGTTCATGTCCATTTTCGTTTTTATTTTTATTTTAGCTTGATATAGCTTGAATCTTGCAAAATCCCTTTACAAATGTGATTCCTAGTAGCTCAATCTATTTCTATGAATTTTTGTATGATTTTTGGAATTTATTTTGATTTTTGTGAATTTTTAAATATTTTATTATTATTTTATGAATTTTTGTAAATTAATTATTAAAATTATAAATTTGGAATTTTTGGTGTTATTATGAGTTAATATTAATTTTAGAGCAAAGAAAATAATTTTTGAGAATATTATATAATTTTTAGGAATTTTTATAGTTTATGTCAAAATTGAATAATTAGGTTAGAGTTGGATTTTTGTTGGAATATTAGTTTAATTATGTGTTTTATTTAATATTAATAATATATATGTTGAGAAAATAATTCTAATGCATTTTTATAATTTTTATAGAATTTTTAAGTAATAATAGTATATTATGTAATTTATGTATTTAGGGGTAAAAATGTAATTTTACGCTAATTACAGTTAAATGTATATTTTAGTTAGTTTTATTAATATTTAAGTGGTTTATAGGATTTTTATAAATTAATTGATATTTTTAATTAAGTAATGTTAATTTTGAATATTGTTTCCAAATATTATATATATATGTATAATATATTATTTTGGTAACAAAAATTGAATATATGGTTGTATTTAGCATATTTGGTATAATGGTTTTAATTAAGGTATTTGTTGGTAGTTATATTAATTATGAATTATTTATGCATATTTTAAGAATAATGTATATTATTGGAAATTATGGGTTTTTATATATTTATGTCTAATTAAATTTAATTAAGTGTCATGTTACATTTTAAATATGATTTTAATGTTTATTTATGAAAGTAAAATTCTCATGAATTTATTAGTTAGAATTAAGTTGTGAACTCGGTCGGGCTAATACTGTGTTGGAGAGTCGACCCGAGTGTAAACTGTGTGCGAATTATTAGAAGTGCGTTTCCTATGCAAGAATGGCTCTACCTATGGTAGAGAGATGTCCGTTTTACAAAGGAGACTTTACCGAAATTTTGGTAGATTTTCTCGTAAAACGTGATATCTTCTGTAAATTTCTACCGTTAATTAGGCTTTTTCCTGTTTATCGAGTCTTATCCGGTCTTTTTAGAGTCAGCTTAGAATTTCATTATTTTTGTTGATTTTCGATTTCAATTTCATAGACATGTTTTAAAATCGATCTGTTAATTTCTTTTCTAGAGCATATCGGTGCAGAAGCCGTGGGATCGAGGCAGATGCGCGGTCGTCAGCCTTCTCGTTCATCTTGTAAGTTGATAAAATGATCTATGCGTGTGTTTTATTTAAAGATGCGTGCGCTCATATTTTTAATATTTATTATATGATTTATTTAATTTAATGATGCTATTTAAGGTTTAAGTGCATTTTATTTATTTAAAAATCAATTTTGAGAAATTTTGGTAGAACGGGCTACCTGGTGGGTTTCACCAGGACCATGTGCACATGGTAGAAATTGAGAGATGGATCCGAGATATGTATGACTAATGGATATAAACTGGGATGGATGCCTCGGTGGAAGCCTTTACTCTCGGGGACCGCCAGTGATTGGAAAGTTAATAATGGACTAGGATGGGTGTCTCGGTTGATGTCTTAGCTCTTAGGAATCGCCAGTGCCATATATTTGGATTAAGTGAATGATTGTGACTTGGTGTCTCGGTTGATGCCTTTGCTCTCAGGGACCAACAGTCTAGTTGGAATAAGTGGGCCTGGTTGGCCATTTAGAACTTTGGATTTAGGGTTCTACCGAGATTTTTCAAAAGCTATATCTATACATTATAAATTATTTTCATTACAACTAAATGGTTTTCAAAAAGGGTTTTCAAACCGTACATCTCTTTAATTGACTTACTCAGTGAGGTTTGATTTCCCTCAATTTATTTTTTTTGAAGAGCTTGGGAATTCGACCTCAGACTGCCCCTATGCCAGATTTCTTCATCACCGGCCATTTTATATAGGTCATTGTAAGCTGTAATGTTGTAATACTCTAGAAAGCTGCAATAGTAACTGTACTATGAATTGTATAACTTAAGTATATTTGTATATTTTATTTATATGAACCATGTTTATGTATAATGATTTAAGTTTGATTTATGATATGTGACGTTAGGAATATTTTATTTATGTAATCAATTATGTTTTAATTTCAGAAAAATCAGTTTGATAATGTGTTATGTTATAAAATAAAATTTTAAATTGTAAGGTTTTATTTTTCTTTTCATTAAGGCTTACTATGGGTTTCGGGGGCCTTATGCCTACCCATTCCCTAGTGCCAGTCACGTGACCTTAGGTTCGGGTCGTGATAAGAAATAGGATCTGCACCAGGTATAACATCGATATAGAACTCTATCTCTCTGTTTGGTGGTAATCCCAGTAATTCTTCAGGAAAGACATCTAGAAATTCACATACCACTGACACCTATTCGATTGCCCTACTCTCTATCTCAACATCTCTTACTACTGTCAAGTAGCCTTGATAACCCCTTCTAAGCATCTTTTGGGCTGTAATGGCAGAAATGAGATTGTGAGGCATGAAGCTCTTTTCACCTTTAAAACAGAACTCTTCTTCATTCAAAATTCTGAACACCACTTCTTTCTCTCGACAATTCATCGAAGCATAATACCTTGACAACCAATCCATACCCAAATGACGTTGAATTCCAATACATCAAGCAACACCAAGTTCGCCAATAATTCTTTACCATCAATTGACACTGGACACAAAGGAAAGAAGATATATGTCTCCAACTCGTCACTAAAAGGAGTTGATACAGATAAACGAAAGGATAACTTGAAAGGTTGCCACTCGATTCTCAAAGCAAACACGGGAGAAATGAATGAATACGAAGCGCCGGGGTTAAACAATACTCTAATATCACATGCACAGACTGAGAGAATACCTATAACCACTGCATTAGAAATCTAAGCATCCTGCGATGTTAGAGTGAAAACTCGTGCCTGGCCACGACCTGCCTGCTGAGATGTCGAAGTGTCACGACCCAAAACAGGGGCCATGACCGGCGCTAGGGAACGGGAATTCTTTTGAATCCCGAACCCGTAGCAAGCCTAAAAATAAAATAAAGCATGCCATAATAACAATAAAAATATAATATGCAGCGGAAATAAAAATCATAATATCATCCATATCAACTGGATTTAATTTAAAATCTCATCTCATACATAAAATCTCTTTAATACAAATCCAGCTCAATATAATACATCTCTTTAAAATAAAGTACATAAAATCCCATACTTTAATTCACAACTACTGCAGTGTCTAGATAAAATAAATAAGACTCAAGTAGACAATTTACATAAAGAAGCCGGGGCGGAAGAAATCCGGCGTATCGACCTGCTACTGAGGTCTGAGGAAGTTGACTCTCCTGAAAAATAGTCAACGGAGGGGAGTCAGACCTCACTGAGTGAATTACTATAATATATATACATACACTCTAAGTGATAATGCATACAGTCAATAGTATATATATATCTAATATATATACAGGCAAATACACACAAATGCAGAAAAATCTTTTTTTATATATTTTACTGAAAAATCCCAATTTATGAAGGATCACATAGAACCCTAGAATATCGCAACCTCAGAAAATAGTGTTAAACAACACTCTGGCCATACAGGCTCACTTATACCAAATATATCCACTTAATCCATATGGACAGTAGACTGGCCCCGAGACACTAAGTCAACCGAGCTCCAGCAGTCTGACTGCCAGTGTGATTGGCCCCGAGACACTTGGTCAACCGAGCTCCAGCAATCACACCCACAAACCACATCTCACATATCGATAATCATAATCAAATCAATATCCACAAATAGTTAGTAATATAGCCTAAAGCTATAGGCGTACCGGTACGTACTCGATCCTAGTGCTGCCCACTAGGTAGCACGTTCTATTGATATCCTTCATTAATAAATAATAAAACATTCATTCACAAATACATGATGCATGAATTTAAATAAATCAACAATATAAACCATATATATACCGAAAATATACCAAACATAAACCAGGTATATTTTGAGTATATATATGTCAAATAAATCCAATCAAATCATGAATTAAACTAAAAATATATTTAAAAACATTTTAAATATATTTTATTAATAAAACATGTATATAATTTATTATATACCAAAAATATACTTGAATATAAATCACATTATTTATGCATATTCAGTCAAAATAAAACATGCATTTTTCTAAATCATGCATCCTAAGCATATATATATAATATAGTAACTCACCTAATGCGCTCCACGAGACAGGTCCGACGGGCCTAGTCCACTAGCCCTCGGTCTCGGCGCAACTAAACAAGCAATAAATAACCGACATTAGAATAAACCTAACAGAAATCCTAGAATTCAATCTAGAGTATTAAAATACGGAAACAGAATTAGGGTTCGATTGGACATCACGTTTTACGAGAATTCTACCGAAAATCCGACAGAACCTCCCCTGTAAAACAGACATCTCTCTACTCAAAAGAGTAGAGCCGACCCTGCAAAGAAACACACTTCGAAAAACGAGCTCAACACAATCAAAATCCCACGGTCAGACTCCAGACTACCGACCGGGATCCACAACACAGAACAATTCAGGAAATACCAAAAATATCCTTAAATCACAGAAATACATTTTATAAATAAAAATTACATAATTGACCTTGAAACACTATAAAAACCGATTAAAACTCATTTTATTTGAAAAACCGTATATTATATATAATTGAAAATAATTCCCGAAAAATAGTTTTAATTAGTTAAAAATACTAAATATTTTGTAGAAATCATTTTTTATACCTTAAATAAATATTAAAACCAATTAAATTACATTTTTAGACAATTTAGGGTAAAATTACCAAAATACCCCTATATATATAAATATACTTAAATTACTTCAAAAATTCACCAAAAATCATAAAATTACCCAAAATTAATTTTCTCAACATATTTATCAATAATATCAATATTTAAACTCAATTAACCAATTAATTTCCATTAAAAACACATTTAACCTAATTTTCCAAAATCACCTAAACTTCAATAATTAAAAATAAATACTTAGAAATTCATAAAAATTCCAAATAAATTCCTATAATTCATTCCAACACTCAATTCAACCATAAACTCCAATTTCATAATTTAAATAATTAATTTCCGAAAATTAGAAAATAATATTAAAATATTCAAAAATACCCAAAAATCCAAACAACCTCCAAAAATTCTACAAAAATTCATACATGAAGATTAAGCTACTAGGAACAACATTTGTGAAGGAATTAAGCATGAATCAATCAAGAACAATTCGAAAAAAATCAAAAACCCTAATAGGCCGAATTTGACAAATCGAAAACTAAGTAATTCTAGACCATTTTAGCTCAAACCAAAGCTAGAATAACACTCACCGAAGCTCAAGGAGAAGAAAGAGACCGGCGGTGTCGAAAATGGTGGCCGGAATCGGCGTGATCGACGGTGAGTTGATTTTCGGCTTCTCCGGCCAAAATCACTCTCCCGACGCCGGAAACGGCCTCCACAGGCGGCGAAACTGGTCGGGGAAGATGGTGGCACACCGGACGGCACACCCACGGTGAAGGAACGGCGTGACAGGCGCTTGGAACGGCGAGGAACGGTCGGAGAAGAAAGGAAGGAGTCGGGGGCAATATGGTAATTTTGTAAACTTTTGTGATTTTTGATGTATATATGTATATATATATATATTATACTATATATTAAAATAATATTAAATTACACACATCAAATATACACCACACACATAAAAATATTAATATTTTAATAATTTTTACCAAATAATATTAATTAAATAACAATTAAAACAATTAAATACTTAATAAAATATTAGGGAATAATAAACCCTAATTAAATAAATATACACACACAGTCTTTATTTAATAATTTATAAATATGTATGAGTTCATGCAAACCCGTAAATACATTTAAAATAATTAATAATACATTGTTTACGTGGAAATTTCCCCGAAAATGCAAGTCCCGGGAAAATTTTACGTAAAACACTGTATATAAAACACATTAATTAAAATAGGTCTAAAATACATATCAACTCATAAAAATATCGTATATATACATATTCAAAATTATTAATACTGCATATCCCGATACAGTATAAAAACATGTAAAAACACGGGATATTACACGAAGGCTGCACAAACCCATGACCACTAGGCCTACCAACTGAACCTCAACCTTGCTGGCCCGTAAATTATGGAGGTCTTTGTTGTGGCTGTACTGGTGCTCTGTACTACTATGGCATTGGATAGAAAGGCTGAGCCACTGATGAAAATGAACCCTGAGCATACTGTGGCTGATATCCGAAGTGAGGATAAGCTCTGACAAGATGACCAACCTATCCACATCTGAAGCAAGTGGTCAACAACAAATGACACGGGCCCTGATGGAATCAACCACAACTCGCACATGCACTGGCTCCAGACCCAGAACTACTCTATCCGGAGCTCTACCCACTGCTACTGCTGCTGACTCCAGTACTAAATCTCTAACCTCTGCCACTTCTCCTATTCGTGGCATAACCATGTCGACCAACTCGGTGAGTCCTGGACCTTCTACCACCATACTGTGAATTACCCGTAGCATACTGACTCGTACTACCAATATAAAATGCTGGTTGTTGGTACCCGAGAGCTACACCATATCCACTACCACTAACCATATAAGGATCTAACATGGTGCCCTGGCAAATGTGTCACCTCTCAATCAGACGGGCCTCCTCTATAACACTCTCTAGGGTGTGGTCCTCAGTGCGCATACCCATAAAAACTGGCCCTAAACCAATGACATACAACTTTACTGCTCTGTAGGGGTCTCTCCTGATGTCCTCTGCATGTCGAGATAGCTTGTTAAACTCCCTAGTGTATTCCTCCACTGACCTATCCCCTCTGGTGATGTGAAGCAATTGTCACCTGTAAGCATCTCTGGTGGCTGAAGGACAGAAAAATCTCAGGAAGCGATCCTTAAACTCTAGCCAGGTCAACTCATACATGGACAGCTAAATCAATTGCATGAACCAGTCTTGAGCTATTGCTTGAACTGACAACTCCATAATCATTATCTGCTGGTAGTCCGTGTGTCCTATCCTGGTATGTGCCTCAATCGCATTAATGAAGTCTAAGACGTCCCTAGTACTATCAAAGGAAACTCTACCAATCTGAGAGTAGAGGAGTGCCACATTAGTATCTGACATCTCCTGATTCCTCTGCTGTAACATATACTACACAAAGGGCATCGCCTGATATAAAGCTGCCAGACCCTAACTAATTCCTACTAATCCAGCTGCAAAAGTGTAATATCCCGAGTTTTTAAATAATTTTAAACTACATCGGGATATGCAGTGTTAATAATTTTTATACATATTTATGATATTTTTATGAGTTTATTATTTATTAAAGCTAATTTTAATTATTTTATATTATTTTAAGAGATTTACGTAAAATTTTTTTGAAAATTTTATTTTCGGGGAAATTAAAACATAAATAATTTAATATTAATTATTTTAAATAATTTTATGAATTTGTATGAACTCATATATAATTTTAAAGTTTTAAATAAAATTCATATATGTACATTATTTAAATTAAATTAGGGTTTAATTTATTAAATTAATTTTTATTATATAGTTTTAATATTAAATTAATTAATTATATGTGTATATATTGTTAAAATATGTGTGTGGTGGGTATTTATTGTGTGTGTGATATTATATAATGTTATAATATATAGTATAGTTATATATATACATATATATACATATTTATTTAATAAAAAACAAAAGTTCACGTTATTTCCAGAATTGCCCCTGTCTTCTTCCTTCTCCTCCCGATCGTCCTCCTCAACGATCCACCGTCTGTCACATCGTTCCTTCACAATCGGTGTGCCTCTTGGCTTGCCACCACCATCTCCAACCTTTCCCGACGCCTGAAACCTCCATTTCCAACGTGTTTTGGCCGGAAAATCCTTGAGAAGCCGAAATTCATCTCATCGTCGATCAGGCCGATTTCGGCCACCATTTTCCACACCGTAGGTCTCTATCTTCTCCTTGAGCTCCGGTGAGTGTGATTCCAAGCTTTGTTTCACTTAAAATGGTATAGATTTCCCTAGGTTTTGATTTTCCATTTTTGGCCTATTAGGGTTTTCAAAGTTTTTGAGCTTCAATCTGAATGATTCAAGTAAACTCCCTTCACAAACTTTGATTCTTGTAGCTTAATCTATACTCTGGAATTTTTTTGGAATTTTTGAAATTTATTTTGATTTTTGTGAATTTTTTATTATTTTATTAACATTTTCTAATTTTTGAAATTTAATTAAATAAATTATGAAATTGTGTTTTATGGTGTTTATAGGTGTTAAAATGAATTTTATAAATTGATTTGTAATTTTTGTGAATTTTATGTATTTATTTTGAATTTATTTGGTTTATGTAATTTTGGAGAAATTAGGTTAATTATGTGTTTTATTGAAATTAATTGGTTATTTGAGTATATTTATTGATAATATTGAGTTATATGTTGAGAAAATTAATTTTGAGTAATTTTATTATTAGTGGTTAATTTTTGGATTAATTTTAGGCAATTTACGTAACTAGGGGTATTTTGGTAATTTGACACCAAATTGGTTAAAAAAGTAAATAAATTGGTTTTACTAGTTATTTAAGGTATAAAAATGATTTCTAAAAATGATTTAGTATTTTTAACTAATTAAAACTATTTTTCGTAAATTATTTTTAAATTATATATAATATACGATTTTTCTAAATAAATGAATTTTTATTGATTTTTAGCAAGTATTAGGGTTAATTATGTAATTTGAATTTATAAAATGTATTTTGGTCTATATTTATGAATTTATTGAGAATTATCGATTTTTAATAATATTTTATTAAAATTAGGGTTTTTGAATATTTAGCGGTTAAATAAATATTTTTAGCATTTTAATATCTAATTTGCTATATTTTGAGTATTGAAGGGCATTTTCAATATTTCTATAATTATTCTGTGAATTGTGGACCTCGATCGGTGAAATTGTAGTTTGGAGTCTGACCGAGGGATTGTGAATTGAGTTTATTATTAAAGTGTGTTTCTTTGCAGGACCGGCTCTACTCTTTGAGTAGAGAGATATCCATTTTACAGGGGAGGTTCTGTCATATTTTTGGTAGAATTCTCGTAAAACGTGAAGTCCGGTCAAATTCCCATTCTAATTCTGTGTTTAGTATTCTAGATCGAGTTTCTAGAAATTTTTGTTAGATTTATTTAGATTTTCTGCTATCGTTTGTTTGTTTAGTTGCGCCGAAATCGAGGCCTAGTGGACCAAGCCCATCGGACCCTTCTCGAGGAGCACAATAACAGTGAGTTGTTATTTTATATATATATATATATGTTTCAGGGTGCATGTTTTAGAAATGTATGGTTTATTTTAGTAAAGTATGCATAAATGATATAAGTATTCCTTAGGTTTATTTTTTGTATATTTTTGATATATTTTGGTATATTTTAAATTATATGCATGTTTTGTTTATAATTTACACTTAAAATATTTCTTAGTATATTTCTAGTTTATTTTGTAACTATATTGCATTTATTTGATGTAAATATACTCAAAATATACCTAGTTTATTTTTTGGTATATTTCTAGTATATATATGGTTTATGTTGCTATTTTATTTAATTTCATGCATCATTTGTTTAAAGAATTTATGTTTTATATATTAATGAAGGATATCAATAGAACGTGCTACTTAGTGGGCAGCACGATGACCGAGTACGTACCGGTACGCTGATAGCATTTAGACTGCATTACTAACCTATTTATGGATATTGATCGAATTTATTTGATTGATGTGTGATATGATTTGGGAGTGTGATTGCTAGAGCTCAGTTGATCAAGTGTCTCGGGGCCAATCACACTGACAGTCAGACTGCTTGAGCTTGGTTGACTTAGTGTCTCGGGGCCAGTCTACTGTCCAAATGGAACAAGTGAATATATTTGGAATAAATGAGCTTGTATGGCTAGAGTGTTGTCTAACACTGTTTGAGGTTGCAATTTTCTAGGGTTCTATTTGATCCTTCATAAGCATTGATTTTCAGTAAAAATATATAAAATGATTTTGTTGAATCTGCGTGTATCTGCTTGTATATATACTTATTAAATATATATACTATTGACTGTGTGCATTGCCATTTAGTATGCATGTATATATATTATAATAATTCACTCAATGAGGTCTGACTTCCCTCCGTTGACTATTTTTCAGGAGAGTTATCATCTTCAGACCTCAGTAGCAGACCCATTCGCCGAATTTCTTTCGCCCCGACTTTACTATGTAAACTGCTTATCTGAGCTTTACTTTATAATCTAAACACTGCAGTAGTTGTAAATTGTTGAGGGATTTATGTATTATATTTGTGTGAGTTATGTATTTTAAAGATTTAAACTGGAATTTGTATTAAAGGATTATTTATATATAAGATGAGTTGTTTATTTAAATCCATTGGTGGATATTTACTTTATCTTATTTATGATTTCGTTTCCGTTGTAAAATATTTTAATTATGTTATTATTATTATTATTGCATGCTTTTATTTTATTTTTAAGGCTTGCTACAGGTTCCAGATTCGAAAGAATTCCTATTTCCTAGCGCCGGTCATGGCCCCTATTTTAGATCGTGACAAAGTTGGTATCAGAGTGGAGTTTTGTGTCAGGGCTTTAGTTGTGTGAGTTGTGGCCCTAGTTTTCAGTGTTATGTTTTCTTCTATAACTACTGCAATGAATTAGGTTCGAGTATGTCTTGATAAGTAATCCTTACTTTAGTTTTCTGTGTTATTCCTCCATTGTCTATTTTGTCTGAATCATTTTGTTTGTCTTTTCAAAATGAGGAGGTGAGTGCGTGTCGCTCCACCGATCGTTGAGGCTGAGGATGATGAGTCCTTTCAGGATGATGTTTTACCTCCTGAGCCGCCAGTTAGACACAGAGGCCATGGCAGAGGTAGACCTCGAGGAGCGGCAAGTCACCATAGGCAGATAGAGATATAAGATGAGGAGCCTGTTGAGCTTGAGTTTAAGGATATTCTTGTACCCCCAGTCGTTCAGCCTGCCTATCAGCAAGGTATGTCTGACCTTGAGGTAGCTCTGTTTTATGCCAGAGTTGGCAGGATTGCCTTCGATGGGACTTTTGATCCGTTAGACTTTCTGCATGCAATCGAGACTAGGACTCGGACTACTCACACTGAGTACCAGCGGATCATGATCGTTGAGCTTTTTGTTGAGGAACTAGCCCTGGACTGGTTTATTCAGATGATCCAGCCTTACATGATGATGATGGCTTGGGCTCAGTTCAGAGAGCGGTTTATAAGGAGATTCTGCCTAGAGCCACTTCGCATGAGCTATCATCTCAAATTGACTAGCATATCTCACGGTGATTGATCAGTAGAGGAGTACACCCGAGAGTTCCTCCGACTGGGTAGATATGCAGAGGATCTGATGCAAGATCAGTATTTTACAGTCACTACCTACGTCACTGGATTGGGTTCAGCATTTGCTGGTATGCCTACAGCGGGCCTTACTCTAGAGTCAGTTATTGAGTTGGCCAAGGAGGTTGAGCTGAGGCAAGTTAGGTAGGGAGCTATGCCTGATTATTACCAGCTGGGTGTTCAGTACTGTTATATATATACATATATATACATATTTATTTAACAAAAAACAAAAGTTCATGTTATTTACAGAATTGCCCTTGTCTTCTTCCTTCTCCTCCTGATCGTCCTCCTCACCGTTCCGCCGTCTGTCACATCATTCCTTCACAGTCGGTGTGCCTCTTGGCTTGCCACCACCACCTCTAGCCTTTACCGACGCCTGAAGCCTCCATTTCCGACATGTTTTGGCCGGAAAATCCTCGAAAAGCCAAAATTCATCTCATCGTCGATCATGCCGATTCCGGCCACCATTTTCCACACCGCCAGTCTCTATCTTCTCCTTGAGCTCCGGTGAGTGTGATTCCAAGCTTTGTTTCACTTAAAATGATCTAGATTTCCCTAGGTTTTGATTTTCCATTTTCGGCCTATTAGGGTTTTCAAATTTTTTGAGCTTCAATTTGAATGATTCAAGTAAACTCCCTTCACAAAATTTGATTTTTGTAGCTTAATCTATACTCTGGAATTTTTGTGAAATTTTTGGAATTTATTTTGATTTTTGTGAATTTTTGATTATTTTATTAACATTTTCTAATTTTTGAAATTTAATTAAATAAATTATGAAATTGTGTTTTATGGTGTTTATAGGTTTTAAAATGAATTTTAGAAATTTATTTGTAATTTTTGTGAATTTTATGTATTTATTTTGAATTTATTTGGTTTATGTAATTTTAGAGAAATTAGGTTAATTATGTGTTTTATTGAAATTAATTGGTTAATTGAGTATATTTATTGATATTATTGAGTTATATGTTGAGAAAATTAATTTTGAGTAATTATATTATTTTTGGTGAATTTTTGGATTAATTTTAGGGAATTTACTTAACTAAGGGTATTTTGGTAATTCGACACCAAATTGGTTAAAAATGTAAATAAATTGGTTTTACTAGTTATTTAAGGTATAAAAATGATTTCTAAAAATTACTTAGTATTTTAAACTAATTAAAACTATTTTTTGTAAATTATTTTCAAATTATATATAATATACGATTTTTCTAAATAAATGAATTTTTATCGATTTTTAGCAAGTATTAGGGTTAATTATGTAATTTGAATTTATAAAATGTATTTTGGTCTATATTTATGAATTTATTGAGAATTATCGATTTTTAATAATATTTTATTAAAATTAGGGTTTTTGAATATTTAGCGGTTAAATAAATATTTTTAGCGTTTAAATATCTAATTTGCTATATTTTGAGTATTGAAGGGCATTTTCAGTATTTTCGTAATTATTCTGTGAATTGTGGACCTCGGTCGGTGAAATTGTAGTTTGGAGTCCGACCGAGGGATTGTGAATTGAGTTTATTATTGAAGTGTGTTTCTTTGCAGGACCGGCTTTACTCTTTGAGTAGAGAGATGTCCATTTTACAGGGGAAGTTCTACCGTATTTTTGATAGAATTCTCGTAAAACGTGATGTCCAGTCGAATTTCCATTCTAATTTTGTATCTAGTATTCTAGATCGAGTTTCTAGAAATTTTCGTTAGATTTATTTTGATTTTTTGCTACGTTTATTTGTTTAGTTGCGCTGAGACCGAGGCCTAATGAACCAGGCCCG
Source organism: Mallotus nudiflorus (assembly GCA_947683625.1). Taxonomy (NCBI): domain Eukaryota; kingdom Viridiplantae; phylum Streptophyta; class Magnoliopsida; order Malpighiales; family Euphorbiaceae; genus Mallotus; species Mallotus nudiflorus. Next base: position 220,245 of record CANTUR010000029.1, on the reverse strand, counting down.
TCAAACTCATCTCGAGGAGCGCAATAATAGTGAGTTGTTATTTTATATATATATATGTTTTAGGATGCATGTTTTAGAAATGTATGGTTTATTTTAGTAAAGTATGCATAAATAATATAAGTATTACTTAGGTTTATTTTTAGTATATTTTTGGTATATTTTAAATTATATGCATGTTTTATTAATAATTTACACTTAAAATATTTTTAAGTATATTTCTAGTTTATTTTGTAACTATATTGAATTTATTTGACGTATATATACTCAAAATATACCTGGTTTATTTTTGGTATATTTCTAGTATATATATGGTTTATGTTGCTATTTTATCCAATTTCATGCATCATTTGTTTAAAGAATGTATGTTTTATATATTAATGAAGGATATCAATAGAACGTGCTACTTAGTGGGCAGCACGATGACTGAGTATATACCGGTACGCTGATAGCATTTAGGCTCCATTACTAACCTATTTATGGATATTGATCGAATTTATTTGATTGATGTGTGATATGATTTGGGAGTGTGATTGCTGGAGCTCAGTTGATCAAGTGACTCGGGGCCAATCACACTGATAGTCAGATTGCTGGAACTCGGTTAACTTAGTGTCTCGGGGCCAGTCTACTGTCTAAATGGAACAAGTGAATATATTTGGAATAAGTGAGCCTATATGGTTAGAGTGTTGTCTAACACTGTTTGAGGTTGCGATTTTCTAGGGTTTTATTTGATCCTTCATAAGTTGTGATTTTTAGTAAAAATATATAAAATGATTTTGTTGCATCTGCGTGTATCTGCTTGTATATATACTTATTAAATATATATACTATTGACTGTGTGCATTGCCATTTGGTATGCATATATATATATTATAACAATTCACTCAATGAGGTTTGACTCCCCTCCGTTGACTATTTTTCAGGAGAGTCATCATCTTCAGACCTCAGTAGCAGACCTATTCGTCGGATTTCTTCCGCCCCGACTTCACTATGTAAACTGCTTATCTGAGCTTTACTTTATAATCTAAACACTACAGTAGTTGTAAATTGTTGAGGGGTTTATGTATTATATTTGTGTGAGTTATGTATTTTAAAGATTTGAACTGGAATTTGTATTAAATGATTATTTATATATGAGATAAGTTGTTTATTTAAATCCATTGGTGGATATTTACTTTATCTTATTTATGATTTCATTTCTATTGTAAAATATTTTAATTATGTTATTATTATTATTATTATTGCATACTTTTATTTTATTTTTAAGGCTTGCTACAGGTGTTAGATTCGAAAGAATTCCCGTTCCTTAGCGTCGGTCATGACCCTGTTTTGGGTCATGACAAAAAGTTATGGGGTCTACGCCTGGGGCTTCAGGCCCAAATGGCTGCTGATCAGGAATCTCAACTACATATGCCCTAGCTCGACCTCTACCTCTGCCTTTACGAAGTGAAGCAGGAGGAAGAGCCTCATCATGCACAGAAGAGCCTCATTATGCACAGAATGCTCATCAAGCCCAAAAGTCGGATCAGCAACAGGGTCTATTCGAACACGCCTCATTCTAACAAGACAAAGAATATCAAATTCAACACAAGACAAGAGTACTTAACACAACACGAAATTAGAAACAAGAATATCACAAAGACAATTATCAACCTAATTATTACAGTAGTTACACAGAAAGACAGACAGACAATTAATCGAACTTATGTTCTGATACTAACTTTGTCACGACTCAAACCCCAGGGCACGTGACCGGCAGTAGGGAATGGGTAGGCATAAGACCCCCAAAACTCATAGTAAGCCTTAAAGAAAAAAAATAAAACCTTCAAATTTAAAACTTTATTTCATACAAGAACACATTATCAAACTAATTTTTCTAAAAATAAACATAATCGTGCACAATATGAAGTATCCTCCATCATCGAATATCGTAAATCAATCTTAAACATTATACATAAGCATGATTCATTAAAACTCCAATACATAAGTATATTTAGGTTATACAAACTCATAGTACAAATACTACTGCAGTTTTCTAGAGTTACTACTACAATATAACTCATAATGACCTACATAATATAGCTAATGATAAAGAAATCCGACATAGAGGCGATCTAAGGTCGAACTCCCAAGCTCCTAAAAAAAATAGATTGAGGGGAATCAAACCTCACTGAGTAAGTTAATAAAAAGAGTTGTACAATTTAAAAATCTTTTTGAAAACCATATAGTTATAGTGAAAATAATTTATAACGTATATATATATATGTATAGCTTTTGAAAAATCTCGGTAGAACCCTAAACCCAAATTTATAAATGGTCAACTGGGCCCACTTAATCCAACTAGACTGCCGATCCTCGAGAGCAAAGGCATCAATCGAGACACCAAGTCGTAATCATCCACTTAATCCAAATACATGGCAATGGCAGTCCCTGAGAGCTAAGGCATTTACCAAGGCACCCATCCCAGTCCATTATTTACTTTCCGATCACTGGCGGTCCCCGAGAGCATAGGCTTCCACCGAGGCACCCGTCCTAGTTTATATCCACAAGTCATACATATATTGGATCCATCTCTCAATCTCTACCATGTGCACACGGTCCTGGTGAAACCCATCAGGTAGCCCGTTTTACCGAAATTTCTCAAAAATGAAGTTTAAATAAACAAAACGTATTTAAATCTTAAATAACAACATTTAAATTAAATAAATCATATAATGAATACTAAAATATGAGTGCACGCATCTTTAAGTAAAACACATGCACAAATCAATTTATCAACTTACGGGACGAGCGAGAAGGCTGATGATTGCGCGTCTGCCTTAATCCAACAGCTTTCGCTCCAGTATTCTCTAGAAAAAATAACAGACCTATTTTAAAAACACGTCTATGGAATTAAAATCGAAAATCATTAGAAATAGAAAAACTCTAAACTGACTCGAGGAAGACCAGATAAGACTCGATAGATAGGGAAAACCCTAATTAATGCTAGGAATTTGTGGAAGATGTCACGTTTTACGAAAAAATCTATCGAAATTTCAGCAGAGTCTCCTTTGTAAAACGGACATCTCTCTACCATAGGTAGAGCCATTCCTGTACAGAAAACGCATTTCTAAAAATTCGCACACAATCTCCACTCGGGTCAGCTCTCCAACACAGTATTAGCCCGACCGAGTTCACAACTCAACAAAACATCACAACTTAACCATCACAAAATTAAATCATTTATTTCCCAAAAATACATATTACATATAAATATCCATAACTTAGAAAATAATTTCTCATTAAAGCTTAAAAACAAAATTTCACAAACATATATATATATAATATTTGGAAACAATATTCAAAATTAATATTACCTAATTAAAATACCTATAAATTGATAAAAATCCTCTAAACCTCCTAAATATTAATAAAACCAATTAAAATATATACTTAACTATAATAAGCATAAAGTTACATAGTTACCCATATAATAACAAAAAATACACATAATATTTAAAATAATACATAATATATTATTAAAAATTAATTTTCGAGAACTAGTGTTAATTACTCTAAATAGTAAATAATTTGTAAAAATCCTTTTAAATTCCTTAATTATTATTAAAACCAACCACAATTTATTATTTAACTATAATTAACACAAAATTACGTTTCTACCCCTATAGTACAAAAACTTACATAATATACTATTATTATTCAAAAAATTCCCTAAAAATTATACAAATGCCTAAAAATTATTTTCTCAACATATATATTATTAATATTAATTAAAACACATATTTAAACCAATATTCCAACAAAAATCCAATTCTAACCTAATTATTTAATTTTCACATAAACTCTAAAAATTCATAGAAATTATATGATATTCCTAAAAATTATTTTCTTTATTATAAAATTAATATTAACTCATAATAACACCAAAAATACTGAATTTATAATTTTAATAATTAATTTACAAAAATTAATAAAATAATAATAAAATATTCAAAAATTCACAAAAATCAAAATAAATTCCAAAAATCATACAAAATTTCTTAAAGGTAGATTAAGCTACCATAAATCACATTTGTAAAGGGAGTTTGCAAGATTCAAGCTAGATCAAGCTAAAAAAATTTGAAACCCTAGAACTCCATAAACAAAAATTAACAAAAACTCAATCAAATTGAGATTAAAGTTTAAACTAAGTTTGGATTAGTACTCACCGGTGCAAGAGGAAGAGAAAGACAACAAAATCGAAGAAAATGGTGACCGGAAGTGATGAAGGCATAGTAATAGGGAAAGAATTGGATGGTGCAAGGAGAGTTGCTGTGAGTTTTTTTTTCCTTCTTAGTTTTTCATGTTTCAGCCCAATGTATAGATCTATAATTTTGGATTTGTTTGGTTATATTTTGTTGAGATAATACCAAATACGAGCCCAACCAACACAATTTATATCTTTTGTGGCATGACAACATTCTTTCTTTCGGTTTTATTTGTTATGTTTTCACTTTTGTTATTGTTTTGAGATATTTTTGAAAAAATGTCCTAAATTTCAGCGAATTTTATTTTTATTTTTTTGTAATTCTTTTTTAACATATTTATTATTATTGAAGTCATTTTTTAATTTAAGTTTATTGTATATATTTATTTAATTTGTATATTTTAAATAATAGTTTTTAAAAATTTTGAAATTTACTATTATATAGAATATAAATATTAAGCTGGTTAAACAAAAATTTTTTCCATAATCTTCAATACTTATTATTTCATAATTATTTTGAATTTAGAAATTAAAATAATTAAAATAAAAATTATCCATAGTATTTAATAATTATTTTTCAATAAAAATTACAAAAAAAATTATTATTTTTATTATTGATACTAATAAAAGTAAAAATTATATTTATGATCTTAATTTTGTTATTAATAATGAAAAAATTGAAAAAGAACAAAAATCAACAACAATCAACAATTGTAAAATTTTGTTGTTTTTGTTGGTTTTAATTGATTTTTGTTGTTGTTTTTGTTTGTTTACAGTTTTTGATATTCATTAAAAATAAAAAAAATAACAACAAAGAACAATAAAAATTATGAAATATGTATACTAATAAAAGTAAAATTTTTATTTATGACCTTAATTTTTTCATTAATAATGAAAAAATAATTTAAAAAACAATAAAAAAAAACAACAAAAAATCAACAACTGTAAATCAACAACTATAAAATTTTGTTGATTTTTGTTGTTTTGGTTTTGTTGATCTTTTATTTATTTTTTTGGTTTATGTTACAAATACATCATAAGTATTGTAAACTTATTACATATTAATGATCAAATAAGTATCAAATAATTTTTTTTAAAAAAAGTTGTTAGACATTTTAATAAACAAATTAAAGTAAAAAAATCCTTATTATTTAAGAATATAAAATGAGAAAATTTTGTTTATTTGTTGTTGTTACAACATTTGAAGTTATTTATTACTTGATTTAATAACAATTGAAAATGTTTAGTTCATAAGTATTTATTTGAAAAAAAAAATCTTAAAAGAAAAAAATATTGAGCAAAAAAAAAAAGAAAACATTGAGAATAAAATAAATACAATATCTTAAAAATTAAAAAAAAAAAGTTGATAAAAAAAATTTAGAGAAAAAAAGATGAATACATTAGAAAAAAAATATTGAGAAAAAAAAAAGATAAATATAGTACTATAAAAATAGAAGAAAAATGTTTAGAAAAAATGTTGAGAAAAAAATGAAAACAATAGAAAAAAATACCGAGTAAAAAAATATTGAGAAAAAAAATAGATGATAGTAAAAAAAATATTGAGTAAAAAATATTAAGAAAAAATAGATGAAAATAGTATAAAATAAAAAAAATTGTTGAAAAAATAAATAAAATGTTGAAAAAAAGTATAAAATAAAAAAATCAGTAAAATGAAAAAAAAATCCTAAAAATAAGGGTGATAAGGAGAGTGAACTATATTTGAAAGAAAAAATTAGAAAAATTATTTTAAAATTTTTTTAAAAGTTATCAACATTTTTGAAATTTTTTTGAGTTTTTAGTATATATAAATATATATAAATTATGTTCCTAGAAAATATTTCAGCTTTTCAATAAATCTATATCTATAATGAGATGTATAAACTCTCCGTTTAGTTTCTAAAGGGATAAAATTTCACCAAATTTATTAAAAAAAATCATGTGGTTCCAAGGTAAGGCACACATGTAATAAATGATCCTCTTATCAAGTAATATTTTGAGCAATTCGGTTCCCATTTTTAATGAGCCGAAAATGTAGCTTCCAGCCATGGGTTGGTTCAAACCCTGAACTGATTTGGAATTGATCTAGTCAAAATTAAACTCAAATCCATTAAATTCAAAACTGAATTGAATCAGTCCAAAATTATAAAGAGGATCAGTTTAAAGTCAATTCCTCCCTTGATGGAATTGTGAACCAACAATTCTAATTTTAAATTGGTATATATATAAATATATATATATATATATATATATATATATATATATATATATATATATATATATATATATATATAGATAGATAGATAGATAAAGGATTGAATTTCAACATCACGTGTTGGAACAGTGATTAATTTAAAAAAAAAATGTAAGAGAGTTATGTAGACTTTGATTATTTTATATCCCAAGAAAATATGTAAGTAACTTAATTTTTGATAAGAAAATTAAGTTGAACCTTCCTTTTTTTTAATTTTATTTTTCTAATTTATTATTGTAAAATTTTTTTATTTCAACCACTTCTAAATAAAAATCAACATAAAATAATTTTTTTCTATGTTTTTGAATTTTTTATATGTAAAATTAACTTGTTAATTTATTTTAAGTTAACTAATCAAAATAAAGTATAATTTTTTTATTTTCTATATTTTATTTTTAACTAAAAATAACTTATTAATATGTTATAATAAAATTTTACTTTAATATTATGCCATAAAAAAAATTATACAAAATTGAATCGGTTCAAAATTAGAACCTACCAATTTGAACTGAAATCAAAACAAAATTGACTAGTGCTTAATCTGGCCTTGTGCCTGGTTTCAGTTTGTTTCTACTAACAATAAAACTGTGAACTGCCAATTCATAAACCGAAACCCATATTTGGTTCATAATCCGTGGCCGGACCCAACCCTAACAATCAATTTTATTACCCGCTGTTCAAAGAATCAATAACAACTATCAAGCCGAACAAGATCATCATTACCATTCTTTTAATATATTTTGGGCTTCATGGGCTTATCTCACTAAATATTCCTAATTTAAAAGAACTCACAAAATACATTCTAATATTACTATTATTTTATATTTTATTTAATATATGGACCATTTCCAGACATGCAATTTATATAGGGTCCCCACTTTAGAGCTTTGAGTCATCATCATCATTTTTCTAAAGAAAGTGTGTTAGATTAGCTTTCCGAAAATTGAAAATTCTAGTGAATAAATGCTCAAATAATTGAATAATTTAACAAAAACCATCAATAGTGTATCACAGCTTTGATATTCGATGTTTTCAGGTTATGACCACTGGTTTTTTACCAGTAATCATCCCATTACTTGTTTCTTTTTTGTTGTTTCTTAGTTTTTTACTATATAATTGTAGTAATTGATTTACAGTAATTTTGATATCTATGTGTCTTAATATTTTTGCTGTTGATAGCTTTTTGTGCAGCAAGGTGTCTATGTTTCTTCCATCGTCGATTCTTTTTCTTAGCCTCTAGTTTGCCTGGTTTGTAGAGGTCCATCAGATATGCATCGTTGTTGCCTCTAACGTTGCTAATGCTCCTCCTTGGCTGGGCTTCTTGTCAGTTACGCTCAAAAGGCTCAAAAAACTCTGCATCGCTGCTGCTCTCTGTTCCTTCTGGTTTTTTTATTTCTTCAGATCGGTGGATGAAGAAACATCCAATGAGGGTCAATTTCTAGTGTGTTTTGATGAAGGAAAAGCCTCAATTGTAGATGATCTTTCTGACTAGCTCAACACCTTGTAGTATCAAGCATGTCCAGCTTGATACAAAGCATTAGGACAGTGTCCATTGGAGTGCTGCTTATGTTGTTGTTGCTCAACAAGTCAGGGTTACAACTCTACAGTTGAGAACAAATGAAATTGGGCTTGTCTTTGTCTTAGCCCTTTATTATGTAATGTTGTTTTCTTATAATCTACTTTATGGTTTCCAAAAAAAAAAAAATTATTACTATTATTTGGTTAATCATTCTTTATATTATTTTATTTTTGGTGGTTGGCTGTGTTAGAAAAAAAAAAATCAGATATAGTAAAAATATTTTCCAATTAATTTGTACATAAATAACGTTCTTTTCTCTTCATATAATCCTAGTTAATACTAATTTGTTTTATAAATTCAACTGTAATTAATAAAAAAAAAAAGAAGAGAAAACTCGACCTGTTATTAACCAATGGGTGGTTAAATTTTTCCTAATTTTGTATTTATTATTATTATTATTATTATTTCACTCTTGTAGTCAAAGTTGGCCGGCAAAAGAATTAATGGATAAAGATGGATGAATTAAATATTAATTATATATAAAAAAAACCCTAAAATGAGAAATAAATTTAGCATTTGTGACGCATATCGTAAGTCATGGCAGTGAGGTCATGGCTTTGATTTTGGTGTCCAGAGAGGACAGGCTGCTTGCAATTTTTAATCTACTGAACCTTAAATTTTTTTTTTTTGGTTACATTTTGCTATCAAATATTATTTATTATTTGGCATTGGCCCATCCGCATGCCATGCTACAGGAATTGGCTTTAAAGTGATCTTTATTAATGCCATCCACTGCGCAGTGATTACTTACTCTATTATTGGCGATACCAAAGAGAAAGGGAAGAGAATGAGCCAACCTAACACTGGTCAAGGAACCGCCAACACAGGCGGCGCAGGTGGTGGAGGGGCTGCAAGTAATGGCGGAGGTGGATCCGGTTCTGGCCAAGGTGCAAGTGGTCCTCACATAGTTAGGCCGACGGTACCACCGAGGAGAGGAGATATATTGAGGAAGATTTTGGCTGGAGGTTAGACACTTCTGATTCTAATCCAGCACTGCTGCTTGATTTCGTCATATACGTACATATATAATTAGGAAAATATATATATGGATACTGCTCTGTTTGGTTACTTATGAATGTATAATTATGCGTATGTTGTGGGTTTACATTGCTAATGCTGAGCTTTGGGAGTATAATTAAGGTTTGATTATAAGCCCAGTGTTCAAACTTCTATGTATGATTCAGAGCAAGCGTTTGGCAATTAACTTATGACTCAGGCTTTGCTTCTTCTGTACTTTGTTTTGATGTTTTAAGCAACTCCTCAATTAACTCTATGTATCAGTGATTGCCTTGTCAAAGCTATGTAAAACCTGTCTGCCGAGAAAAGTGCATGGGGCTATGAGCGAGAGAAAACACAATAATCACTCTCTGACGCTCATATCATAGTATTATAATTTCAGGATTCATGATTTATCAACACATCCAAAACTACGAACCATCATATGGCCCCAAGCTAAGCCACGCATATGATATTACAATGGGATAAAGATAATTTTGGTGGTTGAACTTTTTAAAATGTAATAATGTAATGTTTCAATTTTTTTTTTTTATAAAAATTAAGTGTTGTAACCTGTAAAAAAATGACATTATAGTATATTTTACAGGTTGTCAACAGATAAACGATCTCTTATTGGATGACATGGAAAAAAAATATAATCAAAATTAAATAATAACAAAAATATTGATGTGGGCTCCACTTATGAAGGTGTGAAATTCTACCGTCGGTGTGCCATCCCCCTAATATCCAACCACCATCCCCCCGCTATCATCAAGCCATCATCCCCTACTGTTCCGCCACCATCCCACTGCTGTGATCAAGCCATATTATCAATTCTCTACATCAGCAATGGCTAGAGAATTTTTTTTTTTTAATTTCTAATTGTGAACTTGTCCCTCTTCATTCTTTTTCTCCTTATATTATCAATTTAAAATTAAAAGTAAAATTAAAATCAAAATCAAAATCCAAAACCATGCATCAATCATTATCACCGTGCATGTTTCAGATAATCTTCGATCTACCTAATTCTATCACATCCATGCAAGCTTTTATTTTTATCAATTAATGAAATCAAACAAAAATGGGTAGAAATTTGTGCTACAAATGTGATTATCAGAGACTATAATTCCAAAAATTCATTATGTAGCAGTGATTTCGAGTTAAAGGGGAAAATAAACGAGACAGAACAGATTGCAAGGGAGGAGGCCGAAGCAGAGAGGCATCTTGTGCTTGTGGCAGTAGTTATAATAAAAGCGGTGGTACTGGAGGTGATGACAACAGTGATGCTTCTAAGAAGAAGATTGATTTTAGGAAACTAAAATAAAATATGGTGGCTTTGTGATTCTAGGAACAGAAACGTGCTTTTGGAGAACATGAATGGACTTTATTAATTAAATGGTGGTAGAGAAGCAGGAGTGATTAAAGGACTTCACACATGATTTCAGCTCACTCCTGTTGTCTGTGACAACTCCAAACTCTTAATAACAAAATGGAAGACTGTCTCTCTCTACACTGCCCCTTAAATGGGACATTACTGCTTAAAGATTGCAAATTTTTTGTTGCTAAGAGAACGCGAAGAGGAAAAGAGGTGGCCACCATTTCTCTGTTCAGAAGGTGGCGGAGCACGGCGGTGCAGCTTGTTTTCAAGTCATGTGCAATTTGTGTGGTTCCTTGGTGCAACTTGTTCCTCCACGTGCGACAGAGTAAAGTCTGCACATTGTTATTGATTTGTAATTTATTAACAATTTAACAATTGAGATACTCAATTATAAAATTTTGAAAAATTCAGAAACCAAAATATTAAAATAATCCTGTTATCAAGTGTAACATATTTGAGCAATCATTCGGTTTTCATCTTTAATGAGCGGAAAAGGCAGCCTCAACAATCAATTTTATTGCCTATTAAGTATTAACAACTGTCTGGCCGATGTCATTGTCGCCATCGTCATATTGCCATTGTCAATACTTCTACAGTACATGCACCCCAAGTTCATGTTTTAGTCTGGATTGTGTCCAAATGTCCCGCTGGATACCACTTCCCATTGTTGGTTATGAAGGATGTGTCGGCCAATCCAAATCAAGTTAGCATGCAAGGTCTGGTAAGGCGGCGTTGGGTGATAATATTTTTATATTCTGGCACGTGTAAATGTTGTCTTATCTTTTTCCACACAATCTTTTCTATAGGTATGTTACATTGCTTTATCCTCTCCTCTATTCTTGTTTCTTACGCTATTAGTGCTTCAAAGTTGAAAGAAAAGAAAATTTCTCACACCTTGAAAACAAAAATTCCAACTCAACGAAACGTGTAAATATTAAAAATATATAAATAGATATTAAAAATATATAAATATAAATTTTATATAAAAATTTTAAATAATTTTATTTATTTTATCAAATAATAATATAATTATAAAAATTATTTAATTTAATTAAGAAAAATATAAAAATATTATTTAATTTATTTTTTTCTTATTTATAAAAATATTAAAAAAATATATTTTTTAATTTAGAAATAGATTTCCAAATATAAAATATGTTTTTTAATTTTTTATATTTAAGGAGATTACAATTCTTAAAATTTTCGATACAAAAACATTTATGAAATGCAAAAACACATATACGGTGAAGTCTGTACATGGTAGATGACAACTATTTGGTCTCCCCTCACGTTGTGGCATAATCCTCCATAAATAAGATTTTATTCATTTGATGTGTTTGGTGTGTAATGTACCATGGCTTACAGACAATTATTCACTTATCATTCACTGTTATTAATATTTATAAATGATAGACATAGACTATTAGTTAATTAAATAGTGCAAAAATGTTGGGGGCTGTCGTCTTCCCTGCGGTTTGATCGTTTCCTCGGTCTCTCCAGGATGTGTACAATTCCCTGCTACTTTTTTTTTTTTTTTATATTTTATAATATTATTTCTAATGTTCACTATTTTAAAGGTGGTGAATTGTGTCTTCTCTATTTTTTTTCTTTTCCAGTATTTTATAGTCTTATTTTTCATTTAATTTTTTTATTCTCTTAATAATTTGACTGAATTTAACGTTATGAATTAAGATTTGTAAGATCTATTAACAACAACAGTAATTTTAAAATTTTTGCTAGTTATTGATACTTAAAAGAACGCTTAATTCAATCTATTTAAAATTCGAAAATTTGTTTAATTTGTATTATTTATTAAGATGAGTTCATCAAATGGATTTCATTGCACTCATGGTTTAACAAAAGATGAAAAAAAATTGACATAATTTACTTAGAGTATCTCCAATAACACTTTTTAAAATAAAAGAGTATATTTTAGATAATAAAAAGTATTTTAAGAAATTTTTTAATATAAAAAGTAAATAATTTTATTTAAGTTTAGTGAACTTTTATATTTTACTTCTCATTTTGTTTTATTCAATAAGTATTTAATTTTAATTTTTAGATATCGTAAAAAAAATAAAAAAATTAAGTAATAAAAGGAATCAATAAAAAAAATATATACAAAATAAAAATACATTAATTGATATTTGTATAAAAAGTGTACAATGAATATTTTTATTTTTTGGCCATCAATTGCCAATATTTCCAATTGTAATTAATGATGTATGGTTTTTTGATGCGGTGTTTGTTGTTATAATTACTTCTCATATTTCATTTTTTTTCTAACCTTTAATATTCATTGTTAGTTAAAATTGTTAGTCAAAATTATTGTTGGGTGATTTTTTTTGTTTATATCATGAATATTTAAAATTTATTAGATTTTAATTAATTTAATTCGATTCGGTTAGAATTATAAAAATAATAAAGTTTTTAAACAACTAATATAATGTGACTATTTATATTACAATTTAAATTTAATATATTATTTAAGCAGCAAAGACCCATGTCAATTAATTTCGATAGTTGATTTTTTTAAAAAAAAAAACAATTCGAATGTTATGGGGTTTTATTGAGTGACTCTATTACTAGTTAGAGAAGGCTAATATTGTTGTTGTAACTTTTGTGTTGGTACTGAAATTATCTTTTTATCCTTAAAAAAAAAACTTTGTTAAAGGTCTGAAAAGAGAAACAAACGTCTCTTGGTTCCGAATCGGCCCATAGCCAGTCCACCAAAATGCTCAACTATTGTGCCAAGAATTACAAATATGGCTGGGCTATGCGAGTAAGTCGGAGAATAGCCATTCTCCGCATTCGAACCGAAAGTCCGAAAATTTTAAAAATATTTAACCGAATATTAAAAATTTCCATTTCAAATTTTCAAAGCAATTTCAAGCGGAGAAATAAAAAATTAATATGAATTGAATTTATATTAAAATAATTTAAACATAACTATCAATTTTACTATAAAAAAATTTATTTATAATATTATTGTGCATTTATATACACACAAATATGCACAAATACACACATATATACTAGTAAATAACTACATATTTCACACAAAAATAAAAATTTTATTTATCTTGTGATAAATAATAAATAATTAATTAAGCATTATTATTATTATTAAATAAAAGTTTTAAAAATAATAATAATGTTATTTATTTATATAATAATTTAATATTAACTTAATATAGCTATAATTCATTACAATTTTTATAAATATTTTATTGAAATATTTATATGATATTACTTCAATATTTTTTATAAGTAATATTTCCCAACTCTAAAACTGATTTCATATAAAAAAATTTAAAAATAATAAAAGTTATATTTTTCTTATATAACAATTTAAATATTACAACCCTATTGAACTTATAATCTATTACAATTTTAGTAAATTTTTTATTTTAGTTATGACACTTTGTTTCTTCATTATTTTAAATATTAATACTTTTATTTATAAAAAAAATAAAAAATATTAATATTAATTAATTTAATTTTAACTTTTTTTTAAATTTTATAAAAATATCTGAAAATGTAATAATTATACTATTTTTTTTATAAAAAATATACTTTAAAATAAATTATATTTTCTCAAAGAAAATATTCTTTATTTATAAATTTTTAATTTATAAAAATATCTATTTTTAAAAAAAATTATATACTTTTCCTACTTTCATAAAATTTATTAATTTTGATTTGAATTATTTACTTTTTAATTTAATGCAATAAGACTTATAAAATTATGTTATCTATTTTTTATTTATATTAGATAAAATATAAGTAGAGCTAATTAAAATAGAAAAAAATATATTTTAAACCAAATTATCACTAAAATTTTAATTAATTTAATTTTATTCGAGATAAATAGAGATCAACATAATTAAAATAGAAAATGTACTTTCAATTAAATTATACTTTTATGCTAATTAATTTTATTATTATTAGATATAAAATAGAAGTTAACCTAATTAGAGTAGGAAATATATTTTTAATAAAATTAGAATTACATTTTAATTAATTTAATTTAATTGAATTTTGTTAGAGATGAAATAGAAGTTAACCTAATTAAAATAAGTTACATACTTTCAATTATATTAGAATTATATTTTAATTAAATTTATTTTTATTTGAGATAGAATTGAAGTTAACCTAATTGGAATAAAAAATATACTTTCAATTAAATTATAATTTTTATTAGAGATAAAATAGAAATTTAAATTATAATTTTTATTAGAGATAAAATAGAAATTAACCTAAATAAAATAGGATACATACTTTCAATTAAATTAGAATTATATTTTAGTTAATTTAATTTTTATTAGAGATAAAATAGAAGTTGACCTAATTAAAATAGGAAATAGACTTTCAATCAAATTAAAATTATATTTTAATTAATTATATTTATTTTTATTAATAAATGATAAAATTATCCAATTTTTATATAATAATGAGTGTAGACTTTTCATAATTTTGCTTGTCCCCTCCCTTTGTGTGTGTGTGTATATATATATATATAGTAAATAAACAATTAGATATATAATAAATAAATAATCATGTGTTTCACACGTGAATAAAACATTTATTTAACTCATGATATATAGTAAATACACAATTAAATATATTATTATTATTTTTATTATTATTAAATAATTTTTTTTAAAAACTAATAACACTGTTATTTATTTATATAATAATTTGATATTAACTTAATATAGTTATTGTTGACCTTATTAATTATCAATCTTAATTTTGATCTTAACAAAATTAATTTTGAGCATTTAATTTGTTTGTTTAAGTGTGTATAAGTTAAAACTCTATTGGAAGTTAAAATAAAGTATTAATATCTTAGGTTGATTTAACCTCTGAGATTTAAAGAGGCTTTTTATATCCTTAGAGTTTCTAATGAGAAAGTTATCCTCTTCACATTTGAAGTAGACATCTTGAGCTTTCTGAATTGAGCTTACTTGTTAAAATCCGAGTTCATTTATGTATGCAAATATTGAGTCGAAGTCAACATATGCAGCTGCCATTTTAGATTGCACAACTCTTAGTATTTCTAAAATATGTTGAGTTACAGAAGTCCAATTGAGGTGATTAAAAATGATATGAAAATCTAAGTCAAATATCTATAACTTTTATGAAGAAAGCATAGGCAAATTTGAACGTCTCCAATAGAAAATCACAGTTTCAACTTGTGCACAACTATTTGATAGCAGTCTGCTATTTTAGATTGCATAGCTCTTTATATTTTAGCAATATCTTGAGCTACATAAGTCCAATTGAGGTGATTCAAAATGATATGGAAAGATAAGTCAAATATCTATAACTTTTATGAAGAAAGTCTAGGAAAATTTGAACGTCTCTAATAGCCAATCATGGTTTCAACCCGTGCACAACTTTCTGACAATATTACTTTTAATAATTCAAAATTATAAATATTGGATTCAAAATATAGATGTTGGACACATTATTTGCACCTCTAATAGCTGTATTTTTTAGTGTTTATCTATATAGACACCTCTAGAGCTGAATGAAAGCTAAGACATTTTTACTTATTATCATTCTCTATCTTAACATTCATTAAAACTCTAAAATTCTCAAATATTCACTCTTTATTTATAACTCTTATGAGAGTTAGTTGGGTGTTAGAAATATAATTTCTCTTCATCTTAAATCTTAGGATAGATTAATAGGGAAGTGATATTTATTTTTAAAGTAATTGGTTTAAGTGTTGTCCATTAAAACACTTGGAATTTGGTTTTTTGAGTAAGTCTTGAAAATTCATGTTGTAAGGTTGTAAGAGTGAGCCATAAAACTCTTGTGTAATCTCAATCTTATGAATAAGATTGTGGGTGATTGAAAATTCTAACTTGGAGATAAGTTAGGTGGAGAAGTAAGATTGTTATTGAATACAAACTCCTTAAATCATTATGTTCTTCATTCTTCCTTCTCAACATTCTTAAATTTTAGTTTTTATTTAATAGCCCTATTTACCCCCCCCCCCCCCTCTAGAGCTTTTTCAATTGGTGTTAGAGATTGAATTCCAAGAACTTTATTGCTAGAATACAAGATCATGAGGAGTGAATCACAAAATATTTCTTCACTGAGACCATTCTTTGATGGTAGTGACTATCCTCATTGGAAGTTTAACATAGAGCTATACCTTAATTATGATTTCATCGAACTTTAGGATATTGTCCTAAAAAGTTGGGACCCACTTACAACTACCATTAATGGTATGTTAACTACTCTAATAAGGAGTCAATGGAACAATAAGAAAAAGGAAAAAAGTCATAAAAATGAAAAGGCGATGATCACTCTAGTCTCTTCTATGATAAGGGAAGAAGGAGGCAAGTTTCAATATTGCATGTTGACCAAGAAAATGTGGGAGACCTTGAAAAATTATTATGAAGGTAACGTGCAAGTTAGAAGTAAGAACGTTCAACTTCACATGTATGAATATGAACTTTTCAAGATGAAGCCTCATGAGTCAATCATAAAGATGAAAAATTAACTTAATGCTCTTATCACGACCCTTAAAAAACTTGGAAAATATTTCTCCAAGGAAGAAGTAAACAATAAAATTCTAAGAATCCTACCTAAGAAGAATTTAGAATCTTGAGTTACTTCAATTGAGGAGGCTTAAATCCTCTCAACTCTCTTTACCGACATGCTTATCGGAAAGCTCTTAATACATGAGCTAACAATTAAGTAAAGAGATGAAGAGCAAGAAGAAAAGTAAGAGAAGAAGAAGAGCATTGCTTTGAAAGCTTCACAAAATGATAGTGAAGAAAAAAATATTGAAGGTTCTGTGATGAAGATGATGAAATTACTATGCTCACTAAAAACTTCAAGAAGTTCTTAAAAAAGAAGCATTCATCAAGAACAAGAGACTTTAACAAGAAGTATGAATACGTTACTTGCTATGAATACAAAAAACAGAGTCACATTTGAAGTGAGTGTCCCAAACTTAAAAACAAAAGCAAAGGAATAAAAGGGAAAAAGAGGACTTATAAGATAACTTGGGATGACTCCTTTGAATTAGAAATAGAAGAGGAACAATAAAAAGTAACCAACCTTGTTTCATGGCTCTTGAAAGTGAAAAAGAGGTACCATTTATATCTAATTCTTCCTATGATGATTATTATGATGATGATGATGGTGATGATATTAAAAGCTCTGTGGTAAGGAAACTCTTACTTAAATGCAGAAACTTAATATCTAAGAAGAAATATTATAAGCATAATTTATATAGCCTAACTAAGGAATTAAAAAAATTAAAAAATGAATTTTTTAATCTTTGTTAAATCAAATGATAAATTGTCTAATGATTTGAAAACTTTAAATTCCTTAAAATATCAATTTGAGAAAGCAAATGATGAAAATCAAAAGCTTTCTAAGGAAGTTTTAAATTTGAAAAATTCCATTGAGAAACTCATGAAGGGAAAAGAATCTTTGAATAATATTCTTGACTCTCAAAAATTCCATGGAGATTTACATGGAATTGGATATACCAATGAAATAGCTTCCTCATTATCATCACATATTAATTTTGTTAAAACCTCAAATAATTTTGCTCTTTCTATCTTAAAATAAAATGAGACTCAAGCTTTTAAAGCTAAAAGATCTCATGTGTTAAACACTCAAGAAAAGTCTTATAAGACTTAACTTTATATAACATAAAGAGGTAAACATCATGCTAGGAAAACACAACCTAAACATGCTTACATATACACTAGACACAATACTCATAAACATGTTGCACAACATAATGCACCTAGACATATTGCATAAACCTATCAAAATACATATTGTAATTGTCAATGTATGTCTCATACTATGACTCAAAAGAACTTTAGGAGACACACACCACAACATCAACAAAGGCATTCTTCACACATTAAAAATGCATATCCTCCTAGGAGAAATAAGTTTGCAAATGTTGAATGCTCATATCATATTATCGAGGGACATACCAATAATGTATGCTTTTATAGAAGACTGCACATGAACTTGCTTCCTAGGGACTATCTTAAAATTAACCAAGCTAGACCAATAAAGATTTAGGTTCAAAAGAATGCTTAAATTATCTTATGTAAGTGAGCTTGAAGTCTAAAAAATTAAAAAGAAAATGGTATTTTGATAGTGGATGCTCAAGGCACATGATGGGAGATAAGGAGTAATTCAATAAGCTTAATGCTAAGGATGGATGACATGTTACTTTTAGGGACAATGCAAAAGGAAAGATTATTGACATTAGAGAAATTGATAATCCTCAATCCTTAACTATACATTATGTGTTTCTTGTTGATGGTCTTAAATATAACTTGCTTAGTATAAATTAATTATGTGATATGGGAAATAAGGTCACTTTCTATCCTAAGAATTGCTTTGTTAGTAGTTTTGATAAAGACAAAGTAATTTTTAGTAGTGAAAGAGTTGACAATGTTTATATTATTGATTTGAATAAGATTGATAACAAAGATATTAAATGTTTAATGTCAATTTCCCATCACACATGGACATGACATAGAAGGTTAGGACAAGCAAATTTTGAGCTATTGAATGATCTTTATAAATATGAACTTATGATTGGTTTACCTAAACTTGAATTCACTAAGAATAAACCTTGTGATGGTTGCCAAAAGGGAAAAAAATTCAAGTCCTCATTTAAGCTAAAAAATGTAGTGTTTACTTCTAAGCCACTTGAACTTATATATATAAGTTTGTTTGGACTAACTAGAGTTAATATTCTCGGTGGTATGCACTATGTATATGTATTGGTTAATGATTACTCTAAATTTACTTGGGTATGTTTCCTTGCTCATAAGAATGATGCATTTAAAGCTTTTGAAAAGTTTACAAAAAGAGTTAAAAAAGAAAAAAGTTTTTGTACTTCTTTTATTAGAAGTGATCATGGAGCTGAGTTTGAAAATAAATTTTTTAAAACCTTTTGTGATGAAAATGATATTTCACATACATTCTTTTCTCTTAGAACTCTTTAACAAAATGAGGTAGTTGAAAAAAAATGGAACTTTTATGAAAATGGCTAGAACAATGCTTTATGAGTATAATTTGCCTTTATACTTTTAGGCGGAAGCCATTAACACGTCTTGCTATATTTCAAATAGAGTTTTCAAAAGACCAATTTTGAATAAAACTTCTTATGAGTTATGAAACAATAGAAAACCTAAAGTCTCATATCTAAGAGTATTTGGATGTAAGTGCTTTATATTAAACACCAAGGATAATCTTGAAAAATTTGATTCCAAATTTGATGAAGAAATTTTCCTAGGCTATTTTATTTCTAATAAAGTATATAGAGTTTTTAATAAGAGAACTCTAGTAGTTGAAGAGTTAATGCATATTATATTTGATGAATCAAACTCACTTGGTCCTAGAAAGGATATATGTAGTGTTTGATGATCTTGTAGGTAATGATGAAATTATGGAAACTCAAGCAGAAAATGCTAGTAAACCTTTAAAAATTGAAGGTCCAAGCAAGAAGGACAATAACAAAACGTCTCAACCTACTTTGAAGGATAAACTTTCAAAGGATTAGCAATTCGAGAAAGCTTATCCTCAAGACCTCATTATAGGTGACACTATAAAAGGGGTAACTACTAGATCTTAATTAAAGTCTATTGTTAATTTAGCCTTCATTTCTCAAATTGAACCCAAAAATATTGATAATGCTTTATATGATGAATTTTGGGTCCTTGCTATGCAAGAAGAGTTAAATCAATTTGAGAGAAATAAGGTTTAGACCTTGGTTCCTAAACCGAAACATCATCCTATTATAGGTGCCAAATAGGTGTTTATAAATAAGATGAATGAACAAGGTGTCATAACTAAGAATAAAGCTAGACTAGTAGCTAAAGGTTATAATCAAGAGAAAGACATTTATTATGATGAAACCTATGCCCTCGTTGTAAGGTTATAAGCTATTAGAATGCTATTTGCATTTGCATCATTCATAGATTTCAAACTTTATCAAATGGATGTTAAAAGTGCATTTTTAAATGGCTTTATTAAAAAAGAGGTGTATATTGAACAACCTCCAGGTTCTGAAAGATTTGATTTTCCAAATCATGTATTTAAACTGTCCAAAGCATTATATGAATTAAAACAAGCTCCTATAGCTTGGTATAAAAGATTGAGCAACTTCTTGTTAGAGAAAGATTTCTCTAAAGGAAAAGTTGATACAACTCTTTTCATAAAGAAATCTAAGCATGATTTATTAATTGTTCAAATACATGTTGATAACAGTATATTCGGTGCTACTAACCATTACTTGTGTGAGGAATTCTTTAATTTAATGCAAGGAGAATTTGAGATGAGCATGATGGGTGAACTCAAATTCTTTTTTGGACTACAAATCAAGCAATGCAAAAATGAGATTTTCATCAATCAAATTGTCACGACCCAAACTGGGGCCATGACCGGCACTAGAGAACGAGAATTCTTTCAAATCCGGAACCTGTAGCAAGCCTTAAAAGAAAAACATGCAATAAAATAAAATAAATAAAATATTTATTCAGTGAAAATTAAATCTCAAATAATAAAACAAATTCCTCAACATCCTTTAAGAACATAAAATCACATCATATATATCATAAATATAAATTTTTTAATACAATCTTCAGAGTAACACTCTGGATTAAAATACTCATACATGCATAAATCAAGTACAACTCTCAACAAATTTAAATACAACTACTACTGCAGTGTCTGGAGTACAAAATAAAACTCAAGTAAGCGATTTACATAATAAAGTCGGAGCGGAAGAAATCCAGCGTACAGGTCTACTGTTGAGGTCTGCATTATTATTTAGTTATGCATATATATATATATATATATATATATATATATATATATATATATATATATATATATATATATATATATATATATACACACACACACACACACACAGGCAAATACACACAAATGCAAAGAAAATCATTTTTATAATAATATTGAAAATCATCAATTATGAAGGATCAAATAGAACCCTATATTTTCGTAACCTCAAATATCAATAGAACTCGCTTTAGCCATACAGGCTCACTTAATTCCAAGTAAATTCACTTAATTCATCTGGACAATAGACTGACCCCGAGACACTAAGTTAACCGAGCTCCAACAGTTTGACTGTCAGTGTGATTGGCCCTGAGACACTTGGTCAACCGAGCTCCAGCAATCACACTTTCAATCACATCAATCTCAATAAAATTAATATCAATCAATCATAATCATCATAATTAATTCTCGCTTAACCTTAATCTATCGCACTGGTACGTACACGGCCCTAGTGCTGCCCACTAGGAAGCATGTTCTATCGATATCCTTCATTTATATTAAAACATATATTCAGAAAAATAAATAATACATAATGATATTTATAATAAACAAATAATCCATATATATACCAGAAATATACCTAAAATAAACTAAGTATATTTCAGGTATATATATACATAAAATCAACTCAAACAATTCAAAAAATATGCTCAAAATCAATCAATAATATACTTAACATAATTTCAATATAAATAAAAAAGAAATCATGCATTTAATTTAAAATATACCAATAATATACTAAAAGTATACCTAAAATATATTTAAACATTCAAATAGGCAATTATGCAAAAATTACATTTAAAACATAGAATTCTAAAACATGCAACCTAAGCAATGCATATATATCATAATAACTCACAGGTTGTGCGTTCCTCAAGACGAATTCGATGGGCCTGGTCCACTAGGCCTCAGTCTCGACGCAACTAACAATAAAATAATAACACGAAATCAGAACAATTCTAACTAAATTTCTAGAAACTTGATCTAGAATTCTAAACACAGACAGAGAATAAGAATTTACCGAATGTTACATTTTACAAGAATTCTACTGAAATTTTGTTAGAACCTCCTCTGTAAAACAGACATTTCTCTACTTAAAAAGTAGAGCCGGTCCTGCAAGAAAAACACATTTTGAATAGAATTCACAAAATATTCTCACAACCCTTGGTCGGGATCCCAAACTGCAAATTCTACCGACCAAGGTTCACAATTCACAATAAAAGACACAAAATATATTAATATTCAATAAATATTGAAAATGCCCTTTAAATACCAAAACATAGCAAATTAAATATTAAAAACACCAAAAATAATTATTTTACCGATAATTACTTAAAAATCATAATATTAATATAATATTATTGAAAATCGATATATATCGATAAATTCACAAATATTAATGAAAATTCGTTTTGTAAATCCAAATTACTCAATTAGTCCAAAAACATACTAAAAGTTACTAAAAACCCATTTATTTTAAAAAATAATATATTATATATAATTTGAAAATAAAATAGTTTTAATTAGTTAAAAATAGTAAATAGTTTGTAAAAATCATTTTTATACCTCAAATAATTATTAAAACCAATTAAACTTAATTTTTAACTAAAATTACTACTAAATTATCAAAATACCCCTAATATATAAAAATTCACATAATATACTAAAAATACTCAAAAATTCAATAAAAATTATATAATTAATCTAAAATTATTTTCTCAACATATAATTCAATAAAATCAACAATTATACTCAATTAACCAATTAATTTTAACAAAATACATATATAACCTATATTTCTAAAATTGACATAAACTAAATAAAATTATAATAATTACACAAAAATCACAAAAATTATAAATTAAATTTTAAAATTAATTTCAACCACCAAAAACATTAAAAATCACAATTTCACAATTTATTTAATTAATTTATGAAAATAATAAATAATAATAAAATAATAAAAAATTCACAAAAATCAAAATAAATTCCAAAAATTACACAAAAATTCCCAGAGGTAGATTAAGCTAAGGAAAACAATATTTGTGAAGGAATTAAGCTTGGAACACAAAGAATTGAGCTCAAAGAATTCAAGAACCAAAAATGGCCGAAAATGGAAACTGGCTTAAAACCTTACCAAATCGAGTTTTTAGGAAAAAGGAAGCTTAGAATCATTCTCTAGGGAGTCTCAAGAGTCCAAAGACATTGGAATCACCGATTTTGGTGGGCGAAAACGTGATGAATGGAGGTGGAACGAATTTCGGCCAAAAATGGATTTTTAAGCTTCACTGGTGCCGAAGAAGATGACAAGAGGTGGTGGAGCTGCTGGAGGAGGAGGTGGACGTCTGGGAGGCACACCGACTGCCTGAAAATGGGATGACAGGTGATGAGGGTGACGGTGATGGTGAAGATCAGGAAGAGAGTGAGGGAGAAATAGGTATATATATATATATATTATTATTATTATTATAACTTTATAATAAAGTTTAATACTATATAATATATACTAAAAAAAAAACACACACCACATATTTTAATTCACACACACATATATACTCACATATATATACACACACACACACACACATATTTATATACTTTTAAATAAATAATAAACCCTAAATATATGCATGTATATATATTTATATATATTAATACATAAAATAATATAATTTAATATGGTAAAATAACATTAAAATAAAATACATTAAGTTAAAAATTATTTAGAACAAGATATATATATATATATTACACAAATGAACTATCGAAATATTAATCATTATACATATATATATATATCAAAACCCTAATTAAAATAAATTAATGATAATCAACTCAAAATCGATAAATATTTAAATATTGTCTGAAATTATTAACACTACATATCCTGATTTAAAATAAAATCATTTAAAACTCGGGTTATTACACAAACCAAGTATGCAAGAGATGTTCTTAAGAAGTTTGGCATGGATGGAGCTAAGATAAGTAAAACTCTAATAAGCACCACAACCAAACTTAACAAAGATGAGAATGACAAACCGGTTGATGAAAAGTGATTTAGAAGTATGATCAAATCCTTTTTTATTTAACTATTAGTAGACCCGATATTGTCTTTGCTACTTGTTTGTGTGCTAAATTTCAATCAAGTCCTAGAGAGTCTCATTTGAATGGTATCAAAAGAATTTTTAAATATATTTATGGTACAATGCATTTAAGACTTTGGTATCCTAGGAGTTCATCCTTGAACTTGATTAGTTATTCTGATGCAGACTTTGCCGATAGTGTACTAGATAGAAAAAACACTTCCGGAACTTATCAATTTTTAGAATAATATTTAGTTTCTTATTTTAATAAGAAATAAGTTTCGGTTGCCTTGTCCACTGCTGAAGTTGAATATATTGCAGCAAGTCTTTGTTATTCACAAGTTTTGTGATAAAAACAATAGTTGTTAGACTATGGTGTAAAACTTGATCATATTCCAATCAAATGTGATAATACAAGTGCTATCAACCTTAGAAAAAATCTCATTTAGCATTCTAGAACTAAGCATATAGACATTAGACATCATTTCTTGTGTGATCATGTTCAAATTGGTGATATCTCACTTGAATTTGTTGATACAAATAATCAACTTGCAGATATCTTCACCAAACCTCTCAATGAAGAGAGAATGAATCTCATTAAGCATGAACTTAGCATAATTAATAGTTCTAATTTCTTTTGATTTCATGTTTAATTGATGGTTGAACTGTTTTCATGTGAAATCATGTTGTGCTTATTGATTACTTTGATTGATAAATGTTTTGATTTTGATCTTAAAATTTTTTTTATGGTCGTCAATTTGTATTTGGTTTATTTTTTTAAATTTCCTTTTGTATTTTGTCAAAGAAGGAGAAATAATTTAAGTTTGCATCTGTACCTAGTTAATTTTTTTTAATATGTGTACTTAGTTTTTTTTTTTAATTTTAAAACTCATTTAAAAAATGTATTTATGTTAATGACATATTATATTTTTGTTTGATATAGGGAGAGTATTTTTTTTTAAATTTTTGCATGCATATTAACATTGTAAGTATGGTTAATTTTGTCATATATCATATGTAACAAAATTTCTTATTTTTCTTACTTTGTTTATGCATGACATAGATTTTATAAAAGTTTTGTATATCTTTATTTTCATTTCTCTTTACATCTCTCTTTTCTTTTTGTTTTTGACAAAGGGAGAGAAATATATTTGAGTTTGTTATTTGTTACTATACATGTGTATAATATTTTATTATTGTGTTTATACATGCATAATTCATATATAATTTCTTCTTGAAAATTGTTTTGATCTTTAATAAAGCATGAATATTTTTACAAAGATTTGGTGTATCTTTACTTTTTTCCTTGTTCCTATAGGAATTTTGGTCCCTTTAGGTTCATTTCCCCTTATATATCTCTCTCTTCCTTTTGCCTTTGTATAAAGAGAGAAAAATATCTTATGGATAATTTGTGTTTATTTTTTTGATATGCTAAGTGCTACATGATTGATTAGCTAGCTAAGCTTTATATGATCATGTGATAGTTAAGCTCGTCTAGCATCAACATTATTGTTATATGTACTATTTTTGTGATACATTTTAATGGTACTATATGCATATATGTTTGAAATTATTTTCTCATATTGCCTAACATTTATTTAAATGATAATGTTATCATATTTTATGTTTTTAATACATTTGTCTTAAGAATGCCATGTTTTTATCTTTCTTGCTATATTTTATGTTGTTTTTATTTTTTTTGTCAAGGGGAATAACCTATAAATTTATATTTCTTATCATGTCCATATTCGTTGGGGAAGAAATAAAGAAATATATTTTATTTTATTTGGTATCATTACTATCACAAATATTATCACACACTTTACTTTGTATTATTTTTTTATCAAACTCAAAATAAGTTTGCCAAAATAAAAAAGGGGATATTGTTGACCTTAGCAATAATCAAGCTTAATTTTGATCTTAAAAAACTTAATTTTGAGCATTTAATTTGTTTATTTAAGTGTGTATAAGTTAGGACTCTATTGGAAGTTAAAATGAACTATGAATATCTTAGGCTGATTTGACATTTGAGATTCAATGAGGCTTTTGACATCCTTAGAACTTTATAATTGTCACGACCCAAAATAGGGGGCCATGACCAGCGCTAGAGAACGAGAATTGTTTTGAATCCGAAACCTGTAGCAAGCCTTAAAGAAAATATCAAAGCATGCAATAATAATAAAATAAATAAAATATCTTGCAGCGGAAATCAAAATCTCATAATTAAAATAATAATCCATCAACTCTTAATAGCACAAGTCCATCTCATATATATACAAAATCTTTAAATGAAATTCTCGGTTCAAACTTTTAAAATTTAAATTTTATACATATATAATACATATAGCTCACTAAAACAACTACTGTAGTTTCTAGAATATAAAATAAAATCAAGTAAGCAGTTTACATAATAAAGCCAGGGTAGAAGAACTTCGACGCAAAGGTATGCTACTGAGGTCTAAGGGCGAAGACTCTCCTAAAAAATAATCAACGGAGGGGAGTCAGACCTCACTGAGTAAATTGTTATAATATATACACATGCATAACTAAATGACAAATGCAAACACTCAATAGTATATATAATAAATATATATACAGGCGAATACACACAGATGCAGCAAAAATCATTTTATATATATAACACTAAAAAATATCCATTTATGAAGGATTAAATAGAACCCTAAATAATCGCAACCTCAAATAGTGTTAGACAAAACTCTAGCCATACAGGCTCACTTATTCTAAATAAATTCACTTGTTCCATTTGGACAGTAAACTGGCCCTGAGACACTAAGTCAACCGAGCTCTAACAGTCTGACTGTCAGTGTGATTAGCCTCGAGACATTTGGTCAACCGAGCTCTAGCAATCACACTCTCAAATCACATCTCACATCAAATCAAATTAATCCAATCAATATCCACAATAGGTTAGTAATTTAACCTAAATTCTATCGTTGTACTAGTACGTACTCGATCCTAGTGCTGCCCACTAGGTAGCACGTTCTATTGATATCCTTCATTTAAAAATAAATCCATACATTCATAAAATAAATGATGCTTGACATTAATTAAAATAACAATATAAACCATATATATACTAGAAATATACCAGAAATAAACCAAGTATATTTTGAGTATATATACGCAAATAAATTCAATTTAATTATAAAATAAATCAAAAATAAACTATACATATATTTAAAAATATTTTAAGTATAATTCAATAATAAAACATGCATTTAATTTAAAATATACCAAAAATATATTTAAAATATACCTAAGCAATTATTAAACCATTTAAGCATATTTCATAAAATTTAAACATACATTTCTAAAACATGAAATCGTAAAACACGTATATATAAAATAACAACTCACAATTGTGCGCTCCACGAGACGGGTTTGACGGGTTTGGTCCACTAAGCCTCGGTCTCGGTGCAACTAAACACATAAATGACAATAAGAAATTAGAATAAATTTAACGAAATTCCAGAGACTCGATCTAAAACACCGGACACATATTAGGAATAATGATTTGACCGGATGTGACGTTTTATGAGAATTCTAACAAAAATTTGGCAGAACCTCCCCTATAAAACGGACATCTCTCTATTCAGAAAGTAGAGTCGGTTCTGCAAAAAAACACACTTCGAGTATATACAATCACACAATCCCTCGGTCGGACTCCCAAACTATGATTCTATCGACTGAGGTTTACAATTCACGAGGTATACATAGAATACATTTAAATTCCAAAAATACTGAAAATACCCTTTATATATCAAAATATAGCAATTTAAGTATTTAAACGCTAAAAGAAATTATTTTATCGATAATTATATGAAAACCCTAATTTTAATAAAATATTATTAAAAATTCATAATTCTTGATAAATTCACAAATGTCAACCGAAATTCATTTTATAAATTCAAATTACATAATTAACCCAAAAACATATTAAAAATAATAAAAACTCATTTATTTATAAAAATAGTATATTATATATATTTTGAAAATAATTTTTGAAAAATAGTTTTAATTAGTTAAAAATACTAAATATTTTGTAAAAATCATTTTTATACCTCAAATAATTATTAAAACCAATTTAATTTAAATTTCAATCAATTTATTATCAAATTACCAAAATACCCCTCATTATATATAAATTCACATA
Organism: Mallotus nudiflorus; assembly: GCA_947683625.1. Classification (NCBI taxonomy): domain Eukaryota; kingdom Viridiplantae; phylum Streptophyta; class Magnoliopsida; order Malpighiales; family Euphorbiaceae; genus Mallotus; species Mallotus nudiflorus. The sequence continues at coordinate 191,672 of CANTUR010000029.1, read as the reverse complement.
ATATACAATAATTATTCAAAAATTCACTAAATATTATACAATTACTCAAAAATTAATTTCTCAACATATAATTCAATAAAATCAATAATTATACTCAATTAACCCATTAATTTTAACAAAATAGTTATTTAACCTAATTTTCCAAAATTCACCTAAACTAAATAAATTCATAATAATTATACAAAAGTTGCCATAAATTACAAATTAAATTATAAAATTCATTTCAACCTCTATAAACACCATAATTCATAATTTCATAAATTATTTAATTAATTTACAAAAATTAGAAAATATTAATAAAATAATAAAAAATTCACAAAAATCAAAATAAATTCCAAAAATTATAAAAAAATTATAGGATGTATATTGAGCTACTAGGAACAATTTTTGTGAAGGAATTTAGTTTGAATCATTAAGATCAAAGTTCAAAAAAATAAAGAAATCAAAATGGCCGAAATAAAAAATTGATCACCAGAAAAAATCTAGACCAAAACAAGTGAAACCAAGCTTAGAAATGTACTCACCGGAGCTCAAGGAAGAGAATGAGAATGGCGGTATCCAATTTGGTGACCAGAATCACAGTGAACGAAGTTGAGGTTGGATTTCGGTTTCTGGGCCAAGAAACGGCTAAATCACGCTGGAAAAGGGAGTAGCAGGCGGCGGAGGGAGTTGGAAGTGGAGGTGGCACGCCAAAAGGCACACCAATGGTGATGAAACAAAGTTACAGCAGTGAGAATGGGAGGAGGGGCACGATTTGTAATTTAATCAAACTTTATATATATATATATATATATATAATCATGCATGTAATCATGAAATTTAATAAAACGGACTATTGTAAATAATAATTATTTATTTAGGTTTTAATTTCCTTAAAAATAAAATTTTCGAAAAAATTTAACGTAAGAAACTTAAAATAAATAAAAAAATAAACTTTAATAATTAACAAAATAATTAAATAGTCAAATATATTTATCAAAATTATTAACACTGCATATTCCGATATAGTTTAAATTATTTAAAATCTCGGGATATTACAATAATGAGAAAGTCATATTCTTCACATTTGAAGTAGACATCTTGAGCTTTTTGAATTGAGCTTACTTGTCAAAATTTGAGTTCATTCGTGTATGCAAATATTGAGTTGAAGTCAACATATGCAGCTGTGATATCCCACATCGGTTGGGAAGGAGAACGAAGCACGCCTTATAAGGGTGTGGATACCTTCTCTCATCAGACACGTTTTAAAACCGTGCGCTGTGGGCTGGGCTTGGGCAAAGCGAACAATATCTGATGCGGGTTGGTCTGGGCTATTACTGTTGATTGTATGCATTGTCATTTAGTGTGTATGTATATATATTATAGTAATTCACTCAGTGAGGTCTGACTCCCCTCCGTTGATAATTTTTCAGGAGAGTCAACATCTTCAGACCTCAGTAGCAGGCATGTACGCTGGATTTCTTCCGCCCCGACTTTTTTGTGTAAACTACTTACTTGAGTCTTATTTTTTATAATCTAGACACTGCAGTAGTTGTAAATTAATTATGGGATTTTATGTATTTTATTTATGTGAGATATTGTATTATATTTGAAACTGGATTTGTATTCAAAGATTTATACATATGAGATGAGATTTGATTTAAATTCAGTTGGGGAAAATAATATTGTGATATTTATGATTTTCATTTCCGCTGCATTTGATATTGTTATTATTATTATTGCATGTTTATTTTATTTTTAGGCTTGCTACGGGTTCCGGATTCGAAAGAATTCCCGTTCCCTAGCGCCGGTCATGGCCCCTGTTTTGGGTCGTGAAAAAGTTGGTATCAGAGCGGATTGTGATATCCCACATCGATTGGGAAGGAGAACGAAGCACGCCTTATAAGGGTGTGGATACCTTCTCCCATCAGACGCATTTTAAAATCGTGCACTACGGGCTGGGCCTGGGCAAAGCGGATAATATCTGATGCGGGTTGGTTTGGGCTGTTACAGTCCAGACCAACCCGCATCAGATATTGTTCGCTTTGCCCAGGCCCAGCCCGCAGCACACAGTTTTAAAACGCGTCTATTGTGATATCCCACATCGGTTGGGAAGGAGAATGAAGCACGTCTTATAAGGGTGTGGATACCTTCTCCCATCAGACGTGTTTTAAAACCGTGCGCTACGGGCTGGGCCTGGGCAAAGCGGACAATATCTGATACTGGTTGGTCTGGGCTGTTACAATGGTATCAGAGCCGGAGCCCGGATCGGTGTGCCAGCGTGGACGCTGGGCCCTAAGGGGGGTGAATTGTGATATCCCACATCGGTTGGGAAGGAGAACGAAGCACGCCTTATAAGGGTATGGATACCTTCTCCCATCAGACGCGTTTTAAAATCGTGTGCTGTGGGCTGGACCTGGGCAAAGCGGACAATATCTGATGCGGGTTGGTCTGGGCTGTTACAGTAGCTGCCATTTTAGATTGCACAACTCTTAGTATTTCAAAAATATCTTGAGCTACAGAAGTCCAATTAATGTGATTTAAAATGATACAGAAATCTAAGTCAATTATCTATAAATTTTATGAAGAAAGTATAGGCAAATTTGAACGTCTCCAATAGAAAATCATGGTTTCAACTTATGCACAACTGTCTGACAATAGTTTGTCATTTTAGATTGCACAGCTTTTTATATTTTAGCAATATCTTGAGCTAAAGAAGTTCAATTGAGGTGATTAAAAATGATATAGAAAGCTAAGTAAAATATCTACAACTTTTAAGAAGAAAGTGTAGGCAAATTTGAACGTCTCCAGTAGCCAATTACGGTTTTAACCCGTGCACAACAGTTTGACAACATTACTTTTAATAATTCAAAATTATAAATTTTGGATTCAAAATATAGATATTGGACACATTATTTGCACCTCCAATAGCTATATTTTTTAGATTTTATCTATATAAACACCTCTAGAGCTAAATGGAAGTAAAGACATTTCTGCTTATTATCATTCTCTATCTTAACATTCATTAAATCTCTGAAATTCTCAAATATTCACTCTTTGTTTATAACTCTTGTGAGAGTTAGTTGTGTTTTAGAAATAGAATTTCTTTTCATTTTAAATTTTGGGATAGATTAGTAAGAAAGTGAGATTTATTTCTAAAGGAATTAATTTAAATGGTGTCCATTCAAACACTTGAGATTTGGTTTTTTGAGTGAGTTTTGAAAACTTATGTTGTAAGGTTGTAAGAGTGAGCTATAAAACTCTTCTGTAATCTTAATCTTGTGAATAAGATTATGGGTGATTGAAAATTCTAACTTGAAGATAAGTTAGGTGGAGACGTAAGATTGTTGTTAAAACCTTTTCAACATTCTTTCAATTCTAGCAAAGAATTATTTTTAATTCTAATTTTTATTTAATAGCCCTATTCACTCCCTCTGGGGCTTTTTCAGTTATAATTCATTACAATTTTTATAAATATTTTATTTAAATAATCATGTGATATTATTTCAATATTTCTTATAATTAATTTTTCTTAACTCTAAAACTTATTTTATATAAAAATATATTATGGTCATAATTAATTATAAGATAATCAAATTATTAGTTATTTGCCAATAAAAATTTAAAAATAATAAAAGTTTTATTTTCTTTATATAACAATATAAATATTACAATGCTATTTAACTTATAATTGATTTTTAGTAAATTTTTTATTTAAGCTATGACATTTTATTTCTTCAATATTTTTTTATATTAATACTTTCATTTGCACAAAAAAATTAATTTGATGTCATTTTTTAAATTCAACTAATAATAAAATTATCAATATTAATTAATTTAATTTTAATTTTTTTTGTTAAATTTTATAAAAATATCTAAAAACGATAATTATACTACTTTTCTTATAGAAATTTATACTTCTAAACAAATCATATGCTTTATTTTTTATTTATTAATATTTAATTTATAAAAGTATCTACTTTTAAAACAAATTATATAATTTTCATAAAATTTATTAATTTTGATTTTAATTACTTTTTAATATAATAAAACTTATAAAATTATGTTATCTTATTTGATTTATATTATATATATGCTCTATTTTTTATTTATTAATTTTTAATTTATAAAAATTAATACTTTTAAAAAAAATTATACACTTTTCTTATTTTCATAAAATTTATTAATTATTTACTTATAAAATTTAATATAGTAAGACTTATAAAATTATATTATCTAATTTGACTTATATTCGATAAAATATAAATACACCTAATTAAAATAGAAAAATATATATTTTTAACAAAATTATCACTACAATTTTAATTCATTTAATTTTGTTAGAGATAAAATAGAAATTAACATAACTAAAATATGAAACATAATTTCAATTAAATTAGAATTATATGTTAATTAATTTTATTTTTATTAGAGATAAAATAGAAGTTAATCTAATTAGAAAAAAAATGTATTTTCAATTAAATTAAAATTTTAATTAATTTAATTTAATTTAAAATACAAAATAGAAGTTAATTTAATTAAAATAGGAAGTATACTTTCAATTATATTAGAATTATATTTTACTTAAATTAATTTTTATTTGAGATAAAGTAGACTTTAATATAATTAGAATAGAAAATAAACTTTTAATTAAATTATAATTTTTGTTAGAGATAAGATAGAACTACAAAAGTTAGCCTAAATAAAATGGAAAACATATTTCAATTAAATTAAAATTATGTTTAGTTAATTTAATTTTTATTAGAAATAAAATAGAAGTTAACATAATTAAAATAGGAAATAGACTTTCAGTCAAATTAAAATTATATTTTAATTAATTTAATTTTTATTAATAAATAACTAAATTATCCAATTTTTATATAATAATGAGTAAAGACTTTCATAATTTTGTCCGTCCCCCCTCTTTATGTGTGTGTGTATATATATATATATAATTGCCTATACAATTAATTTTAAAATAATGTTCAATTTTATTTATAACACATAAATTATAAAATTTGATTATTAATTATAAATATAGATAGGTATACATGATGTGTGTGTATATATATATATATATATGTACTATCCTATACTATAAAAAGTTTGATTTATAATATTGTTGCACATATATATACACACACAAATAAGCGCAAACACACATTGTATAGGATAGTACACAAACACACACATATATATATATATATATATATATATATATATATATATATATATAATGTACTATCCTATATGTGTATATACTTTCTCTCTCTATATATATATGTGTATATATATATATATATATACACATATATGATATATCTATATATATATATAATTAATTATTAGTACTTATAAACTTAAAATATATGTTAAATGAGTAATTAGTAATAAATTTTCTAATTACCTATATAATTAATTATTAAAATAATATTAAATTTCATTTACAACACAATTTTAAACTTTATTATTATGGTAAATTATTGGCTTTGGTTCTTCGGTTTGGTGCAATTCGAGATGATTTGATTCGGAAAACTCATGTTCTCCTAATTTGTTCCAATATATATTTTTGGTATGGTCCGGTTCGGAAAAAATCAAATGAACAATGAATATTTTTGGTTCTATTTTTTTAGGATGGTTCGGATTCTCTTAGACCCGTGCACAACACTAAATATGTCATTATATTTATAGCTACTGATGTTGTGCAGTCTTAAAAAGAAAAATCCAAAATTTCAACATTCAAAGTTCAAATCTAAGATAGTTTATTTGAGATGGGAAGAGGCCATTTTTCTACTCATATTCGTTCAAAGATAATCAATAAGAGGCAAATAGAATTTTAGTTGTTTCAAGTCGAAAAGTAGCGGAAATTTAGTGTACAAAAGGCCCTACGTTGTTATTGGATTAGCATTTTATATGCACAATTGCAGAAATGGTGATAAAGGAAGCATCATCATTTCATTGGATTGGCTCCACTTTAACCGTTATACAACGGCTCATTCAATGCCCGGCAAACCAAATTCAAAAAACCTGAACCAAAAAAGAAGCACGAAAAGCAAAAGCCATTCTTTACCTTTCACTTTTTCAAGATTCAACTACCGAGGCTCATATAAAAATGTCTATTGTTCTATTTCTTGCCTCCATAGCCATTTGAATTCTTTTTTTTTTTAAAAAAATGGGCTGTTGCATTAGCAAATGCAAACCCAAGAAACATTACTCCATTCAAGATTACTCCAATTATGTTGTTCAAGACAAGCTTGTTATCGCTCAACAAGCTCCAAGAACTCCTAAAGTTACTCAAATTAATCCTTCGTATTCTTCTTCTTCTTCTTTATCAAATAAAATATCCCCATGTCCTGCTTCGCCTGCTACTTCTTCTGCCTCTTCTGTTTCTTCTTTCACCTGTACTAGTAATACCAACACTAGCACTATTAGCTCGTGTTCATCACTCTCAAGTGCATCACCGTCAATCTTGACATCGAAAGATCGGTCCTTCTCCAATGAGTTTTTATGGTCATGTGTCAAAGAAAATCCTCACATAATTCGCGTCAATTCAATCAAGGACTATTCTCAGTTGCATGTTCCTTCGAATGTACATGTTCGAAAATTAGACCCACCAGTAAAACAGGCTGCACCACCACTAAAGCAAGCGATCCCACAAAAGATCAATGCTTCCACGCCTCAAAAAAGAGTTCGTTCGAACTCACCGGCTCCAATTAATCGACAAAAAAGCTTTCGAAGAGAACCCGAGAGATCAGGTTACAACTCTGTACAACATTGTAGAACTTTGGGGTCACCATCTCCTAGTAGAAGATTTACTAATGGAGACAGTACTGGCAGGAAGATTTTGACAAGCACAACTAAAGAAAGTTGTTCGAAACGCATGGCTAGCAATTTGAAGGTAAATGCAGCTAACAATAATAATAGTCATTATCATGTTTCTTCATTTCTAAGAAAGGAGAATCTAATCAAGCCAGTGAATCCATACACTAATAATGTTAAAAATTCAAGTCATCAAAATCTTCGTTCTTGTTTAAAGAACGTTAATAAAGAGACTTGCATCCATCGAATAAGTTCCAAAATAGATGAAGTTGCAGTGGAAGAAGCAGTAACTCAGCAAGATAGCAGTGAAGCTATTTTTATGGTGGAGGATGTCGATAACCCTCTTATTTCTTTAGATTGTTTTATATTTCTGTAGAAGATGATGATTGTGTGTAGTGTGTAGAGTGTGCTTGCATATTAAAATTAAATGTTGTGATGGGCACAACTAATCAAAACATTTTTTCGTTTGTTTTCATGATCATTCATATATTCATTCATACAAAGGTTTTGAAATGATCAACTAGATCAGAATTCTGTACTCACATGCATTGATTGAAATGTCTGCTGGTTTTTTTATATAGTGGATGTTTATTTATATCTATATGTTTTTAAGCTCAACATTTACATTATACAATGAAAATTTTTTGTTAAATTTTGGTAGCAGTGGTGGATTGGTGATTCTTAATATATTATTCTCAATGAAATGTTATAATATGTAGTTTATTTATCAATTGCCAATGAGATCTGATCTAGTGGTAAAAGGGTGAGGTCAAATGACAAAATTAAGATCTTCAATTCGATTTTTGGAGGGAACATTTCTTAGAATGCATTGTTTATAATCAGTGGCTGTTCAATCATTTTAAATCAAGATATCATGATTAAGGGAAGGTAAAGTTTAATTTTATACATGAAAATTACACATTAAATTTATTTAATGGAAAAGGGGGCAGTGGCCCTCCTTTGCTCCCCTTTTTCCGCCTCTATTTGTGAATTAATGTACTTATTTGTTTTGTTATGAATGTATTATTGTACTCATGTGATCCTAGTTCGTATAGTCTAGTTGATAATTATTATAAGGAATAATTATTATTATCCTCTAAGGTTTGACCATAATTATTATTTTATCCCTTCTTTTCGAAAAATAATTAAAAATTCCCTCAATTTTAGATTTGTTAAACAATATTCCCCCTTATTCTCCCTTAGTTAAAAAATGTAAAAATATTCTTGAAATATACTATTAGTCAATAGTTAAAATGTCAATATTTCCAAAAAAAATCCTTAAAATTTTCAAATTTAAACTTAATTTCATTAAAATACCCCTCTTTTCATTTTTTTAGGTTTGTGTTTCCGGTGCTATGAGCATTGATAGATTTTTGCCAATTCATTGGTGAGTGTATTTTCCTGTTATTTTTGGTTGTTTTGGTTATTTTTGTGGTTGTTTTTATTTGATTGTTTTTTAATTATTTTTATTTAGTTTTTATGGTTATTTCAATTATTTTGGTTGCATTCATAGTTATTTTATTTGATTGTTTCAGTTGTTTTGTTTGTTTAAAACAACCGCTATATTTTTTAAATAATTATTGTCAAATATTTTATTTAAAAAAATTAATTTTTTTTTTAATTTTCTTTTCATTTTATGGGTCCTTCAAAAAATATGATTGTTGTGAAACAGATTTTAGCCCAAAAATGAACAAAAGCTAGCCCACGATTTGGAACTCAACAAGTTAGTTTGAATTGTTCATGGTAAAACGCTGGGTCTGAACAGGGCCCAGCTCATCCAAGCCTGCATCAGTATAGTTAACTGGATTACTCCCTTTAATTATGGATAAAAGTTGTTGTCATACATAATTAAAAAAAATTCTCATTTGCTCATTTTATTTCATTGATATATCATAAAAATTTTATTTAGAATATTGATTTGAAGTGGAAATATATAAAACAATTTATAATATTGATATTGTTACATATATCAATAATATAAAAGAGTGAAAAATAATATTTATTTAGCTGACTAAAAATTATTCTCATATAAACTAGAATTCAGTTTCGAATTGTAATATATGCAGTCATATTAAATTAGTTGTTAAAATTTTTTTATTACCTTTAAGGTTTTTTTAGATAGTTAGAATTAGTTAAAGTCAAATAAGGTTATATATATATATATATATATATATATATATATATATATATGGCGAGAGAGAGAGAGAAATTTCATCCCATTATTATTATTACTTTTGTTGCGGCAATTAGAAAGCTGAAGAGAAAATAGATGGTGGCTCAGTGAAGGTAAATTACTTAAAACAGTCCCAAAAATTATATGGGAAAAATATTTTCATATTTTCTAGAACGTTAAAGGGCATGGGGAGCTCGATCAGGATGCATGTAATTGGTTGAAATCAATTTGTTTTGAGGTTTGATGCGCATGAAATTTTGATTATGACATAATAATCAAAGTTAATTGAAATGAGTATAAAAATTGATGAAATTTACCATGAATAATTTTATATAATTTTTTCATTTATAGAAATATCAAGGGAGATTTTTATCTATATATTATATATACTATTAGATGTGATATATATTTTAGATAAGTAATGTAAAATATAGAAAAGAGTGAATGCATATGTAAAAACTTTTAGAAAGTTAATTATTTGATGGTAAAAAATTAAAAAAAAAAAAAAGAGAAAAAGACAATAGTAAAATTGTAAAAAGCACATAAGAAACATGATACACTATATAAAAAAGATATTAGTGAGTTAATAGTTAAATAGTAATTTTTCTTTAAAAATATTTTAAGATATAGAGTTTGATTCTTACTGTTGTTGATTTAAAAGAAAAAAATTATCTTATATCTTACAATTTATTAAAATTTAAATCATATTATTTTCTTATTAATTAAAAAACATATATGAAAAAAATTATACGAGGAATCTCAAAAAGGGGCCAAAATGGGTTAATGGCTAGTAGCTAAATGTCGGATAGCTAAATGTGTGGAAAGGAAATGAAATGAAATGAAGTAATTGGGTGATAAGAAATTGAAAAGTGGAGTTGAATTAGTACCGAGAGGAAAGCGAAAGATATGGTGGGATATGTTACCCATATGCATCCATGCATGGCATCTGCATATATATGCTACTCTCACGCCAATTTCACTTTTACTGTTTGCCCATATTTTTTTTATTTTTTGCATTGGAAAGATTTAAATGAAGTGTTCGATGAACGAACGATGGAATAGCATATATAGCTTGTTGGATTGCTTTTGTTTTGTTGTTACTTTTTCCTAAGAATTGGGTTAAGATAATTTAATATTGGTGCTTTTGATGGAAGATCTAATTTATTCAAAATGCACGTACCTAATTGATATAGAAAAAATTATGGATTTTTAAATTTTTTTAGGAAAACAAGTTCAGTCTTACTAAATATGGATATGGATACCAACATAAAAAACAACAATATTGATGATCCATTACAAAAGGTATTGGTGGAATTTGAATTTTCATATAGATACTTGATGGGGTGTTTGATAAATACGAGAGTTAATCATTAATAATTTATCTTTTGTTTGAATTATTGGTGTTTAAAATTTATTAAATTTTGATTAATTCAGTTCGATTTAAATAAAATTATAATAGCGGTAAAAGTTTTTAAAAATTAATTTAACACAGTTGTATACATTAGTATTTCAATGCTACACCTTACTTAAAAGGGAGTAATTTCTGCCGCTAATATAACACTTAAATTTTAAATGATTAAGTGCCAAAATTGTAAGTAAATATAAATTATTGCAAATTATTAAAATATTTCATACATATTGACCAATTATTTTAAGTAAATTTTTTAAACTAAATATTTTAATTCGACATATTGAGTTATTATTAAATTTTTTTATTAGATGTATAATTATATATCCTAACAAAATAAAAAGTTATTTAAAATTCAGTAGGTAAATGTATTAAACAGAAATTTAAAGTCAAATATTTTAATTTATCATTTAAGTGACTTAATTGAAAAAATAAATTGGGGTTGTATAGTGTTAATTATCAATTCAACTTAAAAGAAAATTAAATACTGAAATTTTTTAGCCAAATTTTAATTTCACAATACTACCATACCTATTTTCCGGCCAATAATGATAATGTGCCGCATACATGTCATCCCATATGAAAAAAAATCAAGTTATTAAAAAATATAATAATTGAGACACTTAGCCCCAATATGACCTTTTTTCCATTAAAATAAAAAAAGGGTTAGGAGCTCTAAGTTGTGTTCATTAGCTAAAGCTGCTTTCAGTTTGTACCAGCTATAGGTGGAATTTTTTTTCATCATCTACAATTCTTTTGTTTGAGTTAATTTTTTCTTTTAATAAGATTGTCTTCTGCCCATAAAAAAAAAAATCAAAAAAAAAAAAAAAATTGTTGGATATTTTCATTAAATTGGCTATTTCAATGATGGATAATTTTATGAGTTTTTGAGGCGTATGGTAATTCATAGAAATCTTTGGCTTCCAGTGGAATTAAAATTCTAAGTGCGGTCATATAAGCTTGTTAAAATTTCAAGCTGGATCAAACTTCATGATCAATACTCTTAAATATTCATTTAAATATAACTTTTTTTAAAAATGTGTTTTGTTGAAATTAATTTTACAAAATTTTATAGAATTTATTTATAAATTTAAATGAAAATTTTATAAAATTTATTTTTAAATTTAACATTTTAATTTTGTGGAATTGCTTAATATTAAAACCATTTTTATTGATAAAATTTGGTTCATCCAAATGAATTTGCAATTCATTATAAATGAGTTTTATTTAAAATTTATTTTAAAATAAAATAATTTTTTTAATAAAATTAAACTAAATAAGAGTTAAATTAAATTTGGCCAAAAAAAGCTTAATTATATGATTTATTTTAAGTTGGAATTTCAATACAGTTATCATTTTTAAAATTTAAATTGGATCCAATTTCGCTTATCAAGCTGAATATAAAAGATATGTGTTTATTTTTAGCCCATTAATATAAAAAATCATAATACTTGGATATTTTATAAAATTGTTCCAACTATTAAAATTTGACAATAATAATAATAATAATACTTAGGATAATTTATAAAATTGTTCTATCTATTAAAATTTGATAAAAATGTTTTTAACTTGATTAATTATATGCAATTTTACTATAATTTCTTTTTTTTTTTTTGTTAAAATTAATAAATGAGACATAAATAATACCACGTTTAAAAAAAATTAGAGCCATGAATAATCTAATTCGTTTTCACTTGTGAGAGTTATGGAGGTTTGATTTCAAGTTATCAATGTCGATGGTCAGTTTATTATCTTTCACGGAATGATTATTGGCGCTGAGTTTATCATCATTTCTGCGGCAGTATCAAGGGGATTACTAATTGGTTGTGAACTTTTATGATGATTATCAAGCTATAATCATTGAAAAAAAAATATCACATCTATATCTTTTTGTTAATTTATTTGACCAAATTACATATTATGCTGAAATTAATTAGTCAAACTATAATTTTTTTAGTAATTTGATAAAATATTATGTTAAAATTAATTAACCAAATAATAATATTTTTGCTAAATTTAACAACTCCTAACCAACAAATCTTTAATTATAAAATTTTTAAATAAATTTAACATATATGAATTATCATTAAAAAAAATAGTTTAAAAATGTGAGTTTGATTTCTATATATCAATATTAATACATTAAATCATTTGATTAATTTCTTGCATAACTAAAAAGAAAAAAAAAAATCTAAAACTCTTGATCATATATAAATTTAAAAAGTGTTAACGTCTTGCACCACCAAAAGGGTTATGAACAATAAACTGGTAATGAATTAAAATGCAATGCCCAAGTAGCAAAGCCATGTGTGCGACCCAATGGGAGCATTAATAATTAGGTAGCTGATCATGCATGGCCATGGCCATCCATCTAATACTGAAAAATATAGCAAGAAAATACTTGGATTATAAAGGTGTATTTAGCTAAAGATGTTGCATGTAGGGCAAGCATGTCAGAGTAACCCTCCAAGAGAATCGTGTCTTGACACAATAATTATAAAAACATATTAATTCACGTGACGTGGTTTTTGTCTATTTGGTACAAATAATACAAATTGGTTTTGGATATTCATGTCGGCCAAAAACCAATTCATTCCTCTCTGGGTTTCTTGTGTTTTTTCTTTTATTTTCCTCTTCTTTAAGGTACTGAAACAAGAGGGTCCTCTTTTGATATTAACACCATCAACTGATCTTCGCCAATCAACAATTTCATTTCCATTTCCCATTAGCATTTACTAGAATTTTAAAGATCAATAACTATATTGAAATATAATATTACTCCATTTTGAATGCAAATTTCAAATTAAGTTTATTATGATATTCCGTAGTTATAAGAGTTTTAATTATTTTAAAGTTTGAATCAGATGAATTAATAAATAAAAATAAAACATTTCTAATTTTTTTTCTATATATAAAATTTAAATTCAAAATATTACTTAAAAAATTAAATTTATAATTGATTAATGTAAATATGGATTAAATGATGAGACATGTGCTAGTTACCATACTAAATCATTTGCTTAGAAATTGCTTAGTCTTATAACTCAAAAAATATCGAGTGGGAAGAAGTTTCAAGAATTTACGTTTAATTATTCCAACTATTTCACATTTATTAAATTAATACTTTAAAAATATAGAGAGATATTTTTTAAGTGTGTTGACTCAAATTTTCTAAAATATTTTGATAATTATTTTTTAAATATACGAAATTAATATAAAAGGGTACATTTTAAAAATTATTCAAGAAAAAAATATGGCATTAATTATGCAAAATTTTCATATGAAAATACACCTTTTGAAAAAATAAAAAGCACAACATAAAATGACCTGTACTTTACAACTTATTGGATTATTTTCATTAAAATTATAAAATTACACATTGTCCCAATAATGACTTGTGGACCTGAAAGATTTTATCCATTAACTAATTGGTTTTCCAATGAAAATTATTAAATATACTGTTTAGATAAAAGATTATATGTTGCTATCAACATTTGATTGTTCAATTGATAAGAAATTTAAGAATTTTTAAATAAAGTTTTGAATTTAAATTTTATATATAAAAAATTAATATTGAAAAATTTAAATTAAATGAAACTCTTTTAACTACAAATATCGAAAATTTCATCTGAGAAAAATATATGTTCCTATTCCTTGAACTTCAAGTATAAAAATTGTGTTTCTAATATATATATATATATAAACAATCACGTGTTTCATACTGAACAAAAAATTTATTAGACTCGTAATATATAGTAAATAAATAATTAAATATATTATTATTATTATTATATGTAACATACTTTCAATTATATTAGAATTATATTTTAATCAAATTAATTTTTAGAAAAAATAAAATAAAAGTTAATGTACTTAGAATAGATAATATACTTTCAATTAAAGTAGAATGCTTATTAAAGATAGAACAGAAGTTAACCTTATTAAAATAAAAAATATATTTTCAATTAAATTAGATTTATATTATATTTTAGTTAATTTAATTTTTTTAGAAATAAAAATAGAAGATAACCTAATTAAAATAGTAAATAGACTTTGAATTAAATTAAAATTATATTTTAATTTATTTAATTTTACTTTTATTAATAAATGACTAAATTATCCAATTTTTATACAATAATAAATGAAGATTTTTTTGTAATTTTACCTATCTTCCCCTTTATATATATATATATATATATATATATATATATAGGCTTTATTTGTTTTGTTTCAGCTAGCTGCAATATAATTGGTTTGACATTTTTGTTCTTTGCATCTAGCATACACATATTGTATATGCATTTTCTAGTTTGCCTGGCTTAAAAATGAAATTTATTTCATTAACTTCTGCTAATTATAAAAGTTGGTTTCCTTGTCATTTTAATAAAATAAATTGATTTATAAAAAAAATTCAATAAATATTATTTAGATAGAACTTACCTACGTAAAGTGTAATTGATAAATATTTCAAATGATTATTTTTATAATTGAATATTGAATATTTAATTATATATATACACACATCTAAGTATTTACTCTTAGATAATAATAATAAATAATGATATCTAATTATACAACTTACCTCTATGATAGACAGATATATCTGCTTATATACTTAAATATTTAAGTATAATTCTCTTTATAATGTTATATACTTAAATATTTAGTATTATTTTTTATATTAATTTATTAACTATTGCTTAAGTGTATGAAAAAAATATTTTTAAAATATTTTTTTTTACTTTTTTGGAATGCACCCAACAATTATATAACACTTATATATACATATTATATTTTTAATAATTAACTATAAGTAATTAATTTATAATATATATTACAAATTTAATAATTTGATATAATAATTTTTGTGTAGATAAATTGTTTTAAAAATAAAAATAAAATTTTTTTACATTATAAATATATATGATAGATATTATGAATGTTTTACATTTAATAACCAACAAAATTATGAAAAACATTAATATGTGGCACACGTTTGGCTGCACACTGTTTTTCAACACGTAAGGGAAATGGTCCATGTATAATTTGTTGAAATTATGATGACTCACTGGGGCAATCACTCACATAATTTACACCTTATTAAACCACCAATATTAAAAAAAAAAAAAAAAAGCGCCCTATAAATGTCACGTCCTCATAAATTCATATTATTCTCAATGAATTCAAGTGCCTCTACACTTCTTTTGTCTTCTCCACTTGATTCACAAATGCAAGAAAATACTTCTTTATTACAGAAACAAAGCGGTAGTACTACTAGTAGTGGAGTATCCGCTGAATTTCAATGGCCAAAAGATGAGCTAGTGAGTGCCGAAAAAGAGCTCAATGAGCCAGTTGTCGATCTCGAGGGTTTCCTTAGAGGTGATGAAGCGGAAACGCTAAAAGCTGCCAATATGATAAAGTCTGCTTGTTTGAAACATGGTTTCTTTCAAGTGATCAATCATGGTGTTGATCTCAATCTCATCAAGATGGTAAATGATCATATGGATTGTTTCTTTAAGCTTCCTACTTCCCAAAAGCTAAAGGCTAGGAAGATGCCAGGTAAAATGTGGGGCTATTCTAGTGCCCATGCTGATCGATTCTTGTCCAAATTGCCCTGGAAAGAGACATTATCTTTCGGCTATCATGAGAATAGTTCCGATCCTGTTGTGTTGGATTTCTTCATGTCTACTATGGGAAAAAATTTTGAACAGACAGGGTAAGCATTTTAGAATCTATATAATTGTATATAAACTCCATAACCTTGATACTCCTGTAATTATATAGGCTGTGACTATTTTAAAGTTGAGCCAAATAAAATTCATATAAAAAGTAAAACTTTCATAGCATCTATATTTTTTATTTATACTTTTTGCACATTAAAATTTTCTCAAACCTCACTTGCATGTGTTTAATATATATGATAATAAATATATCTTTCAGCTTAAATAAAAATTTCAGGTTTGAATTCTTTTATTTTATATAATTTTTAAATAATTTAAAAGTTATATATAAAAAAGATTTTTTTTCATATATATATATTTATACTATTACAAAGTATAACGGCAAAAAAAAAAAAAATTTTATTGGGGTATGCTATTATAATTTCATACTGATCATTTCCATGTTTACTGATGTTAACTTTGCACTTTTGAAGCATGGTGTACCAAAAATATGGTAAAGAAATCAAGGGGTTATCTCTTTCCCTATTGGAACTATTGGCAATTAGTTTGGGAGTTGAAGGGCACTATTATAGGAAAATCTTTGAAGATAGCTGCTCTGTGATGAGGTGCAACTTCTACCCAATTTGTGAAGAGCCAAGTCTTGTTCTTGGCACAGGACCACATTGTGATCCAACAACGTTAACCATTCTTCATCAAGATGAAGTTGGAGGTCTTGAAGTTTTTACAAACAATGAGTGGCATACTGTTCCACCTCGTCATGGTGCCCTAGTTATCAACATTGGGGACACCTTCACGGTAGGTATTCAAAAAGTTAAACATTATTTTGTTCTTTTCTAAATTGAATTATATTTATATATATATACACACACAAACAGATGTGAAAGCATCATGCATGAGAGCTTCTCATATCTAGGCTTTTTACGATATGACACCAATATGCATACAAAAAATTAACTCTAGGTACCCAATTGGCCTAAAAGGAAAATAAATTTTGTTGCATCGTCGTCATCATCATCTTCGTTACTCAAGGTTTTAATATGAAATTTCACCGGCCATCTGCAATACTGGGAATCACTGGAAATGCGACAATGCCCTCCTGCGCCATACGTGCAAAACAATGCGTGAATAAAAGCCTTTTTTTTTAATTACCATTAGTATCGGTTAGTTAGAAAACTTCATTAATACAGATCGAACTAGATGGACTTCATAAAAGGATACAATTGTTCTAGCGTTTATTTTCTTTATATATATAAAAGATTTCAATTTAAACTTTTATTTAAAAGAATCTAACATCCTACTAGATGTTCGTAGTATAAAAATCTATTTACGGGCTGTATATGATTTTTTCTTGTAACTTATAAACTCGTTGGTTTTGTAGGCGCTGTCAAATGGGATATACAAGAGCTGCCTGCACAGGGCAGTGGTTAACAAGTACGAGGATAGGAAATCGTTGGCATTTTTTCTTTGTCCAAAAGAGGACAAGGTGGTGAGACCCCCTGAGGATCTTGTTCGCAGAGATGGGAAAAGGCTGTACCCTGATTTCACTTGGTCTCATTTGCTCCACTTCACTCAAAATCACTATAGAGCCGACTCTGCCACACTCCAGAACTTCACCAATTGGCTCCTCATGTCTTCTGATTCATATAACAGCTAATATATAACTAGAATCTAGTTTATTTTTTATGAATGCTTCTGTCGAATGTTAGTGGGAATCGTAATTGAATAATTTAGACTGGGGCATTGGACCTCATAGCTCCCACAAAAAAATTAGAAATGGCATGGTCTAGATATATATAATTGTTGCTTCTGCATTATATATATGTATGTTAATTTGTCCTTTTTTTATTAGTGTTTTTTGTCAGAATATACTTGCGTCATAATTTACTTTACGACTAGATGATTTTTAGGCACATTTAAAAAAAAAGAAAAAAAAAACTAATCAAAACAAATAAATAATTCAAAGAATAATCGCCCTGTCTACGTCAAGACTGGACAAGAATTGCTGAGAGTAATGGCCTCAAAAGCTATAAAAGCATAAGACCTTTATTCATTCATAATTATCTAAGTATGTTATATAATTGAGCCATGTAAAATCAATATAAAAAAAATTATATAAATTCAACATAAATTAATGAATACAGACTACTAAATGATAAATTTTGTGTTATTCTTGTAGTGTTTGATCGGTGGGATAGATATACATAGTCCAAAAAATGGCTCCATCTTCATTTCCACCCTTTAAAAAACATAGCTTTAACAGAAATCTCCAACCTATATTCTTAAACTGCCTTTTCTATTAAAATTTTCTTTCGATCAAATAGAAAAATCAGATAACACACATACATACAATAAAGTATTTCTTTTTATAAATTATACAATAAAAGATAATTATTTTTCTTCAAAGTAAATGAAAATTTTTTTATTATTGAAAGTTCACATATTGAATTTAAATTTGAATTATAGATAATATAATGTAGGATAAAAATATGTGTCTTACTTTGCGATATCGTGTGTCCGAATGAGATAAAAAAATTAGAGGCAATACGTTACTTTAAATATACTTTTTTTTTAATTTCAATTTTTTAAATGATTTTTTGAAAAATTCTATAATAACTTTATTTTTTAATTACTTTTATTTTATTTTTATCATAATTAGATAAAAGTGTATTTTATTATATAATAGTGATTATTAAAAAAATATATTTTACTTTATAAAAAATAAAATAATAAAAAAATACATTTAAATTTTTATAATTGAAATATAAAATTTAAGATTTATTACGATGAATTTATGTGTAGGGATTTAAATATTTATATTTTGTAAATTTTGTAAATTTTTTTATAATGTGTAAATAAAAAAAAGAACGGGTAAAAAGGTTCATATCTATCATGAGTAGCTAGATGTATCTTTTTCCTATAATGTATATGCATTGATTAAGTACCTTTTTTCCTTTTTAAATTACAGACCTTTATTCCTTTTTCTCCCATGATCCAATGACTAAGTAATGACTACGTACTGTTTCACATTATAGATACACTTTGACGACAATAGCCAATGGAGACGTCTTGTCAAAACAACTTTTTTTTTTTCCTTGGAACAACGTCAAAACTCAAAACAACTTCGAGAACACCCATGGTAGTCCCTATATTAAATTAATCAATATTAAAACGCATGGTCTTATGCACATAACTTATTGATATCAGGCGGGCTGGTGATAGAGGGTGGAGGTTCAAATCTCCTCTCCCTTCTCAATCTTCACGACAAAAAAACTTATTATAACATCTCCACATTAAGTTGATATCTAAATAAGCTTTGGTCTCAAGAGATTAAGGAATGAGTATTGGTTTTTTTTTTTCTTCTTTAAGCTTAAGGATTTTCTCCACTTAATAAACGTATATAAAACGATTTTCCTTTTTGAATAAGCCCTAAAAAAGGTAGTGGATAGTGTCTATTCTAAGATAAATGTACAAGTTTGGTGTTGCCCTACGAAGATGAACATGTTTGAAGCATGCTTGGCAATCATATAATAATAATGTTTTATGTTGCAACATGATTTCCTAAGGTAGTACGTGCGCAAATAAATGAATAAAAAAATTAAAGATATTTATATTTGAATTATTGGGTTGGATTGATGATTGGTCAATATAAATTCATATGTTTTTTTTATATTTTTTCTCCTTTTCCCTTTTGCATATCAAAATCTTCTTTTTTTTTTTTTTGATGAACTTTTCATTAATTAAAAATTAGAAGTATATTTTGTGAAAAAATAACGTGAGATAATATTAGATTTTTATGAAAAATATGGCTAAAAAATAGAGAAAGTGAACATAAAAAATACAAAATTTTGGAACGAGTGAATTATTTATAGTAAACGGTATTATTTATACTTATAAACATGCTGTAATTTTTTTTTTTAATAATCAACTCAAATTTTAATGAATTTTAAAAAAAATCATGCTCATATCATTAAATTTTATGAAGGATTTTGAACGAGTTAAAAAAGCGAATAAAATCCTACGCAAACTCAGGCTATTCAGATATAGTCTTATTTGATATAGATAAATCATTTCTTTATGATATAACTTTTTTTTAGTGAGGAAATGGCAGCATTTGAGCTAAGTATATATAAATAAAAACTAAAAGAGCATGAAAACATAGGCCTTGTATAAAGATAATGAAAGATGGCTAAGGTTACGTAATGAAATTAATCTCTATGATCATTTTGAAAGCATATATGATGGATATTGGTATGTTTTTAAAGCTTCACACACAGGAGTAGTGGAGATATAATACCAAGTCACTGAAAAAGATTGAGAATATTAGACAGTAAGGAAATTAATGCATTGTGATAGGACTCGAAAAGGGGCAAAGACACGAGGGTTGTCCTTTGGATCTTCACTACAGGACGAATTGTGAAAAGGGTTTTGGATTTTCGCCACAGGACAAACAAATTGAAAATGGGATTGATCGATCGAAAAGAACTAGTAGAGCTGTGTGTGTGTGTGCATGTGTGTGTAAAGAGAAGGCTGATGAATTGGAATTCGTGGTTACTTTTGCAAGTCAGATCATGGCCAGCCAAAGCAATGAGTAGAGACAAATGAGCACCTTCGTTGTTGGGTTGCGTTTCTATTCAAAATAAATTAAAGATCATATTCGGATGAGGGAAAGTTGGAGAAGAGCTGTGTCTACTTCAATGGAATTAGCTCTCGCTGTTGATGATAATATTTAACACATTTAATTATTTTCTCTCAGGATCATACCTTTTGTGGAATTAGTCTTTTATCAAATTGTGTCTGTTTTAGGAATGTTGATTTCATATTATAAATATTTTAAACTATTCTGGATCAGAGCCCTCACTTGCAAAGCTCTACTCCTGAATGATTAATTTTATAATTTGGTGAATTTTATGGTTATTTTAACTTTTACAAAGTAAAATAGTTATTAATAAGTACTATTGGATAATAAAATATGCTGTTATCCGATGATGATTAAAATAAAATAAAATAACTATAAATCAAAATAATCATAAAATTGTCCCTTTAATATAGCATTAAATTTTCCAATAAAAACAATCAAGAGTGTGAATTTTTATCAATTTTTAAAAACTTTTTCTTGAAATTCTGTACTTTGTACTTATAAGCTCTAACTTATAAGTTGAGAAATCTAATTTTAATGCAGTTCTCAACTTTTGAAAATAATAAGGGATGGTTGGTTAATATCATACAATAGCTAATAATTTTAATTCTTTATTTTTTTATATTTTAATTCTTTAAAAGATAGAATAATTGTTAAATTTATAATAACAAATACTTTTAATATTAAAAAATCACAAAATTTCAAAAATATTAATAAATATTTAATAATTAATGTTTAAACATATTTTAAATATTATACAAATATTTTACTGCAGTATCATGTATCACTAAATTGAGTCATAATATAAATTGATAGGTGATATATGATACTGCGGTGAAATATTATTTTTATATATGCAAACATAATATTTTATAGAGATAGTCCGTTTAACAGCATGAAGACATGAAATTTTATTTTGATAATAATTATTTTTGTCAGGAGTGCAATATTCAGTTTATTTTGTTCAACAAAGATATGAGCCACATAGCTACTCTTGGGGGATAATAATTATGGACTGTGTCATGGAAAGATAATACTTTTTTGAAAGAAAATGTTTATTTTTCTTTTCTAAATTTTATAGCAGGTATAACCAGTAATTAAAAATTAAATCTATGATATTTAAATTCATAAAAAAAATTATTGTTTAACTACTCAACTTTCAATTTAGTGAAAAAAAAATTACTTATTTATATATTCAGTCAGTTAATACACACATTAGTAAATAACCATATATTTAACACGTGAATAAAAAATTTATTTAATTCGTGATATATAATAAATAATGTTATTTATTTATATAATAATTTAATATTAACTTAATATAGCTATAATTCATTATAATTTTTTATCAATATCTTATTTAAATAATTATATGATATTACTTTAATATTTCTTATAATTAATTTCCTCCAACTCTAAAATTGATTCCGTATAAAAAAAATATTATAGTTATAATTAATCATAAGATAATAAAAAATTATTAGCTATTTTTTAATAAAAAATTTAAAAATAATAAAAGTTATATTTTCTTTATATAACAATTTAAATATTACAATCCTATTAAACTTATAATCTATTAAAAATTTAGTAAATTTTTTATTTGAGTTATAACACTTTATTTCTTCATTATTTTAAATATTAATATTTTTATTTATACAAAAAATAAAAAATTATAAATATTTATTAATTTAATTTTAACTTCTTTTTGTTAAATTTTATAAAAGTATCTCAAAACGATAATTATACTATTTTTCTTATAAAAAATAAACTTTCAAACAAATTATATGTTCTATTTTTTATTTATTAATTTTTAATTTATAAAAATATATACTTTTAAAAAAAATTATATATTTTTCCTATTTTCATAAAACTTATTAATTTTAATTTTAATTATTTATTTTTAATTTAATATAATAAGACTTATAAAATTATGTTATCTATTTTGATTTATATTAGATAAAATATAAGTAAACCTAATCAAAATATAAAATTTTTTTAATCAAATTATCACTAAAATTTTAATTAATTTAATTTAATTTTGTTTGAGATAAATATAGATTAACATATATATATATATATATATATATATATATATATCCCTTTTTCTCTTCTCTTCACTCTCTTCATCTATATTTTAAAATTCAATTCTAACCATTACTTGATTTACAAAATTAATTTGTTTCAAAAAATGTTTTATATGTTTTTCTTGAAAGAGGGTGGATCCATATATTTTACAATTAGATTTTCATTTCAGATCTTATAAATTTTCACTTTTACATTAAAATTTTTTTTTTCCTATCGAAAACTTACCATATCTCAAATTAAGAATTGTAATGGTTAGGTGTTTAAATTTCCTTTTTTGTTATTCTGGTCTTCTTCTTTATCTTCCTATTCTTTATGTTGTTGTTGGTTTTTTTTTTAGATTATTATTGTTATTTTTTGTGTTTTTGGTTTATTGAAAGGTTTTATTGTAAGATTGTTGTGAGATTGTTTGTTATTGTTTGGTTGCTGAAAAGTTGTTTATACTTGTTTTGTGGTTGTTCTAGTTGTGAAAATTGTTGCAAGACTGTTGTTTTTTGATTTGCTAAAAGTTATTGTATGATTGTTTTGTAGTTGTTTCAACATATTTTGTCAAGTTCTTGTCCATGATTTTTTATTGCATTATGGTGGTCTTTTAATTGTTGTCCATATTTTTTTCATTTTTATAATTTTTTTTTTCAGATTGTTGTTGTGTTTTTTTCAGATTATTTTATTAGTGCTGTCCTTGTCCTTTCTATTGATATTATTGTTTGTTCTATTGATTTTATCCGGACAAATGATCTATATTAGTTAATTTTATTGCAGAAATATGATCAATGATAGCTATATGAAGTTTTGGTTGAATTGCATAGTTTTTTGATTGCTTATGGAAGTGGAGAGAATTTACATTTTAGTGGCAAAGAAGTAGAGAAAACAATTTCGTATTTTATTGATTTTGGAGAGGACCATATCTTTTAGAATTTTTTTTTTTTTAAAAAAAATCACTTTGCTTTTGAAAAAATCCTTTTATTTACTTGTATTGGGCAGATCTTTGATCATAAGTGAAATTCAAACTGAACAATTGAAAACATATAGCTTTGGACCAAGCTAAAGCCCAAAATGATCTCTCTTTGCCGTCTGAAATATTTATGTTAATTTTGCAGGCTCTCAGAACTTGCCACCAAACAAGTTTAAGAAAGCTGCACTTGAAAATGGATGCATTTTCTTGGGTCCATCAAATTGTACGAGAAAGCTATATATATATATTCTAACGTATGTTATATGTACGAGAAAGCTATCTATATATATGTTATATCCGGTGTTCTTGTAGTACAATATTTTGAATTTCTTTTGTCAATTGTGTTTTTTTTTATCCCTTTTTGTTTTAACAACAAAAATGATTGATCATTTCATTTCCAAGGTATTTTTAAGTCAATAGATCGTTTCCTATGGCTCAAAACAAAAAATATACACAGACATTTACATATATTTTTATCACAATAATATGAACATCAATAACAAATTAACCAATTGTCGATAAAAAGTGTCCACCTTGTTTTTTTTTTTTATTAGAAATGACGTTTATAAAATTTTTATTGTTTTTTACATTATTGACAAATGAATATAAATAATATTATTTGCAGTAGTGATTTGAAATATCAAATTTAAGGTATTGTTTTTATATCATATATGTGTCTGTAAATATCAAAAGAACAATGAAAAAAATTATTTTCATTGCTCAAGGTGTATTTTCTCAAAATAAAATAATTTTTTTTTCATATTCACACATTTTTTTATTCTCCCAGTTGTAATGGTAAGATATTAGCAATTGATATTAAACTGCAAATCAGCTTCAGCAAACGCTGACAAATCTAAGTCAATGAATTTTACAAGTATGGGACAGTACTTTTATTTTGAAATGTTCAAAATCCTGAAAGCATTCTTGCACATAAAAAGTATCACACACAGAATTTTGTATGGAGTTTAGAAGAAAGAAGAAGACCACAGTAGTTTTTTTTTTTTTTTGGAAAGAAGAAGACCACAGTAGTTAAGATTAAATCTAGAGGATTTTGAAATAATCACAAGCATAGGACTCCTCCAAACAATTAATTCACACAAGCATCTCAGACTTTAGTTCTAAGGTAAAATTTAATTAGGGACAAAGGTCAATTTCCTCCTTGAATTTGAATCAAGAAATTAAATTAGCCAAATTCTGATATTTTAGATTGAATGAGCACAATTTTTTTTTTTTTAAATCAAATAAATTCAAAATTTATCTGGATTCTGACATATATATATAACACACGTTTTCCTAAGATATTTTATGAATGGATTTCTTGTTATTAAATGTTTCTATATTTAATTTATTAATTTTTTGGTATCGTGATTCATCACTTTATTTTAGGGGTGTGGTTTTGAATCAAAATTCAAAAGCATGTTTCCTAGTTGCAACTTGATTTTGATTCCCAGTATAATAATTTCACAGTATAATAATTTCCTAGTTGCCTATAAAAAAATTATAGTTGTTACTTGTTCTTTTACATTTCTTTAATTTTGTTAACTCGTATCCCTTCTACATTTGATAATTAATTTTGATTATTTTCAGTCTCACAACAATGTGACAGCTCTCTTTTATTTTCTCCATATTAAACCCATGAATTTTCTTTCATTCCAGCCTCAATTATAAAAATAATTGCAAATAAATTTGACTATGCTTATGCATATAATTTTTATACACTTATTTTTACCTGGTAAATTGTAAACAAATTAATTGTGATGCACTTTCACATCATTTTTAGGTAGAACGTGATTGTCTGCAGAAGTCAATGATATATAATTTCTGAAGTCCTCTCAAATCAAGAATGTTTAGATATTAATTCCACCACATGTCACCTCTTTGAATTAGTCTCCGATCCATACTTCTGATTGTAACTATATAAATTAACTGCTATAAAAAATTTTCTTCAAACCAGCATTCAAGAATCAAACAAAGCTGCAATGAGAATTCAAGAACCGATCATCAAGTTGGCCTTGATAGCACTTGTGCAAGTAGCAGCAGAAGCAGCACAAGAATTGCCGATTACGAAACCAGGATGTGAAGATGCATGTGGGAATCTCAGCATCCCCTATCCATTTGGCATGACAGCAGACAGATTGCTATTACGATGAACAATTTCTCATAACTTGCAATAGATCATTTGATCCTCCGAGACCATTTTTACGTGAAAGTACAATCAATGTCATAAACATAATGTTAAACATTAAACACTCAAACATTTTTTATTAAACTCTCTCAAACACTCTCACACACTTAGAAGTTTTGTTTCCTTACACTTCTTTTTCACTCTTTTTCTTTGATGCATAAACCTCTTTGTAAAAAGCCTTATTTATACTACTAGAGAATTAATCTAAACTATTCAAATAAATAAATAAAATTAAATTCTAACCATACACGTAAAAGTAATACAACTCACACCAACTAATCCTAATAATTTCTCACACCAACTAATAATAATTAATCACTAACTTAGAAGTTTGCTTTGGTTAAAACAATTTTATTTCTCAATACTCTCCCTTAAACTTGTTTTATAATATGAAAACTGTTTCTCAATCTGACAAAGTCTTTTTTCTTTAATGGCTTGGTGAAGATGTCTGCGATTTGATCTTGAGACTTCACATATTCCAGTTTCACATCTTGCTTCGTAATGCATTCTCTTATGTAATGATACCTAGTATTGATGTGTTTTCTTTGATCATGATACACTGGATTCTTGGCTAAAGCAATTGCTAACTTATTATTGACACAAATCTCTATTGGTTCGACTTGTGACATGTTCAATTCCTTCAACAAATTCTAGAGCCAAATTGCGTGACTGACGCACATTGTAGCAACAACATACTCAGCTTCACATGCTGACAAAGTGACAATTGGTTGCTTCTTTGACATCTAAGTGAAAGCGGTGTCTCCTAGGAAAAACACAAAACTAGTTGTGCTTTTTCGATTATTGCTATCTCCGACCCAATCACTGTCACTATGTCCAACAAGTTTGTAGTCATTAGAAACTGAATAATATAAGCCAAAATCTATTGTACCTTTGAGGTAGTGAAGAATTCTCTTTGTAGCCTTGAAATGAGTGGTTGTTGGAGTCTTCATGTAATGACTCACAAGTCCTGTTGCATAGAGAATGTCGGGCCTTGTACAAGTTAGATACAATAAACATTAAACTATACTCTTAACAAGTGTTGGATCAACCTTTTTTGCTTCATTGTCTTTGAACAACTTGATTCCGCACTCCATTGATGTGTTTATTGGGTTGCAATCATCCATCTTGAATTTCTTGAGGACCTCCTTTATGTAGCTTTCTTATGAGATGAAAATCCCTTCTTCCTTTTGCTTAACTTCAATGTTGAGGTAGTATGCTATTAATC
The DNA here is from genome assembly GCA_947683625.1 of Mallotus nudiflorus. Lineage (NCBI taxonomy): Eukaryota > Viridiplantae > Streptophyta > Magnoliopsida > Malpighiales > Euphorbiaceae > Mallotus > Mallotus nudiflorus. The sequence continues at coordinate 164,529 of CANTUR010000029.1, read as the reverse complement.
CAATATCTGTTATCTCGAACTTCATTATCATACCATTTTTGAAATCTTTGAACATGCTTGGGTTGCTCCTAATAAAGATCAAATCATCCACATACAGGCACACGATCAAGACATATCTAGCTTTGATTTTAAAATAGAGGGCATGTTCATATAGACATTTGATGAAACCACTTTGTTGAAAATACTTGTCAATTATGCTATTCCATGCTATGGGAGCTTACTTCAATCCATAAAGAGTTTTTTTCAATTTTAAGACTTTGGATTCTTGTCCTTTGACTTTATAGCCTGGTGGTTATTGAATGTAGACTTCCTTTTCAAGAACTAAATTTAGAAAGGCAGACTTTACATCGATTTGGTGAATCTTCCACCTATTTTGAGCTGTTAAAGAAATAATCAGTCTCATAGTTTCTAAGCATGCAATAGGACCAAATACCTCATTATAGTCAATTCTAGCTTTTTAACTATAGCCTTTAGCAACTAGCCTTGCTTTTTGCTTTTCGACCTCTCTTTTTGCATTCTTCTTTGTTTTGTAGACCCATTTGACACCAATTAGATTGTATCCTTTTGGAAGAGCAGTGAGTTCCCATGTGTCATTCTTTTCAATGGCTTTAATTTCATCATCCATTGCATTTCTCCATTTTTATCTTGTGCAGCTTCTTGTAAGTACACTGGTTCATAATCAATAAAAAGACAAAAAAGAGTGAGATTTTCAAGTCGATTAGTCACCTCATAGAGATCTTCAAGGCTTCTTGTGCGTTCTTCATTCCTTTTAGCCAGGAAAGATGGTGGTGAGTTTACTTTATCACTTTGCATTGGTGAGACAGGTGGTGTTACGTGCTCTTACTAATGTTCACCTAATTGCTCCACTGGTGTTTGTTCTGTTTCATCAATCTCAGGAAAGAAGTTAAACTGATATGTGGAAAAGTTGAACTCCCATTCACCTTTTCATCAAACATCACATCTTGAATGATCACAAACTTTTTGTTGTTTGGATTGTATAGTTTGTACCCTTTTGAATAAGTAGAATAGCCGATGAAGATGTATCTTTCACTTTTATCGTCAAGCTTGGTTCTTCTTTTATCTAGTACATGAATATGGGCTAAACTTCCAAATACTCTAAGGTGAGAAATTCTGGGCTTTCTTCCATTCCAGGTTTCTTGTGGTATCTTTCCCCAAACACTTATTATTAGAGACTGGTTGGACAAGTAGACTACTATAACTACTACTTCAGCCTAAAATTCTTTCGGCAAATATTTTCTTTTGAGCATGCTTTGTGCCATATCAAGGATGATTCTATTTTTTCTTTCTGCAATGCCATTTTGTTATGGAGATCTCGGAATAATGAGCAAACACTGAATTCCACTTGTTGCACATAACTCTTGGAATTCCTTTAAAGTGAATTCTCCTCTTTAATTTGATCTCAATGCTTTAATCTTCTGACCACTCTCATTCTCCATAGTGGTTTTAAATGTCTTGAATGCTTCAAAGAATTTTGATTTCTGCTTCAAGAAATATACCAAAGTTTTTCTTAAAAAGTCATCAATAAAAAGAAAAAAGTAGTTATTTTTACCGAGAGAGCTTGGAGTAATTGGCCCACAAACATCAATATGAATGAGCTCTAATGGTTTCTTAGCTCTTAAGTATAATTCCTTGGGAAAACATTTTCTGAACTGCTTTCTAAGTAAACACCCCTTACAAAACTGATCTAGATGTTTTATGCAAGGTAGTTCTCTCACCATTTTGTTCTTTAATAATAGTTATAAGCTTCCAAAGGTGAGGTGCCCAAATCGAAGATGCCATAACCAAGATGCATCTTTATAACAAGCTTTCAAATACTTTAGAACATCATTTTGAATATTTAAAGAAAATAGTATATTCTTTGAAATTTTTTCTTTGGCTATTAAATCTTTTTTGCTATTTTTTATAAAAAGAAAATAATCTTTTAAGTAAAAATCATAGCCTTTTTCTAAGAGTTAACCTATACTTAAAATGTTGCATGTTATATCAGGCACATAATAGACATAAGAAATTAACTGATGACTACCATCTTTAGCACTAAGAAAGATGTTACCTTTTCCTATTACTGATACTTCTGAATCATCATCAAAGCAAACATTGCCAGCCATTGATTCATTGATTTCCACGAACATACCTTTTTTTCCACACAAATGGTTACTTGCACCCGTATCAAGGTACCAAGGACTTCCTTGATCTTCAACATTGATTCTTCAAGTTTATAGCACTGTCTTTTCCTTGATTTTTGCTTATACATAATTGGTCTTTTCTTTAACTTTACTGCTGGGAGCTCTATATTCTGATGCATAATGCCCATATTTTTGAAAATTATAACATTGTACTTAGGATTTATTGTACTTTGAGTTTGGATTGCCTTTCCCATGACTTTTTATAGAACTTTCACCTTTCTTATAGTTGTTGAAGTTGCTATTGTAAGAACTCCAACTTCGTCCACTACCACGGCTTCCACCTCATTCGTGACTTTTGCTTCTACCTTGGCCTTATTGATATCTTTTATTGCCTTGGTTTTCATGCATATCCTTGAGCTGTAATTTGAGGAGTTGTTCAGAGATTCCTTACTGCTTCTTATGCTTCTTTTCATAAGCTTGTAATAAGCCTAGCAGCTGCTCAATCTTCATTCCCTCTAAGTCTTTAGTCTCTTCTATAGTAACAACAATATGCTCAAACTTCCAATCTAATGAGCGGAGTATCTTTTCTATTATTCTTACATCATCTAACTCTTAACCATTTTTTTTAGTTTATTAGAAATAGTTAAAATTCTGGAAAAATAATCAACAACGGTCTTACCTCGTTTCATATGCAGAGATTCAAACTCCCCTCTTAAGGTTTAAAGATGCACCTTCTTTACTTTCTCTTCTCCTTTATATGATGTTTGCAGCTTTTCCCATGCTTGTTTAGTAAAGGTTGTATATGAAATTTTCTCAACATTATCATCATCTAGGGCTTGATAGATAAGAAAGAAAGTCTTCTCGTCCTTCTTTCTTAAATCTTTTAAACTATCATTTTCAGACTAGGATAGTGATGCCTCATTTTGTGGTTCATTATAGCATTTTTCTATGATATCCCAAACATTATGTGTACCAAGGAGAGCCTTTGTTTTGATACTCCAATTGTTGTAATTGTTGTTGTTGAGTGTTGGAACTTGGAAGGATGCCACACTATTTTTCATATTACTTAATCTGAAAAGAATTTGCAAAATCTAACTTCACGAATGGATCTGGAACACTAAAAAATCTTAAGATGGACTCCGGTTAAAGTCAACTTTTGTCAACGACTCGGTCAAACAATTCAACGGCTTAATCAACAGCTTAGCAGCTAGGTCAAATGGCTCGGTCAATGACTTGAATGAACGACTTGACGTTTTGCTAAATGGCTTGGTCAAATGGCTTCACTGGACTTGGCTCGACTCTGCTTTACGACTTGGCTTCAACTTGGTGAGTTGATTGGATTTTTAGTAGCAAACTTCCAGTGGCGATTGGCGGCGCGTCCAACCTTTGATTGGGGTGATTTTGGCGGCGTTGGATTCATCTTTCCAAGAGCTTCGATTTGATATACTATAGGCCAATATTTGGTTTTAATACCACTTTGTTAAACAATAAATACTCAAACAATCTTTATTAAACTCTTTCAAACACTCTTACACACTTAGATGCTTTGCTTCCTTACACTTCTTCTTAACTTTTTTTCTTTGATGCATAAATCTCTTTGTAAGAGACTCTATTTATACTACTAGAGAATTAATCCAAACCATTCAAATAAACAAATATAATTAAATCCTAACCATACACTTAAAAGTAATACAACTCACACAAAGTAATCTTAATAATTTCTCACACCAACTAATAATAATTAATCACCTAACTTAGAAACTTCCTTTAGTTAAAACAAGTTTGTTTCTCAATAAATAACGTTTGACGGGAAGATGCACATCCTGCATTTTGTTAGTCGTTATTGCTACAACACTTCGTCAGGAACAGCTGCTGATGATAATTCTGAATGGGCCTCGCTTCAGTTGCACAAATTTTTCATCTCTGATACTGACAACGTGTTTGTTGCTATAGGTTGCAACACTCAAGCAACTGTCACAGGCTATGTAACAGGCATGGAAGACTTCGCTTACGAGGTTGGATGTATGTCCATGTGCACTGGATTAGAATATGTGCCCAATAGTGCCTGTTCAGGAATCGGTTGTTGCCAAACACCACTTGCCAAAGGAGTAAGGTTCTTTAATGTATCAGTCAGTAATTACGCTGATTATGAGTCTAGCCCTTCCATCGCTAACTTTTGTCCCTGCAGCTATGCTTTTATTATTCAAAAACAGTCAGTTCACATTTTCTTCCACAAGTTTTACTGATCTGCGGACAGTTGAAGAAGTTTCATTGGCATTGGATTGGACTATAGCTGCGGAGATAATAATATGAATTACATGTGTCAAGGAAATTGCACTTGTGTGGATCCTGAAAACGGGTCTGGCTACAGATGCAAGTGCTTGCCTGGTTTACGAGGGGAACCCATACTTGCCTAATGGTTGCGAAGGTATATGATTTACAGTTCTTTTTGCATACATGTTATATCTTCATCCTTTAACTCTCCATCTATGTAAATACTTTCCCCACTCTTTATTTTATATATGCATTTCATGGATGATTAAACCCTAAGTCCATTGAAGGACATATCTAAAGTTTTCACCTACTTCTCGTCTAAAGCATACTCAATTTTTATTATTGTTTTATAAAATTAAATTTTTTAATTAAAAATTACTCTTACATGTATAATCCATCAATACTTATTTATTAGTAAAACAGATATGAAAATTTTTAAAATAAGGACACATATACATATCATCTAAAGGTGCATTCCATCATTATTTTGATTTTTATAAAGACATTTTTTTAATAACCAATATTGGATAATAAAATACACTTTTATCCAATATATATATATATATATATGTTTTATGACTTGTAAGTTAGTTGTTATTAGAAATTTTAAAATTTATTTTTATACCAATTTCTGTTGTGAGTATGTGTTTGTATTAATTTTTTATACTAATCTCTTGTAATTTATAAAAAACTTAATGTATTTGTTTATTTATTTTTACTATTTTTAATTATTTCATGTAAAATTGAATAACTATATTAATGTTTTTAAAATAATTTCACATTACTAGTTTATTTATTATTTTTTATTTATCAAACAAAGTTAATTTACAATTTAAAACTATTATACATGTAACTCTTGTACTCAATTGATAATTATGCCTCTAATTGTCATATTCTTTTCATTTCATCCGGTTAAAATATATTTACTTATTTAACAATTGAGTGCAATGCATTCAAAATAAATAAATTATTTTTACTAAAAGATATGAGTCGGAGAGAAATATATAAGTGGGAGGATGAACAAAGAAAAAACCATCCAAAAGGCAGGCCAGCAGCTAACTAATCAGGTGCACTAACCGGAATCTGAAAACTAGAGCAGTATGAGAGACCAATGGAAATTTACTTGGAATTTTTTCATTTTCTTTTTGAATATTTTGTTGCTATAATCTCCAATTAATTGTGCCTGAATTGATCTCTAGATATTAATGAATGTAAGGAGGGTATACACGAATGTACGGATATTAACCATTGCTTTAACGCCGAAGGAAATTATACATGCCTCTGCCCAGAAGGGTACCATGGCGATGGAAGACGTGATGGAGAAGGCTGTCAGCCCGATCAATTGCAGAAAAAAAAAATGGTTATCCTCTTAGGTAACAAATATATCATTATTTTTCCTAAAAAAACATATCATTATTCAGTCTGAAAAATGATTATCAATCAAGCAATTGGCTTCGAAAGACAGAAATTAATTGTAGATTTTAATCGGTCAAGAAAATGTAGATTTAATAAATTTTAAAATTTTCCGTCTTTTTAAATTTTAAATAACATCTTTAATAAATAGAAAAGGAAGTGGGGACTACGCTTCATTTATGCCAAAGATATATATATATATATATATATATATATATATATATATATATATATATATTTTGAACATTAAAATTATTAAATAAAAAATTTAACAAGTGTCTATCTTTATATTTGAGTATCACCCTAAAATTTAATTTGTTAAATTCTTAAAAATCCTGATTTTTATTAAAAATAAAATATTTATTATAGTTTTTTAGTATTATTTTTTTTAACTAAAACATTATTATACATATTTTAATACTACTCAAATTTTAAAAGTTTTTATATAATACATATTTTTTAATCTCAAACCACTCAATTATTTTTCCTAAACCATTAGAAAATTTATTTTTAAAAATTGTCTTAACTATTATGCATACACCAATAATAATTTAATAGTCTCAAAATAAATTTTATTATATTTAAAAAATAATGGCAATAAAAAATAAAAAATAAAATTAATATGATATATTTTATTTTTAATTTATTTAGTTACATTTTTATCTTTATAAAAATTCTTATTTCAAAATGCATATGTCTTATTCAATATAAAACATTTTAATTATACTACATTTAAAATACTATTATTTTTTTCTTTCAAAATTATGTATTTTATTCTAATTAAAACATACACCTTTTATTCAAATAAAAACACAATTTTCTTTTACTTAATGCAACTAAAAATGCATAATTTATCAATTATTTTTTTATTTTATTTCTCCAATTATTGTTATTACTATACATATTAAAAATATATGTATGTAATTTTATGAAAATAATATTAAATAAAATTGTTATAATAACTTTCTAAATTTTCACTTTTTTATTTAATTAATTTGTAGTTTTAAATTTATTAAAATTATTTAATAATTATATTAAAGTGTATATATTATTTAAAGTTTACGTAATGTACGGATTCACGACTAGCTATAGTTAAATGAGATCATTTAAATTCTTATAGATGTGAAGTTCAAATCTCTTCAAAATTAAAATTCTCTTCCTTCAAAAAGGAGTTAGTTTTTCCTTATTTAAATTCTTATAAAATATACGTAAAGAAAAATATAATTCTTTAACTTTTGTTCACTAATTACATTAATAATTTCTCTGAAATCGTGGCTTGGGATATGTAGAAGTGGCGTTGGAATAGAATGAAATAGTCAAAATAGGAACTATGATTAATTCATTATCATACAACATCCTTTGTGGGTTGTGAAGGTTGTGGATTAGGACTTGGATTCCTATTATTGCTTATCAGTTTGTGGTCATTATACAAGATCATAAAGAGAAGATGAACCATGAAACTGAAACAAAACTTTTTCAAAAGGAATAGTGGGTTATTGTTAGAACATCAGTTGTCTGCTACAACAAATCATGTTGAGCAAATAAAAGTTTTCAATTCCAAGCAGTTGGAGAAAGCAACTAACAACTATCACACGAATCCAATCCTCGACGATGGAGGCCAAGGAACTGTCTACAAAGAAATGTTGACAGATGGAAGAGTTGTTGCTGTTAAGAAGTCCAAAGTAGTGGATGAAGATAAGCTTGATAAATTCATCAGTGAGATGGTAATTTTATTACAAATTAACCATAGAAATGCGGTTAAATTAATTGGATGTTGTTTGGAAATAGAAGTTACTTTAGTATGAGTTCATCTCTAATGGAACACTCTTTCAATATATACATAATCCAAACAAAGATTTCTCAATTAATTGGGAAATGCGTTTAAGGATTGCTATAGAAGTTGTAGGTGCTTTAGCCTATTTGCATTCGGCAGCTTCCATACAAATTTATCATTGAGATGTCAAATCTTCAAACATACTTTTGGATGAAAAGTAAAGAGCAAAAGTGGTAGACTTTGGCACTTCAAGATCAATTTCAATTGATCAAACACATGTGACAACTCAAGTACAAGGAACTTTTGGATACCTAGATCCTGAGTACTTTCAATTTAGCCAGTTTACAGAGAAAAGTGATGTTTACAGTTTTGGAGTGGTCCTTGTGGAGCTTTTAGGTGGTCAAAAGCCCATTTCTTCATTGTGCTTTGTTGAATATAGAAATTTAGTTAGTTATTTTCTAGTGTCAATGGAAGAGAATCATTTGTTTAAAATTCTTGATGTCCAAGTTCTGAAAGAGGGTAGAAAAGTAGAGGTTATTGCAATGACCAAATTAGCAGAAAAATGCTTAAATTTGAATAGGAAAAAAAAAACCTATAATGAAGATAGTGGCTATAGAGTTTGAAGGTAATAAAGCATCTCAAGGAGCTTCTTTGACCATCATTAGTCAACAAGATTATGATGAGGTTGACCATGCTACAAGTGACTTCACTTCATCATGGGATGTTGCTTCACCTTCAACTGGGTTGCTGTATAGCAGTACTATACGTGGCAGTTTGGGCTATTTACCAAGTTAGGGTAAAATTTTTTTTTATTCTCACTTTAGGGTAGTTTTGAAAGTATTTTCAAGTTTAGAGTAAAAAAAATAATTTAAAAATAAAAAAAGGTCATAAATCTATTCTGCTACAATAAGTGGCAGAAATGCTACAAGACAACAAATTTCCGCAAACTTAATTGGGGCATTAGTAATTTTTAAAAAAATTAAAAGCAACGGAAATCCGTCAATATAAGTGGCAGAGATTTGCAAATGGCTGCAAAATGATAGCAGTCCGTCAGTCAAATTGGCGGACTATATGAGTTTTATAAAAAAAATATTTACAAATATATATATTTTTTTCAATTTTAGACATATCCGCGACTTGTCCAAGTAAATATTTTTTTCTTTTGATTTTTGTAACTTGAGAAGGGCCATGGCACAAGTGTTTTTTTTTTTTTTTTTTCATTTTAATATTATGATTGTTTTAATTATAATATTCTCAAAAATAATATTATAATTATGATAATATTATAATTTTTATTTTAATATTATTATGATTATTAATTATAATAATATTTAAAATAATAATATTATTTTATATTATTAATATATGAGTAATAATATATAAATAATATTATTTATTTATAAAAAAATAAACTCGAGTTAATTGGGTAAAATGTCAAGTAATAATATATAAATAAATTATTTTTGAAATAGTTATCTACTGCAAACTCTCCTTATACAACTAAGCTTCTCTATTATTAAATTAATTATAATAATATTAAAATAAAATCATAATTATAATAATAATATGATTTTTTATCTTTTAATTTCAATATTATTATGATTATTTTAATTTAATCTATTATTATTATCAATTTATTAACTTGTATAATTATTAAATTTATTAAGGATGCTATTAATTAAGTTTATCATTTTATTATTTTTAAAATCACCATCTTCATTAAATTCATCATTTTTTTTGTTTTTTATTATAATATTATAATGAGTATAATTAAGTAATTATAATAATATTAAAAATAATTTCATAATTATAATAATATTATGATTTTTATTTTTTTAATTTGAACATTGTAAGTGTTGTGTGTGTGGAGCCTTTATTCATGAATTTGCATGAGTGTTGTTGTATTGTACATGAATTGGTCTAGTTTTTTTTTTTTTAATTTTTAATTTAGAAATTACATATTTTTACTAACTAACTAAATGCATATTTTTCACTAATTTCCATGAATATGTTTTATATAATACAGGTTGAATAAAATAAAAATTACGTAACTAAATAAATAAAATTTTTCCCTAACTAATTGCATAATTATTTTTAATATATATATATATATATATATATATATATATATATATATATATATATATATATATATATATTCCTACAGCGCTGCAGTGCTGTGCTATAGTGTTGCAGCGCTAAATGGAGAAAAAAATTACAATTATTATTATTATTATTATTATTATTATTATTATTATTATTATTCAATCATTAAAATTATTTATATTAAAAATTAATGAAATATAAATCTATGTATAAAAATAATATCTGGATGAATTTTCATCAATTTATAATTATTTATTTTTAAATATAATTAATAAATTTTTTATTTTATTTTAATCTATCATTATATCTGTAACTAAATAAATAAAATTTTCCCTAACTAATTACATAATTATTTTTAACTAACTAAACATTTACCATATATATATATATATTATTGTAGCGCTGTAGCTACAACGCTGCAATAGCGCTGCAGCGCAATGCAGATTACTATAGTGCTTCCATCTCTGTGAAGCGCTGTACAACACCGCTGTACAGCGCTCTACAGTGCTGTGCTATAGCGTTGCAGCGCTAAATGACTAAAAAAAAGTTTTTTCATCGTCAACTTGTATATTGCCAACTATTTTTAATTTTTAATTTGTTTGTTTTTTATTTTAATATTATAATAATTATAATTAATGAATTATAATAATATTAAAAATAATATCATAATTATAATAATATTATAATTTTTTAAAATTTTAACACTATTATAATAATAATTATTGTTATTATTATTATTATTATGGCCAAATTCTTTTGCATGGTCAACTTGTATATGTACATGACCAACTTTTTTAATTTTTACTTTTTAATTTTTAATTTTGATATTATAATAATTATAATTATTTATTTATAATAATATTAAAAATAATATCATAATTATAATTATATTATGATTAGTTTGTTTTTTAATTTTAACATTATTATTATTATTATTATTATTATTATTATTATTATTTTTATTATTATTATTGTCAAATTTTTTATACATGCATGTGTGTTGTCTAGTTTTTTTAATTTCTAATTATTACTATGATGGTCTAATTACTAACTAATAATTACCTAATTATTAACTTTATTTGTATAGGAAAAGTTTTTTAATTAAACTCTGACATCTAAGATGGTAGAGTTTTAAAAAAAAAATTAGCTCATCATTGCCAGTAGGCAAATCAATATGTTTCAGTTTACTTGAAGAAAAATATTAATAAAAGAAAAATAATGTGCATCAAGTAGTTTAATTCATCCAATAATTTATTGAGCCTTGTATAATACTTACCCACTAAGTCATTACCCTGTGAAATAGAACTGATTTCTCTTTGAATCTTATAGAGAAGAGGGGCACTGCTTTCTTTGAATCCCTAAGCTATTTCATCCCAAAATTCCTTAGCTGATGTAGTGCAAAGAAATGCTTCTATAATTTCTTTAGAAATGGAATCCGGAATATAGGAAGTGACCATGTAATTTACTATGTTCCATTGCTCAAAATCTTCTATTCCTTCTCCTGGTTTTGCAATTCTGGCATTAAGGAATCCAAGTTTGAGCTCAGCTCCTAACTTTATCTTCATGGATCTGCTCCATATAAGATAATTCTTTCCATTTAGAGGTGCTGTAACCAGAACTAGTCCAGGATGATTTGAATTGTGAAGGAAAAACTTATTACAGTTTGGGTTATAAAAAGCCTTTCTTGTAATACCAGCAGCAGCTCCTCCTTCCTCAATTGCTTTGATAGTAAGGTTTTAAAATAAAGAAATCAGGTAGGGGTAATATGTTATGATACCATGAATGAATAAAATGATTTAAAAAAAAAAGAGTTTTAGCAAAGAAAAATTGAATTATAAGAAAAAAGAAAATATAATACAACATTGCGTCTGATGGAAGCTTATTATACACACTAATTTTGCTCATTGCATCACAATTTAATTTTTTTACAACAAGATAATATTCAGTCACATTTACAAAAGAAATTAATCAAACCAAAAAATTAATTATCCACCTGTCTATCTCAAGATTGGCCATAAGATCATATTTCAAATAGATCCAAATACTTCAGTTTGAATAGTAAGCACCCGTTAAAGTAGTTGCAATCTGTGTGAGATCCAACAGACGTGGTTTCCTTTGCTCTAGCTACTCCTTCCAACTACATAACAACGTGGGTTTGTGTAAACAACAAATTTATAGCAACTAGAGCTCTAAATAAATAAGCTCACAATGCATTCTTAAAAAAATAAATGAAAATCATTCTTTGATATCCTATTGTAACTAGAACATCATACCCATAAACCAATATTCAAATTACAACAAAAAGAACACATTTTTAACAACTTAATATATATATATATATATATACATTTACATATATTTTTAATGCATTTTTCACAATTTTTTTATTATTTAATTACTCAACTTTCAACTTAATAGAAAATACTTATTTATATATTTGGACCTTGTGTGTATATATAATTTAATTAATTAATTAATTAAATTTTATATTTTTTTTGAGGATGAAGGTAGTATTGGGCAGATCTTTGAAAACACATAACTTTTGAGCAAGCTAAAGCCCAAAATGACCTCTCTTTGCCGTCTGAAACATTTGTGTTAATTTTGCAGGCTCTCAGAACTTGCCTCCGAATAAGATTAAGAAAGCTGCACTTGAAAATGGATGCATTATCTTGGTTACATCAAATGGTACGAGAGAGCTATTTTTTTTTTTAACGTAAATGTATATAATCCAGTGTTCTTGTAGTACAACATTTTGAATTTCTTTTGTCTATTGTGTTTTTTTTCTTAATCCCTGGTTGTTTTAACAACAATAATGATTGGTCAAATCATTTCCAAGATATTTTTAAGTCAGTATGTCGTTTCCTATGGCTCAAAACAAAAAAGTATATAGACATTTACATATATTTTTATCACAATAATATGAACATCTATACCAAATTATCCAATTGTCGATAAATAGTGTCCATTTTTTTTTTAATTAGAAATGACGTCTATAAAATTTTTATTATTTTTTTACATTATTGACAGATGAATATAAATAATATTATTTGCAGTAGTGATTTGAAATATAAAATTTAAGGTATTATTTTTATATCATATATGTGTCAGTAAATATCAAAAGAACAATGAACAAAATTGTTTTTATTGCTCAAGGTGCATTTTCTCAAAATAAAATAATTTTTTTTTCATATGCACACATGTTTTTATTCTCCCAGTTGTAATGGTAAGATATTAGCAATTGATATTAAACTGCAAATCAGCTTCAGCAAACGCTGACAAATCTAAGTCAATGAATTTTACAAGTATGGGACAGTACTTTTATTTTGAAATGTTCAAAATCCTGAAAGCATTCATGCACATAAAAAGTATCACACAGAATTTTGTATGGAGTTTAGAAGAAAGAAGAAGGCTACAGTAGTTAAGATTAAATCTAAGGATGCCCGGCGTTAGTGCTATCCATCCCCTGCCCCATACTGAATTTTTTTTCATGTAGAATGTGTGGAAATCTAATTTTTAATAAACCTACTTTTATTATGTTAGGAAAATAAATCTGTCATATCTTCTATATTTATAAATAGATTGATTTGTATATTTATAACTTTCCTTTTGTATATTTTGGAAACTAATCAGTTCCTGATTTGTAGGAACATATTAGGAACATATAGGAAGTCTCTTATAGCTGCTCATGTATATATATAGGGACATTCCCTTGTTAATAAATTATTCTATTCAGGCATATCAATTTCCTGTGTTTACATGGTATCAAAGCCTGGTCTAGATCTTGACTCTGCATTATATTCATAAGTCTCGTACATCACTTGTTGATTATCGTCATGGATGAAGACGGTGTCCCATCATTGATAAAACAATCCGGCAAATCAAATGCCAGTCTCGAACAATCCAAATCTCTATCAGATGTCTCCAATCCTTATTTCACTCATCATTCAGATCACCCAGGTCTGATTCTTGTTTCTAAACCCTTAAATGGGGATAATTATTCCGGATGGAAAAGGGCAATGACCTTGGCACTGAACTCTAAAAATAAGCTTGGTTTTATTGACGGCTCCATCAAACCTCCATCAAAGGAAACAGATCCAGAAGGTTATGCAACTTGGTCACGATGCAACGACATGGTGCACTCTTGGATTGTCAATACTGTCAGCCCCGAAATTGCAGACAGCATCATCTACTACCCTACGGCTCGCGAGGTATAGGAAGACCTGCGTGAGCGATTCTCTCAATGCAATGCCCCACGTATTTTTGAGATCCAGCGAAAAATAGCCTGCCTTAAACAAGAGCAGCAATCCATCTCAACTTATTACACTAAACTTAAGAGTTTTTGGGATGAGTTGGCATCCTATTCGGAAATCACGCAATCAGAACAACAAAAACTCATGCAGTTCCTGATGGGATTAAATGAGACTTATAGTGCAATTCGTGGACAAATTCTTCTGATGAATCCTCTACCAACAATTGGACAAGCCTATTCTACAGTTTCTCAAGAAGAAAAGCAACGATTCCTCAGTGTTTCTCATTCTCCAATTGACTCGAGTGCAGCAATGGCGGTGCGACACAACACCAGGCCTAATTTACATTCAAAAAGAGGAGGAAAAATGAAAGTCTTTGATCAACAGACCTCCCGTCCAGACCATTCTTCTCAAACAAACCGACCTTTTGATATGGACCGACGTCGAAGCACAAGTCGAGGAAGGCCGCAGTGTATATATTATGGAGAGTTAGGACACTGGGTTCAGACTTATTTTGAAATTATTGGCTATCCGCCTGGTCATCCAAAAGCAAAATGAAATTCCAGTCTGAATATAGGAAACCAACAAAATAGAGCAAGGTTTCCTTCTGCCAATCAAGCCTCTGAGATAATGAATGAAGCAGATATGCCCAACATCACTTTGTCTGAAACTCAGTTCAACCAGTTCATGGCTCTCCTCAATGATAAAATTCAGAAGTCCAATCAAAGTACCGGTCCTCATGCACATGTAGCAACAAAACCAGGTCTGTCCAAAGTTATTTCTGGTAATTGGATCATTGACAGTGGAGCAACCGATCACATTACTTCATCTGCCTTGTTGAATCCCACTAAAAATTTCTTTTTACCATCTATTTTATTGCCTAGTGGGGATAAGGTTACCATTACTGCTAAAGGGTCTTACCCTCTCAATCATATATTTTATTTGCATAATGTGTTATATGTGCCAAAATTCAAAGTGGACCTACTATCAGTAAGCCAATTGACAAGAGGCTTGAGTTGTTCAATAACTTTTTTTCCTTATTGGTGTATCTTGCAGGATCTTACAACGAGGAAGATGATTGGTTTAGGTAAACAACGTAATGGACTGTACTATTTGACGACATTGGCGACAAATAAACCATTTAACAACCATTATCCATCCATCACACCATCTACTTGTAATCACATTCATAGCACTTCCAACCTTTGGCACAATCGTCTTGGTCATGTGTCATCATTTTGTTTAAATTTTATAGCAAAACATTTCTTGAAATTTTCCATTCAGTCTAATAATGCTTGTCATATATGTCCCTTGGCAAAGCAAAGTAGATTACCTTTCAGCTCTAGTACAATTTCTTCTATTAGACCTTTTGAACTTATTCATTGTGATATATGGGGACGATATTGTCACTCTTCTATTTCTGGAGCTCATTATTTTCTGACCATTGTTGATGATTATAGTCATTTCACTTGGATTTTTTTGATGCGCCAAAAGAATGAAGCACAATCAATCTTAAAACATTTTTTTAACTATGCTCTCACTCAATTTGACTCTCACATTAAAACTTTTTGGAGTGACAATGGTAGTGAGTTTGTATCCCTCCGCTCATTTTTTTTCGATAATGGTGTCATTTTTCAGCATTCTTGTGTTTACACGCCCCAACAAAATGGGGTTGTGGAACGTAAGCATCGCCATATTCTTCAAGTAGCCCGTGCTCTCAAATTCCAAGCCTATCTTCCTCCTCACTTTTGGGGGGAATGTGTTCTTACAGCTGTTCATCTCATCAATCGCTTACCTTCTCCAACTTTTTCCTATAAATCCCCATTTGAACTTCTCTATTCCAAACCTCCATCTTTTTCCCACCTTCGTGTTTTTGGGTGTTTAGCTTATGCTACCAATGTTCATCCCACTCACAAATTTGACTCTCGAGCTATTCCATCAATTTTTGTTGGTTACCCAATTGGCTAAAAAGCTTACAAATTATATGACTTATCCACACGCAAAATTTTTACCAGTCGAGATGTCAAGTTTCATGAGGATTCTTTTTCTTATGCCTCCAAGTCTTCTAGTCCCTTATTAAGCCCACCTTCCGGACCCATTGGACCACCATCAGGCCCAATTCCATGTCTCTCCCCTGTCGATTTCTCTTTGGAGTCTCCCATATCTTCTCCTTCTTTTTCTCAATCAGGCGACCACCCCTCTTCTTCTCTTCCTTCACAGCCTCCCCCACCCATCCTTCGCACCTATTCTCGTCGTCCTTCTCCCATCACTCCATCTCCTCCGACTGTCCCTTCTCAATCCGATTCACCACCTGATTTGCCCCCTTGTCCTTTTCCACCCGCTCCTCTGTCCTCTCCTTCTCCTATCGATTCCGTCATCCCTCACCTTCCTTCTCCTACAAACCTTGCTCCACCTATTCTCCATCGCACTAGCCGTCAGTCCATTCGCCCAGTTCGTTATAATGATTATCATTGTCATCAAGTTTGCTCCAATCCATCGTCTTCCTTGCTGCTCGGTCTGGTTAAAGGCACTCGGTATCCTCTGGCGAATTACCTCTCTTACCATCGGTACTCCTCTCACCATCGGGCTTTTTTGGCTCAGCTTGCCCAGGTCTCTGAACCTCGCTCTTACTCTGAGGCTATTTTACATCCTGAATGGAAGGCCGCCATGGACTCTGAACTACAGGCTCTTACGGAGAATGGCACTTGGACATTGACCTCCCTTCCCGTTGGTAAAATTCCTATTGATTGCCGTTGGGTTTATAAGGTGAAGCATAAAGCCGATGGTTCCATCGAGAGATATAAAGCCCGCTTAGTTGCTAAGGGCTTCACACAGCTTGAAGGAGTTGATTATCATGAAACTTTTTCTCTTACTGCTAAAATTATCACTGTCTGGTGTTTATTAGCTTTAGCTGCAACTAGAGGTTGGACTCTGCATCAATTAGATGTCAACAACGCTTTTCTTCATGGAGATTTATCTGAAGAAATCTATATGTCTCCTCCGCCGGGTCTTCGGCGACAGGGGAGGAACATCTCTTCTGCCGTCTCCATAAGTCTTTATAAGGTTTGAAACAAGCATCGCGATAGTGGTTTGTAAAGTTCTCTAATGCTATTCGATCTGCAGGGTATGTTCAGTCTAAAGCTGATTACTCTCTGTTCACTAGAAAATATGGAAATTCGTTTACTGCGCTTTTGATATATGTTGATGATATTTTGATTACGGGAAATGATCTAAAGGCTATTGACTCTCTTAAGCATTTTTTGCATAGTCAATTTCGACTTAAAGATCTTGGAAATCTAAAGTACTTTCTTGGTATTGAGGTTTCTGCTTCTAAACATGGGATTTATATTTGTCAACGTAAGTATGCTTTGGAAATTATTGAAGATGCAGGGTTATTAGGAGCTGCACCAGTTGATACTCCCATGGAAAAGGGTCTAAAGTTATCTGACCAAAGTGATTTACTCAAAGATCCGGGAAAGTTTAGGAGATTGATTGGCAGACTTATCTACTTAACTGTTTCTCGCCCTGACATTACTTATGCAGTTCATGTTTTGAGTAGATTTATGAATCAACCTAGGAAACTTCATTGGGATGCAGCATTAAGAATTGTGCGCTATCTCAAAGGAGCTCTTGGAAAAGGTTTATTTTTTTCTTCAGTTAACGATTTGAAATTAAGGGCATATTGTGATTCTGATTGGGCAGGATGTCCTATAACCAGAAGATCCACAACTGGATATTGTGTTTTTCTTGGATCATCATTAATTTTTTGGAAATCGAAGCGCCAGAAAATAGTTTCTTTGTCTTCAGCAGAAGCAGAATACCATGCTATGACAGGGACATGTTGTGAGTTAACTTGGTTATGGTATTTGTTTAAAGATCTAAATCTAGTACTTTCTGAACCAGCCTCATTATTTTATGATAATAAGGCAGCCTTACACATTGCTGCTAACCCTGTATTCCATGAAAGAACTAGACATATTGAGATGGATTGTCATTACATTAGAGATAAAATTCTGAATGGATCTGTGGTCACAAGATATGTTAGCTCAGCTCATCAACTAGCTGATGTGTTTACCAAGCCGTTTGGGAAAGATTTTTTTGTTCCAATAATTCGCAAGTTGGGAGTGCAAGATATCCACTTTCCAACTTGAGGGGGAGTGTTAGGAAAATAAATCTGTCATATCTTCTATATTTGTAAATAGATTGATTTGTATATTTATAACTTTCCTTTTGTATATTTTGGAAACTAATTAGTTCCTGATTTGTAGGAACATATTAGGAACATATATGAAGTCTCTTATAGCTGCTCATGTATATATATAGGGACATTCCCTTGTTAATAAATTATTCTATTCAGGCATATCAATTTCCTGTGTTTACATATTATAACAAAAAAAATTTAATATAAAAGTACTTATACAAACTAATAACAATCGAAAGTGTTTATACACTCAAAGATACATTTGCACTTAACTCATGACACACTCTTTTCACTCTCACATAACACACAAAATGAAGCTAACATTCTATATTTGTATTGGTACAAAGTCAGTGATTAGAGGCTTTGGAAAGCTTCTTGATTGGCGATGAGAAGCCAATTTGTCCAACCACTTCCTTAAATAGTTATAGGTAATTCTAGACTTATTAAAAATATCAAATAATTAATTCTAGAAAAGTGTAAAAAGAGTAAGTTGGTCTACTTTTAGTACTCCCCGTCAGCAACTACTCTTTCTTAATACATGCTTGCTTACCATACCAAATTGCCTTCTAAGTCCTCAAACTTTGCACCAATAAGTCATTTAGTGAATATGTTTGCAACTTGGTCTTTAGTCTTGATGTACTTCATCTTGATCTCTCCATATATGACATTTTCTCACACGAAGTGATAATGCACCTCCATATGTTTGGTTTTTGTGTGGAACACTGGATTCTCAATCAAGTGTATAACTGAATGATTATCATAGTGTAGTTGTACCGTGTGCTCAACAGGTTGATGCAAATCCTTCATTAACTACGTCAACCATGTACATTCTTGCACTGCTATAGCTAATGCTCGATACTCTGATTCAATACTAGATAATGACATCATTGGTTGCCTCTTACTGCACCAAGAGATAGGTCTTGATCCAAGACTAAACATATAACCTGTAGTCAAACGCCTTGTATCATGATCTCCAACATAATTAGCATCACAATATCCAAACATCTCACTTGCTCTATCCTTTTTGTATAATATACCATAGTCAATGGTTCCTTTGATATATCATATAATTCTTCGTAGAACTTCTAAATGAGGCTTCTTCAGATTCTGCATAAATCGAGTTACTAAACTCACTATATATGCTATATTTAATCTTATGAGAGTGAGATAGATTAGGCTACTAACTAGTTGTCAGTACATGGTAGACTCCTCCAACTCCTTTCCTTCAGTAGAACATATCTTTGTATTAACCTCCATCAATGTTGAAATAGGCTTGCACTCTAGCATTCCATATTTCTTTATGAGGTCTTTAGTATACTTCTATTGGCATAAGAAAATTCCATCCTTCACTTGTTTGACTTTAAGACCAAGAAAATGCTTTAACTCTTCCAATGCTTTCATCTAAAAATGTATTGATATGTTGGTCTGAATTTGATGAATCTCAACCGCATTGTCTCTAGTGATAATCAAATAATCTACATAGATTAGTATTATTGCTAGCTTTCCTTCTCGATCTCTCACAAATAAACTGGATTTTGCTGATGTCATTGTGTAGTCGCTTTGAATAAGGAACTCCAATATCTTTCTGTACTATGCTCTTGGTGCCTACTTTAATGCATAAAGTGCCTTTTTGAGCTTATATACAAAGCATGGGCGAGTCTTGCTTTTAAATCCCTATGGTTGCTCTATGTATATTTTCTATCTAGCTCTCCATATAGGAAAGCATTCTTCACATCCATTTGCCAAAGTTTCTAATTCTTACAAGCAGCTAAAGCTAATAGAACATGTACCATTATAATTTTTGCCATTGTATTGAATGTCTCTTCATAGTACATTCCATATTTCTGTGAGAATCCCTAAGCCATTAAATGAGCCTTATACCTTTATATCGATCCATCAAGATGACTTTCTATTTTATAAACCCATTTTTAGGATATGGGTTTTACATCTTTAGGCTTTGACACTAGATCCCAAGTCTCATCTTACTTTAAGGCATCTATTTCTTCTTTTATAGCTTTCCTTCATTCCTTGCTTGAGGATGCTTCCATGTATGTTATAGGCTCTTTTGCATTGTCTTTTTCAACAAGTGCTACATTAGCATATTTGAGATTCTTCTTAATTTTCCTTGATGTTCTTCTTAGATGTGGCCATATTTTACTACACCTTCATCTTTTTGAATCTCCTCAAGTTGGCTTATTTGTGCTTCTTCTGATGTTTGCTGAATCCTATACACCATGGGATTTTGACTTCTCAAGTGACTTGTCCTTATCTATTTCCTTTTTTAGTTCCTCTTTTTGAGTGATTTCTTCAACTTCTTCTACCACTTCATCTTGTTCAATTCTCTCTTGTAACTTCTCTTTAATTTCTTTTGAGTTTGGTATAACTACTTCTTGAGGAGACCACCAAAATGAAGCTTCATCAAATATCACATTTTTGGATGTATTACATCTCCCTATTGTAGGATCATAACACATCCAACATTTTCTTTGATAATCATAAACCATAAAGATGCACCTTATTTCTTTCTTATCAAACTTTCTTCATAAATGATTTGGTATGAAAACATAGCATACACAGTTAGAAAATTAAAAATGACTTATGATGGGTTTTATATTCTTTAGCATCTCAAAGGGTGAAATGAATTTAAGTGGTGCTTATGGTAACTTGTTAATCATACGTGCAGTTGTCTTTATGCATTCTATCCAAAATTGAGGTAGAACATTACTTTGCATGTAGCATACTTCTACATATCTTTTTAAGATGTCTATTCTTCCTTTTTGCTACTCCATTCTACTATGGTGTATTTAGACACGTCAGCTACTGGCGGAACTTGCAATCTTGCGGGTACTTTAAGAACTTGTATGAAGTATATTCACCCCCATCATCAGTATAAATACACTAAATCCTTTGATTAACCTCTTTTTCTACCGTCTCCTTAAACTCTTTAAACTTGCTTAAAACTTATGATTTCCCCTTTATAAAGTAAATCCATATATACCTTAAATAGTCATCGATGAAAGTTATAAAATATCAAAAGCCACTTATGGATGGTTGTTTTCCAAGGCCAAATACATCTGAGTGAATTAACTCAAGAGGCTTCTTTTCACGATACTCAAAATCTTTATATGGAAGTTGGTGTGCTTTTCTATACTGGCATGTAACATATATAGTGTCCTCTCAAACATCAAGTTGTGGAAGTCCAATGAGCATAAATTTCTTTATCATCACCTTTAACTTATAATAGTTCATGCATCCCAAGTGTGCATGCTAAAGGTTAGCTGTCTCATTCTTTTTAGTCTTATCTACATAAGTTGTTTATGCTGACATCACGTAAACTGACTCCAGCTTTCATCCCTTCGTAACTGGTATGCTTATAATATGTTGACTTCGATATTCCTTCACATCTTTAGGCTTAGTTGTCGCATTAATATTATATTCTTTTTAATCCCAGGTATATGGAATACATTATTCAATAGCACCCGTCTCACATTATATTGAGGTAATATTGTCATCTTGATAATATGAGTAATGGGTAGCCTTAAGTTATTTACTGTGACAATAAATCACTTCCTTTTGTATTTTGACGTCCTTGAAAGTGTTCCTTTATCTCTCGTTATATGATTACAACACCTAAAATCTACTATCCAATCATCATTATAGTGTATGGATTTATCACTTATAGTGACAAGTGCTTGCTCCTCTTTTGACTCAAATGTGACAAATGGTGTAGCCTCACTAAACTTGTTTATGATTAGCTCTACAATTGCACATGAAACTTGAAAATCCCATTCATCTTCACTTTTAATTTGGGATTGAGAGGATGTTGCAACATTTCCTTCTGCTCTCCTATACTAACAATCTCAAGCATAGTGGTCTCGTTTACTACAGTTGTAACACTAGTCATTCTTACGACGACTTACTTTATCCTCTAATTAGTGGTTGTGATGAGATCCCGTTTGTTGCCAACTCCTTCCTTATTGACATTTCTATTGTCCTTCTTATTTCAGCTTACCTCCATTGCTTATTTTTGCTGCCTTCCAGTCTTTACCCCTTTTATTGCTAAAAAAGGCTTTTTCCTTTTTTTGATTGAGACTTTAACCATTTGATTATTTAAAGCCTCTTGATTAGCCAATACATTTTCTAACTTATTTAAAGTTAGCTCCTTAGCTCATCCATGAGTTACTATGACAAGTGCATTAAACTCGAGATGCAACCCATGGATTATGATCTTCCTTATCCTTATCTCCGTGATTTGATTTTGAGGATATAATTTTGAAATTTCTTGATATAAAGCTTTAAATTTAGTGAAATATTCACTCATTGTGATGTCTTGCTACGAGATTGACAATAAGTTATTCTCGAGTTGTTGGAGCTTAGCATCATTTATTCAAGAAAATAATCCGATAAGAGTGTCCCATGCCTTTTTAGGTGTCTTTGTTTTATTGATGCATTGTAACAAATCATCCTCCACTAATATAGACAAAACATACATTACTTTTTTTTGCCCTAATCTTCCACTTTTTAAGATCATCTTGATTTGTTAGAGGTAAGGTCTCACTGCCTCTAATATTCTCCCACAAATCTTGATTGAATAAATAGAATTGCATACAAGTACTCCATGTGCTACAATTATTACTATTAAGTTTTTCAAGACTACTTACTGATTTAGTCATGTCAGCCATCATGACTTGGTTTATTAAATCTAATCAACCATGTAAGTTTAGTCTAAGACCAACAAACTTTACAGTCCCAGATTATACACAAGTGGCACCTTAATGTAACATGGTCCTCGATTTCTTACTCAAAATGCACTTGGTAGTTGGTCCTCAACCATCGGCTTTTATACCACTTGTAAAATGTGTGGAGGTCTAATTTTTAATAAACTTACTTTTATTATAACAAAGAAAATTTAATACAAAAATACTTGTACACATTAATAACACTTAAAAGTGTTTACACACTTAAAGACACATTTGCACTTAAATCATGACAAACACTCTTTTCACTCTCACATAACACATAAAATGAAGCTAACATTTTATATTTATATTGATACAAAATTGGTGAATGGAGGCTTTAGGAAGCTTCTGGATTGGCAGTGAGAAGTCAATTTGTCTAACCACTTGCTTTAATAGTTATAGGTAAATCTAGACTTATTAAAAATATTGAATAATTAATTCTAGAAAATTATGATGTGTGTAGTATTTACATATTTTTGATTTGAATTTTAATAACTTTTGAATTAATAAATAATGTTAATTGGGTAGATTTTAGGCTAATTAGGAAATATTTTTATTTTAGAGTCTTATTTAGGATTTTGTTATTTTGTTATTTAGTTTTAGTCCAATTAGGAGTTTAATTTTAAGTACTAATTAGTGTTTCCCTTTTGTAGGAAAGATTAAAAAGGAATTCCAAAAAGTCAAGGATTTGTACGACATGGGTATGTTGCAAGCCATGTCTACTTCTGGAACTAAAGGAACATTGGACACGAGCACGACATGGGCATACCTTCAGCTCATGCATCTTTTTATTTGATTTAGAGAAGAGCAACCTGGCTATGACACGATCATGTTGTAGGCCATACAACCTATTATAAACATGAATCAAAGACGACCATAGCTGTGCCGATGCCATATTAGAAAAAAAGAAGTTTTGCTATTGGAAAAAGACTTGGGAATTCAAGGGCAATCAGGGCTCTATCATTCAATTTATATAAAAAAAGATGCTAAGAGGTGTTTTAGGGGGAAAAAGAGAGGAGACATCAAAATCCACAAATAAGAGCTTAAGAAGGCAAACAAGCGTTTGAAGATTGAAGCAACGCTTAAACGAGTTTTATCTATTCTTATTCTTCACTCTTTTGTTATTTATTTTATTATTTATAGAATTATGTATGGCTAAAATCTTTTTAGGGTTTGGGTTAGGAGTAGTTATTCCATGACATGATTGAACACAAAGCTTTATTATTTGATTTTTAGTTGATCTTATGAGTTGCATTTAATGTATGCTTTCATTCTTGGCTAGCTTGTTTGCATGTTTATGGGTATTCACCAACGAGAGTTAGGAGAATTTATTAGCCTATGGCATATAGGACCTAGACCACTCGACCACAAGAGTAGGCGAGCTCTTTGGGGGACCACGAGAGTAGGGAAGCTCTTTAGTGGTAAACTAATTATTAAGGAGCTTAATGAGTTAGGATTCATTTCTTAATGACGAGAGTAGGTTAAACTTTAATTTTAACATTCTTAATTGAACTCGAGAGAATTTTTAGACATTTTGGAATAATTACCCTTAATTGAATCAATGTTTTGTTTGTTAAAGTGTTTATGATTAAATTGGAATAGTAAAAATGAACCTAGGCTTTAAGCTTCTAATAATTTATTTTTAATTTAATTCACATTGCTTTGATTTATATTTTATTTGTTAAATCACTTTTATTCGATTTATTAGCAAAAATCATTAATAAAGATATTAGTACTCAATATACAATCCTTGTGGGAACAATAACTCTTGATACTGCAATCACAATCCATGCGCTTGCGGGTTTTGAATGTAATAAGTTTTTGGCACCGTTGCCAAGAATTGCCAATATTGATATTAATTTAATTTTTAACTTATCTTAGACTAGCATTTTGTTTTAATATTGATAAGTAATTTGTCATGGATAATGGTATATTTTCTTATTAATTTTTGAGGTCTAATGCATGTGATCCTATATATAATGTAGAACATATGTTATTTAATTATTTTCCATCTTCTTTTTAGGTTTGTAATTGGTGTGGAGAGAACCATAATTATTCATATTTACCTCCACAACCTTACTACAACCCATCTTGGAGTAGTTATGTGGACCATACTTGGAATTATCAATAAGAGGAGACCAAGAGAATCAATTAAAAATTATTGGTGATCAAGATGAAGCATATCATGTTTAGAATGGATGAAAAAAAAGAAGCTTTAATGAGGTTCAAGATGCAGTTAGATGAAATTATAGAAATTCAAAATGCATGCTTCCAAAAATTTCAACTGAGTATACTTATAAATTGCTCAATGCAAACAGTGCAAGTAGAAAGTATATGGGATTATGAGAACACTTTAAGTCAAGTTGATGAAGTCACTTTTGAGTTGTGCCATGATAAACAAAAAGAGATGATCATCAAGAAAATTGAAGAAGTTTTTAAGTGTAAGAACCAATTTGTAGACATTAAGGATGATGAGGTCACTCAGCTTAATTTTAAGATGAGTTAGAAGAGAAAATTCTAACATTCCTTGAAACTACAATGGAAGAAGTTGAAAATGAGCCACCTATAAATACCAATGCATATGTTCCGTGGCTTATTATGATCATATATGAGGAATCCATGAAAGGTGTTGGACTATCTAAGAACCCACATGAAAAGCCTTACATTCTTGAGTAATTCTAGAACCAAAGAATTAACATGTAGGGTGTGTACTTTAATACCTGCCCAAAAGGGAGCCTACTAAAATAAAGGAAAGGAAGATGCTTCTAAGAATACTTCCTCATGTTTAGCTACACTCGTGATGTTATATATTCAAGGGGTCGAGGTAATGACCTAAAATTAGAGCTTATTGGGAGGCAAGCTAGTGTGTTTTGATTTATTTCTTTTGTTTATGTTTATTTTTAATTTGATTTTTTCTTTTATTTTTTTTAGTTTTTGTTATGTTATTTTGTATGTCATCCAACATTTGGAGCGAGTATAAAAGGAAGACAAAAAGTTACTAGAGGAAGTCCTCATTTTCTTTTTTTAATTTTAATATTTTTATCATTGAGGAAAATGCCATAGAAAAGTGTTAGGGGGGATGCTAAATGTTAGAATTATGTTTTTATGTTTGTTTGTGTTTGTGTTTTTTTTGCATGCATATTAGTTAGATTAAGAAAATAAAAAATTATTTTTAAAAATGGTAAGATTCATTAAATTTTAACTCAATTTCTCCACATTTGTTGTGATGCTTGTCTTTAAAATTTTTCTTTTATTTTGGCAAAATTGATGCTCATTTGCATTTAGAGGGGTAAAGTGGGTAAGTGTATATTTTTTATTCAATTATCGAAATATTGAATGATTTATTAATTATGATAGTTAAACATGACCATTATGTATGAAAAATTTAGTTTTTATAACCTAAGCATGAATTTCATAGATTGAATTTGAGCATGATTTTAGGAGAGAATGCATTTTGATTTGTAATTCTAAAAAAGAAGAAAAAAATGCTATAAATCTACTTCAATGCTCTAATTAGAGTAAAAGTATCCAAAGGACCCACTTGGTATCCATGCTAAGTAATATGAGAATGACAGGGGATGACTAAGAGTGGGAAGATTTGATTGGAGAGAATTTAAAAAATGATAAGATAAAGCATAAAATGCACTCATCAAAGCAAAGAGAAAGAAAAGATGTTATGAGTTGGAGCGTAAAATGCATTCACAGCCAAAAAAAGTTTTTGTTTTTCAAAAGGGATTATAAGCTTAAATGCTGATCTTTTAGAGTTATGTTCATTGGATTTCAAAGAGTTATGTGCTTGGGTTGTGATTAGTAAATTGTTCATATATGATATATTTTTGTTTGATTATCTTCTTTAGTAAACATTTTTTAGTCTCGTGTTGTCAGATTGCATATCTTAGAAACAATAACTCTTTGGTTATAGTTGAGGTGGTATTTAAATTTCTAATTTGATTTTTGCTTGAGGACAAGTAAAGCATTAGTGTGGGGGAATTTGATATGTGTAATATTTACATATTTTTTAATTGAATTTTAATGACTTTTGAATTAATAAATAATGTTAATTAGGTAGATTTTAGGTTAATTAGAAAATATTTTTATTTTAGAGTCTTATTTAGGATTTTATTAATTTTGGTTTAGTTTTAGTCAAATTAGGAGTTTATATTTAAGAACTAATTAATGTTTCCCTTTTGTAGGAAATATTAAAAAGGAATTTCAAAAAGTCAAAGATTTGTATGACATGGGCATGTTGCAAGCCATATCTACTTCTGGAACTGAAGGAACATTGGACAGTGGCACGATATAGGTATGCCTTCAACCTGTGAATATTTATGTCTGATTTAGAGAAGAACAACACGACTATGACATGGCTATGTTACAGGACATACAACCTACTAGAAATATGAATTGAAGACAAGCACAACCGTGTGTGAAGCCATGCCAAAATGCATTAGGGCATGATATGGCCTTGTCGATGCCATGTTAGGAAAAAGAAGTTTTACTATTTGAAAAAGACTTAAGAATTCAAGGGCAATTAAGCCTCTATCATTTAATGCCTATAAAAGGGAATGCTAAGAGGTGTTTTAGAGAGAAAAAAGAGAGGAGACATCAAAAGCCATAAATAAGAGCTTAAGAAGGCAAACAAGGGTTTGAAGATTGAAGCAGTGCTTAAATGAGTTTTATCTATTCTTATTCTTCACTCTCTCATTATTTATTTTATTATTGGTAGAATTACATGTGGCTAAACTCTTGTTACTGTTTGGTTTAGGAGTAACTATTCCATAACGTGCTTGAACACAACTTTATTATTTGATTTTTAGTTAATCTTATGAGTTGCACTTAATGTATACTTTCATTCTTGGCCAGCTTATTTGCATGTTTATGGGTAGATTCACCAATGAGAGTTAAGAGAACTTATTAGCTTATAACTCATAGGAGTTAGACCTAATTAGGTCATATAAGTCATATGACTCATAGCTTATGACCACTTGGCCACGAGAGTAAGTGAGCTCTTCGTGGGACCATGAGAGTGGGTGAGCTCTTCAAGAGAACATGTGAGTAGGGAAGATCTTTAGTGGTAAACTAATTATTAAGGAACTTAATGAGTTAAGAGTAATTTCTTAATCATGAGAGTAGATTAAACATTAATCTTAATATGCTTAATTGAACTCGAGAGAGTCTTTAGGTATTTTAAAATAATTAGCTTTAACTGAAATCAATAGTTTGTTTGTTAAAGTTTTCATGATTGGATTGGAAGAGGGAAACTAAACCTAGGCTCTAATCTTTTAATAATTTGATTTTAATTTAATTTACATTGCTTTGATTTATATTTTATTTGTTAAATCACTTTTATTCAATTTATAGCTAAGATCATAAGTAAAGATATTAGTACTCGATATACAATCATTGTGGGAATGATAACTTTTTACTATAATCACAATTCGTGTGCTTGTGGGTTTTGAACACAATAAAGTGTGGAAAGAGTAAGTCGGTGCATTTCTTAATATTTAATTGCTAGAATTAAGATGACATGATAGAACCCTCAACCTAAAGAAATCAGTTTCCAAGTATTTGAAAGACCCCAAATAGAAGTAAGCTTTATTTTTAATTTTGCAAGCTTCCATAACAATTCTCCTTTCGATAGAAAAATTTAAGTAATGACAACATACTAACAGATGGACAATTATTTCTCATAAATCTCTTGATTAATTTTGATAGCAATATAGCTACCCTTGTTAATGGCAGAATTCTCTTTGGAAATAACCGGAGAGCCTTGAATTGCTGCTATATAAGATTTTTTAGGAGTAGATTGGAATGGATCAAACATGGTAGAATGACTAGGATACTCCATGTCGAAAAGGAGGGCCAAAGTGGCCTAACGGTGCAGCCTGGCTGATGAAAGATAGAACAAGAGTCAACAAGGGTTTGGACTCTTAAACTGCAAACCTCTCCAATAATATCCTCTATATATAATGAGATTACTGGAGTTAGGGTCAAACTTTTAAAAATAATAATGGATGGTTGGTTCATATCACACAATAACTAAAAATTTTAAGGAAAATTTTTGCCCACACCCAACCTATTGCACCTAATGGTTGGATGTACAATAAAAGATATGTGTCTTCTTTTCATTGATTAAGTGTAAAACACTTATTATATATGTAAAAAATCCAACGGTTTGGCGCAATAAACTGGGTGTAAGCAAGAATCTCCTTAATTTTAATTCATTATTTTTTATAGGGAAATTCTTGCTTACACTGGGTGTATTACACCAAACAGTGAGATTTATAATAAAGAGACACGTATTTCATTTTTGATGACCAAGTATCAATCATTTGATTGTTGTGTCACAAATCTTACCCTAAGGTGTAATATATATAGTGTAGAAAAGAATCTCCCATTTTTATATATTAAAAGATAAAATAATTATTAAATTTATAATAACAAACAATTTTAATATTGAAAAATACACAATTTAAAAAATATTAAAAAATATTTGATAATTAATGTTTAAACATATTTTAAATATTATAGAAATTATATAACTGGTTTACTTTACTGCAGTATCATATATCACTAAATTGAGTCATAATATAAATTGATAGTTATATATATGAAATCGTCCGTTTAATAGCCTGAAGAAATGAAAATTTATTTTGATAATAATTATTTATGTCAGGAGTGCAATATTTAGTTTATTTTGTTCAACAAAGATATGAGCCACATAGCTACTCATGGGGCATAGTAACCATGGAATATGTCATGGAAAGATAATAGTTTTTGAAAGAAAATGCTTATTTTTCTTTTCTGAATTTTATAACAGGTATAACTAGTAATTAAAAACTAAATTTATGATATTTAAATTTATAAAAAAATTTATTATTTAAAAAAATTCAGTGTGTGCCCAAGTGTTTGATGACTATGATACTATGTGAACTTAAGATTCACTAGGACATACAAAATTTATTTGTGGCCCAAATCAGAGATGGGAGTTGTTATCTGAATAAAAGCCGGGACACACTTTATAACAACTAGATCTCACGGAGGGTCCTAGTGGCCATCCTCAGAGATTGAGTTCAAAAATTGGATATGAGCTTTTGGAATGCCCACCTAATATTGCAGTTGTCCTCTGTTTATGTTTTGTATTTTATTACTTTTAATTATTTAATTATTTTCTTATTAACATACAAATTTGCAATTACATCCAAATAATTATTTAATTTTCAACTAAGTCCAAGTTTTGGATTAATTCCAATTACATGCAATTTTGGTGTGATTCACAACATCACAATATATCTATCCACAAATCAAAACAAAATAAATAAGTAAAGTAAAAATCCAAATAAATGAGCATACAAAGAAAGGGAAAAGGAGAAAAGAATTACAACCCTTATCCATGCAAGCAATTAGAAAATAAATAATTAAAAATATAAATACGCATGCAAAGAAAAGAGGGAAGAGAAATAAGTTACAATCCTTTGACATGCAAATAATAAATTAAAAGATAATAAAATAAATGAAAAGTAAATAAATAATAATAAAAATCTCCTTAATTAAGGTTAATTGCTTGGTGACTCAAAAGTCACTCAAAATGCATTGATCCTAAAAATTAAAATCATTAATTCTCAATAAAACCTACAAAAGAAACCATCAAATTAATTCCATAAAATAAAATGAAAAATAAATAAAATAACATAAATTAGACAAATAAAGACTAATTAAACCCACAAATTCCATAAGCACATAAGAAATTAAAATTAAAGAAGTCACCAACCTAATAAATATAAAATAAGTTTGGAAATATTGAAAATGTATACTTTAGTTTAAAAGAAAATTGAACAATGAACTACAAAACACATAAATAGATTTATATAGAGTCCTCATGAATTAAAATGGAACCAACACCTAGAAATTTAAATAAAATGCATAAAATAAACATAAAATAGGAGAGATGTGGCGACACTTTATAAAAAAGGCATCGCCTTAGGACATTAAGGCGATTGAACATCACCTTACTCCATAGTGAGGACGCCACTATAATGAGGCATCGCCTGAATTCCAGACAGAATGGAATGGACTAGAATCCTTTCTTTATTGATTAGAAATAAAACTTGGACAATTATGAGTAATCTATCTAAACTCACATCGAAATACACATGCACGAATATATAAAGATATAGTTAATCACAAGTAATTCACTTAAATCCTATGATATAAGTTATAAACTATAAAATCAATGCAAAATGGAAACAAAATCGATGCAAGATGGAAACAAAATTAATGCAAGATAAAAGTCTTACTGTTTTATGTTGATTTGATTCACAAAATATTTAGCCCTCAGAGGTTGAATTTAATAAAAGCACCGTTTGAATGCAAAGACAACCTTTTCCTTTTGAGGATGGACACCTAGGGCTATTTTTTCACTTCCTTCTTTTTATTCCCTCTTTTCTTTCCTCAAAATGCTCTACAGTTTTTCTTCTACCATTTCCTAGGTGCTCTCTCCTTGTTCTATTCTTTTTCCTCTCCCCCTCTTTCTCTTTACCCCCCCAGTTAAAAGGTCCCTCTTTTTTTCTTTTTAATTCCACCACCCATTAAATTCTTCCCCTCTTTAAGTCACTTTCTCTCTCCCTTTAATTCCAGGAGTTTTATCTTTCCATCTCTTGCCAGTAACATTCTCATTTATTCTTGGCATTAACTCAAATGTTTCATTAAGAATTTATTATAGTTTTTTTAATAGAATTAAGCAACTAAGGTGGAACCTCTTGAAGAGGCTTCACCTCTTCAAAATTATGTCATAGAGATGATGCCTCTTCTTATTGACTTCGTGCTAAGGATATTTTAATGGGCTTCATAAGTTCTTTAAACTTTTTAAGGCTTCGTGGGCTTATGGTCCTCTTTCGAGAGAGTTCAAAGCCTTTAGTCCATTTTCAAGAGTATCTCGGGTTGATCTTTGCATTCGGTCCTCGTTTCATCTTATTATGGAGCTTTATATATAGGCTAATTAAACTAGGTGTCTACAGTTTGCCCCTTGCTTTTTAAAAATCGAAATGGATGAAATGAGATAAGATTTATGAAAAAGCATAATAAGGAAAAGATTATATATTTTTGCACCGTTGACCTTGGGATATAGCCTGAGAGGTAGAACATTGATACTTCGATCAACAAATTCAGTCTCATGCACCGTCGACCTCGGGGTATAACCTGAGAGGTGAACTGCCAATACTTCAATCAACAAACTTGATCAAATGAGCAAAGCACATCACAAAAATTTTCTAAAAAGACACAACTTTATCTTCGGGAGACTATTTGAGCTTTTATGCCATTAGCCTCGGGGTACAACCCGAGAGGTCAATTTTTTTAACAATTAGAAACTTCATGCTGTTAGCCTCAGGGTTCAAACCTGAGAGATAATTATCTAATACTTTAATTAGAAAACTCTATCTTCTTTACCATCAACCTTGGGGTACAACCCGAGAGTTGAAATTCTAAAACATAGATTATCAACCTCAAGGTACAAACCCAAGTGGTTGCTTTCTTTAAAATTTGCACCATTAGCCTAGGGGTAGAGATCAAATTTTTGAGTTTTGAATTGTTAGCCTCGGGGTATAAACTCGAGAGGTCAGAATAAAAACTTGCCATAGAAGATGAGAGCCTTATAACCACTTCCATCTTCAGGCGAAGGTCAACATATAGCCTCAAGGGCATCATACAAGGATAGTCGAACATGCCAATATAGCATTGGGGCATCAGGCAGAAAAACAAAACAAGCATATAGCCTTATGGGTGTTAAGCAAGGATAAACAATGAATACCATATAGCCTCAAGGGCATTAAGTAAGGTTAAACGAAATGCTATATAGCCTACGAGGACATTAGGCAAGGACAAACAAAATGTGCCATATAACCTCTGGGGCATCAGGCGAGAACCAATAAATTATGCCTTATAGCCACGGGGGTATTAGGTAAGGACAATCAAAATGAATTATATAGCCTTTAGGCATCAGGCAGGACAAAATAAAGAAATGTCACATAGCCTATGAGGCATCACATAAGGTCAACTAAACACATATCATGTAGCCTATGAGGCATTAGACAAGATCAAACAAAACAAAACAGACATCAAACTAAGATAAATAAAAAGGTGCCATGTAGCCTCTGGGGTGTTAAACGAATTATAAATCCCAAAATGCTATACAACCTCATGGGCATCCAATAGGGCCAAACCAAATAAAATAGTTATCAAAAGGTGCCATATAGCCTTTGAGGTGTCAAATGGATTATAGCAGCAAAACCACATTTTCAATGCTTAAGCTCACTTTTAGAAAACATCCAGAAAAAAATTAAAAAATGATGCATGCATGGTCGTGATCTTTAAAAACTCTTAAAAGTGATTTGACAATACATGCTTATATGGTGTGTGCAATGCTTATGAAAAACATGAATTATTCTAATGCACCTAAGTGTGAGGTTTGAAAATGATTTTTGTAAAATGTATACAAACAACAACCGAATGCCTTTTCTATTTAGAGTTAATCTTTAGGATTTGGCCTTTATTACATTAAAGAATTTGGATTTAAAAGTTAAGTCTATTTGGGACTATTATAAGATCAGTTTATCTAAATGGAGCAGAAATTAAGACCCCCTCATGATCCAATTAGGATAATGACAACAAATGCCCTATGCTTGGTCACCTTCATAAAATGCTTTACTAGCATAGAATGATTATGCTCGACCTTCAATGTGCAAAGGATATTATATTTGCCCCCTATTTTAAGGATTTATTGAAAGACTCTATTACTCATAAGGCTTAACTTGTCTCAAAGATTTCCTCCTGATTGAGGAATTAATGGACTCTCTTATTGTTGCACTATAAAAGACTTTTTTGTTCGCTCTTGTTATGGCCGCTCCCTTTCTGAAAGTTTTTGAACCTAGCTGAGTTTTTCATTTTTCTTCTTTTTATCTTCCCTTTTTATCTTAGGTTGCTCCTTTTCTAGTAGTTTTCAACCTAGCTGGGTGGGTACAAATTCATGATGATGATTGGCCACTATTATGCTCGATGTCCATGTTATCACTTTAACTATTGATCTTTTGATGCTCTACTTACTAATTATCAGATGCTGACATTATTTAGACTACTAATTGCTGCAAAACTTGTAAAAAGTACATGTCTGACACTTCTTGTGCTAACATTAAGTGGGTCATGACTTTTTTTACATGATTACTCATTTGTTATAATCAAGCATGCTATTTTATGCTTGTTATTGATAAGCCCTTTGTGGGTTTTTTGACTAACTATTTTTCATCTTTTAGTTGATGGGAATTTTGTTTCAGAATAATAACTTTTAAAGGATCACTCAAAATTGACTTTTGTATGTTGGTGGCATAACTAAGATTTTTTTCTTTTTTTTTTCTTTTCCTTTCTTCTTTTATTTTTCTCTTCTCTTCTTTTCTTTTTTTCTTCTTTTCCTTTCTTCTTTTTTTTCTCTTCTCTTCTCTTCTTTTTTTCTTCTTTCAGGAAACACTGGGGGTTGAAAGCGCTTGAAGGGAAATTGAAAATCGAGTATGCCATTTTAGTCCTCTCATTTTATGGGGTCATTTCTTTTTCAAATCTTTCTCTCATTCAAGTATAAGGTTGCATGCATAATCACAGTAAGTTCATAGTTATGTGAATAAGACAATCAAACATTTATTAGCATAAAAATAAAATATTGCAGCAAAATATTGTTCATAATCATTACAGTCAAAACCAACAACATTTATCTATGAATGTTCAACTTCAAATCAGCCTCCACTTTCACTCTAAAACAATACAACTCTTTGAAGTCCCTTATGCCTATGTCCTTTAACTTGTTAGCCATAGGTGGAATGCAAGCTTCTATGGCTATTATCAATTGATAAGATTCTACAAGTCTATGCTTTATATGAGCTAACTTTCCTCTCCATCTGTTTAAAAAGCTTGTGAAAGACTCTTTAGGCCTTTTGTTCATATTATGTAGCTTATAAAGAGAAACTTGAAACTAAGAATTCAGCCCATACTGCTTAATAAAGACTGAACACAGCTCCTTCCAATCTTGCTGAACATATGCATCCAGAGTGTAGTACCTATTGTAGCAACTCCTTCTAAAGACAATGGAAACTGTTTGACAATATGAGCTTTAGAAAACCTAATGGCGTTCATGTAGGTGACATACTGCTTTAACTACAAGTAAGGATCATCAATGCTAGAGTATTTCTTTATATTTGGAAATTTGTACTTCAGGGCAATAACTCTTCTTCCTCCAAGTCTAGATCTAGGTTAGTAAAATTTGGATTAAGCTAGTGGTTCTTCATTATTGTTTGTAATTGATCCTTTTGCCTTTGCACGTCCTTTATCCATTTATACTTAATTGGACATACTAGTGCTTTCTCTTTCAATGGCTCCTTCAAAACAATTCTAGTTCTAGAATCTTCTTCATTAGAGGGAATCTTCTTTGTCATTTCAGCAACCATATCTTTGAACATTTTTCGTGTCTCATCCCTAATTTCTTTCAAAAGCACTCATTTCAAAGATTCAACATCAAAATTAGAAGGTCATGCCATTTTGCTCCCTTGTGAAGTGGTCTTAATTTCTTGATTAGATCTTTGATATTGGTGGGCCAAATTTACCTTTGATTTACTTCCAAACAAGAATAAGCTTAAGGCTAGGAAAAATGCAATTTTAAAAATTATAATGAA
This sequence comes from Mallotus nudiflorus, assembly GCA_947683625.1. NCBI lineage: Eukaryota > Viridiplantae > Streptophyta > Magnoliopsida > Malpighiales > Euphorbiaceae > Mallotus > Mallotus nudiflorus. Next base: position 128,921 of record CANTUR010000029.1, on the reverse strand, counting down.
TGTAATGTATGTATGAAATGCAAAATTATTTACAATTATTTATTTACAAACACAAGCAAATCATATAGCTAAGCCTTCCAACCTTATTTTTTCCACACATGTGTTCAACGGTGAGTCTATTTTCCTAAAATTTTTTGTCTGGGTTTTGATTATCATAAGGGGATAACAAAACTGACATACCAAAAATATCTCTCAAGGTATTATTAGCAAACAAGTAACAAATCTTATAAATAAAACTAAAGTCCAATGTAACGGGCTATGATAAGAGGATTGGGCCCATCATAACATGGTCCATCATTGGTGGGCTTGAGCTTTATAAACAAGACTATTATATGGCATCAAACACATACATTTAGGAAAAACTTAAGGGAAGTTGTTAAATCATTACATGAGCTGAGTCTTGAGTGAAAAAGGTTTTGGCTCACACAGCTATATACTTTCATTACGTCTTCCCACTCAAGGGTCTGTGTGACGTGGATAAATATATGTTATGAGTAACAATAGCTATATATCCCACCACTAGATTTGAGTAAAATAAGGTAGCTAAGCAACAACTATTGTTTGGTATTTTGGGATTGTATGCATATTATGTGAAAATGTGTTGTGAATGCAAATGAAATAAGGTCAATTTCTTCCTTGAATTTGTATCAAGAAATTAAATTAGCCAAATTCTGATATTTTAGATTGAATGAGCACAAAGTTTTTATTTTAAAATCGAATAAATTCAAATTTTAACTGGATTCTGACATATATATATATATATATATATATATATATATATATATATATATAACACGTTTGCTTAAGATATTTTATGAATGAATTTTTTGTTATTAAATATTTCTATATTTAATTTATTAATTTTTTTGGTGTCATCATTCATCACTTTATTTTAGTTGCAACTTGATTTTGATTCGCAGTATAATGATTTCACAGTATAATAATTTCCTAGTTGCCTATAAAAGAAAATATAATTGTTATTTGTTCTTTTACATTTCTTTAACTTTGATAACTCGTATCCCTTCTACAATTAACAATTAATTTTGATTATTTTCAGTCTAAACATCAATATGACAGCTCTCATTTATTTTCTTCATATTAAACCCATGAATTTTCTTTCATTCCAGCCTTGATTCAATCATAAAAATAATTGCAAATAAATTTGACTGTGCTTAAGCATATAATTTTTATATACTTATTTTTACCTGGTAAATTGTAAACAAATTGATTAGGATGCACTTTCATATCATTTTTAGGTAAAACATGATTGTCTGCAGAAGACATTGATATATAATTTCTGAAGTCCACTCAAATCAAGAATGTTTAGATATTAATTCAACCACATGCCACCTCTTTGAATTAGTCTCCGATCCATACTTCTGACTCTAACTATATAAATTAACTGCTATAAGAAATTTTCTTCAAATCAGTATTCAAGAATCAAACGAAGCTGCAATGAGAGTTCAAGAACTGAGCATCAAGTTGGCCTTAACAGCATTTGTGCTAGTAGCAGCAGAAGCAGCACAAGAATTTCCGATTGCGAAGCCAGGATGCGAAGATAGATGTGGGAATCTCAGCATCCCCTACCCGTTTGGCGTGACAGAAAATTGCTACTACGATAAAGATTTTCTCATAAATTGCAGTATATCATTTGATCCTCCGAGAGCATTTTTACGTGAAAGTAATATCCGTCACAAAGATAACACTTGAAGGGAAGCTGCAATCCCGCAATTTGTTGGTCGTTATTGCTACAACACTTCGTTAGGAGCAGCCGCTGATGACAATTCTGAATGGGCCTCCCTTGGGTTGCGCAAATTTATCATCTCTGATACTGACAACGTGTTTGTTGCTATAGGTTGCAACACTCAAGCAACTGTCACAGGTTATCTAAGAGGCATCCAAGACTTCGCTTTCAAGGTTGGATGTATGCCCATGTGCACTGGATTAGAATATGTGCCCAATAATACATGTTCAGGAATCGGATGCTGCCAAACACCACTTGCCAAAGGAGCGAGGTTCTTCAATGTAACTGTCAGTAATTACGGTGATTATGAGTCTAGCCCTTCGATCGCCAACTTTAGTCCCTGCAGCTATGCTTTTATTATTCAAAAACAGTTGTTCACATTTTCTTCTGCAAGTTTTACTGATCTGCGGACAGTTAAAGAAGTTCCTTTGGCATTCGGTTGGTCTATTGCCAATTATAGCTGTGGAGATAATAATATGAATTACATGTGTCAAGGAAATAGCATTTGTGTCGATTCTGAAAACGGGTATGGCTACAGATTCAAGTGCTTGGATGGTTACGAGGGAAACCCATACCTGCTTAATGGTTGCCAAGGTAAATGCCATATAGCTCTTGTTCCGTTTCCATGTTCTCTCTTCATCCTGTCAATTGAATTCTAAAAGCTCTTTATGCTTTTACAGACATTGACGAGTGCAAAAATTCAACTCTCTGCGTAAAGGGTTGTATAAACAAAGCAGGGAATTTTACATGTACTTGCCCCAAGGGTTGTCACGGAGATGGAAAGACGGATGGAAACGGCTGCACCCGCGATCGATCATTAGTGATTCAGGTCACCGTTGGTAAGCATATAGTGTATTGAAAGTCCTCAAGTTCAAGTGATCACGATGAACCTAGAAAAGGAAAAACGTTTTTTGTTTAAGAAATTAAGTTCTTCTAAATTAAATGTGCTGAAATTTTTAACTTTCATTGGGAGTGCAGGCCTGACGGCCTTGCTAATTGTTAGTACTTGGTGCTATTGGGGATACAAGAAATGGAGGCTAATGAAACTCAAAGAAAAGTTCTTCCGACAAAATGGAGGTATAATGCTGCAACAACAGCTCTCGAAAATCCAAGGATCTACTACTGATCAGACTGCGCAAATCTTTACAGCTGAAGCACTAGAGAAAGCCACCAACAGTTATGATGACAGCAGAATCATTGGAACTGGAGGATATGGTACAGTTTACAAAGGAACTTTAACAGGTGGAAAAATTGTCGCAATTAAGAAGTCCAAAATAGTTGATCAAAGCCAAACCGAGCAATTCATCAATGAAGTTGTGGTGCTTTCTCAGATCAACCACAGAAATGTTGTAAAACTTTTGGGATGTTGTTTAGAGACTGAAGTTCCATTGCTAGTTTATGAATTTGTGACGAATGGAACCCTTTTCGAGCACATTCATAGCAAAACCAAAGCTTCAGAATTAGTTTGCGACCTCCGATTAGGAATAGCTACAGAAACTGCAGGAGTACTACCGTACTTGCACTCTGCAGCAAATGTTCCCATCGTCCACAGAGATATCAAGTCGTTAAACATACTCTTAGATGATAGTTACAAAGCAAAAGTTTCTGATTTTGGCACGTCAAGATTAGTTCCATTAGATCAAGATGAACTGTCAACTATGGTGCAAGGAACATTAGGATACTTGGACCCTGAGTACTTCCAGACGAGCCAGTTGACCGATAAAAGCGATGTTTATAGCTTCGGAGTAGTACTCGTGGAGTTGCTAACAGGGCAAAAGGCACTTTCATTCGAAAGGCCTGAAGCGGAGAGAAATCTAGCAATGTATTTTCTTTCTGCACTGAAGGAGGGTCGCTTGGTAAGCGTTGTGGAAGATTGCATAGTGAATCAAGGGAACATGGAGCAGCTTCAGGAAGTGTGTAAGCTTGCAAAGAGATGCTTGAGAGTGAAAGGAGAAGAAAGGCCATCAATGAAGGAAGTAGCAATGGAACTAGAAGGATTAAGGATGATGATAAAGCATCCATGGATTGAAGATGATTCGAATACATCAGAAGAGACAGTGTACTTGCTCAGTGAATCAGCGAAGGCTGCTTTTAACATTGATTATGGAGACAATACTGCTAATACAAGTGCAGGGTATGATAGCTTGAGGAAGCATGTAATATTTACCGGTACGTGATGGAAGATAATTTTTTTTTTCTTGAAAAATTTATTTATAGAGTTGACCTCCAAGCTGATGATGTTGCAACTTCATGCATTTTCTTCATTCACTATATATATCTGTATCTTGGAAATAAATGTTTTATGATTTTCGTTTAAATATTATATACTAGTCCATGAAGATTGTATTTTAATTTTTCTTTGAACAATATGATTGCATTTTAATTGACATCCAAATGAAAATTATTGCTTAAATGTAAGATTTCAGCAAGCAAATTATTGGTCTAATATTTGGGTAGTTTACAAAAATCCTTATACACAAGTCAAACTTTTTTTTTTTTCCTTAATGAAAGGGACGGTGGGTTTCTATATGAGACCCATTGGTGCCCCTTCAATAGCTTGGCCTCTTGCGGTGCCAAGTCAAACCTATTTTATTTCTAATGTAAAATGAGGTGTTATAAATTTCTCAAAAAGAACATTTGTAATAGTGATTTTTAAAATAAAGAGTATATTTTAGATAATAAAAAATATTTTAAAGAATTTTTCAATATAAATAACAAATAATTTTATTTAAATTCAATGCACTCTTTATATTTCACTACTCATTTCTTTCTATCATAAAAGTATTTAATTTTAAAATTTAAATATTATGGGAATAAAGAGAAAAAAGTTTTAAGTAATAAAAGAAAGCAATAGAAAATAAAAATATGTATGAAAAAAAAAAAGATACATTAATTAACCTTTATATAGGGAGTGAATTTTAGTTTTCTACATGCAGAGAGTCAAACTCATTTTTTAATCTATAATTTATATTTAAAGAGTGAGTTAGAGTCTTGTTTTTTAGGATCCCTTTTTAAAATAAAGAGTTTTGGTTAAATAAAAAGTGAGTTGAAAATGCTCTAATAACTTAAAATTTAGCTAAACAACTTATGTATTCTATAGGTGGCTCCCACTAACTTTTATGATATAACATTTAATTTCGCATAACACTTAATTTTATACTTAAATCAATAGGATGCTTTAATAATATTTATAAGATTCTTAAGTTAACAAATTATAATTTTTTTTTTTTAACTCTAGGAGAGGGAAGGGGGATTCAAACCCTTCCCTTTGATGCCTCACCTGTGAATGAAAAGGTAATGCAGGTAGGCTAGCAAATTATAAATTGGGAAGGGAATATTCCTTTTTATTTTTATTTTTTTGACCACTAGAGAGGGAGGGGGTGGGGGGATTTAAATTATTATTGTTATTTGTTTTGTTTATAATGTGTGTCGGGCTATTGGGCTATAAGCATGAAATTGGACTAATGTGCGCACTTGAATTTAATTGTAAAATTAGAAATTGCTTTGAAAAAATTGTAATTTGCATGTAAATAAAGAAATAATTAAATAATTAAAAGTAATAAAACATAAAATATAAACGGAGGCCAACTGTAAGGTTGGGTGGACATTCAAAAGTCCATATCTAGTTTCTGAACCCAAATCTCTAATGACAGTTTCTGTGAACTTCCGTAGAATCCAGTTGCTGTATAGTATGTCCCAGCTTTTATCTGGGTGGCCACTTCATCTCCATTTTGGGCCCCAAGCCCACTTTGTATTTCCTAGTGAGCTCTAAGCTCATATAGTGCCATGGTCACTAACACTTGGGTGCACATCTAACCCTACCGCCTACGGTGGCGACTCCACTAGGGATAGAGAAACTGATTCCAAGTGTTTTGTGTTTTATCATTTTTAATTATTTTCTTATTTCTTTTGCATTTTCTGTATTCATAACACTTTTTCACACAATGTGCACTCAGTCCTGAATAACTCGACAATAATCTTTGCTTTGTTGTCTATGTTTCACTCAAACCTAATGGTGGAGTATTTGATTATTGCCACTCATAGCACGTACTTATCCATGTCGCACAGACCCTAGAGTGGGGAGAAGTAATGGAGGTATATCATTGTGGGAGCTGAAACTTATTACCTGAGACTCAACTCATGTAGTGACTTAGTAACCTTCCACTAAGATTTTTCCCAAATACATGTGATTTGTCCTATATAGTGAACCCTTCAAATAATGCCCAAGCCCTTTGCAAATGGACCTCATCCTAATGGGCCTCTCATGCCTATTCAAGCCTATTATGAGTAAACTTTGTCAAAATGGTCATTTTATGTATATTCTTAGCCCATTTCAAGGGGATCTTAACAAAGTAAACTCTTAATGTTGGACTTGGCCCATTAAGAATGGACTTTGGAATTATTTAAAGAATTCATACTTATTTGTTGTGTTTTGAGAGTTATCTTGCATCCATCAGTTTTGTTATCCACCGTTGATAACTAAAACCTAATAAGAAACTCACAAGTGAATATGCGTGTTGAATAAATAAGGGGTGGAGATACCATTTGAAGAGCTTTGTCCTTTTGCCACATGTTATATGTAAATAGAATATTTATTTACCTTTTTTTCCGTTCAATGTTTAATAAAGCCCTGCATATCATGCATACATGCCATGCATATTTCTAATCAGCGACAAAATGCAGATATAGATCCACGACAGTCTTTTACCTGGAACAGTCTGACACTAGTCATCTGGTTAAAATTTTCAAGAGAGACAGCAATGGCAGGTTTTGATTTTGAGGCTTTTGAGGATAATTTAAAAGCAGAAATAGCCGATCAAGGTAATTATATGAGAGATGATGGCTGAATGAGAAGACTAGTTAAACAGGAACTGCCAGAACCTCAACCACAACCATTTAATCTTGATGCTAAAGACTCCAGAAGATGGGAAATAGAGTATAATTAGGAAACTCTAATGGCGGAACCTCTAACTAGACAAAATATGAATGTAGACATTGTAGAGAATGTGGAAAAATTAGACTGGGCCAAGGATATTGCTAAGACCATGGCTCAAATGCAGTTGATGATGAAAGAAAAGGGGATAGATGCTCTAATGAACTACACTGATATAAGTCTAGATAAAGACGAAGGCCCCCTCCCTTGGAAGTTTAAATTCCTTGATATAAAGAAGTTTACTGGCCTAGAGTATCCCCATCTACATCTGAAGCAGTATGTGACCCATATGAAAACAACCGAACTATCCAAGGCACAAATTGTAAAATAATTTCCTCTATCTCTGGAAGGAGCACCCATTAGATGGTATTATGCTTTAGAGTCCCATATCCAAATTGACTGGGAAGGATTATATACCACATTTATCAAGCAGTATAGTCTCAACATTTAGATGGAGGTATCTTTGAGAGATTTGCAGAATGTGAAGCAAAAATTCAATGAATCCTTCGTAGATTATTTGATCAGGTGAAGAGCGAAGTTAGCATAAATGAAACATCGACCTGTAGAAACTGATCAGCTAGTAATAGTAATAGAAGGATGCGTGCTCCCGCTCTCTAAAAAATTGAAAGATTTTAGAATTCAGAATTTTGAGGAGCTGTATAACTTTGGGGTGCAGAAAGAATTTGATCTGACATAAGAGAAAAAATTCTTCAGTGGAAGATTTACAAATAGAGAAGGGATATGATCTAGTAGTGGAATTGGGCTGAGCAGTAATATACAGATCAACAATAGCAGACAATATTGAGGTTTTCCAACTTAGGCATACCCCTTTCCAAAGTTTTATTATTAAAAATAGTCGTTCAAATTTTCTTCCATAAATTTTACTGATCTGCAAACAATAGAAGAAGTTCCTTTGGCATTGGATTGGTCTATTGCGAATTATAGCTGTGGAGATAATAATATGAATTACATGTGTCAAGGAAATAGCACTTGTGTTGATTTTGAAAATGGGTCTGGCTAGATGCAACTGCTTGGATGGTTACGATCGTAAAATAAATTCAACGCTATGCATAAAGGGTTGTATTAACAAAATAGGGAATTTTACATATGTACTTGCCCCAAGGGTTATGGCTACAGATGGAAAGATAGATGGAAACAATTGCACCTGTGATCGATCACTAATGATTCAGGTCACGGTTGGTAAGCATATTGTGTATTAAAAGTCCTCAAGTTTAAGTGATTATGGTGAACCTGGAAAAGGATAAATGTTTTCTGTTTAACAAATTACTAAAGAGTGAAATTGATGATTGCATTAAGTTCTTCTAAATTAAATGTTTCTCTTGGAATGTGCTGAAATTTTCAACTTTTGGGAGTGCAAGTAGTAGTGCACTAGTACTTGGTGCTATTGGGGACACACGAAATGGAAGCTAATGAAACTCAAAGAGAAGTTCTTTCGACAAAATGGGGGGTATAATGCTGCAACAACAGCTCCCGAAAATCCAAGGATCTACTACCGATCAGACAATGAAAATCTTTACAGCTGAAGCACCAGAGAAAGCCACCAACAATTATAATGACAACAAAATCATTGGAACTGGAGGATATGGTACTGTTTACAAAGGAACTTTAATAGATGGAAAAATTATCCCTATTAAGAAGTCTAAAATAGTTGATCGAAGCCAAACCGAGCAATTCATCAATGCAGTTGTGGTTCTTTCTCAAATCAACCACAGAAATGTTGTAAAGCTTCTGGGATGTTGTTTAGAGACTGAAGTTCCATTGCTAGTTTATGAATTTGTGACCAATGGTACTCTTTTTGAGCACATTCATAGAAAAACCAAAGCTTAAGAATAAGTTTGGGACCTCTGATTACGAATAGCTGCAGAAAGCGCAGGAGTACTATTGTACTTGCACTCTACAACTAATGTTCCCATCGTCCACAGAGATATCAAGTCATTAAATATACTACTAGATGATAGTTACACAGCGAAAGTGTTTGATTTTGGCACGTCGAGATTAGTTCCATTAGATCAAGATGAACCGTCAATAATGGTGCAAGGAACATCAGGATACTTAATCTTTGGAGTTGTACTTGTAGTGTTGATAACGGGGGCAGGAGGAACTTTCATTTGAAAGGCTTGAAGCAGAGAGAAATCTAGCCATGTATTTTCTTTCTGCAGTGAAGGAGGGTCGCTTAGTAAGTGTTGTGGAAGAGTGTTTAGTGAATGAAGGCAACATGGAGCAGCTTCAGAAAGTGTGTAATCTTGCAAAGCGATGCCTCAGAGTGAAAGGAGAAGAAAGGCCAACAATGAGAGAAGTAGCAATGGAGCTGGAAAGATTAAAAATGATGGTAAAGCATCCATGGATTGACATTTAGTCAAATTCATTAGAGGAGACAGAGTACTTGTTTGGTGAATCAGTGAAAGCAACTTTTAGCATTGGTTATGGAGATAATATTGCTAGTAAAAGTGCAGGATATGATAGCTTGAGGAACCAGGTGATATTACCAGTACGTGATGGAAGATAATTTCCTGTTGTTGCTCTCTTGAAAATGGATTTGTTTATAGAGTTGAAGTTGTTGCAATTTCTTGTATTTTGTTAGTTATAGCCGTTAATGGGTATCAGTTCTACTAAAGTTAATTTTAAAATTTCATAAAGACAATTTGTATACGATAAGACTAAAAGATTAAGTTAAATTGAGTCACTTGATGAAACATGCTCTTTCTCTGTTGTCACACACACAACAATTCAAATAGATTGCCATTCATAAGAGTAATAACAAGATAATAGCAAAATTGGAAAAGATTATTACTGCAAGTAGTAGCATTATGGAGAATAAAAATTTTGTTTTAGTGATTTTTTATTTTTTAAGAAAATAGAAATAAATATAAAAGGAGGAAAAATTATACTTAAAAAATTTTATATTTTCTTTTCTCTTATATAAAAATTCAAAAATTTTCATCTTTAATTCTAATTCTGTTTTATAATTCTCCTAGGCCAAGATACATTTGAGTCCTTTTGTCTTAAAACGTAAAATAACTTAATCTCTTAATTTTAATAATTTTCTCACAGTATTTAAATTCAGTCCTTTTATAACAATTTTTATAATTTAAAATCCTCTCAACTTCTGAGAGAGTCCTGACCATAGCAAATTCTTTTTATCATTGTTCCTCCACCAGGCGATGCCGTCAAGCCGCCCTGGTTTTCATCTCTGATCATATGGACTATCTTAGTCACTCAGATATGTTTGCTTCTAAGCAACAGGCCACAAAACCAACTTAAGCTACAGCAGTGCAAGGCCATTAGGATCAGCAGTTGCCGTGTTTTTTAGAAGAAGAGCCTTCGGCTTTGAACAAGGGTGGATTCATAGCAATCAGAATTAATCAACAGCTTTATGAAAAGCAATTGGCTATTTGTCAGTATGCTCTTATCGCCCGAATAGTATTATCGAAAGGAGATGTCCCATGGAAAATTGCTAATTTAAAGAAGAAGCTCTGTTCTGTTTGGAATCTTTCATCCGATCAGAAATTAATTTCTTTGGGTAAAGGATACCATAATGTGATTTTAACTTCATATAAGGAAAAATCGTCTGTTTGGAGTAGGTGATCTATTATTTAAAATCGAGTATTCTTCGCTTGTGACATTGGATACCTGATTTTGACCCTTCAGAGTAGAAATTAACTACTACTCAGCTTTGGGTCCAATTTTATAAGTTGCCATGGGAGTATTGGCATCCTCAAATTTTAGAATCTATTGCTAAAGGAATTGGTAAGACTCTCAAAATCGATAATGCAACCATTAACAGTGAATTCAGACATTATGCTCGTGTCTTAATTGTTCTTGATCTCTTTCACAATTTACCTAGAAATCTTATGGTGGAAAGAATCGGGAAAAGTTTTTTCATAGATGTAGTTTATGAGAACTTGCCATTGTTTTGCTCTACTTGTTCAAATATAGGGCATGCTCTTAAAGATTGCCATATTGGCAAAGCAATGGCTAATTTGCCTAAGACTGATGAGTTTAAGAATGATAATCATGTACCAAAAAAAGATGACGTTAAACAAATTTGGAAGCCGAAGAGCTCTGTCCCTATTCATAATTCTTTTACATTGTTGCGGCGTGATACTTAAGCATCTGGTATTAATGTCGCACAAGAGGATTCTCTTCCTAAGGTAGCTATTCCCAAAGATGCGATAAAAGTGCATGTTAATCAGACTTCTGAGGTGCCGATTGCTTTATATGGAAAGTCAGACGCCGCTATATCCATTTCTAATGTTGAAATGAATTCCATCATTGCTTTGCAATAGGATACAACGATCTTAGTGGAAGAACTTGATGGTCTATGTGATGCTAATCCTATTGACGTTCCTCATACTGATGGTTAAAATTAGTTGCATGCAACTGATGGTGAAAATTGTGAAGTCCAAGTTGAGTCGAGAGTTGTTCTAGATAACCATTTGGAAAAACTCTCATGGGCAGATGCAGTTGACGCTGAAGAGCCATGCACCATTGTTCATAGAAGCACGAAATCTCCTAAAAGTATGAAATTCCAAGTTTCTCTTTCTAAAAGGGTAACGAAAAAACCTGACAAATTAGATTTGTAAAGACACTTTATTGGAATTGTCGTGGTTTTGCTAATGCTGCCACTCAATGAGTTCTTTATTATTATTGTCAACATTTCTCTCCAGATTACATCTATTTAGTAGAGCCTATGGTTACATTATCTTCTATCCAGCAGTCTTATTATAATAGATTGGGTTTGGAATTGCTTGCTTATAATTATTGTCCTCTTCCTTCTTTGTGGATGTTTGGTAAACGAGGTGCTCCTTCTCCTTCTTTTATTCACATTCATGATTAACATATCACTATGGCCTCTTTTGCTAATATGCAACGGATTTCATTTGTCTATGATAGTGTTTGGAGTAATCGTAGGATGCTTTTGTGGTATGATCTTTATAATATTTCTTTTAATTTTAATGCTAGTTGGTGTGTGCTTGGTGATTTTATTGTCATTCTTGGTGCTCATGAGAAATTGTGTAGGGCTCCTTCTTCAGCCTATTGTCGTGATTTTTATTCTTTTATTGATGATTGTATGTTGTCCCATGTTTCTTCTTATGGATCTTACTTTACTTGGAGCAATGGAAGGCATGGGCATTCTTGTACGGAACGTCATTTAGATAGAGCTTTGGGCAATCTATCCTTTTTCAATCAATGGCATGAAATATCTTATTTGGTTCTTCTAAGGCATAGTTCAGATCATTCTCCTCTTTTTCTTAATTGTGCTTTTTCAGATGCTATTATTTCCAGATTTCAATTTTTGGCCATATGGATTTCTTCTTTGAGGGAATGTATTGCAGCTTCATGGTTGACTCCCATTGATAATTTCTCTCGTTGGCAAATTATTGGGGCTAAGCTCAAGCGACTTCAGTTTGCTTTGAGGCATTGGAATAAACATGTGTTTGAGCATTTGGAAGATAATATTGTAAAAGCTTCAGCTAATTTGCAACTGATCTATAATGAGATTTATATTCATGGGGTGTCAGATTTTCATTATAAAAAAGAGCTTAATGCTCATGCTGCGCTAGAGCTTTCTTTGACGCAACAAGAGATTTTCCTGAAGGAAAAATGTCGAAATAAATGATTGGCTGCAGGAGATAGGAACTTTTCATTTTTCCACCAACAATTGGTTAGACAAGAATCTAAAAGGGGAATTTTGCAGCTGTAAGTGGACGGTAGGATCACAGATGACAAATAGGTTATTTCTGATCACATTATTACTTTTTACTGAAATTTATTTCAGGCAGATACTTCTGTTGTTGGTAATTTGCATCTAATTAAATCTGTTATTCCATTTTTGGTTTCAGATGGGGAAAATATTACTTTGATTTGGTGTCCTTCCATGGATGAAATTAAGGATGCTGTGTTTAAAATGGAGGCTAATAGTGCCCCAAGTCCAGATGGTTTCTCTAGTAGTTTTTATCAAAATTTTTAGGATGCGGTGAATTTGGATGTTTGCTTTGCAGTTCAAAGTTTTTTCAAGGATGGGTTAATTACTTTTGGTATTAATTCCAATATCATGGTTTTAAATGAAAAAGTGGAAAATGCAATTGCTATAGAACAATTTTGCCTTATTGTTGTAAGTAATTTTATTTTTAAGATTGTCTCTAAGATTCTGGCGGATCATCTTTCCTCTATTGCTTCCAGGATTATTTCTTGTAATCAATTTGGATTTCTAAAAAATTACAATATTTTAGATTACATTATAGGTGCTTCAGAAGGAGTGAATATGCTTAATAAGTCTTGCTTTAGGGGTAATATGTCACTAAAAATTAATATTAAGAAGGCTTTTGATACTTTATATTAGAACTTTCTTCTGGATGTGTTGGAAGCATTTTTTTTTTTTTTCATTTTGAGACTGGATTCTCTCTATTTTATTGTTTGTGCAAACTTTGATATTGATTAATGAAAGATCACAAGTTATTTTGCTTGTTCTAGAGGTGTTTATTAATGGGATCCTCTTTCCCTTCTCTTATTTTGTTTGGCTAAAGATTTTCTTAGTAATTTACTTTTTGGTAAAGTTTACTTGGGTGCTCTCACTCCTATAATTTACACTCGACACTCTTTTTTTCCGACTCATTTTCTTTATGCTGATGATGCACATGCACTTTTATTTGCTAAAGCCACTATCAGGAATATTCAGATGATTAATAGTGTTTTTGTTTGTTATGCTGAAATTTCTGGTTAGATTATGAAATGGGCAAAGTCTGAGATGTTTTATAGTTCTACTATTTCAGATAGAAGAGTTTCGAAGCTTCAGTCAATAATAGGTATGTCTAAAGGCTTTATTCCATTCAAGTACTTGGGATTTTCTTTATTTGTAAGGGCTCTTAAAAGAAAGTGGTTGAAGCCTATTCCAAATAAGGTTTGTAGTAAATTCTCTAGATGGAAGGGTATTACTTTATCTATGGTTGGTTGTTTTACACTTACTAATTACATTATCACCAGTTCCTTATTGCATTATTTTGCGGTTTATAAGTGGCCTCTGTCCCTTATTAAGCATATGGACCATTGTATGAGAAATTTTCTTGGGTGTGGGTCTATTGATGTTAGAAAGTTAATTTCTATTCCTTAGAAATTTGCTTATTTGCCTATTAAGAAGGGTGGACTTGGGATAACACAATTATCACTTTTGAATGATGCTATGCTTAGTAAGATAGTCTGGAAATTAATTTCATTGAAGACTTATCCTTTTTTATGTTCTTCAAAATCATTTTCTTTATCCTTTTGGATTAGGCCATGAGGTTGCTTCTCGTTCTTCTATTTGGTCTTCTCTTAAGCCTATATATGTTGCTCTTTGGTCTGATATTAAATGGTTGATTGGGTCATGTTCCAATTTGAGGTTTTGGATAGATGAGTGGATTCTACCGAATGTTGCTTTTCAGTTAGGAATTCCTTCAAGGGAGCAAGCCTCTTTTATTGATCCAATTTCAAATTATTTTTATGATATTCTTGGCATTTGTCTTATATTGGGAATGAGGTTGTCAAAGATAATATTAAATCTATTTCTCTAGTCTCTTCGAAGGAGAATATTTGTATTTAGACCAAAGGTAGGGATGGTGAATGTAGACGGCGGAGTTTAGCGTGCGTCTAAGATTTTAGCAACCACGACATTGTTTAGGTTCAGGGCCTTAGAGAACACTAACCACTGTCACAAAGACATGGCATGGAGATGAGGAGTTGCCACCCAGGGTAATAACTGGGATAAATCGAAAAGGTGGTACTCGATTCTCTAAAAGAAAGTTAGCACCATAACCAGGAGATTTTGGATATGAAATACTAACTTCTCTTAGTCTCATGTACTTTTAGAATAATTTTATAAATGATTATTTCATCCTCTAATTACATGCAATTTTATTAAACCCTAATTAACATCCATCTACCCAAAAAGGCAATAAGTCAATAAAATTACAAGTAAAAAATGCATAAAAAAGGCAATGTCTTTATGTCTAAACTATGTTAATTTTATTTTATAATTTAGCTAAATCTACATTTTACTTACAACTGAAATGGAATAAAGGTGGGTCTACATGTTATTAATTAGTGAGCCTAAATCTATTTTTTAGTCTTTCTAAGATATGGGCTTAAGTCTATTCAATTTTAAAGAAAAATTAAATTAGTGGGCCTAAGTCTAACTTGATTTTATTTTAAGTTAAGTGTGGGCCTAGGTCTATTTATTTTAAAAGAAATGCAATTAAGTGGGCTGAGCTATGTTTAGACAAGTTTTAATTAACTAAGTGGGTCTAAAATCTAATTAACCTAATGGGTCTAAATTGATTTTAATTATTAAAAACCTAAACCATTTTTTAAGCCTATTTATTAAGTGGGTTAGACCTAAACATGGCCTTGGGACCCAAAAACATAAAAACATAAAAAACAAGCCCAAAATAAACAAAACACAAAAAAATAGATCAAACAAACATTATAATGATTTTCTAAAAAACATAAATTAATTACATGCAAACCCTAATTTAAGTTACTGCCACCATTGATTTTAATTGATTTTTACCCAATTGAACCTAATTACTAATTAATTTTAAAGTACAGAAAATTAAATTTTCACTATTCCCACTACTGGGGCTATTACAAATTACGTACAAAAAATAATTATACACCCAGAAATTAAAATAACTACATAGAACACCAATAATAAAAAAAAAATCCTAAACCCTACAGGGAAATAACACAGGTTCTTCCATGGCCTTTTATGGACCTTATAGTCAATTTTAATATAGGCAGTATCCTCCTTAATTCTGAAGATTTAGATGCTGTGCAAATGCCCTTTTTGAGCCCCTTAGATTGGATTATCACCGTTGAAATTAAAAAATTGTTAATTCTGGATTATTGCTTTCAAAAACTTCAGTATCTAAAATTAAGGTTTTTTGTGCTCGCAATCTCTTTATTTTTTCCACTGTGTCTCTTTCCTCCAAAGGAGGAATAGACTCATCTCTTAAAAAATAACTTGATAAGAATTTTGATTTTTAAAGCATTTTGAACACGTTGAAATTTTCGTAAGATAATAATAAAGATAAAATTGAATTTTCAACCAATCAAAATGCTAAAAAATTGATAAAGATACGCGAAAAAAATGAACTTTTTCGAGTCGGCATTGTGCAATACCGATCAACATTAAATGCTAACTCCCTTTTTTTTTAACTTTTAATTACCAAAAGACCTCTGAAAAATTGACTTTTTTATAATCAAACCCTAAAAAATGTTGCAATTTAGTCCTTAAAGTCCAGAAAATTGACAACCAAATTCAATTTTTGATTGAATTTCATCATAGGGGTTTACATCGCAATTGTGCATAATTGTATCCTGAAATTGGGTGCTTATAGTTGCCCCCCTTTGTCACTGTTTGCTAGAAAATTTATGGCAAAGCAATAGAACACACAATTTCAAAAGAAAGAAATTAGGACACTCGATTGTATCCTAAGTGATGGATTGATGCTCAAATTGTTGAGTAAGGTGTAGTGTTTGATAAGTCGCACTATGTTTCCTATGGAATGTTTAATGGACTTTGTGCAAATGCATTTTACTATATTCCTTATGGGACGTTTAGCGACGATAAATTGAAAACTTGCTATAGTTCCTGTGGAACATCTAGCAATGATGAATTTCATTATATTCCCTGTGGGACGTCTAACGATGCACACTATATTCCTTATGGGACGTCTAGTGTAGATGAATTGAATTTCATTATATTCCCTGTGGGATGTCTAACGATGCACACTATATTCCTTGTGGGACGTCTAGTGTAATTGAATTGAATTTCATTATATTCCCTGTGGGACGTTTAACGATGCACACTAACGTCTAGTGTAATTGAATTGAATTTTGTTATATTCCTTGTGGGACATCTAACAATGCACAATATATTCCCTATAGGACATCTAGTGTAATTGAATTGAATTTTATTATATTCCCTGTGGAATGTCTAACGATGCACACTATATTCCCTATGGGACGTCTAGTGTAATTGAATTGAATTTTGTTATATTCCCTATGGGATGTCTAACGATGCACACTATATTCCCTGTGGGACATCTAGTGTAGTTGAATTGAATTTTGTTATATTCCTTGTGGGACGTCTAACGATATACACTATATTCCCTGTGGGATGTCTAGTGTAATTGCATTGAATACTTGCTATAGTTCCTGTGGAATGTCTAGCAATGATGAATTTCAAAGTTTATGTCATAATTGCTATGCAGTACATAACATAATAAAGGTTATGATTACTGTGCAGCACATAACATAATCATTTGAAATTCATATCATAGCTACTGTGCAGCATATGAATCCTTTGATTGAAATCATGCATGTAAAATGCAAAAAATGAGTTCTGTAATCTTGTTCTGTATTCTGTACTTGATAGAAAATTCAGGATCATAGATTGATTATACAGTCTTAATAATTCAATGAATTATTAATTTGATGAATGTTATGATTCAATTAGGAATGTATTCCTAATCTGAATGTAATAATGGACCAAATTGTAAGAAAGAAAAGATGGATAAAAAGTAAGTAAATTGGAAGGATTAAAATGGATATTCTCCATTTTACATATTCTTTCCCTTTTGTCGATCACTTCATTTCTCTTCCTATTCTTTTCTTCTTTTTCTTTTTTTTTCCAATTGATCTTGATTTTTCTTTGTTGATTTCTTTACCATTTGTTGTCCAATTTGCAATCCGTCTGATCCTATGGCTTCCTCGTCATACAGACAACATGAAAGAGTTGAGACTTTAAAATGTTAGAGGATTCTGCCTCTTCATTTTCCTTAGAATAATCTGGAACTTCGAGAAGACTCAACTGTCTTTCCCTTGACATATTTACATACCCAGGTGTAGAGATGTGGGTAATGAGGTAAATTTTCTTGTTTTTGTTTATTTTTGCAAAAATATTACTTGTACAATCAGTAATTAAAGTAGAAATTGACATTGACATATATATTAGTCAGAAATTAATATGAAAATGCATGATAAATTGAAATTAACTCTAAAAATATGAAATTTAGTTCCTAGGTTATTAGAATAAAGGATTGGATGTTTGGAATTTTGGTTGGAATTTTAGATTTTCAATCAGCCAAGTTTATGCCGATTGGTATTGTAGATTGCCGATCGGCAATCTGGAATGCCGATCGGCATTCTAGATTATCGGTGTGCAATCTACATTACCGATAGAAAAATTATTATTTTTTTAAAAGGGAAATTAATTAATTAATTAAGTAATCAAATCCTTCAATTTAAATTCTTTGATTAGTTAATTAATCTTTTAATTAATTAATTAATATTTTCCTTTTTTGAAATTGAAATAGCGTTTGATGAAGTTCACGGGCTGTTTCAATCTAGCTCGAGAATTATTTCATGGACTGCCGGAGCAGGTGACACGTCTGATTTGGGCTTCCAGATTTAGGCATTTCATTGCTGCACTTTTGACTGCTCGAGGCCGGTTTGACCATTATTCTTTATTTGCTTTGATCGAGCGATGGATGGATACTACCCACACTTTTCATACTCGTGTGGGTGAGCTGATCGTTTCACCTATGAGTTTCTCTGCTATCACTAGGATTGCCTTTGGAGGATCCCTAGTTCCATTTAACATCAACTATTGTAGTCTTCCAAAGCATGCATGGAGTCAGTACGTGTTAGACTTGATCGGGTTCTCCCCAGCATGGAAGAATCGGAAGAACTTTCTTCTTTCATCATTAGTTGAGGGATTCAGGCGCCTTCCTACTTCTACTCCTTGTCAGATCATTCATAAGGTGAGGTGTTTCCTTTTGATATTATTAGGCACGACCCTCTTTTGTAAGACTGGTCATGAGGTCAGTATCACTCTGTTAGGTCCTCTTCGTGACTTGGATCGAGTTGCCATATTAGATTAGGGATCTGCTGCACTCGCTTATATTTATTACAAATTAGACACTATCTGTAGAGGTGCTTTCATGATGTATGGCTTTTGGCATGTCTTGCATGTATGTTTTCCTTCATTTGATCTCTATAGTTTTGCTCTTTTTTGCCTTTTCTCATATGTTCTCTTTCTTAGATCTGGAGCATAGAGATTGGGTTGATTCAAGGCTTTAAAGCTATCAATTCTGATAGGATCTTTCCTCTGATGATGAGATGGGGTTCTTCTTGCCTTGTTAGCAATAGGAATACTTTGCAGATGTATCGTGATTAGTTAAACACTGTCAAGTGGCACCTGGTAAGTAAAAAAGAAAATAAAATCATTAGTATGTTACATTTTAATGGAGATTAAACTTAATTTACATAAATTGCAGATGAAATCTGATTGGTTGGAGGGTGTTGAGGACATCTAGTAATAGGATTTCATGGCAGCTGTAGCTCACTTGGAGCCTATGAGGATCCTGCTTTCTGGTTATGGCTGTCTGATGTGGTATTTAGGGGAGTGAGTGTATCGCTAGTCTTCTAGCCCTTCTCGATGTTGCATTCCATTTGATGTTCCTTCCTCTATGCTCCCCAGCTTGCACCTTACAAGTTCAGAGCTGAGGGATGCACTACAGGGATATGCTGCCTTAGATTTCCTTGAGCGTTCTCGATATTATCAGTAGTTTATCCGTGAGAGTCTCTTGGAGCATGTTCCTATTGACAATGATGAGGTAATTTCTCATTATTTTAGCTTCTATTTCTGGAACCTATGAATCACTCATTCTCTTTATAGTTTGAGGACATTTGCTCTCTTGTTGATACGGATGAGGAGACTGAGATTGCTCTAGAGATGGAGGTTGTTCTACAGACTTAGGTTATTCCTGATATTGATAGCCCTGATCCCAGACCTAGTCCCAGTTATCATGCTCAGCACATTGGGTCTAGTCGTAATGGGGCCTTTATCGGTGCTATGCTTGGTGATGTCTTTCTTTCAGAAAAGTCTATGTTCTATTGGGCTCTCACTGTTCAGGCTCCAGTTAAGCAGCAGATGCAGTTTGGTGATGCTCAGCTTCCTAGCTTTTATCCACCTGATGCTTCTCATGTGAGTCTGTTTGCTTTATTTCTTATATGTATGTGTACACTTGAAATTGATATTAATAAAATTTTACAAAACAGATTCCCCAGACACAGGCAGAGTATCTATATGAACTTGTCTTGTCTCAGAGATTATTTATGATGCAGGTTACAGACAGTTGGCGGGTAAGCGCCCTTATTGAGTCATGCAAATGTATGCATGTTATGCATGCAATGCATATGATATGGTGTTTTCTATGTATGCAGAGCTATTCCAACAGTCTAGATTAGGAGAATGAGATGCTTCGTCGATAGCTTGTAGACTTTGGCTTTGATCCGTACAATGCTGGGACCTCATCTACTAGATCTCTAGATACTCATCATCATGATGACCCTACTAGAGGATGGAGCCCATGGTCTGATACCAGAGCATGAGATGAATGATTTAGAGCTTCTGTATTCCTGACTTTCTAGTGTTTGTATTTGATTGCTCTCTATTGTACTACTATTTTTATTCCTGTACTATTTTGAACACTGTTAGATAGAACTGAAATAGTGTTTGCACCTTAATGGATTTTTTTTGCCTAAGCCACCCTTTCAGGTTTTCAACTTAGCCAGCTTGCCCTAACTTTTACCTAAGCCACCCTTTCATGTTTTCAACTTAGTGGGCCCCCCTTTTTTTTTAACAAATAACTAATTAAAAAAGATAGTTAATGAACATTATCTTTTTTAATTAATTATCCATTTATCTTAATCCTTTTCCAAGATGGATAATATTGGATAGATAAATAATTAAAAGAATGGATTATCTTCCTAATTATCTATTTATCCCCAATCCTTGTCAAATTCTATCACCTTATCCACATCATTCTTTGCTAGCAGAATCCTTTTCCCATATGAACTCATCTTCTTTCCCTATATAAGACTATACAAGGGATATTGTCCTTCATTCTTTATCATGACTCAAGCATCTCTTTAAATAATGAAGAAATTTCTTAAAAGTCTCAATGGTGATGACTGGAACAAGCTTCAACCTTTCCACATCAAATCCTTGAAATCTCTTCAGCACCTGACTATCAATAACACTCTCCTACATATTGCTTCTACCTTCTGGGATGTCAAGGACCATGTATTCAGATTTAATGGGCAGGAGCTTTGTCCAATGATTGAAGAGTTTGCTGTTATTCTGGGATGCACATTAGACTGGACTGCTATAATAGCCCTTCCTGATTTGGAGATGCAATTTCCTAGTAGATTGGTTACATTCTTTGATTTTCCTGCAATTGATATTTACATGTATACGCATAACCCTGGGACCATCAATCTTTCTTCTTTGATCACTGTCTGTGGGACTCGGGGACAAGAGCATTGCTTCTTGGACTAGAATAGTTGCTTTCTATTTATATGCTCAATTTTTGCTAGTTTCTCACCATGGTTGTGTCAATACATGAGTATTTTGGAACAGGTAGATCTTGGAGCTAATCCTGTGCCAATTATCCTTGCTGAGACCATCATTGGGCTCGACAGTTTCAAGACTCATAATTGTTTCTCAGGTAGTTTACTTTTTCTTCAGGTGTGCAACCAAAACTTTTATTTTTATTTTATTTTTGCCCTAATTTTTGCCTAAGCCACCCTTTCAGGTTTTTAGCTTAGTAGGCTTGCCCTAACTTTTGCCTAAGATGCCCTTTCGAGTTTTTAACTTAGCGGACTTTTATTTTATTATTCTTATACCATTTTTTTATGATTTGGTTACAGGAAAAGCTGAGCTTGCTTAATGTACCCCTCAACCCTTTGACTTATCATCCTTATCATCTATAATCTCATCCTCTAAAAATAAAAGACAAATGTTCTATGGACCAATGGGTTGACTGGTTGAAGAAGATTTTAGATGCTGAGATCACATGGGTCTGCCCTTGGTGGAGATTGAAGTTCATGACTATTGAGCTGTATAATCACTGTGTTCCTATTCCAGGGCTGCACTTCTCTACCTTTTTTACCCCTTTACGCCTTTGTTGTCAATATGGTCACCCTCAGTTCATTGTCACTATTTTGACTGACTTTGAAGGCTTTCCTTTGAGACAAGATTCTCTGGATAAGATTAGGAGCTTATGGCCTTGTAGAGCCCTTGAACGGAACATACACCTAGATGCTAATGTTACTACTGATGACGATTACAAAACTTGGGTTGTTATCCAAAAGATAGAACCACCTGGCTTTGCTAGGAACAAGAGAACTCAAACTTTGTTTGATGAGTCATAAAGGAAGAAACAAAGACATTACTAGATAGAATGGTCTCATAGAGCTAGTTTTAAGTTTTCTTATGTTTTGTTATCCTTTTAAGTACTTATGCTTTATAATAAAGAAGGATATGCAAAGTTTAACAAAACTTCAATTTCAATTTCATTCATTAATTAGGGCCAAAATGAGTACATTTGATACATCACATAACATAACTCCTGTTATCAGCTAGTCCTCATGAATTTTTTAACTGAATATTTTTCACTCACATTTTATTTCCCTAATTTTTACCCGACTAGCCCTTTACGGGTTTTCTAATCGGCGGGACCATTATTTTTTATTTGTTTCCCTAACTTTTGCCTGTCAGCCCTTTGTGGGTTTTTGAACAGCGAAAATGTCCTAACTTTTACCTGACTAGCCTTTTCAGGTTTTTTAGCTAGTGGAATTTATTTTCTTTATTCTACTTTTATTCATATTTTTTACAGGTAGTACTTCTTAAGGCGATCCAGATTAACAGGTTCCATAAACTCATTCCCTTCAAGATCTGATATCTTGGCAGCTCCTTTAGGTAAGACCAATTTGATCAAGTACGGTCCTTCCCAATTCGATCTAAATTTACCTCTTGGATCAAACACCATGACTCTAGACTATTTTAGCACCATATCTCCAACTTTGATTTTCCCAAGCTTAACCTTTTTGTTAAACGCCCTTGTTATCCTTCTCTAATATATCTGAGTGTGGAATAAAGCATCCATCCTTTTCTCATCTAGAGATACTAGAAGATCATATCTTTTGTGTGCCCATTCATTCTCAGTTATTTTAGCTTCCATGACTACTCTCAAGGACTTAATCTCAGTTTCTATGGGCAAAACTGCTTCACAACCATATACTAATAAAAATGGTGTTTGGCATGTGGTGGTTTGAGCTGTAGTCCTATATCCCCATAAGGTAAAAGGAAGATATTCAGACCAATCCTTGTAGGTTTTAACCATCTTAGAAAGGATTTCTGTAACATTTTTATTAGTCGCTTCCATTGCTCTATTAGCTTGAGGGTGATAAGGTGAAGATTTATGGTGCTCAATCCTATACCTTTGTAACAACTCTGCTATTTTCGCTTGAAATTGAACCCTGTTATCTGTCACAATATGATGTGGAACCCCATATCTACAAATCAGGCTTTTCTCAATGAACCGTGCCATTTATTTTGCTTTCACACTATTGAAAGATTCTGCCTCTACCTATCTCGAAAAGTAATTAATTGCCACCACTATGTATTTATGCCCATTTGATGCTATTGATCTTATTTCTCCTATGCTATAAATTCCCCATGCTATAAAGGGCTAAGTGGATGCTAAACTATTCAGCACTATTGGAGGCATGTGACTAAGATTCCTGTGGATATACGCTGATGGCATTGTCTTACTGTCCTAATACAATCCTTTTCTATAGTCATCCAACAATACCCTTATCTGAGTATCTTCTTAGCTAGAATTATCCTATTCATATGAGAACCACAAGCCCTTGCATGAATCTCTTGCATCACCTTTTCAACTTCATCCTTTTTAAGACACTTGAGTTGCATCCCATTCGGCATTCTTTTGTCTAATACCCCATCATGACTTGCATAGTTACATGCAAGAACACAAAGAGCATATCTTTCTTTTGAGGTCGCTTCATCTGGATAAATTCTCTTTCCAATAAACCTCTGGACATCATAAAACCAAGGCTTTTCTTTAGGCCCCATTTAAACATTCATAATCTGCTTACCACCACAACATGGTGCTTTAGACTTCATGATCATTAAAGGTTTCATAGCCAACCCAGTTGCACTATCCCATATTGAAGAGAGTGTTAAAATTGCATCCGCCATCTAATTATCATCTCTAGATAGATGGATAAAGAGACATTTAGTGAAATTCTTCATTAAGGATTTCAAATAGCAGATAAAAGGCTTCAACTTTTCCTCTTTTACCTCCCATTCTTCATTCGCCTGATTGATGACTAACATTGAATCTCTATAAACCAAAAAAATTTTCACTCCAGCTGCCACAGCTGCCTCAATTCCATAGATACATGCTTCATACTTGGCCATGTTGTTTGTGACCTTGAAATCCAGTTTCTTTGCCATTGGTATGGTTTCTCCTTTTTGTGTAACAAGAATCACTCCCAATCCAACTCCTTTGTTATTTACAACTCCATGGAAGTAAAGTTTCCACTCTTAGTGCTCTACAACTATTAAGTTCTCATATGGAAACTCCAAAATTCCACTGCTATTCACCTTTGATCACATTCTGAGCTAGGAATTTTTCTACTGCTCTTCCCTTGAATACCTTTGTAGTAATATACTCTATATCAAATTCAGTTAAGAGTACTAACCATCGAGACATTTTTCCAATTAAAACCGATGCTTGAAATAGATACCTTAGAGGGTCTGTTCTTGAAACAGCTTGAACCCTGTAAGATTGAAAATAATGCCTCAATTTCCTTATAGCCCAAATCATGATCAAACATGTCTTTTCTACTAAATCATATTTTTCCTCGTACGGTAGAAACTTCTTGCTCAAGTAGTACACTGCGTGCTTTATTCCATCTGACCCTCTTGTGCTAACATTGCCCCCATTGCATCCTCTTCTAAAGCCAAGTATAAAACCAATGGCTTACCCTATCTAGGCGGTTTCAGAACAGGTGGATTAATAAGATACTCCTTGATCTTATTGAAAGCTTTTTGACAATCATCATTCCACTTAACCGGCTGATCTTTCCTTAAGAGCTTAAAGATAGGATCATAAATGTTAGTGAGTTTTGCGATAAACCTACTAATATACTACAACTTGCCAAAGAATCCTCTTACTTCTTTCTCTGTCTTTGGTGTCGACATTTCCTGGATGGCTTTCACTTTATCGGATCCACTTCAATTCCTCAACTGCTCACTATATGCCCTAATAGCTTCCTTGAAGTAACCCTAAAAATGCACTTCTTCGGGTTGAGTCTCAGGTTGTACGTCTCGATTCAGGCTAAAAACTTGTCTAAGGCTTCAAAGTGTCTTTCTCTTGTCTCTAATTTAACCATCATGTCATCCACATACACTTTAACCTCCTTATGCATTATATCATGGAAAAGTGCAGTAGCGGTGTAGACACCCAATTTTGGGAGGACATGTTATGGATGCAGTAAAGGACTCCAAGGGTGAAAATGTCTTTGATGCTTAATCTTTAAAAAGTCTACGGACTTTTAAAGGAAGAATTTAATGTTTTCAAGGACTAAATCGTAAAGTTTTTTTTAGGACCTAATTGCAAAATTTAAATTTTTTCGGGGCCTTTTTTGTAATTAAATGTTAAAAAAAGTGCTCATTGGAATTCTATAATTCCGACCGAAATTATGTAATTCCGATTGGAATTCCATAATTTCGATTGAAATTACAATAATTCTGGTTGGGATTATACAATTCCGATCAGAATTGCACAATCCCGGTCAAAATTGAACTCTTTCGTTTTCTTATTTCTAATTATTCCAATTTAGTGTTTTAGGTGGTTTAAATTTCCTAATTAATTCAATCCTAAATTGGTTTAAACTTCCTAATTAATTAAATCCTATTTGGTTCAAAGTTCCTAAATACACTTTAGGAATGAGAATCACATTAGGATTAAGGTTAGGCTTCTTAGTTCTACTATAAAAGGGGAGCTAGGAGAAGGAGGAAAAGAGAAAGAGGGAGGGGTGTAGAAAAGAAGGAGAGGAGAGAAAGAAAATTGTGATTTTATTTTTCTTAATCAAAAAATTACTTTTAATTCATCAAATAATTCAAGACTCGTGAAGGATTTTTTTAAGACAAGATTCAAAAACTTAACAAGAATGGTGAACCACAAATCTGCGGAGCACCCTAAATCATCCATAAGCATATCATATTCTTCTATTCTTCTTTTATTTATTTATTTATTATTCTTATTATTTTATCATAATTTATTCATTAATTATTATTTTATTTTATGTTTTATGGTGATTATGGAGGAAAACACATGGTGATCATATGAGGGAGATGAATTTCAATATGAGTGCACATAAGACTATGGATAAAGCCTCGTAGAGACTTAGTTTCTAGGGCTTTATTTTTATTTTTATTTGTCTTTATTTTATGTTTTATTTTTATTAATATTTTTAGGAACTAATGTAATAGCCCCAATAGTGGGAATAGTAATAAAATTGTGTGTGTGGTTGTATGTTTATTTTGATTGAATCGGCTAATAAAATTAGGTTTCAATTTGGTAATCATTTAAAATCAATGGAGGAAGTATATTAAATTAGGTTGCATGTTAATGAAATTAGGGGTTTAGTAAGGATTGATAATTATTTGTTTGATCTTATTTAATTGTTTCTTTTATGTTTTTATTTGTTTTTGGGTTTTATTTATTATTTTTATGTGTTTTGGGCCTTAAGCCCACTTTAGGTCTTGATTTATTTATTTAAGTTTAGGTAATTCTTTTAGCCCATATCATTTAATAATTAATTAGGTTTAATTAATTAAAATATATTTTAGGTCCATAATTAATTAGATTTTAGGTTAGAAATACCTTTAGGCCTATTTAGTTAATTAGACATATGCCCACTTAATTTAGTTTAATTAATTTAGACTTAGCTCACTTAATTAAAGCCTTCTTTCATAATTTGTAAAATTAAGCCCACTAATTTAAATACCTTCATAACATGTAGACTTAGGCCCATTAATTTAAATATTTCATAATTTATAGATTTAGGACAATATTTTGAACTAAAATTAGTAGACTTAGGTTCATTTAATTAAAATCAAAAGGAATAAGGTCTTTAGGTTCACTTATATTTAAAACATGTAGACTTTAGCCCATTTACTTAAAATCCATGTAGATTAGATTAACTTAAAGATTATGTGATTTATTGAATGCATTATTTACTTGTATATTTCATGACTAGTTTGCCTTGGTGTTTATTGTTTTGGATTTATATGAAATTGCATGTAAATAGAGGAAAAGATAATAATTCATAAAGTAATTCTAAATGAACACAAGACTGAAAGAAGTTGGTATTCCATATCTAGAATCTCCTAGTTGTGGTGCTAGCTTTCTTTTAGGGAATCGAATACCACCTTTTTAATTTGTCCCAATTATTACCCTGGGTGGCGACTCCTCATCTCCACGCCATGTCTTTATGACAGTGGTTAGTGTGTTCTCGAGAGCCCTGAGCTCAAACAATGACGCAGTTGCTAAAATCTTGGATGCGCACTAAACCCTGCCGCCTACAGTGGCGACTCCACTAAGGATAAGAGATACTGATTCTACTTGTGTTCTTTATAATTATTTTATTAATTATTATTTTATTCTTGCATTCATTCTACATGTCCCTATTAACCAATGGCATTGGTTTATGATTCCATGATTCCACTAGCTTCATGGGGTTGTAGATCGGCTAACCATCACTCTTAGCCTTAACTCGGTCCAAGAAAGATTACCGGGCTCATCTGACTAGAGCCTATAACCTAAGTCCTCAAGGGGGGTAGTATTCTCTAGAGTTTGCAAAGGATGCTGGGCCCCTCTGACCTTGGCCTGTAACTCAAAGTCCATAAAAGAGAGCATCTTGCTAAGGAAACCTTGACCTTGTTACCGGACCCCAACCACATATAATGGCTTAGTTATTTCCCCTAAGATCTACCTAAATTGCTTGTGAATTTTGCCATGAGGTATTTCTATCTGTAAAGGCCCAAGCCTATACTTTAGAAGCCTATTAAGGTTAATAAAGATTGGGCTAATCTTTTACACCTAGAAATGCTGTTTCTATGCTTCTATTTTTCTTTGAGAGATTTGGCATGCGCATCAATCCCTAATATCCCCTATTGATATTAAGAGCAAGACCAAAAATCTTAGGAAAAGAGACTCACCATTGAATACGTGTGTGGGAGGAATAAGGTTAGAAGGATGTATGTATACCTGACTTGTTACTTGTTACTTGCTACTTGTTGCATAGCACGTGCATCATGCATACATGCATCTCATGCATCATACTAACCATTTATCTTGCAAACATTATAGATTTGTCCAGGTCTTCCTGTGTTTGGAATTGAAAAGGTGGCAGACTGGTGAACTGATTCAAGCCCTCAATCGATCGCGAAAGAGATCTTTAGCAGACCGGAAAAGAGCTCCATTAATATGCTCTATTTGAAAGCTACGCAACTTGAATGAACTGAAAGAATGGAACAACAAGAGGGAGGAAATTGAACCCTAGAAGATGTCAAAGGAGCACTGATGGATGATATGAGAGCAATGATGTAAGACGAGTTAAGACAAAGCTTTAACGGGACTAATGCCACCACTTGCTGCTGCTGCA
Source organism: Mallotus nudiflorus (assembly GCA_947683625.1). Classification (NCBI taxonomy): domain Eukaryota; kingdom Viridiplantae; phylum Streptophyta; class Magnoliopsida; order Malpighiales; family Euphorbiaceae; genus Mallotus; species Mallotus nudiflorus. Next base: position 100,638 of record CANTUR010000029.1, on the reverse strand, counting down.
CCACCCACCACGGCCAACCCACTTGTCATGGGCCCACTACCTATTAACAATGACATGAAACTCGAGATTGTTGAGAGTTACATGGTTGAAAAAGTGAAAAAGGAATCACTTGACTAAGTTCAAGAGCTGGAATCCAAACAGATGAAGGCATTAACTCAGAAGATGTCTAAGATGGAAGAGTTGATGAGGGGACAAGGCCTAGAATACCCTTTTGACTTGGATGATGTGATGCAATTTGAAGAAGACAGGCTACTTGACAAATTCAAAATGCCACAACTGCAGAAGTTTGATGGTACTAGGGACCCGAGGATTCATCTCAGTCAAGACACAACTACTATGAGTACCACTAAGGCTCCTTTGGCTATGGTTACTAAGCTGTTTATACTATCCTTAGAGGGTTTGGCCGTTAATTGGTATCATGGGTTAAAGAAGTCTATCCGAGCATATTGGAGGGAGTTGTGCATTTCTTTTCTAAAGAAATATGACTATAATACTAGGCTTGAGGTGTCTATAAGAGATCTGGAACTAACCAAACAGAAGCCCAATGAATCATTCTCAAATTTTCTGACTAGGTTCATGAATAAGGTGGGAATGATGAAGAAAAAATTGGCAGAGAAGGACCAGGTTAGAATGATAGTCCAAAATGTGTCACCTAACCTAGTGAAAAGGTTGCAAATGTTGAACCCCAAGACATTTGTAGAATGATGATGGGTTATAGGCTAAAGAAATCGAAAATGAGAAAAAGAAGGCTACTGGGAACACCAGAGAAAAAAATTACCCAATTGGGGGCATACAACAAAGAAGCACTAGCCGGGTTGTAGGAGTCCATGTTGTTCAATAACTAAGGAGGTTCTCAAATTTTAAATAACCTTTGTCAAAAGTCCTAGAGTGCCTAATGGAAAAGGGCTTATGTCAACCTTTACCTACTCCTAACCCACTAAATCCAAATATTTTGGGCTTTAACTCGAATAAACAATGTAAATTACACCAAAACCTCCAACACTCTATAGATAACTGCATCTGCCTTAAACATGAAATCCAAAACCTCATAGACTCTGGAAAAATCACAGATCTTAAAAACCCAGGCACCAGAAGCAATCCTTTCCTAAACTACCGAAACATGCCATCCCTAACCACCATGATGATCAACTCAGGAGTAAACAAAGAAGAAGTGCTAAACTCCTTTGAGGACTTAGACCTTAAAAGTAATGAGAAATCTCTTAATGCTCTCAAAGATGTGGAAGGAGTTGAAGATTTGTTGGGTCAACCCTCAAGCAAGTTCGACTATAAGGTGTTTTACACTAAACCACCTTCTTTTGACATACCCTTAGAGTTGATTGTGCCTACAAGATAGGGTAATGAGTTTGATGATGAGAAATTGTAAGACAAAGAAGAAACATGCATAGTAGAGGTACAAAAAAATGAAGTCATGGAGACAGTTAGCAAGAAAATGCAATAATAACTATTATGTCAGCCACCTGAAAGGCAATCACTATGAGACTCAGAATCCCTAGCATTTAGAATAGGAAATAAAATTTCTTATTGTCTTCTTTAAATAAAATTTTAGTTTCTTTGGAACTTGTTTTATTTTAGTGATCGATGATATAAATTATGATTATGCTTACTTATGTAATATGCATCCTGATAGTACTACGCATTATGATATTGATCGCATCTGCATGTTTGACAAAAATTTAATTCAATTAGATTCATTTAGTATGGGTACAAATGTAAACTTAAAGAATAGTCTTATATCACATGACATAACTTCTAAAAAGAATAAAATCTGAGGAAAAATAAGAAGAATGATAATAAAGAGAAGAAAAACAAAGAGAGAGAAAAAAAGAAAAAGAAAAGTAAGGTGAAAAATTAGAGAGAAAAATTTAGGATTAATTGATTATTGGAGTTGTGTCATGTGATGTAATGAATGTTCTCATTTTTTCCCTAATGAATGGGTAAAATTGAATTGGAGATTTTCATCAAATATTGCATATCCGTCTTTATCATATTACATAAGTATGGAAACACATTACATAATGAAAGCTAAAATCATAGCTATGAGATCACTATTTTAGTTAAATTTCCTTTGTAATTTTCTTTATAAGCCTAGGGTCCCCTTACACCTTGAAGAATTCAGATGGCTTAATAACTTGCATCAACCATTGCATCAATATTAAGCTTTATATTATGCTCAAGAGTTCTTCAAAGTGCAAGTCCAACTGATTTCATGATTAAAAACTCGCTTCGGTTAGTTTGCCCATTCCTCTACATCTCCAATGCATGAGATTACAACTAATAGGGTTAATAAGTTAAAGGATCAACAACGGCAGTGGATGAACTGGGTCTCTTGCACATAAAATGAAAACTGGGGGCAAAATACAACTCAGGGAGCAAATGGTATTGGCATTCAAAGAGCGAAGTGTAAGAGCTAATACCTCAATCATTAACAGTAATAAAAGAAAAGTTCAATAGTGCATCAATCAATCACAAGCTCTATTGTAAAGCCATGGACCCTACTTGGTAGCCTAGTAATTAGTCTGATGAATCATTTTAGAAGCTTCAACATCAGAAGTACCAATAATGAATCATTCAATGCTCAAACTAATAGGCTATTGATGAGTGGCTCTGTTCTAAACAGGAGACCTATTAGGATCATGCACATCATACATAACATGCATACATATTTTATGAAACACTTGTTTTGTATAATAAAAGTCTTTAAGCCTATACAAGATTGTGCAAATACTCTACTACTAACATTTGAAATTAGTGTTGGAAGAATAAGAAAGTAGTTAGAGTATTCGCATGTGAAACATATGAAAGAATGAAAATAAGAGAAGTGAAACTACCAAGAAGCATTATCCTGTAAACTTCAAAAGGCTAGATAGGAAGCTCAAGCTCCTTAGATTCAATATGCTAGTGATACATGCGCTTGGCCCTAAAAAGGGAAGAATGCTCTCAAAACTTGAGATGAATGCACTCTGAAAACTTTTTTGATTATGAAATAGTAAATCCCTTCTTTTATAGGAAATGTTGAGAAGAGAAATGAAGCCCTCTACCATAGCATCAATGGGATAAAGCCATAACTTCAACGGTGGAGCATCATAACCCTGTGATCGAAGACATCATCACAATAATGAAAGGGAAGAATGCAAAAGAATAACATTGCATTCTGATAAATTTTTTACTAGCAAATAGACCATATTAACTTATGGTATTTTGTGTAGGGAAAATAAAAGAGAATAAAGAAGGGAAAAGGAATTGATACATCAACAAGAATGGGCAAGATAGCAAATGCCAATCATTCGTCAAAAACCTCACCCTGTACAAATACCAAAGGGAAGTAGTATAACTCCATCTCCTTTGATTCTGCAATAAAATAAATCCTCAATAAGAAAATTCAAAAATTGAAAGGAAATTCATCCACTCCATGAGATCTTGTGTAAAAATTTATCTCATGACCTTCGATTTTAGTGGCTTTCTTTTATTAGCCTTGTAGAATTCAGTTGTCTTGTTGACAGTTATATGTTAAGAATTTCTAAACTCTAATCAATTTAATGCTTGCTTTGCACCCAAATGCTGGGAAGAACATGCAAAGGCAAAATCTATGGACTTGTGGTATAAATTGATTGAATTTTATGGTATCATTTTAGTCTTGTGAATGATAAATGTGCATGTAATGTACTCCAATGCTAAAAAATGAGTATGAGTATAAAATCCCTTGACGGTATCCATGCTGAGTAATACGAGAAAGGCAGGGGAATACTAAGAGGAGAGTAGAAAAAAGAGCAAACATAATTTACTCCAATGCAAAAAAATGAGTAAGAGTGTCAACATAAAACCTTTGGCAGTATCCATGCTGAGTAATACAAGAAAGGCAAGCGAATACTAAAAGAGGACCATGCTAAAAAAATTTTGCTCTACTTACTCCAATGCTCTATAGGAGTATAAGTATCCAAAGGACCTTTCCAATGGTATCCATACTGAATAATATGAGAAAGGTTGGGAATACTCAGATAAGGAAGAAAAGCACAAAAATAACTCAAAGACTATTTTAATACTTAGAATCTGATCTAATTATACTCAAATACCATAAGTTTTGTCTAGTAGATTCTTTCTACATGGATTTTAAATAAAGGAATAAGGTCTTTAGGTTCATTTATATTTAAAACATGTAGACTTTAGGCCATTTATTTAAAATCCATGTAGATTAGATTAACTTAGGGATTATGTGATTTATTGAATGCATTATTTACTTGTATATTTTATGACTAGTTTGCCTTAGAGTTTATTGTTTTGGGTTTATATGAAATTGCATATAAATAGAAGATAGGATAATAATTCATAAAGTAATTTTAAATGAACAAAAGACTGAAAGAAGTTGGTATTCTGTATCAAGAATCTCCTAGTTGTGGTGGTAGCTTTCTTTTAGGGAATTGAGTACCACCTTTTTTATTTATCCCAGTTATTACCCTGGGTGGCAACGCCTCATCTCCATGCCATGTATTTATGACAGTGGTTAGTGTGTTCTCTAGAGCCCTGAGCTCAAATAGTGATGCAGTTGCTAAAATCTTGGACGCGTGCTAAACCCTGCCGTCTACAAGTGGCTCTTTGATAAGTTGCACCTGCATTCTTTAGTTTGAAAGGCATCACCTTGTAACAATAGGTCCCCTATTCTATGATGAAAGTTTTTTTAATCTTATCCATGACTGCCATAATGATCTGGTTATACCTGGAAAATCTATCCATAAAAGAATACATTACACTTATTACAGTGTTATCCACTATTACATCAATGTGAGGTAACGGGAAGTCATCTTTTGGACAGGCTTTGTTCAAATCCCTAAAATCTACACACATCTGTACTTTGCCATCTTTCTTAGGAATAGGTACTATGTTTGATAGCTATTGAGGGTAGTCTACTACTTCTAGGAAGTTAGCTTGTATTTGGTTGGCAAATTCCTCCCTTATCTTTTCTGTCCATTCTAGTCTTAATCTGCACAATTTTTACTTAACCGGCTTGGTTTCTAGATGAGTTGGAATGTTATGCTCTACTATTTCCCTATCCAAACCTAGCATGTCTTCATAAGTCCAGGCGAATACTACCTTTCTTTTTATTAATATTCTCTCAAAATTTTTTCTCTCTTCAGGAGTTACATCATGTGATATAGAAATGTTCTTTAGATTATCATTTGTGCCCATGTTAAATGAATCAAATTGCATTGAATTAATGTCAAACATGCATGACTGATCAAAATTATAATGCACAGAACTATCAGGATGCATATCACACAAGTAAGCAAAACCAACATTCATATCATTAACCATAGGAAAAATAGCATCTTCGTTCGCATAAAGACCGAACTTTATTACATCAGTTTCTTCATAAAAAACATCAATAAAACTATCACTAATGATAGTAGCTAAGTCCTGGGGTGGTTCCTCCTCAGGTGGCAGACACAATAGCTCCTCAACAGCATCATCACCCGTCCTTCCAATTACTTGCTTCATGACTTCCTCTTTGTTGCTGGCCACTAGGCTTTCCATAATCTGTGCCTTGAAGATCTTAAACCCAGGGACATCCTTTCCAGCCATGTTAATATATTCTTTAGTGCCAAGATAATACTTGCCTACCCTTGTCTTGATGAAGTTCTCACTTAGTGGTCTAATCCTTCCCAAGGGCTTATTTCTTATTATTTTCTCCTTATTATTTGCTCTTCTACTAGCCAATCCAACCTCAGTATATCCTAAACCCTTCGTATGGTCCTGGGTTTTAATGTTTGGGGGCCTAGGACTTCCTTGTTCATTCTTCTCAAGCCCCTATCCAGGTCGATAATTCATGCTGTCCATCATTTTTGCAACCTTAGGATCCATCTCTTCAAATATTCTAGCAACTTAGAAACTAGGCAGAACACTCAGTTACTTTTGTTTATTAACTATGGCTACCACATCTACATTGGTTCCCACTTCTATTATCACGACATCTCCTTCATGAGGGCATTTTATTTTCTGGTGCACAGTTGAGGGTACTCCTCCCAGGATGTGAAACCACGGCCTTCCCAACAACAGGGCATAGGTAACAGGGATGTCTAGTACAGTAAATTCAACAGTTGACTCTATAGGCCATGTTTTAACCAAAGCCTGAAATGTTCCCTCCACATTCCTGGCACTATCATCGTACGCTCTGATTATGAGGTTTGAAGCCATCAAGTCATCTACTTTCAGACCTAAATTAGGTAGGATTTTTAGTGGGCATACATTTATAGTTGAACCATCATCCACCATCACAAAGTTGGTTCTCTTCCCTTTTACTTTAGCTGGGATAAATAATGCCTTGTTATGATTTCTTCCCTCTAAAAGCAAGTCATCATCTGAGAATGTTATCAACCCATGTTTCACTTTTGCTACCATAGCCTCAGGCGTAGCTGCCGTTTCAATGCTCATGTTCGACAAAGCTTTAACCAGAGCCCTTTTATGGCTGCCTGAATGCATAAGTAATTCCCAAATGTTGACGTTTGCCTTAGCCTTTTTCAGCTATTTTAGGATTAAATCTTCTTTTTGTCCTTCCTCTACTTACGTGTCTTCTGTTTCTTCCTTTTCTACAACCCTTTCATTTTACTTTTTTACTGCCCAATAATTCCTCCCACTTCTAGTAACATGATTCATATTTGGAGTATCACTCCATACATCAACTCCAGTGGGTTTTTCTTCATTAAAATCATACCAGATGTCCATGGTCCCAACAATCCATTCTCTTTTCTTGTTTTTCCAAACTTCCACTATGCATGTTTCTTTTCCTTTCAACTCCCTCAGCTTGTCCATATGTTGGCTTAGTAGCACTTTAATCCCTTCTTGGGAAAATTCTGGGGTTAAGAATTCATCTTCTTTAAACACATCACCCCATCCTGTTGGCACAATCTCTTCCATGGGTATGTCAGCAGAAGCGGGTTTAGAATAGAACACTTTGTAATCGAACTTGCCCGATGGTTATCCTAATAGATCTTCAACTCCTCTTGGTGACTGCTTGAGAATTTCAAGCTCTTCTTTTACTGGCTTATCATCAAACTCATCTCCCCATCCTGAGGCCTCAATTGATTCAATAGGGATATCAATAGAGGGTAGAATACTCTGTAATCAAACTTGCCTAAGGGCTAGCCCAGTAAATCTTCTACTCCTCTCTGTGGCTGTCTGAAAGGTTCTCCATTGGGTATAAGGTTGAGGTCCTCGAAGGAGCTTAGCACTTCTTCTTCACTAACCCCTGAGTTGATCATCATAGTGGCTGGTGGTGGAACATTTCAGTAGTTTGGAAAAGGGTTATTTCTGGTGTTTGGGTTGGAATTGGATTTCTCAGGGTTGGTGATTTTTTTGGAGTCTATCAAGTTTTAGATTTCATGTTTTAGGTGGATGCAGGTATTTGTGGAATGATCATCTACTTGATGAAACTTACAGTAACTGTTCGGATCATAGCCAGGGAGATTTGGATTCGGGGGTTTGGAAAAGGTTAAGGGTCAAAATAGGCCTTTTTGGATTAGCCTCTCTAAGACTTTAGAGAGTGGTTGGTTGAAGTTGGAGAACCTTCTAGGTTGCTGAACTGCACGTACCTTTAAAGCTCGGCTAGTACTTCCTTGTTGTATGCCCCTAGTTGGGTAGTTTCGAGTTCCTGTGCCTCTAACAGTTTTTTTCTCACTCTTAATTTCCTCATCTTGTAACCCATCATCATACAAATCCATGAAGGTTTGGGATTCATCATCTGTAGCCTAAATTAGGTGACACATTATGAACTATCATTCTAACTTGATCCTTCTCAACAAGCTTATTTTTCATCATCCCTGCTTTATTCATGAAATGAGTTAAGAAATAAGAAAAAGACTCATTTGATTTCTATTTAGTTAACTCCAAATCCCTAATTAACACTTCCAATCGAGTGTTATAATCATATTGATTTAAGAATGCAATACATAGTTCCTTTCAGTCAGTTCTAATAGACTTTTCTAATGCAATTCATAGTTCCTTTTAGTCAGTTCTAATAGACTTTTCTAACCCATGGTACCAGTTCACAACCATTCCTTCCAGGGACAACACAAATAGCCTAGTAACTATTGACTATGGTGCTTTAGTAGTGCTCATGGTTATGGTGTATTGACTTAAATGAATCCTTGGATCTCCTCTCCCATCAAACTTCTGGAGTTAAGGCATTTTGAATTTTTTAGGTAGCTTGTCACCCTCCATTTGTAATATATCATCAAATTCAAAAGAATGTCCTATTCCTTGTCCTCTAATAAGCTCTTCCATTTTGGACATTTTCTGATTCAATGCTTGCATCTACTTGGACTCAAGGTCTTGAACCAATTCAAGTGATTCTCTCTTTGCCTTTTCTATCATGTAGTTTTCAATGTCTTCCATTCTCACATCAGTAGTAGGCACATTTCTTAGAGCAGGTTGCCCCTCAGCATTGTTAGTAGTAGGTGGAGGAGCTATAACAATAAGTGGAGCTCCTACAGCAGGTGGTTGTTCAACAGTAGTAGCAGGTGGTTGTTTAATAATAGCAATAGGTGGTTGTCCAATAACTGGTTACACTAATCCGGCCAAAGCCTGTCTCAGTTCATCTTGCATCATAACTCTCATGTCATCCATCAAAGCTCCCTTAATGTCCTCCAAGGTCCACATCTTTGGTTGTTGTTCCATTTTAGTCTGAGCTGATTCACCTTCTAGGAATAGTGGATTGATTAGACTCCCCTCTAGTCTCTCTAGTCTATGAAGAATGCTTTGAGCTATGGACTTCAGAATTAAATCAACTCAGGTTAATCTGCCACCTCTTCATTCTCATACATGGGAAGACCCAAATGAATCTATGATGGCTACAAAATAACGTATTAGTATGATGCATGGACTATATGTATGCATGATGCATGTGTTTATGCAATAAATAGCAGGCAAGTACTTAATAGGTAGCAAGTATCAAGAAGCATAAGTCAGGAAGCACTTAATAAGCAACATGTAAGCATAAGCCTTCCAACCTTATTCCTCCCACACATGTGTTCGATGGTGAGTTTCTTTTCCTAGGATTTTTGGTCTTGGCCTTCATATCAATAGGGGATATTAAAAGCTGACATGCATGCCAAATCTCTCTTAAAAGAAAAAGAGCACAGAAGCTGCATTTCTAAATGTAAAGGTCTGGCCTAATCCTTATTAGCCTAAATGAGCTTCAAAGGTATAAACCTAAGCTTTTATAAATAGAAATACCTCATGAAAATTCAAACAAACAAGCATTTTGGGTAAAGACCTTAGGGGTAGTAACTAAGCCATTATATGTGGTTAGGGTCCAGTGAAAAGTTAAGGTTCCCTTTGCAAGATGCTCTCCATTGTGGACTTTGAGTTATAGGCTAAGGTCAGAGGGGCCCAACATCCTTTACCAATTTGAGAGAAGATTACCCCCCTGAGGGACTTGGGTTACAAAATATGGTCAGATGAGCCCGGTAATCTCTTTTGAACCGAGTTAAGGCTAAGAGTGATGGTTAGCCAATCTACAACTCCATGAAGATAGTGGAATCATGGAATCATAAACCAATGCCATCTGTTTAGTAGGGACATGTAGAATGAATGCAAGAATGAAATAATAATCAATAAAACAATTCTAAAGAACACGAGTAGAATCAATATCTCTTATTGCCAGTTTAGTCGCCACTGTAGATGGTAGGGTTTAGCGTGCGTCCAAGATTTTAGTAACCACAACATTGTTTAGGCTCAGGGCCTTAGAGAACACACTAACCATTGTCACAAAGGTATGGCGTGGAGATGAGGAGTTGCCACCTAGGGTAATAACCAGGACAAATTGAAAAGGTGGTACTCGATTCTCTAAAAGAAAGCTAGCACCACAACCAGGAGATTCTGGATACGGAATACTAACTTTTGTTAGTCTCACATTCTTTTAGAATAATTTTATAAATGATGATTTCATCCTCTAATTACATGCAATTTTATTAAACCCTAATTAACATCCATCTACCCAAAAAGGCAACAAGTCAATAAAATTACAAGTAAGAAATGCATCAAAAGGGTAATGTCGTTATGTCTAAATTATGTTAATTTTATTTTATAAGTTAGCTAAATCTACATTTTATTTACAAGTGAAATGGAATAAAAGTAGGCCTACATTTTATTCATTAGTGAGCCTAAATCTATTTTTTAGTCTTTTTAAGATATGGGCTTAAGTCTATTCAATTTTAAAGAAAAATCAAATTAGTGGGCCTAATTCTAACTTGGTAGTCTAACTTGATTTTATTTTAAGTGAAATGTGGGCCTAGGTCTATTTATTTTAAAAGAAATGTTATTAAGTGGGCTGAGCTAAGTCTAGACAAGTTTTAATTAACTAAGTGAGCCTAAAATCTATTTAACCTAATGGGTCTAAATTAATTTTAATTATTAAAAACCTAAACCATTTTTAAAGCTTATTTATTAAGTGGGTTAGACCTAAACATGGGCTTGGGGTCCAAAAACATAAAAAAAATATATATAAAAAAGCCCAAAATAAACAAAACACAAAAACTAGATCAAACAAATATTGTAATGATTTTTACCCAATTGAACCTAATTACTAATTAATTTTAAAGTACAGAAAATTAAAATTTCACTATTCCCACTACTGGGGCTATTACAAACTATGTACAAAATTAAAATTAAATAATTATACACCCAGAAATTAAAATAACTACACAGAACACCAAAAATGGAAAAAATAATAAATAAAAAAATCCTAAATCCTACTGGGAAACAACACAGGTTCTTTCATGGTATTCCATGGACATTCTACTCAATTTTAATATATGCAGTATCCTCCTCAATCCAATTCTTTTCTTAAATTAATATAAATTATTAAACTTATTGTGTTTTTTTAATTACAATAATAAATTTTATTTTTAACATTAGAACAACTTAACACAACTCCAATTGGAATATATAATTAATATTGTATTAATTAAAATTTATCATATTGATTTGGACTCAATTTTACTAATTGTTAATGTGCTAATATGACTTATATAATCAATATTTCACTAATTATAATTTATTTTACTAGCATATGATCAATTTCGTAATTGGCATCATATTAGTGTGATTTATGTAATTGGCGTCCATCAATTAAGGTTTACCATACTAATATGAACTCAGTTTTTATAATTGGTATTACATCCTAAATGAGGCTAGCCATGCTAATATATATATATATATATATTTTAATAAGGTTTGATATTTGTAATTATTAGTGGACTCGTAAACAATGTGTGTATGTGTTTATATATACACACTAAAATAATTTTAAAGAAATTTGATAATTAAATTTATGCCAATATAATAACTCTTAATTAATGTAATATTAATTATATAGTCATATTAGAGCAGTGATAATTTTAAATAAATACGTTTAAATTTATTTTTATATTAAAAATAAAATTGTTTAAATATTATAATTATTTTTTCAATAGAAATATAATAATTAAAAATATATATTAATTTGATAAAAAAATTCGTCTATTATTATTATTTTTAAAATGCTAGAATTCAGAAATTAAGAAACGCACTCGAGCATCTCAACAAGGTTGATATCGTTTTAGCGTTTGCATCATGCTTCTGAAGTCCAAAATGAAATTAATAAAATAAAAAGAAATAGAGTTTACAAAAAGATGACAAGCCTTACAAAGACTAACAAAAATCATTAGCAATGGCTAAATAACAAAATGAGGGAATCAAGTCCCACCAAACAACAATTTGTAGTTAAACCATGTTTAGCTAATAAGTCCATGACTGCATTTCCTTCTCTGTGGATATGTGAAACTCTGAAATTCATTTGAGATATGAGGCACAAGCATTGAAGCCATCGTTGCAAGAGAATCCAGCGAATAGTTATTGTTTTAGATTGAAAAGAATGAACAACAAACATCAAGTCACACTCCAACCATAAGCAATGCCAGCCTCTCAACTAAGCAACTTCAATAGCATATATCATTACACATAATTGGGCTATAAATGCATAGCTAGATTTGATTTTAAAAGCAAATGCACCTATAGGTAGACCAATAGTAAATAAAAAAAACACCTCCAGCCCCTGCAGCACTCGGAAAGCCAAGCGCTAATCCATCCATATTCACCTGTAGCCAATTACAAAGGGAGCTTGCCAAGAAACTCTAATAATATGAGAAGAAAATACAAGTGTTACATTGATGCCAAGTAAGGATAAAATTCTCCATTCATCCATTGAATTGAACATAGAACCAAATATGAAAAACTCAGTTGCTCTGATTGAAGTCCAAAGAAGACGAAGGGCGACATTGATAATGGGACACTAGTCTTCAAAAATTACAACATTTTGCATTCTCTAAATAATCCAAATACAGTTGACTATTACAGGACACTAAAAGGAAGTGACCTGAGTACTAAATTACTGATTGATAGCCATAAGAATAAGCTCTCGTAGATTACTTGAAGAGTTTAGTGATTTTCCAAGCAATATAGCAACTGAATGCCATAAAGTAGTAGCAAAAGGATAGTGTATGAATAAATTATCAGTATCCTCATTATCCATTTACAAAGAAAGCATCTAAAAGCTATAGAAATGCCTCTTCACTATAAGTTGTGATCAGTTGGCAAATATCCAAGGATGGCTCTCCAACATACAAAAGAATGTGATGAAGGCAAAAAATCCTTCCATATAAAATAATGCCAAGGAATGAATTAACCTTTTCATCTTAAATGATTATACATGTGCTTAACAGAGTGAATTCCATCCAAAGTCGACGTCCAAACACATAAATCCATGTCATTGAAAATAGGCTAAATGATGTTAATGTTATAAATAATTTCTGGGTTATCAATCAGAGATAGATGCCAATATCCTTCCATAAAAAAGGAAGATACATATTCATAAAGCTTTTTTTGATTATGAGAAGAAATGCCAATTTGATTCACTATAGTGGGAGAAATCCACTTATCCATCTTGAAATTTAACTTCAAAGAAGCACCAATAAACCATTTTATCTCAAGCCTCAAATTTTTGTACATGTGTTTAATGGAGGACCAAATTGAAGAATGAAAATAAGTGTCTTTAAGAGCACTCAAGGGATTTAAAATCCAAAGTCTTAAAATAGACATAGGATAATCCTACCCAATAATGACTTTCCATTCCATCTTACTTAACAAAGCTTCATTAAAATTCCTAAGGCTTTTGACAGTAAAACCACCTTCTTTAATAAAAAGACAAAAAATATTCCAAGGGACATTCATAAGCTTCCTCTTATTAATTGAGCCTGACCAAATAAAATTGCACATACATTTCTCAACATAAGCTATTAAAGATTGCAACCATCAATATATAGCAAAAGAATAAAGTAAAGAGTTGGTAATCACATATTGGACCAAAACTAAACTGCCCACCATTGAAAGAGATTTTCCTTTCCACTTGAAAAATTTATTGCAAATTTTATTGGTCGTAGGCTTCAACCATTGCTTTTTGGAGCACCCACAAACAAAGGTACACTAAGATAAACAAATGGAAGAGAACCCTTTTTCATATCTAGGGCTTCGTAGAGTATTTGAATAAGCTAAGGGGAGATAGCTGACCTATAATAAATCTCAGATTTATTCCAGCAAAAAAATTGCCCTGAAAGACTGCCATAAAGATTAAATGTGCCATTTATTTCTCTAACATTGTGCAAGGAGGCTTTCCCAAAAACCAACATATCATTAGTATAGAGAAAATGCGTGGGAAAGCAAGACCCACTAGTATGAAACATCGGCGTAATTTTGCCTTGCTAAACTTTAAGAGAAAGCAGCCTACTAAGAAAATCTTCAGTAATGTCAAAAAGAAGAGGAGAAAGAGGATCTCTTTGATAAACACCCTTAGAGTAGGCAAAGTAACCTGAGATTTTCCATTGCTCAAAATGGAAAGTCTGGCTAAAGAAAATAAAGAGAGAATCTAGTCTCTGAACTATAATGAGAACCCAAAATCTTCCATCACATCCAAAAGGAAATTCCAATCAAGAGTATTAAATGTCTTTCTAATGTCAATCTTTAAGGTCATGTTGCCTCCAAAATAGGATTTGTTTAAAATATTTACACCCTCAAATGCATCCACAACATAGTCAATAGTAGATCAATTCTTTAAAAACCTAAATTAATTGCTAGAAATAATTCTAGTAGTAATGGAACCAAGGCGGTTAGCTAAAATTTTGGTAATAATTTTAATGGAAAAATTACATAAAATAATAGGATGGAATTGATCAATGGTAATGGCATTAGAAATTTTAGGAATTAAAACCATTAAACTAGAATTAATTCCATTAGTTATCACCCCTATGTTGAAAAAGCTAGAAATAGCATTATAAACCTCATTTTTCATAACATCCTAGTAAGTTTTATAGAAGATACCTATAAACCCATTTAGCCTAAGTGCACTCTGAGCATCCATGCTAAAAATAATGCTTTAATTTCATCAATTGACGGGCATTGCAACAATGACAAATTATTAGAATCTATAACCAAAGAAGGAATTAAAGGCTGAATTAAATTAATATTTGAAACCATCAAATTATTTGCCTATAATAGATGATGATAATAGTTAATGATATGATGTTTAATGGCTGCCTTGTCATCATAAAGAACCCCACCAATCTACATATGATGAATTCCTTGCATTGGTTTTTTTTAAAAGTTGCTAATTAAAGAAACTGTATTTCAATCTCTAGCTTCTAACCACTTCACATTACTTCTCTCTTTAAAAAAGATCTCCTATTGAGTGAGATAATGATCCAATAGAGCATGGGCCTCCAATTTATGTTTATGAAGAGCTTATGTGAATCCATGAAATTTGCTCTTGAATATCTTGTAAAAGAGTACTAGCATTTTGGATATTATCATCAATTCTTCCAAACACAAAATGATTGCAAGTTTTAAGTTCAAGTAAAAAATGCTTGAGCTTTACACCTAAAGCTGCATGGGATGGAGATTACCTATAGGAACTACCCAAGAATTGGAAATAAAATCATGTAGGCTTGGATGAGTGATCCACATTACTTGGAATCTGAATTGGGCTATAGGTCTATCATTAAAAGCATAATGAAGTAGTAATGGAGAGTGATCCAAGTGATGTCTATGTAGAACTGAATAAGAAATATCACCCAGTAATAAAAAAATGATAAGTTAGTAAGAGCCCTATCAAGTCGGCTCACCACTCTATTATTTGCAAAATGAAAAATGAGTACTTTGGGTATGAGAATTGCCTATACCTCTATAATGCCAATATAGGATCTTCATAAGTTGAGTTTATTAGGTTTTCTAGGAAGCCATATGGAAAGGGTTCCTTTTTTATTCTTGTTCTTCCTTGGAGATTTCTGTCGAGTGACATAAGTCCATGGGACATTATCCAAGTTTACCTTATCGGCCTAAGAAATTTTTTCTCACCCTCAATTTTTTGTATCAACATCGATAGTAGAGTCTACCTCCTATGGGTCATCTTAAACATCACTTAATAGTGCATCATATCAGTTGCAAGTTCTAGTTTAGTCTTGATCATATTTGCTTATTTTTTAGTATTATCATTAGAGTGCATAGGGACATTCTATATTACAATAGTATTCACCTCAGGAGGTTCATTATTAATAACATTTGGAGTAAGGACTATCCCCACAAATTTAGGATCAACTAACTCATTAATGCCAACAGTAAGCTCACAAAAAATATTAGAAACTAGAACTTTAGTTGGGACTTCAGTGGTTTCTTTTTGTTTCTAGACTGATTTCAAATTTATTTATTTTCTTAGGTTTACTTGGAGCAGCAGGAGTAGCAAATTGAGTTAACTTCTTCCCAACTCTACAAGCAGTAGATAAATGTCCAATGTGGAACATATGTTGCAAAATGAAGGGAGATTTTCATAAGCAATTTTTATGAAAAAACTCTTACCCACTCTCTCAATGAGTATCATTTCAGGCAAGGGAGATGGCATGTCAATGTCAATTAGAACTCTTGCATAATGACCAAAATCACCATTCACTATTTTATTGTCAATTTTTAGGGGCACTTTGATGCCTTTAGAGAATGGCATTTCAGGGGTCTATTTAATAGTAAATTAAATGGTAGGAATGTTAAACTAGCATAGCAAAATTTAAAAAATGTTTAAATTAATTATTGAAAATATAGGAATTTAGTAGTATAATATGTCAAGTTTCAAGGATATCATAGTAAATAATTCTAAAATAAATTGAGTTAAAAGATATGTTAACATAACTATAATAAATTTAAAAATAAAAGTTTAATATTTAAAAGACAAATAAATAAAATACTATTCAAATTTTAGATGATTAAGACGTATCGCTTTACCATCCATGTAAATTTCATTGAAAGAAATTGGAAGGGTTCAATATTGGAATAAGGTTTCATTTTACTCTTAGATTTTTTTACGAAAGTTCAATTTGGCCTAAAATAATCTTGCAATTAATGTTTCATTTAAACCCTTTCTCTAATAGGATTTGGAGCCTGAAACACACATTGTCATTAATAATAATAAAAAATTAATAAAATGGTTAGATATTAATAATGTTAGGTGAAATCCCCAAATTTCTATAAACCCTAATTCCTAATTTGATAGCAAAAAATTCCTAATTTGCTAAACCCTAGTTCTTTTACAAATTCTTAATGGCTTAAAAATGTCTTCAGCATCTTTGTCAACATCCTATCATTCTTATAATTTTTCCAATCAGAATCCTTCATTTAAGGGAGCAAAATTTGATTATGAAGGTCTTGAAAAGAGGTGTGAGTGTTGCTCTGAAAGTTTGAAAGCTCCAATGCATATTTCATGGACTAGAAGCAATCTTAGAAGAAGGTTTTTTAACTGTCCTAAGGTAAGATATTAGTTTATGTTCATGATTATTGTTAAGGATATAAATGTTGATCATTAATTGATTTGGGAAAATTTGAAATTATAGGGTGAATGTTGATTTTTTAAGTGGAAAGATGAGAAATTTACAAGTTGGTATGTTAAAGTAATTAATGGACTAGGGGCAGAGTTGATGAGACTAGGAAATGAGGTTTTGGATTGTAGAGCATATGGATATGAATGATGCAGAAGGAAAATCAATTTCCTTGAAAATGAAATAGAGAAAATGTAAAATATGATATTTGAAGCAACTAGTGAAGCACAAAAGAATAAGAAGAAAATCAAAATTTTATGTATTTTATTAGGAGTAGCTTCGTAATTGGTTGCAAAGATTGATTTGCATCAAAATTCTAGGGTTTGGTTTGCTAGTTAGGAGTAGTTTTGAGTTTTTTAAACTTATTTTAGATGGTTGATGGCTTATTAATAACATTAAAATGGCATTTTATTTATGAATATGTAAGAACGATGAAAAATATTGGTTAGCAATTGTCCACATTTTGTATGTTTATTGTATTCAAGAAGTAATGAAAATATATAATGTTCTTTATTATACGATGTTTATTTTCCCCTATTCTTGATAATAGAGAGTAAATAATAGCAAAATGGCATTAGCTAAAACTTAAAACTAAGATGAAGTACTAAAATAAAGTTAAAGTAAATAACAATAGAATTCTATTGAGCTTAACATTTAGAGTTTTCATTAACTTGTCAAATAAAGCTATAGAGTTATAACATATATTGGTCATAAACATGTCTTCTTCAACATCATGGTAGGCAAATATCTACTTAACTATGTATTCCATAAACAAAAAATAAACAGTGATGGCATATTTCTATGTAACCTGAGTATGTCAATTACAGTTATCTATGGTCATATACATTTCATGTACTAGCAAACGAGTTTGACGAAAAATGATATACTTAAAAAAGAAAAACAAAAAGCATTATCTTCTATTTAGATGATCTAAATCCAATAAGGAGGCATGTGCTTCTATGATAACTATTGTCTCTTTGAAGGATTCAGTTGTTGTGGTTATGAAGAGGTGTTAGTAGTTGTAAGGTTGATATTAAAACTAGTTATTGATGACCCCTATGAGGTAAGAGTATCTATAAATTATTCATTGATGGAGCTCTTATTCAAATTGCCAATTTGAGATTGTCTCTCAAGCTCTAATTGCCTTATAGTTACTGTAGATTTCCCACACTATCGAAGGTCAGGTGCCTAAAATCTTCTATAGCTTGGATTCCCTTGTGTAATGTTAATATGACTTTTATTGTGTTATGATTAGTTTCTTTTTAATTGGGACTGGACTCCCAGTATGTACTACTCTCTCTGACATCAAACCAAGCTATAAACATATGTGAACACACTAAGTCCATTATATAAAAAAGTGTATGAAATCAATGATACAGAAAACTAATGATTTCATCTAAGTCACCAAACATAGCAAAAAAAATTCAAAGTTCAATAATAACACCAAACATGAATGCATCATAACCCTAAAAAAAAATCTAAACACCAAAGATAAAACTGAGTCTATCATAAAAAGTCACAATCAATAAGATCAATAAACTTACATTCATAGTAGTTCTACCGGTCACCTTATTAATGAGTATACCATGACTAATATGATGTTTATTTTGCCTCTTAGGATTGTTTAAACTTGATTTTGTAGGCATTGAAACTAATAGAATACTTTTTTTTTATTTTGGCTTCTTTAATGGCTTCTATTTTTTCCATTGAAAAAAAAAAAGAACATTAGATAATGAAAAACATATATAAAGTATTAATTAGTCATTGAATATAACATAAAATTATTGCTTATGTCAATTTTGCATTAGTTTCCATATAATATTCTATAAGGTCTGAAGAAGCTACTACATGTGAAGAGCTTGCAGCTTATGATGAGTTTGTAGCTTGTGAAGTTGTAACATTGTCATTTTGATTCTTATTTGGGCAACCTTTCTTGTTATGTACCTTTTCTCTGCGTAAGCTACATGTCATCTCCACCTTTTTTCTTGATAACTTTCTACTTTGTCTTGGCTCATCAATATCTTTTCTTCTTTTGATCTTAGGCCTATCAAACATCTGTTTCACTATTGGAGGCTTAACAAGAGGCTTGTCACTATCAAGCCACATATTCTTGCCTTTGCATAGAAACATGACAAAGCTAAAGCTCTTCTTATATGTCTCCTTATGACACCAAGGACTCATATAATACATTGCTCACTATCATAAATGGCATACATACTATAACATCCACTAATGCATTTTCATAACATGCATATCATATAGACATGAAAAAATGCATGAGATATGTGTGGTATTAATTCTAATATTACATAGGAGAAGATTATTAATGTTTACAATTAAATTCATAATAAGAATTAGATAGTTAAGGGTTTAAATTGATTAATGGCAAAATATATATATATAGGACTTAAATTGGTTATCTTTTTTTAACCAATACAATATTGCAATATATATATATATATATATATATATATATATATATATATATATATTGCAATATTGTATTGGTTAAAAAAAGATAAGAAGAAGTGGATTATGGAAGAAGATAAGATTAGGACAAAGAAAAAAATGGTTGCCATTTGGATAGAAAAGGGAAGAAGGAAGGAAGAAAAGGTTGTCTTTTTTTTTTTTTTTTTTTTAAAAAAAGAGCTGAATTTTGCAAACTGATTTTAAAGGTTTAAAATCATTTCAAACCATCAATTATCATCCGTAAGTGCTCAAGTGATTGATTTGGTAACTAATTTCAATATTTTTTTTGAATTAAGTTAAGGTTTAGAAGATGCAAAATTTAAGTTATATGGATCTGGTTTTTTAGTCCTATTGTTTTGATCATATCTTAATCTAAGAAGCTTAAAATTGAGTGTTCTTTAAAAAGTTATCTAAAAATTTTTGAAAGTGCCTTTAAAGGGGGTGAATAAGGCTAATAAGGATTTTAGAAAAATAAAAACAATTTTAAGGAATTAAGCAAGAATTAAAAGATAATATAGTAGGAAGAACAATGAACTTAATGATTTAAGGAGTTTGGATTCTCAATAATTCTATGTCTCAACCTAACATATCCTCAAGTTAGGATTTTCAGTCTTACGCAATCTTATTAACAAGATTGAGATAACATAAGAGTTTGAGGCTCACTCTTTCAACCTTACAACTTGAGTTTTTAAGGCTCACTCAATAACAAAATTCCCAAGTGTTTTGATGGCTAAACACTTAAACCAATTTCTTTAGAATAGAATCTCACTTCCCATTTTCTAAACCTATAAAATAAAAAAAGAAGCATATCTATTCTAACACTCACCAACTCTCACAAGAGTTATACAAAAATAAAATGAATTGAAGAGAGTTTTGGGAGCTTAATTGAATACTTAAAAGAGTATAATCAATAACCAAGTTCCTTAAACTTTCAATTGAACTCCAAGAGTTTTTTATATAGATAAATAACTTAAATTATGGTTATTGGGCGCATTGATTATGTATCTTGTTGATTTTTGAATCATCTTGGACTTATTTCTATTAAAATACTGTGCACAGTTGTGAGGAGCAAACCCTGGCTCGTGAGGAGTAAACCTTGGCTCAAAAGGAGCAACTTTACTAGCCGTTGCATTTGAAAATAGCTATTATAGCCTATCTTTACTACCCTTATGAGCTAAAGCTTGATCCTCATGATTGTAAGGGTAGCTCATGAGGAGCACCACCTCTTTTGGCAAACATTGCTCAAACAAGCACTGTAGAGGCTCGACTTATGAGCCTTTAATGAGGCTCGACTCGTAAGGCTCTAATGAGGCGCTCATGAGGGGATCACTGTAGGTCTAATTTAGTATATTTTCAATATGTAATTTCTCCTCAAAGATTGGGGACTTGCATAGGTTGAGATACTTCATCAAAATTCATATTAATACTCTTTTTATGGAGTATTTCATGGTCTCCAATCATTAAACAATTAATCTTTATAATAGATCAACTCCCTACACACTTAAATGAAAATATTAGAATCTAAACTATTTGTCAAAGTTGAAAATTAAGAGTTTGATCATGCAAATGGTCAATAATCTCCCCCTTTTTGGCTTTGATAACCAATTTGATAAGATAATAAATAAAGTGTATGTGTCAAAAATAAACAACATGCATAAGTGAGTATTATACAAAATAGCTCCCCCCCTTTTAAATTAAATAGGTCCATTGTGTGAAAAGAATATTTTCCTCCCCTTTAATATATGCATCATTTATTAGATCATAAAAAAAATTGAATTAACATAGCATATATAAGGGATAATAAATAATTGAAAATTTTTTTCTCCTTTATACAAATTTATTTCTTTATACTCCCATTTTTAGAAATGATAAGAAATATAAATTTAATATTTTATTTTTTGTTAAAAATAAAAATGATATAAAATTTAACATGAGGGATAAAGAGAAATATGGCCTGGCCTAACATGACAAATGTGTTAAAAACATGAAAGCATGATCATTTAAATAAATGTTAGGCAATATAAAGGAAATAATTTCAAACATATATGCGTGCAATGCTACTTAAATGCATCACATACATAGTGCATATAGCACTTATTTTGAAACTTGGACAAACTTAATTATTACATGATCATATAGAACTTAGCTAGCTAACATACATGATCATGTAGCACTTAGCATATCACAAACACAAATTATCATATAACTTCTTCTTCCCCTTTGTCAAAGACAAAAAGAAAAGAGAGAGATATAAGGGAAAATAAACCTAAAAGAACAAAAAAATCCTAGAGGAAATAAAAGGCCAAGAAGCAAAACAATGAAAACAAAAATAGACCAAATCTTTTTAAAAAATGTCCATCTAGCCAAGTGTCACACATATACACATATAAACAAAGTGCGTAAAATAAGGCTCTTTATCACAATTATGAAAACACGATTTATTAAATAAGAAAAAACTAGCCATACTTACAATGTTTATGTATGTAAAAAAATTAAATTTTAAATGTTTCTCCCTCTTTATCAATGTGCAACAGGAAATTTTAATAAAATAGAAATCGCATTAATGAAAAGGACAGAGTTACAATGATAATAGAATATCAATTGTAAACTTATGAGAAACATAACATAAAGAAGACACAAACTAGCAGCTCATGGCTTATAAACCAAAGAGAAACAAAAAATAAACCAAATATAAACTGACACAAAATAAACATAAACATAAGCTAACAACTCATATCTTAGAAGCTGAAAATATACTGAAAATAAATCAAACAAAAACTAATGAAAAACACATAAAACTAAAAATAATCCGGTCTTGTTGAGGAGGTGGAGGATAATGAGGGCAAGAGCATTGTATGTTGTGATGATGATACAATTGGTGAAAAGCCCCTAAAGTTTCAAAAACTTTTCAAACATGTTCTTAAATCATGATAAATTGGTCTCTTTACATCAAATTAACTTCAAAACATATCAAATCATAATCAAATTAAATGATATTATAATTATTATTATAAATCAACATAACCAAGCATTTAAATAGGAGAAATAAAATTTTAATTTCAAATAATTATTTTTAATAAAAATAAAAATCAATCATGCAAATGGAAAATACAATAAATCAAGTCATGTATATGAAATATATTTTCTTATTTAAATAATCAACAAATTGAATAACATTAAATAATTAATTATTAAATAGCAATTATTTAAATTAAAATTATATATGATAAAGATCATAAATGCCAATTTTTTTAAATGTAATCATGAAAAAAAGTATCAAAAATGAAAAATAAATCAAAAGTACAAATAAAAGAAAAAAATTGTTTGTGTGTGAATTTTATGAAATGGTATCAAATACTAAAAATGAACAGAAAGTAAAAAATAAATTAAAAGCATGACTGCACATGGAATTTATGAAAATCATGAATTTTAATGAAGAGGTCCAACCATCAAAACAAGTTTGAACAATTTATCATACTAAGCTTACATTTAATAAAATTCAATCTTTCTTCACAAAGAGGCTTGGTAAAGATGTCTACTAATTGATGATTTGTATCAACAAATTCAAGAAAAATATTGACATTTTACACATGATCTTGCAAGAAATGATGTCTAATATCAATATACTTAGTTCTAGAATGCTTATTGGGATTCTTGCTAAGGTTTATAGCACTTGTACTGTCACATTTAATAGGAATGTAATCAAGTTCAATGTCGTAGTCCTTAAGTTATTGTTTTTGCCATAACACTTGTGAGTATTATGCTTTAGCAATGGACAAGGCAACCAAAACTTGTATCTTGGCAAAACAATAAACTAAGCAATTTCATAAAATTTGATAAGTTCCAGAAATGCTTTAACTATATAGTAAATTACTGATAAAGTTTACATCCAAATAACTAATTAAGTTAAAGGATAAACTCCTATGATACCAAAATCGTAAATGCATTTTTCCGTAAAGATATTTGAAAATCCTTTTAATAGCATTCAAATGACACTCCCTAGGACTAGATTAAAACTTAGCACATAAGCATGCAACAAACATAATATCCAGTCTACTCATAATTAAATAAAGAAGGAATCTGATTATACCTCTAAATCAGTTTTTATCAACCGATTTGCCATTCTCATATTTATTGAGTTTGGTGGTGCTCATTGGATTCTTTTTTGACTTAGGTCTAGCCATTCCAAACTTCTTAAGAATTTCCATTATATATTTAGTTTGATTAATGAAAATCCCATATTTGCATTACTTGATTTGAAGTCTATGGAAGAACTTGAGCTCACCCATCATACTTATCTCAAATTCTCCTTGCATTAACTTAGAAAATTCCTCACATAAGCAATGGTTAGTAGCACTGAAAATAATATCATCAACACATATTTGCACAATAAGTAAATCATGCTTAGATTTATTTATGAAAAGAGTTGTGTCAATTTTTTGTTTAAAAAAACTTTTATATAATAGAAAGTTACTTAATCTTTTATACTAAGCTATTAGAGCTTATTTCAATCCATATAATGCTTTTGAAAGTTTAAATACATGATTAGGGAAATCAAAACTTTCAAAACCTGGAGGTTGTTTAACATACACCTCCTTTTCAATGAAACCATTTAAAAATGCACTTTTGACGTCCATTTGTTAAAATTTGAAATACATGAAAGATGTAAATGCAGGTAGCATTCTAATAGCTTCTAACCTTGGAATGAGGAAAAAGGTTTCATTATAATCAATGCCTTCCTCTTGATTATAACCTTTAACTATTAGTCTAGCTTTATTCCTAGTTATGACACCTTATTCATTGATCATATTTCTAAACACCCATTTGGTGCCTATAATAGGATGATGTTTAGGTATAGGAACCAAGGTCCAAACCTTGTTTCTCTCAAATTGATTTAACTCTTCTTGCATAGCAAGGACCCAAAATTCATCATTCAATTCATCATCAACATTTTTGGGTTTAGTTTGAGAAATTAAGGCTAGATTAATAATAGATTTAAGCTTAGATCTAGTAGTTACCCCTTTTGTAGTGTCACATATGATGAGATCTTGAGGATAAACTTTCTTGAATTACTAATCATTTGGAAGATCATTGTTCAAAGTAGATTGAGGTATCTCCTTATCATCCTTCTTTTTAGGATCTTCTAGCTCTAAAGGTTTGTTAGTATGTTCTTCTTTAGTGTTTACATACACTATAAAAATCTTTTATAGGATTAAGTAAGTTTGATTCATAAAATTCAACATGACTCTTTAACTACTAGATTTCTTTTATTAAAGACTCTATATGCTTTACTAGAGGTGGCATAGTCTAGAAAAATTCCTTTATCAGCTTTAGACTTAAATTTCCTAAGGTTATCCTTGGTATTTAATAAGATGCACTTGCATCCAAATACTCTTAGATATGAGATTTTGGGTTTTCTATTATTCCATAACTCATAAGAAGTTTTGTTTAAAATTGGTCTTTTGAAAACTCAATTTGCAATATAACAAGACGTGTTAACAATTTCTACCTAGAAGTATAGAGGCAAACTATATTCATTAGGCATTGTTCTAGCCATTCTATTTTTCCTTTCAATTACCCCATTTTGTTGAGGTGTTATAGGAGAAGAAAATGTATAAGAAATACCATTTTCATTATAAAAGGTTTTGAAAAATTCATTTTCAAATTCAGTTCCATGATCACTTCTAATGGAAGAAATACAAAAACCTTTTTCTTTTTGAACTCTTTTTGAGAAATTTTCAAAATCTTTAATTGTATCATTCTTATGAGCAAGAAAACAAACCCAAGTGTATCTAAAGTAGTCATTAACTAATACATAAGCAAAGTGCATTCCACCAAGACTAGCAACTCTAGTCGGTCCAAACAAATCAATATGTATAAGTTTAAGTGGTTTAGAAGTTGACACCATATTCTTAAGCTTAAATGAGGATTGGATTGTTTGCCCTTTTGCCAAGCATCATAAGGTTTATCCTTGGTGAATTCAAGCCTAGGTAAACCAATCATAAGTTAATGTTTACAAAAATCATTTAAAAGCTCAAATTTTACATGTCTTAACCTTCTATACCATGTTTATGTGTCATGGTAAATAGACATTAAGCATTTGATATCTTTGTTATCAATTTTATTCAAGTCAATAACATAGACATTGTCTACTCTTTCACCAGTAAAAATTAATTTGTCCTTACCAAGACTATTGACAAATCAATTTCTAGGATAGAAAGTCACCTTATTTCCCATGTCACATAATTGACTTATACTAAGTAAATTATGTTTAAGACCATCAACAAGGAATACATGATGTATAGATAAGGATTGAGGATTATCAATTTCTCCAATTCCTACAAGTCTTCCTTTGTCATTGTCTCCGAATGTGACATGTCATTCATCCTTAGTATTAAACTTGTTGAATTATTTTTTATTTCCTATCATGTGTCTTAAACATCCACTATTAAAATACCATTTACTCTTTGCTTTTATGGACTTTAAGCACACCTACATAACATAATTTAAACATTCGTTTAAAACTAAACCATAATTAGTCTAGGTTTATTAGTTTCAAAATAATATGAAGGTAGTAATTGAAAATGTAGTTTTTGATAGAAGCATACATTGCTAGAGTGACCTTTGGTCATGCAATAAAAAATTCAACATTAGTAAATTTATTTCTTCTAGTAGGATATAATTTCCTAATATATGAAGCATGCCTTTTATTCTATGATTGTGTGTTCCTTTTAAAATTATTTTGAGTCATTGTGTGAGACATACATTAACAAAGGAAATATGTATTTTGATAGGTTTGTGCAACATGTTTAGGAGTGTTGTGTCTAGTGAACATATGAGCATGTTTGGGTTATGGTCTTTTAACATATATCTTACCTATTTGTGCTAATAGAGGCTGAGTCTTATAAGACTTTCCTTTGTCATTTGACACATGAGACTTTTTATCTTTGAAAGCTCGAGTCTCATTTGGTTTGGAGGTAGAAGTAGTGGAATCATGTAAGGCTTTAACAAAATTAATGTGAGATGATGATGATAAAGGCATTCCATTTTATATCTAATTTCATGGGTATCTCCATGAAATTTTTTAGAATTAAGAAGACTATCTAAAGTTTCTTTTCCTCTTTTGAATTTAGTAATGGAATTCTTTAATCCTAAGACCTCCTTAAAAAGCTTATGATTTTCATCACTTGCTTTCATGAGTTGATCTTCTAAGGATTTAGAAGATTTTGTATCACTAATAAGTTTTTCATTTGATTCAACAAGTTTAGAAAATTAATTTTTTAAGCTATTAAATTCTTTGGTTAAGTTAGATGACTTATGCTTGTAAAGCTTCTTCTTGGAAAGTAAGCTTTTGCATTTAACTAATACTTTGCTCATAATAACGCTTTAATTATCATCATCATCATCATCATAATAATCATCATAATCATCAAAGGAAGAATAAGAAATAGATTGTACCTCATTTTCATTTTCAAGAGCCATGAAGCAAAGGTTAGCTATTTTTTATTTTATTACTCTTCCTTTTTAGATTCGAAGGAGTCATCCTAAGTAGCTTTAAAGGTCTTTCTTTTCTCTTTTGCTCCTTTATTCTTGAATTTGAGTTTGGGCACTTACTTCAAATGTGACCTAGTTTCTTACATTCATAGCATGTAACTTATTTAGTTTTCTTCTTACCTTCCCCTTTATACTTCTTGTTAAGTCTCTTATTCTTGAGAAATTTTTCTTTCTTAAAAACTTCCTGAAGTTCCTAGTGAGCATGGAAATATCACCATCTTCATCATTAGAATCTTCAATATTTTCATCTTTACTTTCTCCTTGTGAAACCTTTAATTCTATGCTCTTTTTCTTCTTTTCCTTCTTGTTTTGCTCTTCACCTCTTTGCTTAATTATGACCTTATATGTTAAGAGCTTGCTAATAAGCACATCAGTTGAGAGGGTAGAGAGGTCTTGAGCTTCCTCAATTAAAGTGACTTGAGATTCTCAATCTTTTTAAGGTAGGATTCTTAGAATCTTATTATTCTCCTCTTCCTTGGAGAAATAGTTTCCAAGTTTCTTGAGGGTTGTGAGGAGAGCATTGAGATGATTTTTCATCTCCATGATTGATTCTTGAGGCTTCCTTTTAAAGAGTTCATATTCATACATATAAAGTTTAACCATTTTACTTTTACTTTTACATTGCCTTCCTAATGGTTCTCTAAGGTCTCCCACATTTCCTTAGCTGAAATGCAATGTTGAAGCTTACCTCTTTCTTCTCTTATTATGGAAGAGAGTAGAGTGATAGTAGCCTTCTTATTTTTGTAGTTTTCTTGCTTTTGATCATTGCTCTAATCACTTTTTGAAAAAGCTATTTATACACCATAAGTGGTAGTTTTTAGTGGTTACCAACCTTTGAGAACAACTTCCCAAAGTCTGATGGATTCATAATCTAGATATAGCTCCATTTTGATTTCTAATGAGGATAGTCACTATTATCAAAGAATGGTCTAAGTGAAGAAAACATTTGAAGTTCACTTCCTATGATCTTGTATTCCAGAAATTAAGTTCCCAGAATCCAAGCTTTGATACCATTTGAAAGTGACTTAGAGGGAGGTGAATAAGGCTAATTAGGATTTTAGAAAAATAAAAATGATTTTAAAGAATTGAGCAAGAATTAAAAAGAATAGAGTAGGTGTAAGCACCCAATTTCGGGATGCAATTATGCACAATTGTGACATAAGCCTCTATGATGAAATTCATTCAACAATTGATTTGGTTGTCGATTTTCTAGACTTTAAGGACTAAATTAAAACATTTTTTAGGGTTTGATTGCAAATAAGTCAATTTTTATGGGTCTTTTGGTAATTAAAAGTTAAAAAAAGGGGGAGTTGGCATTTAATGCCGATCGACATTAATGTAATGCTGATCGGCATTGCACAATGCCGACCAGCATTACACAATTCTGACTCATAAAAGTTAATTTTTTTTGCATATTTTTATCAATTTTTTAGCATTTTGATTGGTTGAAAATTCAATTTTATCTTTATTATTATCTGACAAAAATTTCAACGCATTCAAAATGCTTTAAAAATCAAAATTCTTATCAGGTTGTTTTTTAAGAGATAAGTCTATTCCTCCTTTGGAGGAAACCAGTATGTGCAGACTCTGCTTTAAAAAGTGGAGTCTGGATGCGTGTGAAGGGAATTTTTTTCCCAGAGGATTTTTTTTCAAAGGCACACAAAGACACAACGAAAAAAAATAGAGAGACTGTGAGCACAAAAAACCCTAATTTTGGATACTGAAGTTTTCAAAAGCAATAGTCCAGAATCAGTAATATTTTAATTTCAACAGTGATAATCCAATCTAAGGGGCTGAAAAAGGGCATTTGCACAACATCTAAATCTTCAAGATTGAGGAGGATATTGCCTATATTAAAATTGAGCAGAAGGTCCATGGAATGCCATGGAAGAACCTGTGTTGTTTCCTAGTAGGATTTAGGATTTTTTTTATTTATTATTTTTTCCATTTTTGGTGTTCTGTGTAGTTATTTTAATTTTTGGGTGTATAATTATTTAATTTTAATTTGGTACGTAGTTTGTAATAGCCCTAGTAGTGGGAATAGTGAAAGTTTAATTTTCTATACTTTAAAATTAATTAGTAATTAGGTTCGATTGGGTAAAAATCAATTAAAATCAATGATGGCAGTAGCTTAAATTAGGGTTTGCATGTAATTAATTTAGGTATTTTTTAGAAAATCATTATAATGTTTTTTTGATCTATTTTTTGTGTTTTGTTTATTTTGGGCTTTTTTTTATGTTTTTATGTTTTTGGGCCTCAAGCCCACGTTTAGGTCTAACCCACTTAATAAATAGGCTTAAAAAATGGTTTAGGTTTTTAATAATTAAAATCAATTTAGACCCATTAGGTTAATTAGATTTTAGGTCCACTTAGTTAATTAAAACTTGCCTAAACTTAGCTCAGCCCACTTAATTGCATTTCTTTTAAAATAAATAGACCTAGGCCCACACTTAACTTAAAATAAACCAAGTTAGACTTAGGCCCATTAATTTAATTTTTCTTTAAAATTGAATAGACTTAAGCCCATATCTTAGAAAGACAAAAAAATAGATTTAGGCTCACTAATTAATAAAATGTAGGCCCACCTTTATTTCATTTCACTTGTAAATAAAATGTAGATTTAGCTAACTTATAAAATAAAATTAACATATTTTAGACATAAGGACATTGCCTTTTTAATGCATTTTTTACTTGTAATTTTATTGACTTGTTTTCTTTTTGGGTAGATGGATGTTAATTAGGGTTTAATAAAATTACATGTAATTAGAGGATGAAATAATCATTTATAAAATTATTCTAAAAGAACATGAGACTAAGAGAAGTTAGTATTCCGTATCTAGAATCTTTTAGTTATGGTGCTAGCTTTCTTTTAGAGAGTCGAGTACCACCTTTTTTATTTGTCCAAGTTATTACCTTGGGTGGTGACTTCTCATCTCCATACCATGTCTTTGTGATAGTGGTTAGTGTGTTCTCTAAGGCCCTGAGCCTAAACAGTGTTATGGTTGCTAAAATCTTGGACGCACGCTAAACCCCACTGTCTACAGTGGTGACTCCACTGGGGATAAGAGATACTGATTCTGCTTGTGTTCTTTTGAATTGTTTTATCAATTATTATTTCATTCTTACATTCATTTGGCATGTCCCTACTAAACTAATGGCATTGGTTTATGATTCCATGATTCCACTAGCTCTATGGAGTTATAGATTGGCTAACCATCACTTTTAGCCTTAACTCAATTTAAGAGAGATTACCGAGCTTATCTGACCAAAGTCTGTAGCCCAAGTCCCTAAGGGGGGTAATCTTCTCTTGAGTTAGTAAAGGATGCTGGTCCCCTCTGACCTTGGCCAGTAACTCAAAGTCCATAATAGAGAGCATCTTGCTAAGGGAGCCTTAACTTTTCACTAGACCCTAACCACGTATAATGGCTTAATTACTTCCTCTAGGGTCTTTACCCAAAATGCTTGTTTGTTTGAATTGCCATGAGGTCTTTCTATTTATAAAAGTCTAGGTCTATACCTTTGAAGCTCATTCAGGCCAATAAAGATTAGGCTAGACCTTTATATTTAGAAATGCTGCTTCTATGCTCGTTTTCTTTTAACAGATTTGGCATGCGCGCCAGCTCTTAATATCCCTTGTTGATATGAAGGCTGAGACCAAAAATCCTAGGAAAAGAAACTCGCCATTGAACACGTGTGTAGGAGGAATAAGGTTGGAAGGTTTATGCTTGCATGATGGCTTATTGATTGCTTCTTGATACTTGCTACTTGCTACTTGCTAAGTGCTTGCCTGCTATTTGTTGCATAAACACATGCATCATGCATACACACATACATATAATCCATGCATTATACTAATGCCTTGTTTTGTAGCCATCACATATTCATCTGGGTCTTCTCATGTCTGGGAATGAAGAGGTGGCAGATTGACCTAAGTTGATTTAATTTCAAAGTCCATAGCTTAAATCATTCTTCATATACTGGAGAGACTAGAGGGGAGTCAAATCAATCCACTATTCCTTGAACCTGAATCAACTCAGATTGAACAGATTGAAATGGAACAACAACCAGAGATGTGGACCTTAGAGGGCATTAAGGGAGTTTTGATGGATGACATGAGAGCTATGATGTAAGATGAACTGAGATAGGCTTTGGTCAGACTAGTGCAACTTGTTGTTGGACA
Organism: Mallotus nudiflorus; assembly: GCA_947683625.1. Taxonomy (NCBI): domain Eukaryota; kingdom Viridiplantae; phylum Streptophyta; class Magnoliopsida; order Malpighiales; family Euphorbiaceae; genus Mallotus; species Mallotus nudiflorus. The sequence goes on along the minus strand of CANTUR010000029.1, from coordinate 69,477 downwards.
ACCACCTACTGCTGTTATTGAACAACCACCTGCTGCTACTGTTGAATAGCCACCTACTATAGGAGCTCCACCTATTGCTGTAGCTCCTCCACCTACTGCAAACAATGTTGGGGGCCAACCTGCTCCTAGAAATATGCTTGCTATTGATGTGACAATGGAAGACATTAAAAAAATACATGGTAGAAAAAGCAAAGAGAGAATCACTTGAATTGGTTCAAGACCTTATGTCCAAGTAGATGCAAACACTAACTCAGAAAATGTCCAAGATGGAAGAGCTGATTAAGGACAAGGAATAGGATATTCTTTTGACTTTGATGATATATTGCAAATGGAGGGTGACAAGTTGCCTAAAAAATTCAAAATGCCTCAACTCCAGAAGTTTGATGGTAGAGGAGATCCAAGAATTCATTTGAGTCAATACACCACAACCATGAGCACTACTAAAGTACCATTTTCAGTAGTTGCTAGGCTATTTGTGTTATCCCTAGAAGGAATGGCTATGAGCTGGTACCATGGCTTAGAAAAGTCTATTAGGGCTAACTGGAAGGAACTAGGTATTGCATTCTTGAAATAATATGATTATAACACTTGATTGGAAGTGTCAATTAGGGATTTGGATTTGACTAAACAAAAATTAAATGAGTCTTTTTTTTATTTCTTAACTTATTTCATGAGTAAAGCAGGGATAATGAAAAACAAGCTTACTGAGAAGGATCAAGTTGGAATGATAGTTCATAATGTGTCACCTAATTTGATCGAGAGGCTACAGATGATGAATCCCAAACCTTCATGGATTTATGTAATGATGAATTACAAGCTGAGGAAATTGAGAGTGACAAAAAGAAAATTGTTAAAGGCACTGGAACTCGAAACTACCCAACTGGGGGCATACAACAAGGAAGTACTAGTCAAGCTATAGAGCTACATGCAGTTCAGCAACCTAGAAGGTTCTCTAACTTCAAACAACCACTCTCTAAAGTCCTAGAGAGGCTAATCCAAAAAGGCCTGCTCTGACCCTTAACCTTTTCCAAACCCCTAAATCCAAAACTCCTTGGCTATGATCCGAACAGTTACTGCAAGTTTCATCAAGTAGCTGGTCATTCCATGGATACTTGCATCTGCCTAAAACATGAAATCCAAAAATTAATAGACTCATAAAAAATCATCGACCCTGAGAAATCCAATTCTAACCCAAACACTAGAAACAACCCTTTTCCAGACTACTAAAATGTTCCACCACTAGCCACCATGATGATCAACTCAGGGGTTAGTGAAGAAGAAGTGCTAAGCTCCTTTGAGGACTTCAACCTTATACCCAATGGATAACCTTTCAAACAGCCATAGAGAGGAGTAGAAGATTTACTGGGCTAGCCCTCAGGCAAGTTTGATTATAGAGTATTCTAATTGAAACCACCCTCTACTAATATCCCTATTGAATTAATTGAGGCCTCAGGATAGGGAGATGAGTTTGATGATAAGCCAGTAAAAGAATAGCCTAAAATTCCAGAGCAGTCACTAAAAGGAGTTAAAGATCTGTTGGGACAACCTTCGAGCAAGTTCGATTACAGAGTGTTCTATTCTAAACCTACTTCTATTGACATACCCATGGAAGAGATCGTGCCGATAGGATGGGGTGATCAGTTTGAAAAATATGAATTCTTAACCTCAGAATTGTCCCAATAAGGGGTTAAAAAGCTGCTAAGCCAATAAATGGACAAGCTGAGGGAGCTGAAAGGAAAAAAAAACATTTGGAAAAATGGGAAAAGAGAACGGATTGTTGGGGCCATGGACATCTGGTATGATTCTGATTAAGAAAAACCCACTAGAGTCGATGTATGGAGTGATAATCGAAATGTGAATCATGTTACTAGAAGCGAGAGGAATTACTGGGCAGCATAAAAGTAAAATGAAAGGGTTGTAGAAAGGGAAGAAATATAAGATGTAGAAGTAGAGGAAGGATAGAAAGAAGATCTGATCCTGGAACAGCTAAAAAAGGCTAAGGTAAACGTCAGCATTTAGGAATTACTGATGCATTCAGGCAGCCATAGAAGGGCTCTAGTTAAAGCTTTGTCGAACATGAGCATTAAAACAACAGCTACGCATAAGGCTATGGTAGCAAAGGTGACATAAAAGAAACTTGGGCTGATAACATTCTCAAATGATGACTTGACTTTAGAGGGAAGAAATCATAATAAGGCATTATTTATCCCAGCTGAAGTAAAAGGGAAGAGAACCAACTTTGTGATGGTGGATGATGGTTCAGCTATAAATGTATGCCTACTAAAAATCCTACCTAATTTAGGTCTAAAAGTAGATGACTTGATGGCTTCAAACCTTATAATCAGATCTTACGATGATAGTACCAGGAATGTGGAGGGAACATTTCAGGCTTTGGTCAAAACAGGGCCTGTAGAGTCAATTGTTGAATTTACTGTACTAGACATCCATGTTACCTATGCCCTACTGTTGTGAAGGCCGTGGTTTCACATCTTGGGAGGAGTACCCTCAATTGTGCACCAGAAAATAAAATTCCCTCATGAAGGAGATGTTGTGACAATATAAGTGGGAACTAATGCAACTGTGGCAGCCATACTTGATAAACAGAAGCAAGTGTGTGTTCCGCCTGGTTTCCAAGTTGTTAGAATATTTGATGAGATGGATCCCAGGGTTGTAAAAATAATGGAAAGCATGAATTATTGACCTAGACAGGGGCTCGAGAAGAATGAACAAGGAAGTCCTAGGCCCATAAACATTAAAACCCAGGACCATACGAAGGGTTTGGGATATACTGAGGTAGGATCGGCTAGTAAAAGAGCAAAGAACAAGGAGAAAGCAAGAAGAAATAAACCCTTGGGAAGGATTGGACCACTAAATGAGAAATTCATTAAGACAGGGGAAGGCAAGTATTATCTGGGCACCAAAAAATTTGTTAACGTGGCTAGAAAGGATGTCCTTGGGTTTGAGATCTTAAAGGAGTAGATTGTGGAAAGCCTAGTGGCCAACAACAAAGAGGAAGTCATAAAGCAAGTAACTGAAAGGATGGGTGATGATGCTGTTGAGGAGCTGCTGTGTCTACCACTTGAGAAGGAACCACCCCAGGACTTAGCTACTGTCATTAGTGATAGTTTTATTGATGTTTTTTTATGAAGAAACTGATATAATAAGGTCCGGTCTTTATGCGGATGAATATGTTGTTTTTCCTATGGTTAATGATATGAATGTTGGTTTTGCTTACTTGTGTGATGTGCATCCTGATAGTTCTGTGCATTATAATTTTGATTAGTCATGTGTTTAACATTAATTCAATGCAATTTGATTCATTTAACATGGGTACAAATGATAATCCAAAGAACATTTCTATATCACATGATGTAACTCTTGAAGAGAGAAAAAAATTTGAGAGAATATTAATAAAAAGAAAGGTAGTATTCGCTTGGACTTATGAAGACATGCTAGGTTTGGATAGGGAAATAGTAGAGCATCACATTCCAACTCATCCAGAAACCAAGCTGGTTAAGCTGAAATTGCGTAGATTAGGTCCAGAATGGATAGAAAGGATAAGGGAGAAAATTGCCAAGCAAATATAGGCTAACTTCCTAGAAGTAGTAGACTACCCTCAATGGTTAGCAAACATAGTACCTATTCCTAAGAAAGATGGCAAAGTACAGATGTGTGTAGATTTTAGGGATTTGAATAAAGCCTGTCCAAAAGATGACTTCCTGTTACCTCACATTAATGTAATAGTGGATAGCGCTACAACAAGTGCAATTTATTCTTTTATGGATGGATTTTTTGGGTACAACCAAATCATGATGGCAGTCATGGATAAGATTAAGACAACTTTCATCATATAATAGGGGACCTATTGTTACAAGGTGATGCCTTTCAGATTGAAGAATGCAGGTGCAACTTATTAAAGAGCCGCTACTGCACTTTTCCATAATATGATGCATATGGAGGTTGAAGTGTATGTGGATGACATGATGGTCAAATCAAAGACAAGAGGAGGATAGTTTGAAGCCTTAGACAAGTTTTTAGCCTGAATCGAGAGGTACAACCTGAGACTCAACCCGAAGAAGTGCATTTTTAGGGTTACTTTAGGGAAGCTGTTAGGGCATATACTGAGCAGTCGAGGAATTGAAGTGGATCCAGATAAAGTGAAAGCCATCCAAGAAATGCTAGCACCAAAGATGGAGAAAGAAGTAAGAGGATTCCTTAGTAAGTTATAGTATATTAGTAGGTTTATCTCAAAACTCACTAACATTTGTGATCCTATCTTTAAGCTCTCAAGGAAAGATCAGCCAGTTAAGTGGAATGATGATTGTCAGAAAGCTTTTGATATGATCAAGGAGTATCTTGTTAATCCACCTATTCAGAAATTGCCTAGACAGGGCAAGCCATTGGTTTTATTCTTGGCTTTAGAAGAGGATGCAATGGGGGTAATGTTAGCACAAGAAGGGTCAGATGGAATAGAGCATGCAGTGTACTACTTGAGCAAGAAGTTTCTGCCGTACGAGGAAAAATATAATTTAGTAGAAAAGACATATCTGATCATGATTTGGGCTACAAGGAAATTAAGGCATTATTTTCAATCTTACAAGGTTCAAGCTGTTTTAAGAATAGACCTTCTAAGGTATCTATTTCAAGCATCAACTTTAATTGGAAAAATGTCTCGATGGTTAGTACTCTTAACTGAATTTGATATAAAGTACATTACTATAAAGGTAATCAAGGGAAGAGCAGTAGTAGAATTCCTAGCTCAAAATGCAAATAAAGGTGAAGAGTAGTGGAATTTGGAGTTTCCAGATGAGAACTTAACAATTGTAGAGCACCAGGAGTGGAAACTTTACTTCAATGGAGCTGTAAACAACAAAGGAGCTAGATTGGGAGTGATTCTTGTTACACCAGAAGGAGAAACCATACCAATGGCAAAGAAACTGGATTTCAAGGTCATAAACAACATGGCCAAGTATGAATCATGTATCTATGAAATTGAGGCAGTTATAGCAGCTGGAGTGAAAGATTTGTTGGTTTATGGAGATTCAATGTTAGTCATCAATTAGGCTAATGAAGAATGGGAGGTAAAAGAGGAAAAGTTGAAGCCTTATATCTGCTATTTGAAAGCCTTTTATCCATCTATCCAGAGATGATAATCAGATGATAGATGCACTTGTAACACTCTCTTCAATGTGGGATAGTGCAACTGGGTTGGCTATGAAACCTTTAGTGATCATGAAGTCTAATGCACCATATTATGGGGGTGAGTAGATTATGAATGTTTAAATGGGGCCTGAAGAAAAGCCTTGGTTTTATGATGTCCATAGGTTCATTAAAAAGAGAATTTATCCAGATGAAGCAACCTCAAAAGAAAGATATGCTCTTTGTGTTCTTGCACATAACTATGCAAGTCATGATGGGGTATTATACAAAAGAATACCGAATGGGATGCAACTCAGGTGTCTCAAAAAGGATGAAGCTAAAAAAGTGATGCAAGAGATTCATGCAGGGGCTTACGGTTCTCATATGAACAGGATAATTTCTAGCTAAGAAGATACTCAGACAAGGGTATTACTAGATGACTATGGAAAAGGATTGTATTAGGACAGTAAGACAATGACATCAGTGTCAGATCCATGGGAATCTTAGTCATATGCCTCCAATAGTGTTAAATAGTTTATCATTCCCTTGGCCTTTTGCAGCATAGGGAATTGATATCATAGGAGAAATAAGACCAACAGCATCAAATGGGCATAAATACATAGTGGTGGCAATCGATTACTTTTCAAGATGGGTAGAGGTAGAATCTTTCAACACTGCAAAAGCAAAACAGATGGCATGGTTCATCGAGAAGAACCTTATATGCAGATATAGGGTTCCACATCATATTGTGATAAATAATGGGGTTCAATTTCAAGCAGAAACAATAGAGTTATTACAAAGGTATGGGATTGAGCACCATAAATCTTCACCTTATCATCCTCAAGCTAATGGAGCAGTGGAAGCGACTAATAAAATTGTGAAGAAAATCCTTTCTAAGATGGTTAAAACCTACAAGGATTGGTCTGAATATCTTCTTTTTGCCTTATAGGGATATAGGACTACAGCTCAAACTGCCACAGGCCAAACACCGTTCTCATTAGTATATGGTTGTGCCCATAAAAACTAAGATTAAGTCCTTAAGAGTAGTCATGGAAACTAAAATAACTAAGAATGAATGGGCGTAGAAAAGATATGATCACCTAGTATCTCTAAATGAGAAAAGAATGGATGCTTTATTCCACACTTAGATATATCAGAGAAGGATAGCAAGGGCATTTAACAAGAAGGTTAAGCTTGGGAAAATCAAAACTGGAGATATGGTGCTAAAATAGTCTAGAGCCGTGGTGTTCAATTCGAGAGCTAAATTTAGACCGAATTGGGAAGGATCGTACTTGATCGAATTAGTCTTAGTTAAAGGAACTGCCAAGATATTAGATCTTGAAGGAAATGAGTTTATGGAACATGTTAATCTAGATCGCCTCAAGAAGTACTACCTGTAAAAAATATAAATAAAAGTAGAATAAAGAAAACAAAGTTCGCTAGCTAGAAAACCTGAAAAGGCTAGTCAAGCAAAACTTAGGACATTCCCGCTGTTCAGAAAACCCACAAAGGGCTGACAGGCAAAAGTTAGGGAAACAATTAAACATAATGGTCTCACTGATTAGAAAACCCATAAAGGGCTAGTCAGGTAAAAATTAAGGAAATAAAATGTGAGCGAAAAATATTCAATTAGAAAATCTATGAGGACTAGCTGATAGCAGGAGTTATATCATGTGATGTATTAAATTTACTCATTTTGGCCCTAATTAATGAATGAAATTAAAATTGAAGTTTTGTTAAACTTTGCATATCGTTATTTTTTATAAAGCATAAGTACTTGAAGGGATAACAAAACATAAGAAAACCTAAAACTAGCTCTATGAAACCATTCTATTTAGTAATGTCTTTATTTCTTCCTTTGTGACTCATCATACAAAGTTTGAGTTCTCTTGTACCTAGCGAAGCCTGGTGGTTTTGTCTTTTGGATAACAACCTAAGTTTTGTAATCATCATCAGTAGTAACATCAGCATCCAAGTGTATGTTCCATTCAAGGGCTCTATAAGGCCACAAGCTCCTAATCTTTTCCAGAGAATCTTGTCTCAAAGGAAAGCCTTCAAAGTTAGTCAAAATAGTAACGATGAACTAAGGGCGACCATATTGATGACAAAGCCATAAAAGGATAAAAAAGGTAGAGAAGTGCAGCCTTAGAATAGGAACACAGTGATCATACAGCTCAATAGTCATGAACTTCAATCTCCACTAAGGACAGACCCATGTGATCTCAGCATCTAAAATCTTCTTCAACCAATCAACCCATTAGTCCATGGAATATTTGTCTTTCATTTTTAGAGGACGAGATTGTAGCTGATAAGGTTGATAAGTCAAAGGGTTAAGGGGTACATTAAGCAAGCTCAACTTTTCCTATAACCAAATCTTAAAAAAAATGGTATAAGAATAATAAAATAAAAGCCCGCTAAGTTGAAAACCCAAAAGGGTGGCTTAGGCAAAAGTTAGGGCAAGCCTGCTAAGTAGCAAACCTGAAAGGGAGGCTTAGGAAAAAATTAGGGCAAAAATAAAATAAAAATAAAAGTTTTGGTTGCACACCTGAAGAAGTAAACTGCTTGAGAAATGGTTATGAGTCTTGAAATTGTCAAGCCTAATGATGGTCTTAGTAAGGATAACTAGCATAGGATTAGCTCCAAGCTCTACCTATTCCAAAATACTAACAATGCATGTATCAACACCACCATGGTGAGAAACTAGCAAAAATTGAGCATACAAATAGAAAGCAACTGTTCTAGTCCAAGAAGCAGTGTTCTTGTCCTGAGTCCCATAGACGGTGATTAGAGAAGAAAGATTAATGGTCCTAAGGTTATGTGTATACATATAAATATTTGCTGGGGACAAATCAAAGAATGTAACCAATCTGTCAGGAAATTGCATCTCCAAATCAAGAAGGGCTATCAAAGCAGTCGAGTCTAATGTGCATCCCAGAATAGCAGCAAACTCTTCCATCATTGGACAAAGCTCTTGCTCATTAAACCTGAATACATGGTCCTTGACATCCCAAAAGGTAGAAGCAACATATAGGAGAGTGTTATTGATAGTTAGGTGCTAAAGAGATTATAGGGATTTGATGTGGAAAGGTTGAAGCTTGTTCTAGTCATCACCATTAAGACTTTTAAGAAATTTCTTCATTGTTTGAAGAGATGCTTGAGTCATGATAAAGAATAAAGGAGAATACCCCTTGTATGGCCTTATAAAGGGAAAGAAGATGAGTTCATGTGGGAAAAAAATTCTGCTAGCAAAGAAAGAAGTGGATAAGGTGATATAATCTGATAAGGATTAGGGATAAATAGATAATTGGGAAGATAATCCATTCTTTTAATTGTTTATCTATCCAATATTATCCATCTTAGAAAAGGATTAAGATAAATGGATAATTAATTAAAAAATATAATATTCATTAACTATCTTTTTTAAGTAGTTATTTGTTAAAAAAAAGAAGGGGCTTGCTAAGTTGAAAACTCGAAAGGGCGGCTTAGGCAAAAAAAATCCATTAAGGTGCAAACACTGTTTCAGTCCTATCTAACAGTGTTCGATACAATATAGGAATAAAAATAGCAGTACAATAGAGAGTAGTCAAATACAGACACCCAGAAAGTCAAGAATATAGAAGCTCTAAATCATTCATCTCGTGCTCTAGTATCAAGCCATGGGCTCCATCCTCTAGTAGGGTTATTATGATGATGAGAATCTGGAGATCTAGCAGATGAGGTCCCAACACCATATGGATCAAAGCCCAAGTCTATAAGCTATCGACAAAGCATCTCATTCTCCCACTTTAGACCGTTGGAATAGCTCTGCATACATAGAAAACACCATATCATATGCATTACATGCATAACATGCATACATTTGCATTGTCTCAGTGAGGGCGCTTACCCGCCAACTGTCTATAACCTGCATCGTAAATAATCTCTGAGATGAGGCAAGTCCATATAGATACTCTGCTTGTGTCAGGGGAATCTATTTTGTAAAATTTTGTTAATATCAATGTCAAGTGTACAAATAACTATAAGAAATAAAGCAAATAGACTCACATGAGAAGCATCTGGTGGATAAAAGCTAGGAAGTTGAGCATCACCAAACTGCATTTGCTACTCAATTGGAGCCTGAATAGCGGGAGCCCAGTAGTATATAGACTTGTCTGGAAGAGAGACATCACCAAGCGTAGCACTAATAAAGGCCCCATCGTGTCTAGACCCAACGTACTGAGCATGATGACCGGGACTAGGTTTGGGGTTAGGGCTATCTATATCAAGAACAACCTTAGTCTCTGGAGCAATCTCAATCTCCTCATCCATATCAACAAGAGAGCGAACTTCCTCAAACTGTAAAGAGAAGGAGTGATTCATAGGTTCTAGAAATAGAAGCTGAAATAACAAGAAATTACCTCATCATTGTCAATAGGAACATGCTCCAAGAGACTCTCACAGAAAAATGATGATAATGTCAAGAACACTCAAGGAAATCTAAGGCAGCATATCCCTGTAGTGCATCCCTCAGCTCTGAACCTGTAAAATGCAAGCTACGGGGCATAGAGGAAGGGACATCATATGGAATGCGACGTCAAGAAGGGTGAGAAGACTAGCGATACACTCGCTCCCCTAAATACCACATCAGACAGCCATAACTAGAGAGCAAGATCCTCATAGGCTCCAAGTAAGTTACAGCCGCCATGAAATCATATCGTTGGATGTCCTTAACACCCTTCAACCAATCAGAGTTTATCTGTAATTTATATAAATTAAGTTTAATCTCTATTAAACTGTAACATACTAATGATTTTATTTTCTTTTTTCCTTACCAGGTGCCACTCGACAGTGTTCAACTGATCACGGTACGTTTGCAAAGTATTCCTATTGCTAGAAATGTGAGAAGAACCCCATCTCATCATTAGATGAAAGGTCCTATCAGAACTGATAGTGTTAAAGCCTTGAATCAACCCGATCTCTATGCTCCAAATATAAGAAAGAGAACATATCAAAAAAGGCAAAGAAGAGAAAAACTATAGAGATCAAATGAAGGAAAACATAGATGCAAGACGTGCCAAAAGCCATACATTATGACAACACCTTTACAGACAGTGTCTAATTTGTAATAAATATAAGTGAGTGCAGCAGATCCTCAATCTAATATGGCAACTCAATCCAGGTCATAAAAAGGACCCAACAGAGTGATACTGACCTCATGACTAGTCTCACAAAAGAGGGTTGTGCCTAATAATAGCAAAAGGAAACACCTCACCGTATGAATGATCTGACAAGGAGTAGAAGTAGAAAGGCGTCTGAATCCCTTAACTAATGATGAAAGAAGAACGTTCTTCTGATTCTTCCATGCTGGGGCAAACCCAATCAAGTCTTGCACGTACTGACTTCGTGCATGCTCTGGAAGACTACAATAGCTGATGTCAAATGGAACTAGGGATCCTCCAAAGGCAATGTCGGTGATAGTAGATAAACTCATAGGTGAAATGGTCAGCTCACCCACACGAGTATGAAAAGTATGGGTAGCAAATAAAGAATAACGGTTAGACTGGTCTCGAACAGTCAGAAGTGCAGCAATGAAATGCCTAAATCTAGAAGCCCAAATGAAATGTGTCACCTACTCTGGCAGTCCATTAAACAATTCCCGAGCTAGATTGAAATAGCTTGTGAACTTTATCAGACGCTATTTCAATTTCAAAAAAGGAAAATATTAATTAATTAATTGAAAGATTAATTAATTAATCAAAGAATTTAAATTGAAGGATTTGATTAGTTAATTAATTAATTAATTAATTGCCCTTTTTAAAAAAATAGTAATAATAATAATTTTTTGATTAGCAATATAGATTACTAATCGGCATAAACTTGGCTAATAAAAAATATGGAATTTTGACTGGAATTCTAGACATCCGATTCTCTATTCTGACAACCCAAGAACTAAACTTCATATTTTCAGAGTTAATTTCAATTTAACATGCATTTTCATATTAATTTCTAACTAATATACATGTCAATGTCAATTTCTACTCTGAAACTAACTCTAATTACTGATTATACAGGTAATATTTTTGTAGAAATAAATGAAAACAAGAAAAGTTACCTCATTACCCATATCTCTGCACATGTCGGTATGTAAATGAGTCAAGGGATAGATAGTTGATTCTTCTCGAAGTTCTAGATTATTCTGAGGAGAAAAAAGATGTAGAATACTCTGACATTCTAAAATCTCAACTCCTTCATGTTTTCTGCATGATGAGGAGGCCATAGTTTCAGACGGATTGCAAATCGAACAACAAATGGTGAAGAAATCAACAAAAGAAAAATCAAGATCAATTGGAAAAAAAGAAGAAGAAGAAAAGAATAGGAAGAGAAGTAAAGTGATAGACAAAAGGGAAAGAATATATAAAATGGAGAATATCCATTTTAATCCTTCCAAGTTACTTACTTTTTATCCATCTTTTCTTTCTTACAATTTGGTCCATTATTGCATTCGAATTAGGAATACATTCCTAATTGAATCATGACATTTATCAAATTAATAATTTATCCTAAATTTTCTATCAAGTACAAAATACATAATAAGATTACAGAACTCATTTTTTGCATTTTACATGCATGATTTCAATCAAAGGATTCATATGCTGCACAATAGCTACGGTATGAATTTCAAATGATTATATTATATGCTGCACATTGGTCATAACCTTTATTATGTTATGTTATGTATAGCAGTTATGACATAAACTTTGAAATTCATTATTGCTAGACGTTCCACAGGAACTATAGCAAGTATTCAATTCAATTACACTAGACGTCCCACAGGGAATATAGTGTGCATCGTTAGACGTCCTATAGGGAATATAACGAAATTCAATTCAATTACACTAGACATCCCACAAGGAATATAGTGTGCATCGTTAGACATCCCACAGGGAATATAATGAAATTCAATTCAATTACACTAGACGTCCCATAGGGAATATAGTGTGCATCGTTAGACGTCCCACAAGGAATATAACAAATTTCAATTCAATTACACTACACACCCCATAGGGAATATAGTGTGTGTCGTTAGACGTCCCACAAGGAATATAATGAAATTCAATTCAATTACACTTGACGTCCCATAGGGAATATAGTGTACATCGTTAGATGTCCCATAAAGAATATAATGAAATTCAATTCATCTACACTAGACGTCCCATAGGGAATATAACAAAATTCATCATTACTAGATGTTCCACATGAACTATAGCAAGTTTTCAATTTATCATTACTAAACATCCCATAGGGAATATAGCAAAACACATTTGCACAAAGTCCACTAGACGTTCCATAGTAAATATAGTGCGACTTGTCCAATACTACACCTTGCTTAACAATTTGAGCATCAATCCATCACTTAGGATACAATCGAGTGTCCTAATTTCTTTCTTTCAAAATTGTGTGCTTCTATTGCTTTGTCATAATTTGTCAAGCAAACAGTGACAAAGGGGGGCAACTATAAGCACCCAATTTTAGAATGCAATTATGCACAATTGTGACATAAGCCCCTATAATGAAATTCATTCAAAAATTGAACTTGGTTGTCGATTTTCTAGACTTTAAGGACTAAATTACAATATTTTTTGGGGTTTTATTGCAAATAAGTCAATTTTTCAAAGGTCTTTTGGTAATTAAAAGTTAAAAAAAGGGGGAGTTGGCATTTAATGCCGATTGGCATTAGTGTAATGCCAACCGACATTACACAATACCGACCGGCATTGCACAATTTTGACTCGTAAAAGTTAATTTTTTCATGTATTTTTATCAATTTTTCAGCATTTTGATTGGATGAAAATTCAATTTTATCTTTATTATTATTTGATAAAAATTTCAACGCATTCAAAATGCTTTAAAAATCAAAAGTCTTATCAAGTTATTTTTTAAGAGATGAGTCTGTTCCTCCTTTGGAGGAAACTAGTATGTGCAGACTTTGCTTTAAAAACGGAGTCTGGATGCATGCGGGGGGCCTTTTTTTAAAAGGCACACAAAGACACAATGAAAAAAAATAGAGAGACTGCAAGCACAAAAAATTCTAATTTTGGATATTGAAGTTTTCAAAAGCAATAGTCTAGAATCAACAATATTTTAATTTCAACAATGATAATCCAATCTAAAGGGCTCAAAAAGGGCATTTGCACAAAATTTAAATCTTCAGGATTGAGGAGGATACTACCTATATTAAAATTGAGCAAAAGGTCCATGGAATGCCATGGAAGAACCTGTGTTGTTTCCCAATAGGATTTAGGATTTTTTATTTATTATTTTTTCCATTTTTGGTGTTCCGGTGTATAATTATTTAATTTTAATTTTGTACGTAGTTTGTAATAGACCCAGTAGTGGGAATAATGAAAATTTAATTTTATGTACTTTAAAATTAATTAATAATTAGGTTCAATTAGGTAAAAATCAATTAAAATCAATGGTGGCAGTAGCTTAAATTAGGGTTTGCATGTAATTAATTTAGGTTTTTTTTAGAAAATCATTATAATGTTTTTTTGATCTATTTTTTGTGTTTTGTTTATTTTGGGCTTGTTTTTTTTATTTTTTTATATTTTTGGGCCCCAAGCCCATGTTTAGGTCTAACCCATTAATAAATAGGCTTAAAAAATAGTTTAGGTTTTCAATAATTAAAATCAATTTAGACCCATTAGGTTAATTAGATTTTAGGCCCACTTAGTTAATTAAAACTTGTCTGAACTTAGCTCAGCCCACGTAATTGCATTTCTTTTAAAATAAATAGACCTAGGCCCACACTTAACTTAAAATAAAACCAAGGTAAACTTATGCCCACTAATTTAATTTTTCTTTAAAATTGAATAGACTTAAGCCCATATCTTAGAAAGACTAAAAAATAGATTTAGGCTCACTAATTAATAAAATGTAGGCCCACCTTTATTTCATTTCACTTGTAAATAAAATGTAGATTTAGCTAACTTATAAAATAAAATTAACATAGTTTAGACATAGGGACATTGCCCTTTTGATGCATTTTGTACTTGTAATTTTATTGACTTGTTGCCTTTTTGGGTAGATGGATGTTAATTAGGGTTTAATAAAATTGCATGTAATTAGAGGATGAAATAATCATTTATAAAATTATTCTAAAAGAACATAAGACTAAGAGAAGTTAGTATTTCATATCCAGAATCTCCTGGTTGTGGTGTTAGCTTTCTTTTAAAGAATCGAGTACCACCTTTTCGATTTGTCCCAGTTATTACCCTGGGTGGCAACTCCTCATCTCCATGCCATGTCTTTGTGATAGTGGTTAGTGCGTTCTCTAAGGCCTTGAGCCTAAACGGTGTTATGGTTGCTAAAATCTTGGACACGCACTGAACCCCACCGTCTATAATAGGAAGAATAATGAACATAATGATTTAAGGAGATCAAATTCTCAATAATTCTATGTCTCCACTTAACTTATCCCCAAGTGAGTATTTTCAATCTCACACAATCTTATTCACAAGATTGAGATTACATAAGAGTTTGAGGCTCACTCTTTCCACCTTACAACATGAGTTTTTAAGGTTCACTTAATAACTAAATTCCTAAGTGTTTTATTGGCTAAACACTTAAACCAATTCCTTTATAATAGAATCTCATTTCTCATTTTCTAAACCTAGAAAATAGAAGTAAAAGAATATTTATTCTAACACTCATCAACTCTCATAAAAGTTATACAAAATAAAATGAATTGAAGAGAGTTTTGAGAGCTTAGTTGAATGCTTAAAAGAGTATAATCAATAACCAAGTTTCTTAAACTTCCAATTGAACTTAAAAAGTCATTTATATAGATAAATAACTTAGATTATGGTTTTTGGATGCAATGATTATGTCTCTAACATCTTTTTTTGATTTTTGAATCATCTTAGACTTATTTGAATTAGAACTCCGCTCATGGTCACGAGGAGCAAACCTTGGCTCATGATAAGCAAACCTTGGCTCATGAAGAGCAAGTTTTCTAGCCCTTGCATTTGAAAATAACTATTATAGTATGTCTTTATGACCCTTATGAGTTGAAGCCTACTCCTTATGATCATGAGGGTAGCTTGTGAGGAGCATTGCATTTTTTGGTAAAAATTGCTCAAACTGGCACTATAAAGGCTTGGCTCGTGAGCTTTTATGGGTGCTCGTGAGGGGATCATTGTAAGTCCAATTTGGTATATTTTTAGTATACAATTGCTCCTCATGGATTGGGGATTTGCATAGGTTGAGATACTTTATCAAGATTCATATTAATACTCTTTTTAAGGAGTATTTCATTATCTCCAATCATTAAATAATTAATCTTAATGATAGATAAACTCCTTACACACTTAAACAAAATTATTATAATTTAAATTGTTTGTCAAAGTCTAAAATTAGGAGTTTGATCATGCAAATGGTCAACACCATTCCTCTTTTAGCTTAATCTGATTCAAACTCTATATTAGTGTAATAAGAGAAAACATTTTATTGCTAAGTTTTCATCACTAGTTTGAGTATAATGGATTATTTCTTAGGGTTCTTTCCCTATACACCTCCAACTAAAAGTAAATAAATTTTAAATTACTTTAGACATATGGGATTATGTATCTGGAAATTTTTATCTCAAAATTCATTGAATAGAATTTTTAGGGAATTTTTAAATTCATCCTATTAAATTTTTTATAGTTGGTAGTCTCATATGTTGAGGTATTTTAGTAATGTTATCATACTAGATAGAGGTTCCATTATTATTAGGTGGTTAAGACAAGTGAGTTATGATTTATTAGTTAGACCAATTGGGAATGAGGTTGACACACACGTAAATGCAAGAAAAGGTAAGGAAGTAATGAAGGTAAATGAATAACTGAATGTTCTATGTGAATATAATATTTAAACTAAAAAAATTATGAATGTCTTTGTTAAGCTGATTGGCTAAAGAGAATATGTTTATTCTAATTAATAGATGGGAATATGTGTGTTTTAATTGATAGATGCTAATTTTTTTAATTATTGTGATGATAGTTGATTATTCTTGAAATGAGATTGTACATATGAATGATTGTTGTTGAGAGTGCCCTATTCAATGGAGAATAGTAGACTTGTTTGAGCTATATCTAGATTTTTATAACTCCAAATTGAGTGATGCTTGATCCTATAGAAATTTGAGATGTGAATTACAAAAACTGATTGAAATAAAGGACACTTAATTTTTCTATTTTGATGGCTAATTTGGGTTATACTTTTTATTACTTAGTTTTGTTGATAGATTGACCTTGGTGGATTATTTTTTTATGTTTCTCCTTCTATACATATCCAATTATTTTGAAATTAGTTACAAATTAATTTAGGTTTATAATTTACAGATTTAGGGAAGATAGGTTTAAAATTCATAATGTGGAATTTACACTAAAATTCATAGGTTTTGAATTTACACTATTGGATCTACCATCTTGAAATATGGGTATATTTTTTGTATATTATTATTCTTATGTATTATGGAGATATTAGTTATTTAATGGAGTGATATATGATATATTTAGTTGAATGTTGGATAAATAAAGTGTTGGGTTAGAGTGGTGATCTCTTTATATATATGTAAATATAACAAATATGATTTGATGAGTTTGACGATACAAT
The DNA here is from genome assembly GCA_947683625.1 of Mallotus nudiflorus. NCBI lineage: Eukaryota > Viridiplantae > Streptophyta > Magnoliopsida > Malpighiales > Euphorbiaceae > Mallotus > Mallotus nudiflorus. Next base: position 52,701 of record CANTUR010000029.1, on the reverse strand, counting down.
GCTACTTATGAATGGGGCAATGCTATTTGCATTATGGAATCCCCTTGATATGCCATAAAAAGGCTAAAGAAATATTTTGTGCAAGATTATGGCATGTTTTGTTCATATAGGGATCCATGAATAATTGAAAGAAGCTTTTATTTTACATGTAATTCACAAGTTCATTGTTGTCCAAAAGAAAATACTATGCTACTATGACTATGTGCCTACAATAAATTATAGTTAAACATTGAATGTATTAATATTGATAACATTACATGCTTAAATATGTTATTTTTCATAGGATGTTATGTTATTTATTTGCTGAGTTGCAGGCTCACTCCTTTGCATTATTCTTCAGGATTAGAAGAATTGTAATCTTTCTTAAAGAAACATTTGCAGTAGTTGCATTAGCATTATGTCAAGTGGGTCAGTAGGGGGTTGTTCTCAAGTTTTTTAGCATGAAATGCTTGATAACTTTTGTTATATTGTATTAACATTAATGTATTGCATATTTCTAACATGAAGAAAGATGTGAGCTACTTGATGTTGTAAGCTCTTTTTATGTGTAATATGTATTACTTAATATATAAAGGGGGTGAACTAGCTCTTTATATATATATATATATATATATATATATATATGCGAACTAAATTTAAACATTGATGGAGATGTTATGTATTAGTCATATGCATACAATGTATGTTTGGCATCCTTAACAAGTGTCACACATGCCATGAGGGCAACGAATACCACCAAGATCCCAATATTTGCAAGTACATGAATGCTTGCTGAGGTCCACAATATGTCTATCTTTGCCTTTTATAATTTCATACCCATGCTACCCATTGAACACTAAATGACACTTAAAAACATGATCCATGTTTTTCTCTAATTTCATAATAGCACTTGGACTGATATTGCACACCCATTTATTATCTTCTTTCCTTCTCTCAATAAGATTCTTCATCATCCATACTCATATTGTATCCAGCATTCACTAAATATGCATGGTCCTTCCCTCCAAAATTGAATAATTAAAAGCTTCACACATGTTAGTTTCAACACAATATGCCTTACAATTAGTCTTCTAATATGCTTTACACCATGCAATTGAAGGCCATTTTCATACATCATTATCACCTTTTGTCCCTATTTCATCCAATTACTCCAAATGGTCAATGAAGTATTACTTGTAAGAACTTTTGGCACATCTCCAAAATTAATTTTGAAATTCCAATCCTCTCCACCTTTTATACCATATGGACCATATGTGCATCATGCACCACCTATGTTCAAACATAGGCAACTCTTGTTTCACAGCTTCAATCAGTCCCTATGATAATGGAAAAAATACAACTTAAATTAAATCATTCCCAATTAAATATAAATATAAATATAACTAAAAAAGATATAAATGACAAGGTAACCCTATCGCATGTCGCTTATTGTTGCATTCAAAACCCGCACGTGCACAGATCGTGATAGTAGTATAAAAAGTTGTTGTTTCCATAAGGATTGTATATTGAACACTAATATTTTTACTTATTATCTTAGGTGATAAGTCAAATAAAAGAGAGATTAAATTTAAATAACACAACAAACTAAAGTAAATTGAAATCAGATGATTAGAACTTAGAGCCTAGGTTTAGTTTCACTATTCCAATCTGATCATGAACACACTAACAAATAAAAGACATTGATTTCATTTAAGGGTAATTGTTCTAAAATACCTAAAGACTCTCTCTCAAGTTCAATTAAGTATGCAAACTTTAAAGTTTAACCTACTATCATAATTAAGAAATTAATCAAAACTCATTAAGTCCTTAATAATTAATTTACAACTATAGACCCCTGCCTACTGTCATGGTTCCTTGTAGAGCTCTCCTACTCTCATGGTCAAGTGGTCTAAGTCCTATGAGTCATAAACTAATAAATTCTCCTAACTCTCATTGGTGAATCTACCCATAAACATGCAAACAAGCTCGCTAAGAATGAAAGTATACATTAAGTGCAACTTATATAATTAAACTAGAATTACATACTAGAATACAAGGTCCTAATTAAAATAGCATTATACTAAAATAAAAAAACCAAAACAAAACCATTAATCTAAAATTATTTCTAATCAAACTCAATTATTACCCAATTATTCTAATTATTTATTCAAAATCCATTAAAATTTAACTTAAATACATGCAAAGAATTACACACTAAAAATTTACTTGTCCTCAAGAAAAAATTGAATTTGGAATTTAAAGAATAAGCTCTACTGTAACCAAAGAATATTAGCTTCTAAGACATGCAAATGGAGATCATCGAGACTAAAACTTATTTACTAAAAAAGATAATCAGAAAAAAATATAGTATATATGAATAATTTACTAATCATAACCCAAGAAAATAACTCTTTGAAATCTAATGAACATTACTCTAAAAGAGAAACATTAAGTTCTATAACTTTTTTTATTAAAACAGTGGTTGTGAATGCATTTTTTGCTCCATTTCACAACATATGTTTTTCTTTTTTTTTTCGGGTGAGTGCATATGCTCCATTATACCATATTTTTATTATCTTAATTTAACCTTTCCACTTTTAGTAATCCCCCACCATTCCAGTATTACTAAGCATTGATACCGCTAAGTGGGTTCTTTGGATACTTATACTCTAATTAGAGCATTAAAGTATATTTAGAGCATAAAAATTAAGATTTAAGTACTGCTCTAAAGAAAAGAGAGATTTTTTAAGAATTAAAAACTAAAATGCACTCTCTCCTAAAATCATGCTCAACTTTAATCTCCAAGCTTAAGCTTAGGTTATAAAAACTAAATTTTACATACATAATGACCATGTATAACTATCTTAATTTATAAAACATTCAATAATTCGATAATTGAACTTGAAGGCAAGCTTATACACTATTTTTTTTTAATTATAATCGAGCATCAATTTTGCATAAAACCAAAACAAAAATTTTTAAGGACAAGAATTACAACAAATGTGCTGAAACTGAGTTGAAAGTTAATAAATTTTACCATTTAAAGAAAAATTATTTTCTTAATTTAACTAATATGCATGCAAAAATAAATATAACACACAAACATAAAAACATAATCCTAGCATTTATCATCCTCCCCCATTCTTATCTGTAACATTATCCTTAATGAAAAAAATATTAAAATTAGAAAGAGAAAAAGAGGACTTCCCTAGTAAGCTTTTTCTTCCTTTTGTGCTTGCTCCAAATATTGGATGACCTACAAAATAAAATAATAAAAACTAAGAAAAATAACAAGAAAAACTAAGCTATAAATAAATTTAAAGAAAATAAATAAATCAAAACACATTGGGTTGCCTCTTAATTAGCGCTAATTTAAGGTCATTAGCTTGACCATAATGCTGGATCTTCACTTAAGGAGGATTAACTAAGGAATAATTCTTCCCCATTTGAGCTCGCTTATTTGGCACTTGAAAAGAAGATGAAAAATTATTAAAATTCATATCCTTTATAGCAGTCTTAATTTGCCACTCTTTAGTATCTTTCACTTTAGGTCATTTTTTCTTCTTAACTCTACTGGTTACCTCCTTGATATCACAAATGGAGTATGTTTTAAGTGGCTTTTTAGGAACTTATGGAAGAATGTCTTTAGCATAAACATTAACCGCATCTACCTAAAGTTAAGAAGCCATTGATAAGGATTGTTATGACATCTTGAAAACATCAAACTCCATTTTTTTCTTCAATTATCTCTAAAGTAATTTTTCTACATTTGAAATTAATAATTACACTAGCCATAGTAAGAAAAGGATGCCCTAAAATGATTGGAATTTTAAGGTCCTCTTCCATCTCCAAGATGATAAAATCTCGTGGCACATACTAATCTCCAACTTTAATGGGTGCATTTTTTAAGATTCCATAAGGATAGATGATGGACCTATCTGCTGGCTGTAGTGACAAAGACTTACCTATAAACTTATTACCAATAGTAAAAAGGATAGTGAGACTCCCTGAATCCTTAAGCTTTTATGGAAGCTTATTTTGAATGACAACATTGCACTCCTTATTGATAGGAGTGGTTTCATGATCTTCCCACTTTTACTTATATGAAATGATGTCTTTTAGGAATTTGTATAAGTGGGCATTATGTTGATCACATGCAAAATCAATATATTAAGCTTAAGGTATTGAAATGCCTTTATGAACTTCTCAAATTGCTTGTCCAGCTTTGATTTTAATTGTCTTTGAGGGAGGGGTAATAGTGGAGTCTTTATAGGTACTTCCCTCTTATCTTCTTTGTTATTTTCAACCTCCTCAGTATGTTTCTCCACTTCTTGTGTGTTCTTTATAGCCTCTTCCTTTTTTATTCCTACCTCGGTTAGTTACTTTCCACTTCAAAGAATTATTGTATTGCTCCTTTATTACCTTTGAAGGAAAGGTAGTGGTGGAGTGATAGTTTTAGGTACCTCTTCTTTCTTTGATTCCTTAGCATATTTTTCTTCCTTATGGATATTCTTTGCAACTTCTTCCTCTTCCTCTTTGATTTCCACCTCAGGTAGCTAGTTTCCACTTTAAAGCATTATTGCATTCACATGCTCTCTTGGATTCTTGGGTTAACTAGGAAGTTGACCCGATTGTTGAAAAATTGAAGCACTAGCTAAGAAACTTCACCATCATGTCTTTAAGATTAGGTTTATTGTCATGTTATTGATGGCAAGTGCTCATTTTTTAGAAACTAGATGGGGGTTGCTTGAATCCTTGGTTGGCATCTTATACCCCTCCTTGATTAGACCATGAGAAGTTAGGGTGATTCCACTATCCCGAATTATATGTGTTAGAGTAGGGATTCCCTTATCCTCTTTGATAGTTGTTCAAAGCATTGAGTTGCTCAACTGAAGGATCTTAAGAGTAAAAGTTCCTTTGACACTCTAAAGTTGAGGGACCCTCTCCACAATATTCATAAGAATAGACAACCATTGGATTAGAAACCTTGGTTGAAGCCTCTAATTTCTTTATGAGCATGTCAGTCTTTATATTTAGAAGGTTCCAACCATCCACCCCATGCATTCTTGTAACTCTCTTTGGTGTGCTTTGTTCTCCATGCCATTGATAGTTATTGGATGCTATGGTCTCAAGTAGATTGTATGCATCATCGGGTGTTTTACTCATGAACGAGCCTTGAGTTATATCATTAATGGTGATCCTCATTGGCTCGGTGAGACCTTAGTTTGAATTAGTAGCCATTGTATAACTCCATGTTGTGGGCATTAATATTCCAAGCCCTTGAACTGCTCCCAAGCTTTATATAAGTATTCACCATTATATTGACTGAAGCTTGTGATCTTTTGTCCAAACTTTGCTATTTTTCTAAGTGGAAAATATTTGCTAAAAAATGTCTTTAATAATACATCCTAAGAATTGATGGATTGTGATGCAAGAAAGTGCCACCATAACTGGGCTTTATCCCTAAAAAAGAAAAGGAACAATCTAAGTTTTATTGCATCCAAACTAGTTCCATTCATCTTAAAAGTGTCATAAATCTCTAAGGATTGAGCTCAATGGGCGTTAGGCTAAATTGAACTATCTAGTTTGATCTTAAAGGTGTTTATGGGCGACCTCCATTCTGGTTTGTTCTTTCTATACTTTATTAGATAGTGTAGTGGGTCTTTCCATTTTTGAGGGACATGGAAACTTTACTGAACATGGATAAGTGATTGGTCATGGGGAAATGAGATGAATTTGATTTTATGGAGTCGCCACTCAATTTTTATAAAATTAGGAAAAGAATGGGACAACATTGGGTCACTCAATGAGTATTGTCCCCAGTAGAGATTTCTGGATTCAAGGGATCATGTTTACTTTTTTTACTATTTCTCATTATACAATATTTGATGTATAGCTACCACAACACCCTAGTTTCGGTAATGACAGTTTGTATAGCATTTACATAGTACATCAGATAATGGAAGCTAATAAAGCTAAAAGTTTAATTGTTACATCACTTTCTTGATAAAATACATATAAAAAAAGGATTGCAGAAAGATAAATCTAGTATGATTGATCTATAAGAATAATACAATCATTTACATAGCTTGCTCGATGAATGATAAGATGATCATGCTTGCGGTGATTATTTATGCTATAATGATAAATGATGATAATATAAAGGATGCATGAGATCATCACTGGACCGAGAGTATAATGACTCTATTCTGGGATATGAAGTTTTTCACATTATTGATATTTATGATGTGATTTCATGATTTCAAAAATAAAGGATGCAAGATGATGATATAAAATGAGCATAATAAAATAAATATTATTCATATAGCATGTAAGATTGCCTATCTTATCACACATGCACAATAGTATTCCCAAATGCTGGCAATAATAAAAGAAAATGCAATGTGATAAAATAAATGTTCTAAAATGATTGTATGGTCCTCAAACTTGACTAAGCTTGTGTGGGTTTTAAAGCTTTAGCTTTAAGAAATTATTAAGCTTTCCTCGTCAACAGGTTCAAAATGACAGAAGTATGATACTAGATTGCATACCTTTGAAGCATGCTTTAACAAAGATGAGGCTTGGTTTGGTGGAAAAGGGATCTAATAACCTAAGAGAAAGGCTATATGAAAGAAAAAAAAGTATTTGGAAAGGGGTTTCTAGTGCCTTTGATTGGACTAATTTTTGTGTGTATGTGTGTTTTCACTTGGTCTCCCCCCCCCCTAAAATAGGGTGTGGAGGGATCTATTTATAGAAAGAATTTGTAGAATGGGGTGGTGTAGGCATGGTCATATGCGTATAAGGGGACTTTTGTGTGTGGCCATGCTAAGTGTGCGTGGTCATGCACTTAGCTTATGGCCACGCTCACGCGTAAGCATTTCCATACGCACTTTAATGCCCTATGCACTCTTCCTGGGTTTTACACGTGCTATTTTGGATTGGATCCTAGGGTTTTTGGGCCTTCTAGATTTATTTCCAAAGTATATTTTACCAAATTCGGCCTCGATTTTAGCATATGACACTTAAAGGTCTTTACGTGCACTTTTAAGCGATACGTGTTGATACCAAGGTCATGTTGGACCATTTTGGGACCACCTCTAAAAGTTTTAGAGCCTTCCGAATGTGTTTCCAAAGTCTATTTTATCAAAATTGATTTTTATTTTTTCATGAAGTCGGGTCCTAATCTAATGAAATACGCACTGGCCTAATGAGTTGAGTATTCTGAGAGGATTTTTCTTAAAATAAAACCTCTCATTGTTCTGATAATTCATATTTCACAGGGTTGGAGCACAGCTTGGTGATCAATTTTGCACACTAGTAAGGTCGGTTAGGTATTTTACGGTTGCACACTTTAGAGGTTTTATGAATGAGCAGACTCTAGTCATCTCGAGGATTCATTTCATCATTGGACCTTTTATAGGGACAGTCAAATTTGAGGTATAACAATTGCCCCCTTACTTCATGTCTGTTGTATAGCCACCTAATGCTAATGTCAACACACGTGAAGCAAAATGCAAAAATGCAAAAAACAATTTGGTAGGGAGAGAGGTACTTACCTATGGGTTGTCTTTAGACATCTTATTAAGATTTAATTGTTGTTGTTTTGTTTTATTTTGTTGCTATTATTCTATGACCTGGTTGTCACACAAGGTGGTATTTGGGACATACGCAAGCTTATGATTCATGCAAAATGCATTGGGATTTATGCGACTATAACCTTCTTAGGTATTACGCAAATGAAGATTCTACTAAGCAAAAAGAGATATGTTTCTAACCTTTTTAGGTGTCACACAAATGAAGATGCTACTAAGCAATGAAAATATGACTATAACCTTTTTAGGTGTCATGCAAATGAACATGCGATTATAACCTTCTCAGGTGTCATGTGAATGATCATGTGACTCTAACCTTCTTAGGTGTCACGTGAATGAATCATGCGACTATAACCTTCTTAAGTGTCACGAGAATGAACATATGACCATATCTTTCTTAGATGTCACGTGTACGATCATGCAATCATAACCTTCTTAGGTGTTATGCAAATGAGGATGCTATTAAGTGAAAAAAGATGCGACTATAACCTTCTTCGGTGTCATGCAAATGAAAATGTAACTATATCCTTCTTAGGTGTCGCATGAATGATCATGCAATTATAACCTTCTCAGGTGTCAAACGAATGAACATGCGACTGTAACCTTCTTAGGTGTCATGTAAATGAACATGCAATTATAATCTTCTTAAGTGTCACTTGAATGAACATGAGAATATAACCTTCTTAAGTGTCATGCAAATGAACATGCGATTATAACCTTCTTAGGTGTCACATGAATGAACATGTGACTATAACCTTCTTACGTGTCATGAGAATGAACATGTGATTATAACCTTCTTAGGTGTCACGTGAATGAACATGCAAATGTTCTTAAGTAATGTGGATGCTTCTAAGAGACATAAGAGTGAGTGCTTTTAATAAAAATGCAAGGGTGCTTCTAAGTAGTGTGAGAGTGCTCTATGGCAATGTGGGTGCTTCTAAATGGAGAAGATGCTTCTATATAGTGAAAGTGAATGCTTCTAAGCTATATGAGAGTGCTTCTAAGCAATGTGAGAGTGAACGCTTCTAAGCAATGTGAGAGTGAATGCTTCTAAGTAGTGAAATTGAATGCTTTTGAGCTATGTGAGAGTGCTTTTAAGATATGTGAGAGAGTGAATGCTTTTAAGCAGCAGTGAATGAGTACTTCTAAGCACTGTAAGAGTTCTCCTAAGCAATGAGTAAGTTCTTTTAAGCACTATAAGAGTGCTCCTAAGCAATATGAATGCTTCTAAGCAATTTGGGAGTGCTTTTAAGTAATGTGGGAGTGCTCCTACTTGAGCTAGGATGTCCGTAGCATGGACTAGCACATCTGGTGCTTAAAGTTCTCAGCCATCCAAGCTTTCTCAGGGAGATCCAATTTCTATTATTCATAGCTTGGAGAATCACGCTTGGGTGTGTCATCGTCATGAGGTAGATCCTTCTTTGCCCTTATCTTTTAAAGCTTGTTCATCGACTATTTTTGCTATTTATTTTGCTATATGAGGTTGTTGTAGTTATAGTTCTTATAGCTCTTGTTGTAACTATTTTTCTAGCTTTACTGTAGATGCTGATGCTGATAGCTTTTAGTTTATTTTCTCTTCATGATTATCTATTTGCCGTAATGCCTTTCTTTTTTAGTTTTTACTGTTTAGATCCTATAAAGTATTTAGTAATTATGCAAATGTTTAATAATGTACCTACTATTTATAGCCCTATAAGTATGTTATTGTACTACTTGATAGTTTCAATAAGTCAGCATGTACCATCAGGGTCTCCTGATGTGTGAAGCAGATGCTTGCTATGAAGGGCTTTGACGATGTGATTGCTACATTGTCTTATGACTTATATATGTCAAGTTAAATTGCCATGTATACATTGATAGGGCAGTGGATGGATACAATGTATACTTTCCATCTACCTATATGGTAGATGACTATTATCCCCTTGGATTTTTTTGCTATCACAGGCTTGAGCTTTTTTAGAGAGCCTATTCCTTTTAGTGAAGAGGAGTGTTCTATTGCTGTGGCAAGAGGTGCCTCATGATGGATTTACTTGGGGTAGTTACACCTATGAAGTCTAGTTGCCTATTTCAAGCTCATTACATAGAGTTCATTTCCGCTATGTGGACTCTATATGATGATGGTCTTATCTCAGCAGAGCAGTGGGCCCACTACTTTTTTTTTATTTGATAAGTGTTGTTATCTTCCCAAACCCTTTGGGTATGGGTTGTTGACCATTTGCATGACCAAACTCCTAATTTTGGATTGTGACAAACAATTTTTATACTAATAATTTCAATTAAGTGTGTAGGGAATTATATACCAAACATATATCAAGCATATACACTTTTGGGTGAATAGTGACTTTTCGGGCTGATTGAACCTCTGAGATTGAAGAAGGCTTTTGACATATTTAAAGCTCTTAAATGTGAAAATGAGCTCCTTCACTTCTGAAGTATACATCTTAATCTTTCCAAATTATACTTGCTCATCAAAATCCAAGTTCATTTGGGCATGAAAATCTTCAGTCGAAGTCAGCATATGTAGCTAGCATTTTAGGTTGCACATCTCTTGGTAATTCAGTAATATCTTGAGATAAATATGTCCAAATGATGTGATTCAAAGTTTTATAGAAATATAAGACAATTATATGTAACTTTTATGAAGAAAATTTTGGCTGAATCAATCATCTTTAGTCCCGTTCATGAGCATCTTTCGAAGTGATCACAAGCAGTCCGTCAAAGGAGCATTTGGAGCACATTTTTGGCAAAAGATGGCAGTGCTCCTCATAACCGCTCCTCAAGAGATGGTGGCTCATGTCCTACTCGTGATTAGACCTCTGACACCATTTTGATGGGAATTTTTGAAGGCAACGACTATAATTTCCCCCCTCATGAGCACTGTTCACTCGTGAGGCGCTCGTGAGCAGCCCTTGAGCTGCCATAAGTTCAAGAATTGATTCAAAATCAATTCTAAACATTGGAGACATGATTGATACATCCAATAAATAAATATTTGAGTGTTTTTCTATATAAACACAATTTAGAATTTAATTGAAAAGAAAAAAAGAAAACTTGTGCATTATTCATAATTTTCTTAAACATTCAATTGAGCTCTAAAAATTTCTTTCAAACAAATTTTTTGTGTATAACTCTTATGAGAGTTGGTGAGTGATTAGAATAGAAATTCTTATTCTTCTATTTTCTAGGTTTATAAAATGGGAAGTGAGATTCTATTCTAAAGGAATTGGTTTAAGTGTTTAGCCATTAAAACACTTGGGAATTTGGTTTTGAGTGAGCCTTGAAAACTCAAGATTGTAAGGTTGTAAGAGTGAGCCATAAAACTCTTATGTATTATTGTTAATAAGATTGTGGGTGATTAAAAAATCTTAACTTGGGGATAAGTTAGGTGGAGATGTAGGATTATTTAAGACTCCGAACTCCTTAAATATTTGTGTTCATCATTCTTCCTTCTCTACTCTTATTCACTTCTTGTAAATAATTCCTTTAATTTCCCTTTTTTTATATTCCTATTCACCCCCCCCCCCCCTCTATGACTCTTTCAATTGGTATTAGAGCTTGAATTCTAGGTACTTCATTACTAGAATACAAGAACATGGAGAGTGAATCACAAAACATCTCTTCTCTTAGTCCTTTCTTTAATGGTAGTGACTATCCACATTGGAAATTCAAAATGGAATTATATCTTGATTATGATTCCATCAAACTTTGGGATATTGTCCTAAGAGGTTGGGAACCACCTACAACTATCATTGATGGTATGGTAACTACACTTGTAAGAAGCCAATGGAGTGTTGATCAAAAGGAATAAAATCACAAAAATAAAAAGGCTATGATTACTCTAGTCTCCTCCATGATAAGACAAGAAGGAGGTAAGCTTCAACATTGCATTTCGGCTAAAGAAATGTAGGAGACCTTGGATAATCACTATGAAGGCAACATTTAAGTAAGAAGCAATAAGGTTCAACTTCATATGTGTGAATATGAACTCTTCAAAATGAACCTCAAGAATCAATCATAGAGATGAAAAAATGTCTCAATGCTCTCCTCACAACCCTTAAGAAACTTGGAAAACATTTCTCCAAGGAAGAGGTAAACAATAAGATTCTAAGAATCCTACCTAAGAAGGATTGGGAATCTCGTGTTACCTCAATTGAGGAAGCTCAAGATCTCTCCACTCTATCAACCGATGTGCTCATTGGTAAGCTCTTGACACATGAGCTCACCATCAAATAAAAAGGTGAAGAACAAGAAGAGAAAGAAGAAAAGAAAAAGAGCATTGCTTTAAAAGCTCTTTAAGAAGATAATGAAGAGGAAAGCATTAAAGATTTTAGTGATGAAGATGGTGACATTGCCATGCTCACTAGGAACTTCAAGAAGTTCTTAAGAAAGAAAAATTTCTCAAGAACAAGGGACTTCAATAAGAATTTTGAAGGAGATGGAAGGAAGAAAACAAAAGAGGTTACTTGCTATGAATTCAAGAAATTGGGACACATTAGAAATGAATGTCCCAAACTCAAATTCAAGAGCAAGGGAGAAAAAGATAAGAAGAAGGCATTTAAAGCTACTTGGGATGATTCCTCCGAATCCGAAGAGGAAGAGGAACAACAAAAAGTTGCCAATCTTTGCTTCATGGCCATTGAAAATGAAAATGAGGTACCATCCACTTCTTACTCTTCCTTTGATGATTGTGATGAATATTGTGATGATGATGATGATGATGATGATGATAATGAAGAGAGCTCTATTATGAGCAAATTGCTTGTTAAATGAAAAATTTAGTTATCTAAGAACAAAATATATAAACATGAGTTAGCTAGCTTAAATAAGGATTTTGAATGTTTAAAAATTGATTTTGCTAAACTTATTGCATCAAATGAAAAAAATTTTAGTAATGTTAAGTCTTTAAATTCTTTGGAAGACCAACTTAAGAAAGCAAATGATGAAAATCACAAGCTTTTTAAGGAAGTCTTAGAATTAAGAAATTCCATTGGTAAATTTAAGAGAGGAAAAGAAACTTTAGATAGTCTTCTTGACTCTTAAAAATTTCATGGAGAAACCCATGGAATTGAATATAAAAATGGAATGTCTTCATCATCCTCATCACATATTACTTTTGTTAAAGCTTCATATGATTCTACTCCTTCAACCTCTAATGAGATTCAAGCTAAAAAATCTCATGTGTTAAATAGTAAGGCTAAGTCTCATATGATTAACCCTTCATTAACACAAAGGGGTAAGCCTCAAACTATAGCACCTCAACCTAAGCACGCTTATATGTACACTAGACATAATTATAATAAGTATGCTACACAACACAATGCACATAAATATATTACACAAACTTATTGAAATGCTCATCACCATTGCCAATGTCACAAAACAATAAGAGATACACACAACACCAAAGGCATGTTGTACACACTAGAAAAGCATTTCATTCTAGGAAAAATAAATTTAAAAATGTTGTATGTTCATATTTCATGATCAAAGGACATACTAATAATGTGTGCTTCTATAGAAAATTGCATATGAATTTGCTTCCTTTGGATTATCTTAAAACTAACCAACCTAGACTAAGAAAGGTTTGAGTTCAAAAGAACATTTAAAATATTTTATGTAGGTGTGCTTGAAATCTGCAAGAACAAAAAGCAAGTGGTATCTCAATAGTGGATGTTCAAGGAACATGACGGGAGATAAGGAGCAATTCAACAAACTTGATGCTAAGGATGGAGGACACGTTACCTTCGGTGATAATACAAAAGGAAAAATTATTGGCATTAGAGAAATAGGTAATCCTCAATCCTTATCTATACATCATGTGTTATTTGTTAATGGTCTTAAACATAATTTGCTAAGTATAAGTCAATTATGTGATATGGGAAACAAGGTGACTTTCTATCCTAAAAATTGCTTTGTTAGTAGTCTTGATGAAGCAAAGTAATTTTTAGTGATGAAAGAGTAGACAACGTTTATGTTATTGATTTGAATAAAATTGATAAAAAAGATATAAAATGCTTAATGTTAATTTCCCATGACACATGGACATGGCATAGAAGGTTAGGACATGCAAATTTTGAGCTTCTGAATGATCTTTGTAAACATGAACTTGTGATTGGTTTACCTAAGCTTGAATTCACTAAGGATAAACCTTGTGATGCTTGTCAAAAGGGAAAACAATCTAAGTCTTCATTTAAGCTAAAAAATGTAGTGTCCACTTTTAGACCACTTGAACTTATACATATGGATTTGTTTGGACCAACCAGAGTTGCTAGTCTTGGTGGAATGCATTATGCTTATGTATTGGTTGATGATTACTCTAGATACACTTGTGTGTGTTTTCTTGCTCATAAGAATGATTCATTTAAAGCTTTTGCAAATTTTTCAAAAAGAGTTAAAAAAGAAAAAGGTTTTTGTATTTCATCCATTAGAAGTGATCATGGAACCGAACTTGAAAATGAATTTTTCAAAAACTATTGTAATGAAAATGGTATTTCTCATACATTTTCATCTCCTAGAACTCCTTAACAAAATGGGGTAGTTGAAAGGAAAAATAGAACTATTATGCTTCATGAGTATAATTTGCCTCTATACTTTTGAGCGGAAGCCGTTAATACATCTTGTTATATTTCAAACCGAGTTTTCAAAATGGCAATTTTAAATAAAACATCTTATGAGCTATAGAACAATAGAAAACCCAAAATCTCATATCTAAGAGTATTTGGATACAAGTGCTTTATATTGAACACTAAGGATAATCTTAGGAAATTTGATTCCAAAGCTGATGAAGGAATTTTCCTAGGCTATTCCATCTCTAACAAAGCATATAGAGTCTTTACTAAGAGAACTCTAGTAGTTGAAGAGTCAATGCATGTGGTATTTGATGAATCAAACTCATTTGATCTTAGAAAGGATGTTTGTAGTGTTGATGATCTTGTAGGTCATAATGAAATTATGGAAACACAAGAAGAAAATGCTAGTAAGTCTTTGGAACTTCAAGATCCAAGCAAGAAGGAAAATGAGGAGATACCTCAACCTGCCTTGAAGGATGAACTTCCAAAGGATTAACAATTCAAGAAAGCTCACTCTCAAGACCTCATTATAAGTGACACTACAAAAGGGGTAACACCTAGAGCTAAACTCAAGTCTATTATTAATTTAGCTTTCATTTCTCAAATTAACCCAAAAATATTGATGATGCTTTGAGTGATGAATTTTGTGTCCTTACTATGCAAGAAGAGTTAAATCAATTTGAGAGAAACAAGGTTTGGACCTTGGTTCCTAGACCTAAACATCATCCTATTATTTGCACCAAATGGGTGTTTAGAAATAAGATGAATGAACAAGGTGTCATAACTAGGAATAAAGCTAGACTAGTAGCTAAAGGTTATAATCAAGAGGAAGGAATTGATTATGATGAAACCTTTGCCCCCATTGCAAAGTTAGAAGTTATTAGGATGTTACTTGCATTTGCATCATACATGGATTTTAAACTTTATCAAATGGATGTTAAAAGTGCATTTTTAAATGGTTTTATTAAAGAGGAGGTATATGTTGAACAACCTCCAGGTTTTGAAAATTCTGACTCTCCAAATCATATTTTTAAATTATCAAAAGTATTGTATGGATTGAAACAAGCTCCAAGAGCTTAGTATGAAAGATTGAGTAACTTTTTACTAGAAAAAGGTTTCTCTAGAGGAAAGGTTGACACAACTCTTTTCATAAAGAAATCCAAGCATGATTTATTAATTGTTCAAATTTATGTTGATGATATTATTTTTGGTGCTACTAACCATTACTTGTGTGAGGAATTTTCTAAGCTAATGCAAGGAGAATTTGAGATGAGTATGATGGGAGAACTCAAGTTCTTTCTTGGACTTCAAATCAAGCAATATAAAGATGGGATTTTCATCAATCAAACCAAATATGCAAGGGACATTCTCAAGAATTTTGGAATGGATGGAGATAAATCAAGCAAAACTCCGATGAGCACCACAACCAAACTCAATAAGGATGAAAATGGCAAACCAGTTAATGAAAAGCGATTTAGAGGTATGATCCGATCCCTTCTTTATTTAACCGCTAGTAGACCCGATATTATGTTTGCTACTTGCTTGTGTGCTAGATTTCAATCAAGTCCTAGAGAGTCTCATTTAAATGCTATCAAAAGAATTTTTAAATATCTTTGTGGTACATTGCATTTAGGACTTTAGTATCCTAGGAGTTCTTCTTTTGGCTTGATTAGTTATTCTGATGTTGATTTTGCCAATAGCCTACTAGATAGAAAAAGCACTTCCAAAACTTGTCAAATTTTAGGAAATTGCTTAGTTTCTTAGTTTGGTAAGAAATAAGTTTCAGTTGCCTTGTCCACCGCTGAAGCAGAATATGTGGCGGCTAGTTGTTGTTGCACCCAAGTTCTATGGCAAAAATAATAACTTTTGGACTATGGCATTAATATTAATCACATTCAAATTAAGTGTGATAATACAAGTGCTATAAACCTTAGTAAGAATCCTATTCAGCATTCTAGAACTAAGCATATTGATATTAGACATCATTTCTTGCATGATCATGTACAAAATGGTGATATTTTTCTTAATTTTATTGATACTAATCATCAATTAGCAGACATCTTTACCAATCCTCTTTGTGAGGAAAGATTAAATTTTATTAAGCATGAACTTGGTATGATTGATGGCTCAAGCTTGTCTTGATCACTTACTAAATTGATGAATTGATGTTTGGATTCTTATGTGATCATGTTCTTTAGAAAAATTATTTTCAACATCATGTATATATTTTGTTTTAAAAGTATTTGCTTTAGCAAATTTACTTCATATTCATGATATATTGTATTTCCCATTTGCATGATCTTTGTACTAATTTTATTTGATTTGGATCTATATGGATTCATTCAATTTTTTTTTTCAAAAGCCCTCCTATTTTGCAAAATAATAATTAATTATTGAGCTAAATTCAATTAATTAATTATTTTAATTTTGCATAAATATTCCTCCTCCTTAACAAATTTTTTTTTATGTATTTTCATGATAGTTTATATTTGCTTCATTTTCAGTATACTTTTCGTGTATAAATTTTGAACTGTTAAGTGTGTTTTATGACTGTTTTTTGTTAGTTTATTTTCTGGATATAAACCATGAGCTGTTAGTCTATTTTTTAATTCATTTTATGAAAATTTCTATTTGGTTTATTTTTTGGATATTTTCTGGATATAAACCTTGAGCTGTAAGAATTTTTTCAAAATTCATGCTTTATATTTTTGGCTTATCTTTAGTGTTATTTTTTAAAATAAAATAATAATAATAATAATTTTTTTCATATTTGCAAAATTTTATCTTTGATTTATTTCTTTATGTCAAAAATATTTTTTTTAACCATCATTTATTTTAATTGTATAATTAATTTTATGGTCAAGGACCTATTTGTCAGCTTTTTTGGACTCAATTGCAATCAATTTGAAAGTAAAAGGATAAAATGGTAATTTTTGCCACGAGCCGTTAAGCTCGTGATCATTGCAGTCTGGGCATCCAAAACCGCTCACGAGTAGACTGCTAATGAACCGCTCATGAGGGGCGGTTCTGAAAGAACCAGTACCGCTCATGAACTGCTCATGAGTAGTGGTCTGGTTCACTTTTCATTTTTTTTATTTTTTAATTCTTTACAATTTTTTTTGTATATAAATACCCCTCAAACCCCCTTCACTTTTAATCAATTACATTTTCAATTAAACTTCTTCAAAATTCTTTCAAACTCTTTCTTATTTTAATGCAATTTTATTTGCATTTTGACAAGGGGGGAGAAAATTTTTGAGTTTGTTTTATTTTTATGTTTTCTTAGAAATTGTTTTTATCTTTGATAATGCATGGATATTTTTAAGATTTGGTCTATTTTTGCATTTTCACAAAGGAGGAAAAATAATTGAGTTTGCATGCGTACCTAGTTAATTACTTTTAAGGGAAATTTTTTTTTCAAAGATGTGTTTATGTAAGTGACATAACTATGTGATAGTGTGTCCTTAATATCAATATTTTTTAAAATCCATTGAAATAGGGGAAGAAAATTATTTGAATTTATTTCACATAATTCTTTTTCTCATGCATAATAACAATGTAAGTATGGCTAGTTTTTGTCCTTATGATAAAAAGCCTTGTTTTGCTTACTTTGTTTATATATGACATGAATTTTTTTTTTTTTTTGCATGACTATTTATTATGCTTATTCATGTATACATTCTTCTTGGGAATGGTTTTTATCTTTTAAAATGACATGTATTTCATAAAGATTTTGCATATCTTTGTTTGCATTGTTTTGGTTCTTGATCTTTTATTCCCTTTAGTATTTTTGGCTCCCTTAGGTCATATTTTCCCCTTATATCTCTCTCTTTTCTTTTTGTCTTTGACAAAGGGGGAAAAGAAGCTAAAGAAGCTATGTGCTTAGGGGATAAATAATTATGTAAAAGATATGCTAAGTACCACATGATTATGTATGATTGAATAGCTAAACTCTACATGATCATGTGATGTTTGAATATAGCATACCTACTATTTTGTGATGCATTATATTAGCACTATATGCATATATGTTTGAAATTATTTCCTTCATGTTGTTTGATAACTTGTTATGTTGTCTATATTTTTTACAAGAAGGATAATAAAATTTATTTATATTTATTATCATGTCCAATAAGGAGGAGAAATAAAGAAATATATTTTTGTTAAAGGAATATATTTGTTAAACCCTTATACATGCTATGATAATTCATTTATTTATATACTCTGATATATAATAAATATTGAATTTATGCACATGTTAAGGGAGAGCAAAATTATTTCTTATTTTGCATCTGTTTAATTTGAAAGGGGGAGCTATTTTTATTTAATATGCTTATAAATGTTTTTTTTTTTTACACACACACATTATTTATCATCTTTTCAAATTGGTTGTCAAAGCCAAAAAGGGGACTTTTGACATATTTAGAGCTCTTAAATGTGAAAATGAGCTTCTTAACTTTTGAATTAGAAATCTTAATCTTTCCAAATTTTACTTTCTCATCAAAATCCAATTTCATTTGGGCATGCAAATCTTCAGTCGATGTCAGCATATGCAGCTTGCATTTCAGGTTGCACAGCTCTTGGTAATTCAGCAATATCTTGAGATAAATATGTCCAAATGAGGTGATTCAAAATTTAATGGAAATAAAACACAATTATATGAAACTTTTATGAAGAACGTTTTGGCTGAATCAATCGTCTTCAGTCCCATTCATGAGCATCTTTCAAAGTGATCATGAGCAGTTCGTCAAAGGAGCATTTGGAGCACATTTTTGCTAAAAGATGGTAGTGCTCCTCAAGAGCTGGTAAATCATGACCTTCTTATGAGTGGACCTCTGATAGCATTTTAATGTGAATTTTTGAAGGCAACGACTATAATTTCACCCCTCACGAGCATTGTTCACTCGTGAGCAGCCCTTGAGCTTCCATAAGTTCAAGAATTGATTCAAAATCAATTCTAAACATTGGAGACATGATTGATACATCCAAAAATTATATTTTTATTTTTTTTCTATATAAACACAACTTAGAATTCAATTGAAAAAAAAAAACTTATGCATCATTCATCATTTTCTTAAATATTCAATTGAGCTCTAAAATTTTCTTTCAAACAAATTATTTGTGTATAAATCTTGTGAGAGTTGGTGAGTGATTAGAATACATATTCTTATTCTTCTATTTTCTGGGTTTAGAAAATGGGAAGTGAGATTCTATTATAAAGGAATTGGTTTAAGTGTTTAGCCATTAAAACACTTGGGAATTTGGTTTTGAGTGAGCCTTGAAAAATCAAGATTGTAAGGTTGTAAGAGTGAGCTATAAAACTCTTATGTATTCTTAATCTTGTTAATAAGATTGTGGATGATTAAAAAATTCTAACTTAGGGATAAGTTAGGTGGAGACGTAGGATTATTTAAGAATCCGACCTCCTTAAATATTTGTGTTCATCATTCTTCCTTCTCTAAACTTACTCACTTCTTGTAAATAATTCCTTTAATTTCCCATTTTTGTTTGATAGTCCTATTCACCCCCCCCCCCTCTAAGACTCTTTCATGGGTGATCTGTGATTGCTATCTGTCTTAAGAGATCTAAATGGCTTGCCATATTATTGTTAGGGCACTACTGCCTTTGCTCATATGTACTCAGGACTTGATGCAGCATGTCGAGGTGGTTCAAGGATCTGTGGATGCTTGTTCGTGCTGGACGTCAGTAAAAGTTCTATTGTCTATTCTTTTTCTTTTAGTTTATTATTTTTGACCTTTTAATTTTGACAGATTTAGGCATATGAGTTCAAGATTCTTCCTAATCTGTCCATCAAGCATTTCCAAGAGGATGGCTTCCCTTGATATTCTCACTGGATCAAGAAGAATGCTAATTTGATTGAGGATTACACAGTAGCTCAGGGCCGTGTGATGAAGCTATCCCTTGATCAGGTACATCTGATTCTTATTGTGTTGGTTATTTCTTTCTTAGGGATCTTTTGTTCATTCTTGCCCTTTTGACCAAATTTTTCTTCGCTGAAGTGGCGTGGTCTCATTGGATAGCATAGATGGTGGTCCTATAGTAGCTGATAGAGAGATAGGTGTTGTTCTCTAGCCTTATCGATAGAGTGTGGTATTTGGGCGAGTGAGTCCATTATTGGTGAGATGGCCCATACATTAGGAGAGTTCCCATCCCTCCCCCTGGTGACATGTTCTGGGGCCATGAGCTCTGTGGTGATGATCTTACTATTGTTATGATGAGATTTCCCTCTGAGAGCCTCTTAGAGAGTGCTGGTTTGCCTTATTTTGATGTATTGTTCCCTTAGCTTATTAATACTGTAGCTAATGGGACCTTTCCTTTACCTCCACTTTCTCAAGCAAATGCATCTCATCCTTCGAGTTTGAGGATTAGGCCATAGTGCAGGTCATCGAGAGTCACTTCTTCAGATTCTGTAAGCCTTTATTCCTATTATATAGCAAACTTTATTAGTAATAAATTGTAATTAATGTGAGTTGTGAGAACTTATTTGTAACAATGTCGGAGGAGATCCGAATCTCATTTGAGGAGGATAAGGGTAAGTTCCATACTGAGATGACTGCTCATGCCTGTGGTGTGGCTTCTAGTAGTTCCATCCTTGGGGACTTGGCAGTTCAACCATTTTCTTATAACAAATATTATTGGTAGAGCAGTGAGCTTTGATTTGCATAGACCTGGCTTTCCTTAGTCAGGTGTTGCTCCTGTCAATGCTACCCATGTTCATGTTCTTAATTTATTCTTGCTTCTATTTCATTTATTTAGTGAGTGGTGGTTCCATTATTTGCTTGCTTTTGTAAATTCTTGTCTTCTCTAGTCAGTATTAGTATACTATTGCTAAGAGTATGCAGTAGTGCTTTTTAGAGTTTTCTACCACTCAAAGGGTATGCATTATTTATTTTACCTATTTATTTTATGTACATGTTTTATGAATGAATGCATGATATGCAATATGAAATGCAAGTTGAGCACTATCTCGTAAATCATGAATGGGAGTGGGAGCGTGTAGCTTATCGTGACTGCATCAGTGAGCTGGAGTCACTGCTATTATTCTTTGTAATGAATGCTGATAAGTTAGGACCAAATAAGGGGGATACTTGAGCAAGATTAGTGCTTACTTCTGATGGTAGCCATGACCGATGTAATTTTTTTAGGAGCTAGGTATAGGACTTTAGCCTATGGTTTGCTTTATTGTATTATTTTCCTGAGGTTATAGACTCTAAGTGTAGTATTTGGGCATTTGTCCCTCATGTTGTATGATGCTTATACGATGATGACTATGTATGCTTCTTGCTATATATCATTGATGATGATGTTTACCATTGCTATTATCTACCTTTTTTCCCTTTTTTGCCTAAGACGTCTCCTTTTAGAGCTTTTCGCACTTAGATGGGTTTTCTTTTTCTTCTCTTTTTTGCATAGGCTATCTCCTTTTGGAGCTTTTCACACCTAGCTAGGCTTCTTTTTTTTGGCTTTGACGATAGTGGCTGATCTCAAAAAGAGAGCTAAAAGAGGATGGTAAGAACCATGGTCATGTAATAAAAGAAAATGCAAAGCATGCGCGATGTAATTCATGATGATAAAATGTGTTGCACTTTTCAAAGGCATTTTGCATAAACTGGCAATCATTCTCATTTCATTATAATCATTTAAGAAAAGCATAGGTGCATTCGTACAAATTTTGATCTTAAGGTTACCCTTGTCCTTAACTAGCCTTCTCAGGTTTTCTCTCTCTTTCCCTAATTTTTGTCTAAGCAGCCATTTTTAGGTTTTCAACTCAGTGGGAAATCCCTAACTTTTTCCTGAGCTACCATTTTTAATTTTTCAACTTAGTGGATGATGTTTTTATGCCTTAGATGTAGTACATCTTTAGGCCGTATGTACTGATAGGTTTGGAGAATTCATTACCTTCAGAATCCATCAGCTTGACTGCACGTTTTAATAGGATATGTTTAACCAAGTATGGGCCTTCCAATTCAGCCTAAATTTCCCTCTAAGGTCCAAAACATTTTGTTTTGTCTACTTTAGCACCTAGTCTTTTGCTTTTACACTCTTGTGTTTTACTCTTCTGTTGAAGGTATTGGCTAGTTGGGCTTAATACAATTATGTGTGGTATAAAGCTTTGAGCCTTTGGCTATCTAAGAGAGTGAGATTGTCGTACCTCTATTGAGCCTACTATACTTATGGCAATTCAGATTTGATTGCTACCCGAAGAGACTTTATCTCTATTTTGATTGGAAGAACTGCTTCTAATCTATACACTAGTGAGAAAGGAGTTGCTCATGTTGAAGTTCTGATTGTAGTTCAGTACCCCTATACGGCATATAACAATCTATCTACTCAATCTCAATAAGTCTGAGTCATCTTTGACAAGATCTTTTTAATGTTCTTATTTACAACTTCAAATGCCCCATTTGCTTATGGTCAATAAGGAGAAGATTTATGATGTTCCATCTTATAACTCCTTAGTAGCTCTCTAACTTCCCCTTGGAATTAGACACCATTGTCAGAGATGATGTGATGAGGGATTCTGTATTTATAAAATAGGTTTCTTTTGATGAACTTTTCCACTTGCTTGATTTTGCTTTGACCCATTTCATAAAGTAGTCCACTGCCATTAGGATGAACCTGTGTCCGTGTAAGACTGTCGATGGATTTCCTTAATTATGTCTAGTCCTCATACTGAGAAGGGCCATGGAGAGGAGATGTAGTGTAGTTCTGTTGGGGGGAAGGTGGCTAACATTCTCGTGGATTTGACACTTATGGCACTTCTTTATAAATTTGATGCAGTCTTCCATCATTGTCATTTAGAAGAACCCTTTTCTAATAGCTTCTTAGCCATAATTGCTCTATTCATGTATGGACCATAAACACCCTCATGTACTTCTTCTGCTACTCTTACAGCCTCAGTTTCATCTAGACATCGAAGTTGTAAACCATTTGAGGTTCTCCTATATAACACACCTTGGTGTAATGTGATTTTTGATGCTAGTAGTCGAATTATTGCTTTATCTCTTTCAGCTGCTTGATCAGGATAGACTTGTTCCTTTATATATCACTATATGTTATAGAACTAGGGTTTTTTAGTTGTTTCTATCTTTATTATTTTATAGTTTCTATGATAAGATTATCTTGATCTAAGTAGAATTAGAGGCTTCATGGGCATTTTAGATTGTCCTTCATATACTAATGCTAGGGAAGCAAGTGCATCTGCCATTTGATTATGATTCTTAGGGAGATGAATGAATCTGCATTTTCAAAAGGATATGGTGAGTAGCCTCAAGTGGTCCAGATAATGCTTTAAGTGTTGCTCTTTCAATTCCTACTCTTCTATAGCATGGTAGATTACTAGCATGGAATCTCTAAAGATTTCAACCTCTGGGACATTCAGGGCTATCAGTGCTTCTATTTTAAGTGTGCATGCCTCGTATTCTACTTCATTATTTGTGACTCTGAACTCAAGCTTTTTGGAAATTGGTTCCATTTTACCTTCTAAAGATTATAGTATGACACCGACTCTTGCATCGAACCAATTAACTACTCCATTAAAGTACATGTACCATCCTTGGATTTCAATGGCTAAGATAAGGTTATCTATGAAGTCCAATTGAATTTCTTCTGAGTTTGGAATGGGGTTGAGATCTAGAAATTCAACTACTACCCTCCCTTTTATTGCCTTATTAGTCAGATATTGTACATCGAATTCTGTTAGCAGTATGAACCACTTGGTAAGTTTCCCTACTAGAGAGGGAGCTTCGTAGAGGTACTTCATTGTGTCCATCTTTGACACAGCTTGAATTTTATAAGATTGAAAGTAGTTTTTGAGTTTCTTCATTACCCATAACATTGCTAAGCATATTTTTTTGACTTGGTTGTACTTTTCCTTATATGGCAGCATCTTCTTACTCAAGTAGTAAACTGTGTGTTCTACTTTTGTTTCTCCCTCTTAGGCTAACATTGCATCGATTGCATTCCCTTTGATGGCCAAATACAGGGTTAGAGGCATCCTTGGTTTAGGTGGTCTTAAAACTAGTGGGTTGGCTAGGTAGCTTCTAATCTTGTCAAATGCTAGCTAACACTGTTCATTCCATTCAACCGGCTGATCTTTTTTTAGTAGCTTAAAGATTAGTTCACATGCTATTATTAACTTAGTGATGAATCTGCTAACGAACTATAATTTCCCTAGAAATCTTCCAATTTCCTTCTCTACTTTTGGCATTAGCATTTCTCTTATGGCTTTTGCTTTATTTGGATCCATTTGAATCCTATTTTGACTGACAACGTATCCCAACATCATTTTTGAAGTGACCCCGAACACGCATTTCTTTAGATTTAGCCTAAAACTGTACCTTTTGACCCTTCTGAGGAAACTTTTCGAGATCAGAGGGGTGTTCTTCCATGGTTCTTGACTTGACCATTATGTCCTTGACGTATACCTCCACTTCTTTATGTATTATATCACAAAACATTGCAATTGCCATTCTCTGGTAAGTTGCCCCTACATTCTTCAATCCAAAAGGCATTACTCTATAGCACTAAGTACCACATTCTGTTATGAAAGCTATCTTTTCTTGGTTGATAATGGCCATTAGGATCTAATTGTACTTAGAGAATCCATCCATGAAGGAGTACATGCACATATGGCGGTGCAATCAACCAGTATGTCTATGTGAGGTAGTAGGAAATCATCCTTTGGGCAGGCCTTATTTAGATCTCTATAATTGATGTAGATTCTAACCCTTATGTCTTTCTTTGGTACTGGTACCATATTTCCTAACCATTTTGGATAGTCTACTACCTCTAGGAATTTTGCCTTAATCTATTTCTCGATGTCCTCTTTCACTAGTTAGGCCCATTCTAGTCTGAGCCTTCTCAGTTTCTGCTTTACCAATTTGAACCCTTCTTTAGTAGGAATAAAGTGTTGAGCAATGCCTCTATCAATACCAAGAATATCATCAAATGCCTAATCAAATACTTTTGAATATTTTATTAATATTTTTTTAATTTGTCTCCTCTCTTTAGGGGTAACATCTTTCAAAATATACAGAATGTATGGTTCAGATTCTATGCTAATGTTAAATGATTTAGTGAATATGGAATGAATGTCAAATATGCTAATGTTTTTATCAATGTAATGCACACTACCATCAAGAAAGACATTGAACAAGCAAGCAAAATTAGATTTCATTGCATTAACTTTGGGGTTCATTACATCATCAGTTTTAAACAAAGATATAGAAATTAAATAAGTGAACTTTCTCTGGATCTGTGGTTTGAGAGATGTTTCTATCTTTGGATCATCCACTATTTGTATACTTCATCAGTAACACTGCCTCCAATACTAGCAGTACATTGGTGGATGATTCTCTTCCTCCATGTTGCTCTAAAGTGATCCACAAACCTTTGTTGTATCCTACTGCCAGAGAAATCTGCAAGCTCGAAAGGTACTATTATTTCTCACTAAACTATCTCTTCACTAATTCTGGATAGTAGTGGGTGCATAATCTAAATCATGAGATTGGTATGCAGTTGACATATGTGCAAAGAGTTACATGTTCCAGCTTTCACCATGGACACATCCATCTTACTTGATATTTCATTGTATCCTTCATGCATTTGACCTACTACAGGGCTTTGATGTAGGCTGAGCACTCATGGACATCCTTAATATGTCTTTCTAGGTGATTCCTGGGTTGATATCTCATCCAATTTCCTATAGGTTTTCAAGCAGGCTCAGCTTTTCTTATAGCCATATTTGAAGCAATAAAGGGCTCATAGTGAAGTTTAGACTCTTCCCTTTTTTAAGGTCATTTAGGCCTTGGATGGTTTTTGCTAGAATCAGTGGGAAGGGAGTCATTCAACATTCCATTCCCTTAATGACCTGCAGTATCCTATAATCTCCTAGCCTATCATTTGAGATAGTGAAGTATTGTATGAAGAGATAACACGTGAGGAGGCGTGCCCAAGTCAGAGTAGCAATCTTCTTAGTAGTATAGGTAGCTAGGAGTTATATAGAAATTAGTAATTTGCACTTGGTGACTAGTTCGTCAAGCTTTTGTGAGCTTAGATCAAGGAAATCAGCCCCAAGCCCTGGGTATTTTACATCTTGGTTAGTGAAGATTGCCTCTTCGGTCTTGGTAGGGGTTTGCCCTCCTATGGCACTAAATCCTTTTTATAACAGGCATAGTTCTATGGTTTTGAATCAAAATACATGCTTTTATGGGTCCCAAAATGACATAACAGCATTTAAGAGTTCACAGTCGAGGTGCACATGCTGGAATGTCTTAATGCATAACATTCCATATGGTTGCAAGCTTTTTCAGTCGACTTTATCAAGATTATAGAGGAAATGTCTAGTGATATTTGTTTGGCTTTGGGGGCTTTCAACCATGATGCCATCGTCAAGCAGTTCTTAAATCCTGGCTTTCAGTTTTCATTGCTTTGATGAGAAGACTCAGCTTCATGATCACTCATGTTTGAATGTTATATTCCTTTACATTTATTAGGGTTAGTTAAATGAATGATGCATGACATGTGCCTATAAAAGAAAAGAGTGAGCATGTATGGATGGAGTTTAATTATTCCTATAAGAAATAGTGGTTAGTACATACTGTCTATATGTATATGATGTATGCATGATTAAAGCTAGTTAGTTTTTCTAACATAATGAACAAACCAATCATAAGCAAGCTCTTGCTTCCAACCTTATTTCTCTATGAGGTCATTTAGTCTCTTTCCTAAGTGGGTTTTGATTATTAGGGGACTATAGTTTTGCTCTCAAAACTAAGCTGGTTTGATTTATGTTGGTTAGAACCAAAGGGTAAATTGAGGAATGATACTCAAATGTGCTTGAGGTAATCATATGATGTCAATGTAAGGGTCAATTGTCAGGCTTCAAATGATGTCCAAAGCCCGTATGCACCTATTTGCATAGGACCAAAGTCAATCAAAGGGAGTCTGAGTTCTTACCCCTACATCGATATTCGATATGTTTACTGTGAGTCATGAAAATATCATTTGGAAGTTTACAATTTGATTTTTCTGATATAGAGGTCCATAATCTAGTTAGGTTCCTAACCCATTCATTTGATTTGATAAGGATAAATGGTTGACATCTCATAGGTTCCGTCATCGAGGGATGTCGTTATTTGTTAATTCGCATAGAATATTCAAGCTGAGGTACATTATTCTCATCATTCCTCATGCTTCAGGCTCACACGAAGTAAATGAGGATCACATGGTCCTGAGCATAAATTTTCTATGAAAACTAACATTACGATGTCATTCAATGATAGACACTAAAAGGTTCATGTCATTTATGAATACCAGGTCAAACAGACAATGTTAGGATAAGGATATCATGCATAGCTCGGTGGAATCCTAGTAGATGTTGCTACTAGTTTATCTACATGAGCTAAGTTAAGGTGAAAGGCTAAGGGTTCCTTTAGCAAGAATGCCCCCATATGACTAGGGTTACGGACTCCAATCAGTAAGTTCAGCATTCTTTTGATAACTCAGTCACCCCCCTTAAGGACTTAGGTTATAAACTCTAGTTAGATGAGTTTGACGAATGCACGAGTAAAGACTAAAGGTGATAATACCATATCTTCGTCGCCCTATAACTCAAGTGGAATTATGGTGGCGATGTCATTTAGTATTATCAAGGCTTTTAGGGATCAATGATGCATATGTAATGTGTAGTGCAAATGCAGTGAGGAGGGGCTCTACACAAATGAGTATTACATAATAAGAAATAGTCATTTTTGAGTTAATCCCTCTTACTTATAAGTCCTTAGTGGAGTTGCCATTGTGAGCGACCTTCTTTCTATATTTTATTAGACAATGTAGCGGGTCTTTCCATTTCAGAGGGAAATGGTAACTTTACTGAATAGGGAAAAGTGATTGGTCTCGGGCAAACAAAATGCTTTTGATTTAGTGGAGTCTCCACCCAATTATTAAAAAATTGGGAAAAGAAAAGGATAACATCGAGTCACTCATCGAGCATTGTCCCTAATAGAGATTTCCAAGTTTAGGGGATCACATCTACTTTTTGACTATTTCTCATTATACAATATTTGATGTATAGCTATCGCAACACCTTAGTTTGGTAATGATAGTTTGTATAGCATTTACACAGTACATCAAATAGTGAAAGCTAATAAAGCTAAAAGTTTAATTATCACATCACTTTCTTGATAAAATACATATGAAAAAGAAAAGGATTGAGGAAAGATAAATCTAGTATGATTGATCTGCAAGAATAATATGATCATTTACATAGCTTGCTTGATGAATGATAGGATGATCATGCTTGTAGTGATTATTTATGCTATGATGATAAATGATGATAATATAAAGGATGCATAAGGTCATCACTAGATTGAGAGCATGATGACTCTGTTCCAGGATATGAATTTTTTCACATTATTGATATTTACAATGTGATTTCATGATTTCGAAAATAGAGGATGCAGGATGATGATATGAAATGAGCAAAATAAAGTATATATTATTCACATAGCATGCAGGATTGCCAGTCTTATCATATAAGCACAACAGTATTCCCAAATGTTAGTGACAGTAAAATAAAATGCAATAAAATAAAATGAATGTGCTAAAATGATTGTGTGGTCCTCAAACTCGACTAAGCTTGTGTGGGCTATCAAGCTTTAGCTTTGAGAAATTATCAAGCTTTCTTCATCAAGAGGTTCAAAATGATAGCAGAATAATGCTAGATTGTATACCTTTGAAGTGTGCTTTGACAAAGATGAGGCTTGGTTTGGTGTAAAAAGGATCTAACAACCTAAGAGAAAGGTTGTGGGAGGGCAAAAAAGTATCTAGAAAGGGGTTTCCAACGCCTTCGATTAGACTGATTTTTGAGTATGTGTGTTTCTGCTTGCTCCCCATCCAAAATGGGGTGTAGAGGGGTCCATTTATAGGAAAAATGTGTAGAATGGGGTGGTGTAGGCGTGGTCATAACCATGTAAAGGGATTTTTGTGTGTGGCCATGCCAAGTGTGTGTATGTGTGCATTTCCATGCGCACTTTGACGCTCTACGTGCTCTTCTTGAGTTTTACGCATGATATTTTGGGCTTGGTTCTTAGGGTTTTTGGGAATTTCATATATGTTTTTAGAGTTTATTTTGCTAAATTTAGCCTCAATTTTAGTACATAACACTTAAGGGTGTTTACGCGCACTTTTGAGTGATATGCGGTCATACTTGAGTTGTGTTGGACTAGTCTAGAATCACTTCTAGAGGTTTTAGAGCCTTTCGAATGTGTTTCCAAAGTCTTTTTTCTTAAAATTGATTTTCATTTTTTCATAAAGTCAGGTCCCAGTCTAACAAAATGTGCAGTGGCTCAATGACCTGAGGATTCTAAGAGGAGTTTTCTTGAAATAAAACATCTTGTTATTTTGATAATTCGTATTTCATAAGGTTAGAGTGCAACTTAATGTCTTAATGATCAATTTTGCATACTATTAGGGTTTGTTAGGTATTTTAAGGTTGCACACTTCAGAGGTGTTACGAATGAGTGTACTCTAGTCATCTCAAGGATTCATTTCATCATTGGACCTTTTTTAGGGACGATCAAATTTGAGGTATGACAATGTTAGCATCCATGTTTGGCCTTACAATGTTACTTAAATTGTCTCCCGGATTAGGCATCATGCACTCTTGAAGAGCACAATTCTTGACTTACTGTGTCACTGATCTTTAGCCATTGTTTGCTTGTCTTTTGCATGCTTTACTTTCTGGTTCTTTTTGCATAACTTCTCGATTTAAGGATTGATTTCTTCTAAGTTTATTCCCTTAGATCGAGTGTTCATAAACTAGTAAGAACTGAAAAATCAATAAACAAAGCAAGTAAATAATAAAAGAAAAAGAAAATACCAGTATAAGAAAAGTAAAAATTGAATTAATATCAATATTGCCAATCCCTGACAATGGTGCCAAAAACTTATTGTGTTTAGAACTTGCAAGCACACAGATCATGATTGCAGTATAAAGAGTTATGCTTCCCATGAAGATTATTTATTGAATACCAATATTTTTACTTATTATCTCAGCGAGTAAATTGAATAAAAGAGAAATTAAATTTAAATAACACGGCAAACTAAAGTACATTGAAATCAAATGATTAGAACTTAGAGCTTAGGTTTAGTTTCACTATTCCAATATGATCATGAAAACATTAACAAATAAAAGACATTGATTTTAGTTAAGTGTAATTGTTCTAAAACACCTAAAGACTTTATCAAGATCAATTAAGCATGTAAAGATTAAAGTTTAACATACTTTTATGATTAAGAAATTAATCTAAACTCATTAAGTTCTTTACCAATTAATTGACAACCATAGACCCCTACCTATTGTCATAGTTCCTCATAAAGCTCACCCACTCTCGCGGTTGAGCAGTCTAAGTCCCATGAGTCATAAGCTAATAAATTCTCTTAATTCTCGTTAGTGAATCTACCCATAAACATGCAAAAAAGTTGGACAAGAATGAAAGCATACATTAAGTACAACTCATAGAATTAACTGAAAATCAAATTAAATAATAAAAAATTTTGTTCAATCCCATTATAGAATAGCTACTCCTAACCTAAACCCTAAAAGAAAATTAGCCACACATAATTGTGGCAAAGGTCATAAACATAATTATAGAATTAGAGAATAAGAAGAATTAATAAAAATAAACTCTGGAATTCTTGCATAAATCCCCTTCAATCTTGTTTATGGCCTCTTTTTTATGATCTAAGATTACTTCAAGTCTCTCTTAATTATCCTTTTATAAGGTGAACTTGGTAGGAGATATCACAGCCCCTAAAAAACCATCCTTTTATAGTAAGGAAAATACTTTAATTCTGACATGGGCACAGACATGGCCATGTCTGAAGTGGTGTCACATTACAAGTTTTTGATATAGCTTCGGATATGATCGTGCTTGATGTGGTGTCAACTTCTTAACTCTTCTAGAATTTGGGCAAATTATTGCACGGGTTGAGACACGGCTTTACCAAGCCATGTCACAAATTCTTTAGGTTCTAAAGGCCAACATGGTTTTGCCAAGCTGTGTTTGAAATGGTGTCATGCCACTCCAAACCATTTTTGGAATTTTGCTAGAATTTCCTATAAGAAGAGAGAACTTTAGTCAATACTTAAATAAAAACTCCTAATTATACTAGAATTATACTAAAATAAACAAAAACCAAAACAAAACCATTAATCTAAAATTATTCCTAATCAAACTCAATTACCACCTAATTAATCTAATTATTTATTCAAAATCCATTAAAATTGAACTCCAATACATGTAAAGAATTACACACATCACTTATAATAGTTAGGCCATCACCATTTAAAAACCCAAAATCTTGTTTCAATAATTAGAAAAACCAACTCTAATTGATTTCATTTTCTACATTAATAATAGCCTAGGCAATTGGGAATATTTGATTGTTCCTATCTTTGCATATGGTTGTTAATAGCTCACCTCTACAACATATTTTGAGAAAACATACATCAACTTCTATAATTGGCCTACATTCTTCTTTCCAACCCTTTTTTAGAGCATCAAAGCATATATAAAGCCTTCATAATTTATTACTATTTGGCTTTGTACATAGAACTATAGTGGTTCCATGATTTATTTCCTTCAATTCTTCTACATATCTCCAAAGGCTACTATACTCTTTTATATAATTTCTAAATAATCAGACATCACCTATTTCTTTGCCCTTTTACACATTATGCAAAAGACATTGCAATTTAGTTCCATACTAATAAGCTTTTTGAAATTAACTATCTTAATCCCAAGTTCTAAAAAAAAATTCTTTATAATATACAACGAAGAATTTAGTGGTTACTCTCTTATTCTTGTACACTCTATGGAATCTCTTATTCTTGTACACCCTATGGAATTTGTGTTAAGGGTTATAAGTTTTAATTTTGAAATCCCTTATCTTATTTTCAACACTAGAAAATATATAACATGGGTAGCCTTTTTTTTGTACAAATAGTCTTGATGCGGGACTACAAATGGAAAGCCCACCCCCATTAGCTAACATAGAAAGATATTCCTGGCTAACAGTAGTCTCTATATGAATCTCTTCCCAACCAGGCCAAGCCGAATCGGGCCACCACTTGGGATGGAAATGGCTCAGCCCACATGCATTATTTGATGAAAGCACTCCAGTCCAATCTAGATTATGAAAAGAAGTTGCTTATAGGTCCACACCTCATATCTTCTTGAGCTCTAAACACACACCCCTTCTAATGTTTTCATTTTTTATGAAATCCACCTCGCAACCCCTTAAAAACTTAATAGTTTTCTATGGCATCTCTAAACTATTGAGTTTATTCAAAAACCATCTCCACAATGAAAACTGACATTTTCACTATAGGATTATAAATTATCCTATATATTAGGTTTCTTTCTTCTCATTGTCTGCTTAGTTTCATCTCCAGAATTAATTTCCAGGCTATAGTTATCATCAAGTCATAATATTCAATATTTGTATGCAATTCCTCATGTTTAGCACTATTTCATCCCTAGGTTGAGTACTAGTTTCACCATAAGTTATAGTACTCCTTTCAATACCAATTTGACTACCATTTAGTGCAACATTGTTGCTTCTCCCTCTTCTGCTTCAATATCTTATTCCTACAGTAGCTCTTTATCTTTAGGCAAAATAGATTCAATAGTATTATAAAACTTTTCAATTTCTCCTTAGCTTACTGCAGCTCCTCATCGCCTCCATTTGATATCACTTTATTTTCTTCTTCTAAATTTTGTCCACCTCCATCTCCTATCACTTTATTTTCTTCTTTAAAATTATGTACACCCCATCTCCTATCACTTTATTTTCTTTTTCCAAATTTTGTCCACCTCCATCTAGTCCATCACTTCATTTTTTTCTTCCAAATGTTGTCCACCTCCATCTGACCTCACTTCATTTAGTTCAAGTTTTGTTACATTAGCTTGAACATCATCATTCATTTACCTAATATTCACACCTCCACATGCCTCTAACTCACTCTTGAATAAATCATCAACGTCCATATTAATTCTCTTTAAAAATTTAAGTTCTTTAGGTTCATCGAAAAGTCAACTGACTTAAAATGTTCACAATATCTAAATATTTCAAATATCATCCTATCATCATTCAATAAGAACAATCCATCTTCTAATTTATATCCAGGTTTTAACCAATATATTTGAAGTATGTGACTATAACCTAAAGACCTAACATACCTGTCAATCTTCATATAATGGAGCTTATCCCAATTAGGAAGCCACAACTTAGCCACCTCTTCATCTTTGTATCTCAGCTTAGGGTCCTTTATAAACACTTCTCTATGATGAAACCTTAAATTTATAGAGTTATCAATATCTCCCATTTGTATATAAAAACAAACAACATGCTAATTAATATCATACCAAAACAAACACCTATCTATTTAACTTGAAGCATGTAATTAATACAAGAAAATCACAAAAAAAAAGCTCACCTAGCATGCATTACCTAGCATGCATTACCAACCCAACATGTCTATTTTCACTATCTTATTTGATTTTACTACACCTAAATTATGTATTGTATACAAATTTTTCACTATCGATAGAGGACATCGAGAAAGAATAACTTTTTTCAAAACTCAAAAGCAACAGATGATTGATTTAAATATTTTTTTTGTAATTTATTTAACTAACCTGCTTTACTTATATTGGGTAGATCGTGCACTTCCTTTGCTTTAAATTTTTACCCTGTCGAACTGATGCATTCTCTCGTTCTTTAGGAATAACATTAAATACTTCTTTTAGTTTCTATATACTATCAATCCCCTCAAAGTACCGACCAAATGCATGATAGACACATGTCCTCTTTTTCTCGCCCATATCTAATCAATTACTTAATTTTCATTAAGCTAGTGATTAATTTTTTATTTTAATTGAGTTGTTAATTCAATTTAATTATCAATTCATGCACCTTTAATGAATATATGTGTTTCACACTTCAAATTATGTCAGAGAAAGGGTTTAAATGAGATATTAATTGTAAGTTTTGGGTTGAAATAGCAAAAAAGTCATTTTAGGCCAAATTGAACTTTTGTGAAAATTTCGAGAGCCAAATTGAACCTGGTTCTTTAAATATTTGATTTCTAGATATGTAAAGCCTATCATATTCACCTCACCAAGCATTTTGAAGAATTATGTAGATTTTTAGTTGCTTAAACTAAAATTACTTCAATATCATATACAAATTTTAATTGAAACATAAGCAATATCATAAAAGAACATTTGAGGCCTAACTCAAGTGACAAGAGCACTTTGCTCTTGAAGGGTTGAGATTATGGGTTCAATACTCCTCCCCTCCCTAGGCAT
Organism: Mallotus nudiflorus; assembly: GCA_947683625.1. Lineage (NCBI taxonomy): Eukaryota > Viridiplantae > Streptophyta > Magnoliopsida > Malpighiales > Euphorbiaceae > Mallotus > Mallotus nudiflorus. The sequence continues at coordinate 18,162 of CANTUR010000029.1, read as the reverse complement.
GTGAAACCCATCATTAGTGGTGGTTCATAGAAATGATTTTCAAATACTAATTGTTAACTGCCCCCTCCCCGTCTCTATGATACTGGAACCTATATCAAGTCCAAACAAATATATATATATATATATATATATATATATATATATATATATATATATATATATATATATATATATATATCATAAAAGGTATATAAATTATAAATATATCTTCATCACACTCATTATCTAAAAGGAAGAGATTTTTGTCATATATAGATCAAGTGGTTAAATTCTAAAACCACAAGGGGAGTAGATAGGAGGGTAGGGGATTCTATTCCTAATCTGCTTAATTGAATGTTCATATCTTTTGTCAGTTGAATTATTCATGAGGACTAAAAGGAACTACTGTTTGTAAGAGTTTTTTATTTTAAAGAAAAAGAAGGCAGTGGTAAAATGCATATTTTAAAATTCAAATTCAAAATAGTTTATTAAAAACAAAGGAAAAGAGGCCACTTTAAATTATAACATATATAGCGAATTGATTTATTTCAAGGCCAACAAAAAAAAAAAAAAGAAAACTACAATCATCTACCGATACCATCATCTACCGACAATATTATACGGTCCGTTATGCTACCGTAACCAGAAATCGAACCGCTAACATCCTCATTACCAAAATTACCAGTTGCCTCGCTAAGCAAGTGCTGTGTTTCTTCTTGATTCACCTGAAACCATGGATGAATCTCCATCCTCCTCAAGCTCTCTATTTCCATTGCAACTTCCTTCATGCTAGGCCTTTCCTCCCCTTTCAATGTCAAACACCGTACAGCCAGCCTCGCCACTTCCTCAATCTGTTCTTTGTTTTCTTCATTCACTATTTGACTATCAAGAATCCCAAACAATTCTCCCTTCTTAACAGATGAAAGGAAGTACATAGCCAGGCTTCTCTCCTCCTCAGGTCGATCAAAAGAAAGTGCTTTCATGCTTGTTAATAGCTCCATAAGGACTACTCCGAAGCTATATACATCACTCTTCTCCGTCAATTGATTTGTACGCAAGTATTCTGGATCCAAATATCCCCAAGTTCCTTGCACCATTGTTGATAACTGCATTTCGTCTGTAGGAACTAGCCTTGAAGCACCAAAATCAGATACCTTTGCCGTGCAACTAGCATCTAAGAGGATGTTGGTAGTCTTGACATCTCTGTGAATGATGGGTATTGAAGCTGCAGAGTGCAAGTAAGAGAGTGCTCCTGCCGTTTCAGCTGCAATTCTGAGGCGGGTATCCCAGGAAAGAACTGATTCATTGCTTTCGTTGTGGATGTGGTCGAAGAGCGTACTATTGTTGATGAATTCATATACGAGCAAAGGAACTTCTGTCTCTAAACAGCAGCCCAGAAGCTTGACCACATTCCTATGGTTAATTTGCGATAGCACAACTACTTCATTAATGAATTGCTCGGTTTGGTTTTGATCTACTGTTATTGATTTCTTGATGGCAACTACTCTATGATCATTTAATATTCCTTTATGGACAGTGCCGAAGCCTCCTTTACCAATGATAGTGCACTCGTCATAGTTGTCGGTGGCTTTCTTCAACTCCTCTGCGGTGAAGATTTTTGCTGCAAAAGAGTTTCCTCCTGCTTCTCGTCCAGAAAGTTTATCTTGCAAAAGGACACCACCATTTTGCTTGAAGAACTTTTCTTTGAGCTTGATGAGCTTTCTTTTCCTGAAGAACAAGTAGAGCCAGGTGCTACCGAATAGCAAGACTATGAAGCCTATTCCAACACCTGCAGTTAGAGCATGTTGAGTGAATTTCACAGCCATTTTGAAAGCATAAAAGAAGTGGAGATGCAAGCTATTGTTATATTATATTTGTTACCTAAGAATATAGTAACAAGTGGCAATTGATTGCGCTTGCAGCCTTCTCCATCTTGTCTTCCATCCCCATGGTATCCCTCCGGGCAGCGGCATGTATAATTTCCATCAGTGTTTTGGCAAATATCCGTGCAGTTATTTACACCATCACATTCATTCAAATCTATAGATTGGAACTCTTGTGACTACCAGATACAAGTACTAACCAAAGCGAAAAAAAAAAAAGAATAGCCAAACAATGCGTGAACTGAAATTAAAATGTACCTTCGCAGCCAACATAAGGGTTCCCACGGTAACCCTTCTCGCATTCACAACGGTACCCTGAAATGTCCTCCAACTGGTCATTCTTTTTGGCATGAGACTTACAAACGTTTTTGAGTTCACTGTCATTAATGGTCCATTCAAGCACCACAGGAAATTCTTTATCCAATGGTATGTCTTTGAGATAACCAACATCAAACTCGAATTTCCCTTCTTCTACAACAAAAGCATAGGTGCAGGGATTAAAATCTGACACGTTTGTGTGGTTATTAAAGCTGTAAGCATAGACATTTGTGCGGTATAGTCCATCAGGAATCTCTATTTGGCAACACCCACTACCAGAGCAAGACTTTTCGTCCACAAAGTTTCTTTCAGAACAGAGTGACATGCAACCAGATCGGTACGTTTTTCTTTTGCCCTTTATGTTTCTGAAGCCTCGGAAATAAGCATAACTGTCACAGCCAATAACAGTGAACTTGTTATGAGATTTTGAGATAGTGAAATCTGACAAACTGAATCCCCGTCGTTTGAATCCAACATTCTGACGCGTACCCCGAAGATCGTAGCAGTCGCGAGAAATCCCTCTCATGATTGTCAACCGACCATCTACATCGATGTTTGAAACCTTGAAGCTTGATTCTCTCAGGAATGGCACTGGAGGGTTGAAACTATCATTGCAGGTGATGAGGAAGTCTGAATTTAAGTTACAACCCTTTACTCCAAATGGGAATGAGATTGGTACGTTTCCACAGCGATCAAGACAATCACCAGCTCTGTCTAGAGCTGCCACTGCAACTATTGCTGATGATAATAGCACAATAACAGTCTTAAGTTGCATCAGCAACCTAAGCAAATCCATGGCTGTTTTTTTAATGACAAAAAAAGAAGACTGGTACTGTGTTTTTATAACAAGACTTGTCAAGTCTGTCAACTAAGTTTGTTAATTTTTATTTCCCATAAAAATGACAAGAGTAAAAAAATCCTTTTTTTATGATTGCAATTTGTCAAGTTGGTACTCTATTTTATAAGAGCAGGTGGCAAGTTGGCACCTCAATCAAAGTGATTCTACGATGGTAGCTGGGTCCTCTTACAAAAGAAAAAATTTTATTATAACAATATTTTGAACCACAATAAGTTGAATTTTTGAAAAACTGCATAAAAGGGAAAATAACTTTTTGATGTTTGGGTTGACGGTGAAAAATAGGAGAGGAAGTAAAATAAAGGTAATTTTCTTTTAAATATATATTTTTTAAAATTGAAGAAAAAGTAGAAAAAGAAAATAATATTAAAAGTGAATATAATTTGAATTTAAATTTAAATTCTACAAATAAAGTTATTAAAATAATAATTTATTGAGATTTTTTTTTACTTTATATTTCTCCAATCCAAACAACATAAAAGAAAATAAAAGAGAAAAAATAAAATTATTTATATTTATATTTTCACTCTTATTTTGTTTCCTTCTATGCAGATATAGTGTTTAGTTTGCAAATACAATGCAATTGAACGATTATACAATCAATTCCAAGCTGTATAACGTAGTTCAATTAAAAAATTCTAAGTGACTGGTATAATTACGTCTTATCTTTTTCGAAAGAAGACATTTATTTGAGAAGTTGATTTCTCAAAGAAAGGTGAAGTCAAGCAGTCGTTAGGCATGTTGATTTTTACACTGAAGATTCAATGTTTTTAACTAGTCAATAGAGAAATTAGCAAATTGTCGTTTTTAAGCCAAAAAAGAACCCACTACGTTATAAGGAATCTTGAGCTTTGGACGGGTCCTTGTTGGGTAGTTGAGGGAGACAAAGAAACTTCGTCGATAGCTTAGTTCCGGTTATGAACTCCTTCACTTCAGCTTAAGGGTGAATATATAGATGCAAATTATTGACTTTGCTGAAATCACTTTGCTTAATAGTAGTTGTGTTTGCCCTCACTAGTTCAGACCCCTTCGTTTCAACTTATCATTCTACTAACATTTTTTTTATAGCTATCGGATTAATTTTGCAACGACGGCACCATTTTTTTTATTCTTTGAAATGGTTGATTTTGCAAGAAGAATCAAAGCTCAAAGATTGCGAATTGGGCTATGGGTTGAAGATTTAGGAAAATTTCAGTGCAACACCACATTTGTAAATTGTAATTATTTGAGTTAATATTAAAAATGGGTCAAGTCAACCCATCTCTTATTATTCGTAACATGGGCAATTTTTTTCTTGCCTTTTTCACTTTTGTCAACATTTTGGTACCCTTTTTAAAGTTATGGGCTTACCTTCGATGATTTCCGTTTTTTTTTTTCCATTTTTTTTTTTTCTATTATTATTTATTTATTTATTATTTTTGAATGCATATTTAATTTAAATTAATGGTATGTATTTATTTAATTTGTATACTTTAAATAATTTAATTTTATATTCTAAATAATAATTTTTTTATTTTAAAATTTACTATCATTTTAAATATAAAAATTAAGCTAATTAAACTAAAATTACCCATAGTATTTAATAATTATTTTTTCAATAAAAATAACAAATAAATTATAAAATATATCAAATAAATTTTTTTTTTTTTTGTTATTGATACTAATAAAAATAAAAATTATATTTATGTTTTTAATTTTATTATTAATGATAAAAAAAAACTGAAAAAAGAACAAACAGCAACAAAAATCAACAACTGCAATATTTTGCTGATTTTGTTATTTTAGTTATAGCTTTCAATTGTTTTTATTGTTTCTTTTTGTCTATATTTATTGATTTTTGTTAAAAATAAAAAATAAAAATTATGAGATATATAAAAAATATATATTATTTTTGTCATTAATATTAATAAAAGTCAAAAAATTTATTTATGGCCTTAGTTTTGTCATTAATAATGAAAACCATAATTTTGAAAAATAGTAAAAAACTTAACAAAAATAAACAAGTGATAATCAACAACAATCAACAACATAAAATTTTGTTGATTTTTGTTGTTTGTCATTTCAATTTTTTTTTTGTTTTGATTTGTTGATTTTTGTTAATTTTTTAATTTTTTATCTTTTTTTTTTTGTTGATATTACAAATATATCATAATGATTGTAAACTTGTTATATATTGATGATCAATAAATATCAAATAATTTAAAAACAAAAGAAGTTGTTAGACATTTTAATAAACAAATTAAAGTAAAAAATAAAATAAAATACTTATTCTTTAAGAATATAAAAGGAGAAATTTTTATTTATTTATTGTAGTTACAATAGTTGAAGATATTTATGTTTGGGTTTAATAACAATTGAAGATGTTTAGTTTATAACTATTCATTTGGAAAAAAAATAGATCTTAAGAGAACAAAATATTGAATGAAAAAAAGAAAATGTTGAAAATAAAATGAAGATAGTACCTTAAAAATAAAAATAAAAACGTTAAGCAAGCAAAAGGTGAGAAAGAAAGATGAAGACATTAGAAAAAAAAAATGTTGATTAAAAAAAGATAAATATAGTACTACAAAAATAGAAAAAAAAAATGTTTAGTAAAATAATGTTGAGAAAAGAATGGAAATAGTAGGAAAAAACATTGAGCAAAAAAATATTGAAATAGATAGTTGAAGACAGTAAAAAACTATTGAGCAAAAAAATATTAAAAAAGATAAAATATGCAAATTGGACCCTGAACTGAGCACCAAAGTTAATATTGGACTTTAATATATATTTTTTAAAAAAAATTGACCTTAATCTTTAAAAATTCAAATATATTGAACCTTTCTTCAAAAAATTGAGCTCTTCTTCAAAGAATTGTTACAATTAATTACAAAAAATCAAAATCAAGTTTAACTTTAATGTTGATTAATAAAAATTAGATTGAATAACAATGCAAATTGATAAAATTGATTTCAAAATATAAATTTATGGAGTTTTTAAAAAAATTTATTGTTAAAAAAATGTATTTGTTTAATTTTTAAAACTTTTGAAAAAGTGAAAAGTCCAAAATTTAATATATATATATATATATATATATATATATATATATATATATATATATATATCGAATGTCGTCTAATTCAGGGTCCAATTTACACATTTTCCCTTATTATTACTATTATGTATGGCAGTCTCTTTGAATTATTATTAGCTATTTTTCACATTTACATGAGTGACGACAGAGAAAAATCTTTAATTTAAAGACAAAAGACAAAAGAAAAAAGAAAAAAGAAATCTTTGGGGACATGTTTCGTCAAGTGGCTCAATATGTGCTTAGCGTATATTTTATTCTTGTCATATGCAATTTGTCTTCATGAAACTATATTCTTGTATTAGCAATATTATTATCTCCAAAATCAATGCTAAAAGCAGCTTCCACTAATTCACCAAGCAACTATAAATATGTGAAAAAAAAAAAAATCAATTATGTTAAAAATTTATCATAATAAAAAAATGTGATAATAAAAAATTATTACAAAATTATCACTAGTAACTCTATGACTAAAAAATATGTATAGATTGTGATGATACAAAATTGTTACATATAATTTTATTGTCACAATATCTATTGTAATAATTAGAAATATAATTGACATGAAAATATGATGCCGTAATTTTAATATCATTTCTCATGGTAATTCAATTTATTATTAAAAAATATAAATAGTAGCAAAATTTATTTATTATCACATCAATCAGACTAGTTATTTATTATTATATTGGTGATATTTTCTTCATCACTACTATCCCAATTATTTAATATAGTCAAAATTATAATGTCATTAATTTATTATTCGACAATTATAGAAATATCATAAAAAATTGAAACCTAAAATATTGCATGTGCCAGAAAATATGAGACAAAAAATTTGTGAGAAGGAAATGTTGGGAAAATTCCCAAATTAAATGAAACCCTAGAACCCAATCTCATATTAAATCAATAGAAACCATAACGTTTATAGTAGCGGAAGCATAAATGAATCCATAGATTAATCACCTTAAAGATGTATGATTGGCCATTTAGGTTAGTACGTTTTCTAAGAGAACGTCTTTAGGTGTTATCTTTGTATTCTCTCTAATAATGAGATTCAGAAAGAAGCAGGATGAATCATACGTATAAACTAGGAATCATAACCACCTATATATATATATATATATATATATATATATATATATATATATATATATATATATATATATATATATATATATATATATATATATATATATATATTTCCTGTTATTTTTAGGTATTTCTATTTTAGCTCATCATTAAAATAAAAATTACTCATTGGTCTCTACACATTAAACGGCCACACCTTTAAATACATTAAAGTCCAAATTATCCAAATCTGAATGATCACTTTTACATGGGCTCACCTTATATGACAGCCTGCAATACATAATTATTTACATATAAACCTAATGTTGAATTAAGCATCCAACATCTCCCACATGGGCTATATGTGTAACTTTATAACTATGCATTGCAAAAATAATTGTATGAGCTCAACTTTATTGTTATTACTAAAATGTATCTATAACCATTCTAGTCCATCAATCATACCAACATAGGATTAAAGCAGCCTTTGTTACATTTATCGTAACTCGACTTATCAATGGCCACGTATGTCAATATAACTGAATGACAAGGATCATGATGTGGATGTGTAGCATGAAAATTTCATGTAATGTGATCCTAACATGTCTATTTCCAACTGGTCCACCTTAAACTTTAGCGAGATCAAACCATATTAAAATCAGAGTGTGAATAAACTAAAAACTTTATTTCTACAGAAAATAACTATAATAACTGAAAGCCTTAAACTAAAATAAATGAAAAATGTATATATCAAGAGCATTCAAAATAATAAACTCCCTCCTACTAAAACTAAATATCCTCCAATAACATGACACCCATATGAGCAGTGTGCTCATGAAACACTTTAGCCCTTAGTAAGCAAATCCACAATCATAGAGTTTGTACTTACGTGTTTATAGACAACTTTCCACTCTGAACTCTTCCCTTAACAATAAGGAACTTAATGTCTATATTCTTTGACTTTGTCAAGCTCCTTTTGTTACTAGAATATAAAACTGCCGACTTATTGTCACAAAATAACTTGAGTGGCCTTTCAATACCATACATTATGCACAATCTCGTGATAAGATTTCACAACCATATTCCATGATTGGATACCTCATAACACACTATAAATTCTACAGCCATGGTTGATGAGGCTATAAAAGACTGTTTAACACTCTTCTAGCCAATAAATAGATATAATATGATGTATATTTCATACTATCTAGGTATCTAACGAAATTGAAGTTAGTATACCTAATGATTTCAAGCTAATCTAACCTCCAATATATGAGCATGTAGTCCTTTGTTCTCTGTAAATACCATAAGACTCGTTTGACTGATTTCCAATGGTCTACTCCTATATTGCTTAAATATCTAACCAATATCCCTTTAATATATGCAATATCCAAATGTGTACAAACTTGAGCATATATCAAACTCCCTACTGTTGATGCATAAGGAAACTTTTGCATTTTATTTTTCTTAAAGTCATTCTTAGGGCACTATTTGAGACTAAATTTATCTCCCTTAACCACAGGGGTATCACCTGGTTTACAATCCTACGTATCATATCTCTTGAGAACCTTTTCAATATAGCCTTTTTGTGATAATCCAAGAACACCTCGAAAGCTATCTTGGTGTATCTAGATGTTTAACATAAAAGAGGCATCACCAAGATCTTTCATCTCAAAGTTCTTAGCTATAAAACTTTTAATTTCATGCAGTAAACCTATATCGTTGTTGGTAAGTTCGCTAGTGTTGTCGAATTATAAAATTATTGATCTTAGCAATAATCAATCTTAATTTTGATATTAACAAACTTAATTTTGAGCATTTAATGTGTTTTTTTAAGTGTGTATAAGTTAAGATTCAATTAGAAGACAAAATAATGAAGAAATAACAAAGAATAATCAATATGGACATTGGTGACAAGCATCATCATGACCAGGATCAAGACAAGGACGCAAATGCCTATTTTAACCAATTTCTTAAGCTATCTTAAGCCCAATCCTCATGACTAGAAGCATTTGAAGAATTGGGCAATGAAAATCTCGAGCTTAGTCCCAACTGAGCAGTCCCAATTGGGACTAAAGGTTAGGACCGGGACTAATTTATGCATTCTTTTAATTTTTTAGCAGAACTAATCTTGAACTCAGTCCCAACCGGGACCATGCCTATGACTAGAGAAAATTCAACCTAAAAAGGCTATAACAGCTACTTTTGAGGCATCTTGACCAAGACTGATGCAATCCTAACGAGGACTAGTGTAATTTTAGTTCAAAAGTCTAAATTACATTCAAATGGACTTTGAATTTGTTAGAAATGAAATTATTATTTCCAACAGCTATAATTGAATTGCTCAAGTATAAATACAATCTCTAAAGATCATTCAAAGGTTAAGAAACTTGTTTATCATTTATTCTCTCTTAAGCATTCAATTAATCTCTCAAAAACTCTCTTAAACAATTTTTGTATTTGTATAACTCATGTGAGAGTTGGTGAGTGTTAGATTAGAAATTCTTATTCTTCTATTTTTTGTATTAGAAAACAGGAAGTGAGATTCTATTTTAAAGGAATTGGTTTAAGTATTTAGCCATTAAAACACTTGAAATTTTAGTTTTTATATAAGCGTTGTAAACACTTATGTATTGGTTTTTTTAGTGAGCGATTAAATCTCAAGTTGTAAGGTTTGACTTATGCCTAAAACTTAAGTTGTAAGAACCAATCTAGGGGAACAAATTATGGTGATTCAAAATCCTAACTTGGAGATAAGTTATGTGGAGACATAGGATTTTTGAGAATCCTTAAATTCTTGCGTTTATCATGTTTCCTTCTCAACATTCTTTTTAATTCTTATTAGAATCTTTTTAATTTTCAATTTTTATTTAATAAGTCTATTCACCCTCTTTTAGGGCACTCACAATTGGTATCAAAACTGAGATTCTAAGAACTTAATTGCTAGAATACAAGATCATAGGGAATGAACTTTAAATTTTTTTTTTTTTCACTTATACAATACTTCGATGATAGTGACTATCCTCATTGAAAATTCAAAATGGAGCTATATCTAAATTGTGATTCCATTAGACTTGAGAAAGTTGTTCTCAAAGGTTAGCAACCATTAAAAACTACCATTGATGGTGTACAAACTATCGGAATTGGAGTAATGATTAAAAGGAAGAAAATTATAAAAATAAGAAAGTTATGATCACTATACTCTCTTCCATGACAAGAGAATAAGGACGAAAGTTTCAACATTGCATTTCGGCTAAAGAAATATAGGAAATCTTGAAAAATCATTATGAAGGAAATGTATAAATTAAAAATAAGAAGGTTCAACTTTATATATATGAATAAAAACTCTTCAAAATAAAGTCTCGTGAATCAATTATAAAGATGACGAATTCTCTATGCACTTCTCATAACCCTTAAAAAATTTGGAAAACATTTTTTCAAAAAAGAAGTAAACAATAAGATTTTAAAAATTTTACAACAAAAACAAAAGGATACGTTGCAGGGGTTAAAATCCGACACATTTATATGGTTATTAAAGCTGTAAGCACAGACATTTGCGCGGTATAGTCCATCAGGAATCTCTATTTGGCAACACCCACTAACAGAGCAAGACTTTTCCTCCACAAAGTTTCTTTCAGAATATAGTGACATGCAAATAGTTTGGTACATTTTTCTTTTGCTCTCTATGTTTCTGAAGCCTCGGAAATCTGCATAACTGTCACAGCCAATAACAGTGAACTTGTTATGAGATTTCGAGATAGTGAAATCTGACAAATTGAATCCCCCTCGTTGGAATCCACCCTTCTGACGCGTGCCATAAAGACCATAGCAGACGCGAGAAACCCCTCTCACGATTGTCAACCGACCATCTACATTGATATTTAAAACCTTGAAGCTTGATTCTCTCAGGAATGGCACTGGAGGGTTGAAACTATCATTGCAGGTGATGAGGAAGTCTGAGTTTAAGTTACAACCCTTTACTCCAAATGGCAATGAGATTAGTACGTCTCCACAGCGATCAAAACAATCACCAGCTCTGTCTAGAGCCGCCACTGCAACTATTGCTGATGATAATAGCACAATAACAGTCTTAAGTTGCATCAGCAACCTCAGCAAATCCATGGCATTTTTTTAATGACAAAAAAAAAGACTGGTATTGTGTTTTTTTAACAAGACTGGTATTGTGTTGGTAGATTTGTTTGATAATTTTTCAACGACTTGTCAGGTCTGTCAACTAAGTTTGTTAATATAGGAGAAAATAAAAGAGAAAACTTATTTTTATTTATATTTTTGCTCTTATTTTCTTCGTTCTATCCAAACATAGTGTTTAGGTTGGAAAGACAATCCAATTCAAAGATCATAAAATCAATTCCAAGTTGTATAGCGTAGTATAATTATGTCACATTGATTTGAGAAGTTGATTTCTCAAAGAAAAGTGAAGTCAAGCTGTCGTTAGGCATGTTGATTTTTACAGTGAAGATTCAATGTTTTTAACTAGTCAATAGAGAAATTAGCAACTTGTCGTTTTTAAGCCAAAAAATAACTCACTACATCATAAGGAATCTTAAGCTTTGGTCGGGTCCTTGTTGGGTACTTGAAGGAGACAAAGAAACTTCGTCCATAGCTTAGTTTCCGTTTTGAACTCCTTCACTCCAGCTTAAGGGTGAATATATAGATGCAAATTATTGACTTTGCTTAATTGTAGTTCAGACCCCTTCGTTTCAACTTATCATTCTACCAACATTTTTATACCCCTTTTTATAGCTATCGGATTAATTTTGCACAGACGGCACCATTTTTTTGATTCTTTGAACTTCAATTAAAATGATTGATTTTGCAAATTGGGCTATGGGTTGAAGAGTTAGGAGAATTTCAGTGCAACACCACATTTGTAAATTGTAATTATTTGAGTCAATATAAAAAAAAAAAAATGGGTCAGTTCAACCCATCTCTTATCATTCGTAACATGGGCAATTTTTTTCTTTTAGTCTTGATTTTACCTTTTTCACTTTTGTCAACGTTTTGTACATTTTTTAAAGTTATGGGCTCAACTTAGGCAATTTTTATATTTTTTTTCATTTTTTTCTATAATTTTTTTATTTATTATTTTTAATACATTTTTAATTTAAGTTAATTATATGTATTTATTTAATTTTTATACTTTAAATAATTTAATTTTATATTCTAAATAATAATTTTTTTATTTTAAAACTTACTATTATTTAAAATATAAAAATTAAGCTAATTAAACTAAAAATTACTATAGCCTTCAATAATTATTTTTTCATAATTATTTTGAATTTAAAAATTAAATTAATTAAAGTAAAAATTACCAATATTATTCAATAATTATTTCTTCAATAAAAATAACAAAAAAATTATGAAATATATCAAATAAATTATTATTTTTGTTATTGAGACTAATAAAAATAAAAATTATATCTATATTCTTAATTTTATTATTAATGATGAGAAAACTAAAAAAACAACAAACAACAACAACAAAAATCAATAACGACAATTTTTATTGATTTTGTTATTTTAGTTGAAGTTTTCAATTGTTTTTGTTGTTTCTCTTTATTTATATTTGTTGATTTTTGTTAAAATAAAAAACAATAAAAATTATGAGATATATAAAAAAATTATTATTTTTATCATTAATACTAATAAAAGTAAAAAAAATTATTTATGGCCTTAATTTTGCATTAATAATGAAAAATAATTTAAAAATAGTAAAAAATTCAACAAAAATAAACAACAATCAACAAGAATCGACAACATAAACTTTTGTTAATTTTTGTTTTAATTTTTGTTGTTGTTTTGGTTTGTTGATTTTTGTTAATTTTTTTATTTTTTGCCTTTTTTTTTTATTGATGTTACAAATATATCATAAGAATTGTAAACTTATTATATATTAATGATCAATAAGTATCAAATAATTTTTTTAAAAAAAAGTTGTTAGAAATTTTAATAAAAAAATTAAAGTAAAAAAATAAAATTCTTATTGTTTAAATTATAAAAGGAGAAAATTTTGTTTATTCATTATAGTTACAACAATTGAAGATATTTATTACTAGTTTTAACAATAATTGAAACTGTTTAGTTCATAATTACTTATCTGGGAAAAAAAGGTCTTAAGAGAAAAAAATATTGAACAAAAAAAAACATTGAGAATAAAATGAAGACGGTATCTTAAAAATAATAAAAACGTTAAGCTAAAAAAAGTTGAGAAAAAAAGATAAAGACATTAAAAAAAACAGATAAAAAAAGATAAAAACAATACTACAAAAATTGAAAAAATGTTTAACAAAAAAATGAAAACAGTAGAAAAAAATATTGAGCAAAAAAATATTGAAAAAAATAAATGAAAACAGTAAAAAAATACTGAGAAAAAAATGAAAACAGTATAAAGTACAAAAAATTATTGAAAAAAAATGTAAAGTAAAAAAAGGGAAAAGGTGCAAATTGAACTCTAACATGGACATCAAAGTTAACATTGGGCCTTAATATATATACTTTAAAATTTTAGACCTTAATCTTCAAAAATTCAAATAGATTGGACCCTTTTTCAAATAATTGAGCTCTTATTCAAAGAATTGTTACAATTAAGTCCAAAAAATCAAAATCAAATTTAACTTTAATGCTGATTAATAAAAATTAGTTTGAATAACAATGTAAATTGATGAAATTGGTTTCAAAATATAAATTAATGAAGTTTTAAAAAATAAATAAATTTTACAATTAAGTTATATATATATATATATATATATATATATATATATATATATATATATATATATAAAGAAATATAAAATTTTTATATAGTTAATAATTTTTAAATTTTGTATATATTTAAAAATTATTAAAAAATTATTGAGTGCATGGAATTTTTTTTATTTTTTATTTAAATGTATATCATTTGATTATAAATTTTTAAAATTTATTGGTTTATAGAAATTTTTTTTTAACTTTTCAAAATTTTTAAATAATTAACAAAATATATATATATATATATATATATATATATATATATATATATATATATATATATATATATATATATATATATATATATATTAAGATTCAATGTCAACTTTGGTGCTCAATTCAGGTTTAATTTGCACCTTTTTCTTTATTATTATTATATATGGCAGTCTATTTTTCATATATACATAAGTGATGACAGAGAAAAATCTTTAATTTAAAGATAAAAAAAAAAGAAGAAAGAAATCTTTGGGGAACGTGTTCCGTCAAGTGGCTCAAGACATGTGCTTGGCGTGTATTTTATTCTTGTCATATGCAATTTGTCTTCATGAAACTATATTCTTGTATTAGCAATTTTATTATCTCCATAATCAATGCTAAAAGCATCTTCCACTAATTCACCAAGCAAACTATAAATATGTGAAAGAAAATCAATTATATTAAAAATTTATCACAATAAAAAAATGTGATAATAAAAAATTATTACAAAATTATCACCTATAACTTTGTGACTAAAAAATATGTATAAATTGCGACGATACAAAATTATTACAAACAATTTTATTGTCACAAAAATTATTTTAGTCACAATATATATTTTAATAATCAGAATTATAATTGACATGAAAATATGATGCCATAAATTTAATATCATTTCTCATGGTAATTCAATTTATTATTAAAAAAATATAAAGAGTTACATAATCTATTTATTATCACATCAATCAGACTAGTTATTTATTATTATATTGGTGATATTTTCTTCGTGACTACTATCCCAATTATTTAATATAGTCAAAATTATAATGTCATTAATTTATTATTCGACAATTATATAATTATAATAAAAAATTGAAACCTAAAATATTGCCTCTGCCAAAAAAATAAATGAGACAAAAAAATTGTGAGCAGGAAAAATGGCACAAAATTGCACCTTTATTTGCGGTTCATTCTGATCTAATGGAACTATTCTTGAAGTGCCAAAATCAGACACTTTGGCTGTGCAATTATTACCTAGGAGTTTGTAAATTCTAATTTTTATGAATAAACAAAATAAAAGTTTTTAAATAAAGGTAGATGAACAATTGTACGAGCAAATGTAAGAATGCTCTTATTGCTCGATTGGTTTTATCAAAGGATGAATAACCATGGAAGCTCAATGATTTGAAATAGAAGCTCAGCACCATCTAGAGACTTTCCACAGCTTGTAGACTTATTTCTCTTTTTCTCTTTGTCACGATCCAAAATAGGGATCATGATTGACGTCAGGGAATGAAAATTCTTTTGAATTCGGAACCCGTAACAAGACTAAAAATAAAATAAAACATACAGTGATAATAACAACAACTTTTAATGCAGCAGAAATAAAATCATAATTATCAAAATAAAAATTCATATCTCATATATAGATAAATCCTTTGATACAAGTTTCAGTTTAATTTCTTAAAATACATAACTCACACAAATATAATACATAAAACCCACAAATTTATTTACAAATATTGCAGTGTCTAGATTATAAAAATAAAACTCAAGACTCAGATAAGCAGTTTACATAAAGAAGTCGGGACGGAATAAATCCGGCGTACAAGCCTGCTACTGAAGTCTGAGGAAGAAGACTCTCCTGAAAAATGGTTAACAGAGGAGAGTCAGACCTCACTGAGTGAATTACTATAATATATATACATGCATACTAAATGTCAATGCACACAGTCAAAAGTATATATATAATATGTATATATATATAAGCAAATACACACGGATGCAATAAAATCATTTTATATATATTTATTGAAAATCACTATTTATGAAGGATCAAATAGAACCCTAGAATATCGCAACCTTGAAAACAGTGTTAGACAACACTATAGCCATACAGGCTCACTTATTCCAATATATGATCACTTGATCCATTTGGACAGTAGACTGGCCTCGAGACAGTAAGTCAACCGAGCTCCAACAGTCTGACTGTCAGTGTGATTGGCCCCGAGACACTTGGTCAACCGAGCTCCAGCAATCACACTCCCAAATCATATCACACATCAAATAATCAAATCTCAACAATATCCTCAAACAGGTTAGTAATATAGTCTAAATGCTATAAGCGTACCGGTACGTGCTCGGTCCTAGTGATGCCCACTAGGTAGTACGTTCTATTGATATCCTTCATTAAAATATAAAGCATACATTCGTAAAAGTAAATAATGCATGAATTTGAAATAAATTGCAACATAAACCATATATATACTAGAATTATACCAAAAGTAAACCAGATATATTTCGAGTATATATACGTCAAAGAAATCCAATCTGATTACAAAATAAGCTAGAAATATTTTCAAAAACATTTTAAGCATAATTCATTGATAAGACATGCATATAGTTTAAAATATACAAAAAATAAACCAAAGATAAACTAAAAATAAACTTAAGTAATAATTAAACCATTTATACGTATTTATCAAATTAAAACATATATTTCTAAAAGCATGCACCCTAGAGCACATATATATATAATAGTAACTCACAGTTAGTGCGCTCCTCGAGATGGGTCCAACGGGCCTGGTCCACTAGGCCTCGGTCTCGGTGCAACTAAACAAAAAAAATAATAGACATCAGAATAAACCTAACAGAAAACCCTAGAAACTCAATCTAGAATATTGGACACAGAATTAGAATTAGGGTTCGACCGGACATCACGTTTTATGAGAATTCTACCAAAAATTCGACAAAACCTCCCCTGTAAAATGGAAATCTCTCTACTCAAAGAGTAGAGCCGGCCCTGCAAAGAAACACACTTCGAAAAAAAGGCTAAAAAACACATCCACAACCCCTCGGTCGGACTCCAAACAACAGTCTACCGACTGGGGTTCACAATTCACAGAACAATTATGAAAATACCAAAAATACTCTTATATCACATAAATACATTTAATAAGTAGAAATTACATAATTAACCCTAAAACACAGTAAAAACCGATAAAACTCATTTTATTTAGAAAAATCGTATATTATATATATATAATTGAAAATAATTCACGAAAAATAGTTTTAATTAGTTAAAAATACTAAATAATTTGTAGAAATCATTTTTATACCTTAAATAACTATTAAAACCAATTTAATTATATTTTTAGTCAATTTAGGGTAAAATTACCAAAATACCCCTATATATATAAATATACTAAAATTCATTCAAAAAATCACCAAAAATAGTATAATTATCCAAAATTAATTTTCTCAACATATTTATCAATAATATCAATAATTGAACTCAATTAACTAATTAATTTCAATTAAAAACATAATTAACCTAATTTTCCAAAATTACATAAACCTAAATAAATTCAAAATAAATACATATAAATTCATAAAAAATCCAAATAAATTTCTATAATTCATTTTAACACCTATATTTATCATAAAACACAATTTCATAATTTAATTAATTAATTTCAGAAAATTAGAAAATAATAATAAAATATTCAAAAATACCCAAAAATCAAAATAATTTCCAAAAATTCTACAAAAATTCACACATGTAGATTAAGCTACTAGGATCAACATTTGTTAAGGGACTTTTCATGAATCAACCATTTGAAGCTCAAAAAAATCAAAAACCCTAAAATGGCCGAATTAAAGATTTAGCTCAAACCTCATCAACCAATTGTTTTCAGGCCAAAAGGAGCTTAGAATAAGGACCAACGGAGCTCAAGGAGTCGATGAAGACTGACGGTGTCAAAAATGGTGGCCGGAATTGTGGTCGACGGCGAAGAGCTCAACTTGCTGCCACCGCGAATTCCAAGCGTTCCAACGGGCTTCCGATGGCCTGGTCACGTCGAAGAGGAAGAGGAAGGAAGGGGGAGGAGGTTGGCGGCAGCTGATGGTGGCAAAGGG
This sequence comes from Mallotus nudiflorus, assembly GCA_947683625.1. NCBI lineage: Eukaryota > Viridiplantae > Streptophyta > Magnoliopsida > Malpighiales > Euphorbiaceae > Mallotus > Mallotus nudiflorus. Next base: position 104 of record CANTUR010000029.1, on the reverse strand, counting down.
CGGTCCGACGTGCTGGAACGGGAGGTGTAGTGAGGGTAGGGCGTCGGGAGAAAAGGAGAAGGAGGGAAGGGCAATTCGGTAATTTGGCAAAAATTTTAATTTTC